>OU015447.1:1250000-2500000 GCA_907164795.1 Hemaris fuciformis
CGCATCCTTAACAAATCGCTCCATCGAATGTCATTTGTTTGAGGTGCAAGCGGTCCCACGCGGCGTGCCACAATGGGCCCATTTTCATAATTTCTCCCCGCGGAGGCTTTATCGCGGAGCCTGTGTCGTAATTATATTGCACTTTATGTTTCCATTGGAGTTTTCAGGTACTTGAACAGGTTATTTTGTCGAGTAGTGAGCATTTTAATACTTTAGTAAAACAGACTTGCACGACTCTAAAGTTAATTATTTATTGACAGTACTAGTATTGAAATTATCATCAAGAATTAGTCTCATTTAATATGTTAACACTTATAAGTCTCTTGTTACTTCTAGGGACTTTTTCGGGCACAAAATTTGCAAAAAAAAATTTTTATTTTATTTCGGGACATCAAAGAAAAAATCTGTTCAAAATTTAGAGACGTGCTTTTAATTAATAAAAAGCCAAATTCAACATCCTTTTACGTTAATTTAATGTTACACACCCACACATTTTATTCATTCCAAATTTGATGCGACATTCACTACCAAACAAAGGCAATTATAATAAAAAGTAATTACTACCTGTAAACTAACTTTTAGTAACATTTAACGAGCTTGTAACAAACTGTTTAATTGGGACATTTAATCGTATGAGATCCCATTTTCGACTTCGATTTTGAGACAACAATGGAACCATCAAGTTTTTTTATTTTGGTAGACAAAGTATAATGGCTTTTAAGTATTTTGAGGTTAATTTTGACGTTCTGTAAATACGAACGGCTGACTGCAATAAGTACAAGTTATGAGGGATCGGCGCGTATTAGCCTTTATGTTAATAGTATTGCAGGATCTCTTTGTGTCATTTGGATTCGATACCATCTAATTTAAGATTTGTGCTTACAAATGATCAAATTATTAGCTTTGTAACGTAATCAACAGCTATTTATAATTCGCTCCATGGAACATTATACAATACACGATGTATTAATGAATATATTTGAGATTCAGCGTTACTATAGACATTTAAAATAATAATCGTAATTTTTTTTAAATAAAGTAATTATTTAGTAATTGTGCTTTACGCTTTATCTTATAGCAACCAGGGAACAGTTAATTTAAAAAAAACTGTATAAAACTATAAATATGAAATGACAGCCCCGTGGCGCAGTTGGCTAGACACCAGCTTGCGAAACGAGAGGCCACGGGTTCGATCCCCGCACCGAGACAAATGTTTGTGTGATCCACAAATATTTGTTTCGGGTCTGGGTATTTGTGAGACCGAAAAAGTCTCTCGTAGTCTCTGATACCCACGTCACAGGACTTGTATCCTAGTGTGGGGTCAGAACTATGTATGTGACTGTTGGGTGTATTTATTGTTATTTATTAAAATGTGATTCACATGTTGTAAAAAATGATATGATTTTATTTGCGATTTTTTTTATTTTTTATTTGCTTAATTCTTCCTTGTAATAGACTCTACTTACCACATGGTTAAGTAAAGGCGATTAAAATAACAAATAATACACCTAACGTAATCGTTTCTCTCGATCGTCGATACTCTGAACCACACAGCACTGCATTATATGCTGATGATGTCCCCGTATAACATCATCATCAGCCCATACACGTCCCAGTACTGGGCACGGGCCTTCTCTATAACTGAGGATTTAGGCCTTAGTCCATCACGCTGGCTTAGTGCGGGTTGGTGGACTACACTCGTAAGAAATTCCTCCAAAACCCGTATATCTCTTTACGAATATTAAAATGTCCATTTCTTATCTAATCGCTACATCTCCTGCCTTGCCACGTTCGCCATCCCACATGGAGCCACGAGGCTCATTTAGCATTGTTTAATTGTAAAACACCGATCCCGACGCCTTCGGCTTGATTAATTAAATTGATTACCTCTTTCCGCCTCATTAACCGCCGTGTCTCTTTTTGTATTGTCCCAAATATCTTTTACACTCCCACACCAGTCCCGCAATCGGCCTCTTTGATTGGCTTTTGTTTATCGTTTACTTTTTTTGTTGTTTAATGGCCGGCTTTATGTCAGTTTCTTGTTTGTCAATGCCCATACGAACCTTGTTTGAGGCTACTAATTGTGGTGTCGTTAATTAAACTTTCTTTTGTGTGTTTAGTTGGATTTTAGGACTTTTTAAATTCAATGGTGGTTAATTAATTACGAAATTTGTGACTACAAAGGTTTTTGTTGTTTGCTTAGTCTATAGAATTGTCTTTAGAAAGTTTTGTCGATTTTTTTTCTTATATTTATTTATACTTAATTAAATGCATTAAAATTATATGCATAACGTCTGTTCGTCACCGGATTCGAAGCCATGATACTAAGACCTAAACGCTAGTAACTATTCGTATGGATGTAAATATCCAACAGAAATCAGTAAAAGCGGTCAACATGATTGAAACTGTGAAGCACTATTGCTTATTATACAAACATTGAACACTCGCCAGAAGATTCTAGAAGTACGTACAAAATGACCGGATGTTTGATATGTCCTCAGCATTTGCACACAAGCAAATCCCATTTTGTACTGTTCGCGCAATTTGCGTAGAATTATTGCTATGTTTGGCCAATAGTTGCTAAATCGCAGTAATGCAACCAAAAGTCACAGTTCTGTTGCAATAATTCACTCGAGATGTCTAGTACTGCCTGTACGCTGTGTATTTATATGTGTAGTTTGTAACGTTGCTAAAGTTCTTAGTGCTACCGGCTTAAGATTTAACTGTCGAGTGTTCTGACATTAAATCATCTTTCCACATCATCATCATCAGCCCATATACGTTCCACTGCTGGGTACGGGCCTCCTCTACCATTGAGAGAGTTTTTAGGCCTAAGTCCACAACGCTGGTCCAGTGCGGGTTGGCGGACTACACACAGTAAAAATTTCCGTAAGTGTGTGTGCGTGTAAAAATTTATCGTGGCAATTTTTTGTACAAAGTAGCCTATGAAATTCTTTGGGGCTCTGTTTATCTTTGCACCAAAATTCATCGTAACCCAGAGATTAAAGCGTGGAATTTTAGCATAAATACCGGAATAATCTTAATTGATAGAGATGTTTATGTGTCAAAGCTTAACAGACGGAGTAACTTTCCAAAGCGATTAAAAAGAAAAGAGGAATTATACAATATTTTCTTATGAATAAAAGGTTAATTTATTTAATCAAAGATGCACATCGGCTGATACATAGGAACTATCAAACAACCAAACAAGATATTAGTCACACCGAACCACACGCGTAGACCTGCAAAGAAATAGCTGTTAATAAATAATGCAGTAGTTAGCTAGACGTTTAAGACAACGGGTGAACAATGAGCGTCATTTCGTTCATTTTGTGTCTAGTTTATTTCAGTACACGTAGTTTGCGTCGGGCCGTGTTGGTCTACGCTCGATTTGAGCAATTTGTTCTCTCGAGGTTTTTTATACGATGCGATATTTTGAAAATATGCCTTCTTTTTTAATATTATAATTTAGAAATGCTGAACCAAAATAGGATACTTGGATCTAACATACGTTGACAAGGAAAAGAGCTATGTAGACAATACAAATGTCACCCCAAAACCTAGCCGACATAGATTTAATTGTAGTTTCTCTCACTGATACAAACGCTTGTGTATATAATAGTTATACATTCTTCTTTAATGTTTTTATTAAGGGGACTGGTCAAGCGTAAACTAAATCTGACAACGATTGAAGCTAGCGTAACCTACCGGAGGCTAATTAATTTAAAATTTTGTTGTGCAGAAATTCAATTCCAGGACGCATAAGATACTTAATACTACGTATTTATAGACACCATGCGATAATATCTGCATAAATTTTAAAACTTTTCCACGCCGCGATACAGAGACAAATGTAAACGTCGCGTCGTGTCGTGTAGACTAAACGCACCTTGTTAACTCCTGTGATACATGTCGTCTGTCGTTTTGTTCGCGTGTTTTCTTGTTTTGTCACATTACGTAACACGCGATTGTCTAAGCGCACGCGAATTTGTGTTTTATTTGCCACCAACCTGTGTGGTAAAATGAAAAATTGCCGTGGCAGACATACTGATAAATTCCCCGATAGCATATCCAACGTTACCCAGATATTTAATTAATTGCATTGTTATTGTTGGGCGCCTTTGATGTCGGATTGTAAGTCGGACATTGTGGGGGGAATCGCGTGCTTCGAATATTCCGGTGCGACGTCCGCGAAATCTCGGGATCATCGTGGTTTATGTACTGGGAATTCTTGTGGCAATCTGCGGTTCTATTTGTATTACAACAGATTGGAAGACGCCAAGGTCTTGGAATGTTGTTTATTGCTATTAATTGATTGGAATTAATCGATTATGTCTAACAGCTTCTGTTTGCGGCGGATTTCGAAGTTATTATTGTTATCGTCACAGCTTAGTTTGAAATACGTTCTTCTATATCAGAAACCATAAAAACAAGAGTTAGCTGATTTCATTTCCTGGCCCCGTCTAGCTATTTACCAAAATTTCACATTAAACTCGAGATTCGTGTCTGGGACCTCTCGATCGCATGCAGCCAACTAGGCATTTAAACTTACATTCGCTTAAAACATTAGTCAGGATTAAACTCATTGTTCTAGTTGGTATCTACCTAGCGGGTCAGTAGTGAGTGTGCAAGGTTTTCGAGTCAATTATTTGCTGTGAATTTTAACATATGTACATATTAACTAAAAGTTTAACTTGCTACATTGGATTAATCTACCCGGTTTTTGCTGTTGCTGCCGCGTTTAGTCCATTCTCGATAAAGGGCCTTATTATCTCGGTTACTTGGCAGCCTCCTTGTACTGTGATAACTTTGCTTGTAATTTAATGTTTTGTAGTATGTTGTATCTACAATATAATGTGGATATACAGTGACATGCAATGGAAGCCCAAAGGCTAAAAATGACTATGATGACAGTTGCATGCCTAGTTTTGACAATACCGATATAAAAGTGTGTTTTGGTAATCATGAAGTATGAAGACTTTCAAGTCCTACAAACACCCAGATTTAAAAAAATGTCCCATATATGTATGTATATATCCACTTACTAATATATTAATTACGGCTTCATTTATCGTTTATTATTCATTATCTTCAATCTCGATGATTTTTTCACATGAATTTTCATTGTATAATTTTGATGATTCGACAATGTTATGCACAAAACTATAAAAACCCAAGAATGGCAGGCTGCAAAATGTTGTTTGTAGCACAAGTACGAATGGTTTGATTGCGAGAAACAGTTTATATTCATCGAAGAGAACACACGCAGCGCCTCAACAAATTATAATTGAGAAAAAATGCGAACTTGATTGAAATTGAGTCTCGGCAATTCAGCGAACAATGGCGAAGAATCGAGTCCATATATTTCCATGAATGTCTGAACTGTTGTTGATTCAAAATTATTCTGTATTTGTAAACGATTTTTTATGATGACTGTATTTTTACTGGTATGGTATAGTCAACGCGTGATTTTTTCGCGATCGAAAATGTGACTAACTAATAATTGGATTATCATAGGTTGATCCCAGAACGCGACTTAATTGTGTGATTTATATCAAAACTATGATAAAGCCTTTTATAAAGTTGTGAATGGTTTGCCAGCCCCCGTGTTTTCTCATCCTTGGATCCTTTAAGTGTAGTAAGTTAAAATAGTATGTCTGCAGACCGGCATGACTATATTGAGTGACGAGATTTAGGAGCCTTTCGCCACTTGATGCTCTATTGGGACAGAACCGTACTTATCGTCACGCATGGTGTTGTCAATTTATCGTGCCAGCATTAAATATATATATTTTATTGCATCATCAGTCTATAAAGGTCCCACTGCTGGGCACGAGCCTCCTCTACAACTGAGAGGGTTAAGGCCTTAGTCCTCCACGCTGGCCTAGTGCGGTTTGGTGGATATACATTTTATTATTTTAGTCATATGCTTTTGAATAGAAAACTTCATAGATTTTACAATCACACACTTTGTTTTCCTCTTTGTGTTCTATTATGCATATAAAGATGATTACACAGGAAAAAGGTAAATAACTAAAATATACCCGTCAAAGCATACCCACAAAGACTTATACACAGTACATACCATCACATTTCATAAACAAAAATGACCAAGCACTCGAGCCGATGACTTACAAACACAAACAAACCGCAAGCGTATCGATACTGATAAATCGCCTCCATTCATCTCGATAAGCGCAGAAGCCCTCGACGACAGCCGCCTGTTGTGACACTCGCGAAATATATCGACAAATATTATTCCCTGCACTGATTGACAATCGGCAGATATTGGCGCGCAACTGCTGTTTACTGATCGCGATATCGCAGATTGTAGTAGGGATGTCCTGGTGATGATTCCAATACTGGAACTAAGAAATAGTATTTAGAATTGGACTCTGCCTTGTGATACTGTAGAATACGTTTTCTAAAACGATTTTGAACTCTTAACAAAAATTAACCGCAACAAAACAGATTATCCAAATAGGAATATGTTTTACAAATCCATCATCTAATTACATCTTGCTAGCCTAGATCTTTTAATATTATTATTAATAATTCCCGTGTAAAAATTATAACGCATACTGTAACTCCCAATAACAATAACACGCAAAAGTATTCTGCCACAAAATTATACTATATTTTCTTAGAAATTAACAGATCTTGTGTCTAAGATACTATTTGCCTTAACAGCCCGATCAACGTTCATTGCCTGATTACTCTATCGATTTGAATTGGGCGTTCCGATGCCTATTAATAATTATAATTATAACACTGATTCCGAAACTACCACACCCCTAGTACTTAGTAACAATAATGGCTTAACACCAACTAGTCTTAATAGATCGCAGGCGAGACCCTCGTCACGGTTGTGAAGTGGCGGGCGTTCGAAAACTGAATTATTATATCGCATACCTCTGAAAGTTTCCGGTGCCCTCCTACTTCATTCTGTTCTCCTAGTACTTTTTTTATTCTAGCTCGACAAAGTTTCAAATGATAACATTGAATATTTTTCAGTCTGGGATGAAATAATATTTCATACTGCTTTCAAATCGTGCAATAGTTTGGTAGTGTAGATTAAAAATGGCATTTAAGGGTATATAATGGTCGCCCAATGATGTCTTTATCGATCGAATAAATGATCTCCTTAAAGGAGCCTTATCAAGAGTGCCCTTCAACTTTGTAGTTCCATGACAAGAGGTAGAAAAAGATGAGGTACAAAAGGAATTTCAGGATCCTGGCTGTATTCCTACTACCTAGGATTTTGATAGGACTATATACATAGACAGAAAATACATGAGCGAAAGGTAAAGGCTTGCGGCATCATAAATTATTTGCCATTTGAACATATCGCTTTGTTATGTACAGACATATTTTATATGCTCTAGGTTCTTTATATTTGCCCAACAAATTGGCCAACGTGTTGGATCTTTGTAACGACACTGAGTCACATAATAGGAGGCCATTTGTCGTGGTATTAAAGCCAGTCGATAAAGCCACTTGGCTAATTTAAAGCAGCTATTTTCACACCTAGAACTACCTAAAGGATTATAAACACGCTTATCGTGGACTTAGAATGGGCGTTTGTTGCGATTTTGCATTGATTTCAGGGACTGATTCCATGTTCTGACACTCATGCTGACGAGAAGTAACTGCTACTTATGCCTATTACATGTTTATATAGTTTAATGATAATGAATAATGTTTAGAATTAATCCCACCCACATTTCGCTAATTGCGCCCTCGTAATAAGGGGCACATTGCCAGACTCTGTGGTGCTAATAAGAATGTCCTAATGGAAAAACCCCATAAAACTTTTTCCGAACCGGAAATCGAACCCAGGGCCTCTAGGTCGCACAGCACATACATGTACCACGATATAGTCGAAATGGCGAAATGTGGGTGGAGAAATGAACCTTTACCTGCCCTGTCGGGGAATATAAATATGGAGTTATAGTTAATATCAGAACTAAAAATATAAGTTAATAACAGTGCTCTTTGGTGCGTGTTCTGCCACGTAGTTTAAAAATTTCTAACTTTTATGTGGAGTTTGTAATAAATTATCATGCACCTCGACGCTGATGGAAAACTTCGCAAGGAAATCAGTAAACCCGAGAATTTTTCAAGGAAAGTACAGAAAGTCCGTTTAATAGACAAAAAAAATCACACAGTTAATTATATGAGTCCTGAAAGCGAATTACTAAAACGGCGGATAGTACGAAGTTTTCACTACATTTTACCCTTATTACCTCCACTTTTAAGCTATGTAAATACTTCTTATAATATTCATCATCATCATCATCAGACCATATACGTTCCATTGCTGGGCACGGGCCTCTACAACTGTGAGGGTTTAGGCCTTAGTCCACAACGCTGGCCTAGTGCGGGTTGGCGGACTACATACCTATGAAATTCACACACCTATGAATTATTGTTAATTGAGTTTGATTACACCATAAACGGTGATATAATAAAACAAGTGGAAACGATTCGGGACCTTGGTGTCATTTATGACAGAAAATTGACTTTTAAAATGCATATAGACAAAACAATAAAAAAAGCGTCCAAAATGTTAGGATTTGTTATAAGAAACTGTAAATCATTTCACAACTTAAATACTAAAATCATCCTTTACAATAGTTTAGTCCGTAGCATTTTAGAATACTGTAGCGTAATTTGGAGGCCTCATTATGCCACGCACTCATTGCGCATAGAAAGGGTACAAAAACGTTTTTTGTCGCACTTAACATATTCCGTGAATAAATCAAATATTTTACGAACATATCAATCTCGATTGCAGTATTTTCAAGTAAATTCCCTATCGACCAGAAGGTGCTTCACTGACATAAAATTCGTAATTAAAATTTTGACTAATTCAATAGAATGCCCCCAATTGTTGTCACTACTTAACTTCCGTGTCCCAAAGAGAATACCTAGAAAAGCTATAACACCACTCTGTCCCCCTCTAAGAAGAACGGTACTAGGCGCTAATTCTCCATTTACAAGATTCTCCAAACTAATAAATGGTATAAGTGATGTCATTGACGTTAACTTTCACTCGCCTGCTGCATTGTATAAACTAGTTCTTGCGCATCTCTCGGATATTGACTGTAATTTTAATGAATAAAACTGTATTATTTTAAATCACAATATGCTCCAAATCCTAAATTTTAAATATTATTATTATGATTATTATTTTTAATAGTGTTAATTGTTTGTTATAATTTTTTTTTTTTTTTTATGTACTCAATACAATTAAGAACTTTTTATAACTTTTTGTTAGCTTGTTTAGTGCATGCGGTATTTGCCTTTAAGTAGTTGTTGCATTTATTTTATTATTATTTTTTGTAGCACGTAACAACATAATGTAACCATCTATTGTAAACAACTGTTGGCAAATCTAATAAATAAATAAATAAATAAAATTCCTAAGAACTTTTGGGTGTGCAGGTTTCATCACGATGTTTTCCTTCACCGTTAAAGTACGTGATAATTCATTGTGAATACACTTATTACTTATATTTGTTGTTAAAATATCTATAAGAGTCTTGTTAAATATTTTCAAAAATTATACAATTTGTTTTGCCGTTAACCTCGGCGGGGCCAAGTAACAAATGGCTGGCGTGTTTTGACATTGAAAAAAGTGAAAGCCCAGAATTTGGCGGAGCGGCCATAATTTGGCCCATTAGCAGTCGGCGTCGCAAATTATAACATATTAAATGCGTTCGCACGCGATCCGCCGACAATGATCGTACCACCTCTTACGTCAAGAAAGTTGTAGCCACACTTTAAGCGGGAAACCGAGGAAATATATTAAAAATAAACAGGCTTCTTGGCTAACGTAAGTGTAAGTGCGATGTATTTAACTGACAGTCCCGTGGCGTATCTAAATAACTAGATAGATACCAGCTTGCGAAAGGAGAGGCCGCGGGTTCGATCTTTGCACCGTGACAGATGTTTGTGTGATCCGCAAATATTTGTTTCGGGTGTTTGTGAGAGCGAAAAGTCTCTCGTAGTTTCTGATACCCACGCCACAGGACTTGTATCCTAGTTTAGGGTCAGTACTATGTGTATGAATTTCGGTGTATTTTTATTTATAATTGAATAAAATTGTTTGCATATATTATCAATCGATTAAAAAATTAACACAGCTCAGGCCTTTATCCACATTTCGCAAATTGTATTTAAGGTCTACAATCCTACTGCCATTTAAGGCACATTTCAATACTCCGAGCTGCTAACGAGAATCTCCTAATGGAAAAACTTCAATAGTAATTTGGCTGGGTCAGGGAATAAATACAGAATTGGCGATAACAGAGGCCAAAATGCTCTACCTACTCCTTCAGGGAACACAGGCGTGAGTTTGCGATGTGCAAAATTGATTTCTAGTAAATATTTATTAGCAATAAATATAGCTGAGTACGTACGTCAAGAGGTAAATTAATAGTATTTATTTAGTTTATATTTATTTACAGAAAATATAACATCTTAACTGCCAAGGCCAACACGACGCTATAGCAAATAAAAGAAAATAACTCTAAAACTACAATGAATTTAAAAATAAATGAAACAATAAACATTGAAAATAAAACAATTCAAACAAAAACAAAAATAAAAATTTAAACAATAAAAACATAATTATTATTCTAACATTCGTAACATTTACAATCACGTCAACCAAGCTTATTACTGACTCCAATCCATCATATTTGAATTTTTTCTATGCAGTTCGTTAATATTGCTCAAGAAATTAAGAACATTTTTAAAAGAGCTCTATTTACATTGATTTATTCAGACGTAATTAAGAAACCAGAGACGGATAAATGTGTTCCCAGATTAGCTACAACTTTTTTATGCATTTGACAGCTAAATGAGTTGACATTGATAGATGTAAAAATACTCGAATATCGTTGCTGGAATTAGTCCTCAAGGATATTTATCGCAAGAGTTTTGGGTATCTATTATTTCCAAATATTGTTGCATTAAACGAATGTGTTAAGGCAAAGCGGAGTTCTTGAGTGGCGAGATATAGCCATAGTAGGTTGGTGGGGCTTAACATCTGATGTATGCCTACAGCCCCGTGGCGCAATAAACGAGAGACCGCAGTATCGATCTCCGCACCGATACAAAACGAAACAAATATTTGTTTCAGGTCTGAGTGTTCTAAGATTTAAGGGGTAAGCAGTAGGTAGCTATGTATGTATATAGGTGTATTTTTTTATTTATCTTTTTGTGTCAAGCAGTTATAAACTACATTTTACTGTGCCAAACTGAAATATGTATAAAAGTTGTGATTTAGGCGCGCGGTCGAGAAATTCGGCGGTTGCGGGTTTAAACCTCAGGTACGCACCTCTGACTTTTCGAAATTATGTGTGTATTCACAATCAATTATCACGTACTTTAACAGTGAAGGAAAACACCGTGAGGAAACTGGCACACCTAAAAGTTCTTAGGAATTTCTTAGGTGTGTAGTCTGCCAACCCGCACTAGGCCAGCGTGGTGGACTAAGGGCTAAACCCTCTCAGCTGTAGAGGCGGCCCGTGCTCAGCAGTGGGACGTAAATGGACTGGTGATGTAACTGTAATATAAAATGATAATTCGGATACTCCCCTCTACAATAGGGACGCTACCTTCAAATCCGCCGACTCGAGTGATTGACATAATAGTTGTTTTAAGTCAGGTTTTGTCTTCGTGAGATGTAAATGTGTGCTATCTGCAAGCATGTTGCGTCCCTCGCCACAAACACGCATCTATTTATCAATTACCAACGAGGAAACTCCTTACATTTTTATGAAATAAAATATGTAGTAATCGAGGCTAATTAATGTATTTATTGGAATGTATACATGTATATTGACAGCCGAATTAGAACTGACTGGTATTATGGTACTGTTGGATTTCATTTTTTTTTATTCCACTATATTGGAAAGGAGGTCTGCTTATTAAGTGATTGAATATCCCCATCACCGTAGGTCATCTTAAATTTGCAGTCGGTTAGCGAACAGGTAATCCTTAATGATTTTATCAGATAAAGCATTTTGGAATATTGCAAGAAGAATAGTAATTCTAGAGAGTCACATAGCAAGGGAAGAGGACGTATGTAAGCTAATACTGATATAGACTATAGATAATAATTTATCTGCGACGATCATAGTACACACACGATCAAAACACACAAATTGGTAAACAAATACAATACAAACAAAATGTAGGCTTTGGCCTGAAAAAGGAGGATCAGAGCGCACGCGTTGTTTCTCTCTAAAACCAGTAAACAATGTTACAATACAAAAATCTCTTGGAATCCGCCCAAATCCGCTACAAAGGTCGGCAAATACTGAGATATCCTATGATTTTATTACGCTTAATACACACAGATCCACTTTTACATCGTATTCTTGCGTACAATATTATAGAAATCGTGAACAATAAATTGTGGGGTAATCCTTTGGCCGGTTTCCACGCGAACTTTATCACAAGGATAGGTGCGGTGACGCAAAATAACCCGGGTTCAGATGGTACACACTGCGCACACAAATGACAAACTGTTTGTAACTTTGACATTGTTTATGACGTCTTATTGTGGCGTAGAAGGTCTGTATTATCACAATTTATGTAGAATTTTAGTTTACACACTTAGTGGTTTAATTTGGCACAGTTATTATCATCATCGACCAAAAGGTATGCGTCCCACTGCTCGGCACGGACCTCTTCTACCACTGAAAAGGTTTAGGCCTTAGTCTACTACAATGGCCTCATTCGGATTAGAGGTCCACACACCTAAGTAATTTTCATTTTGACACAGTAAGACTCAAAAAATCAATATTTAGGCTATTCGGCCATAACTACTCTAAAGTTCTTTAAATATTACTTAAGCATTTATTAAGTTTGAACTCGGTTGATTGTAAATAAGTATATTGCTGTCCCGACAAAAATGTATCAACTAACGACAGACAAGCGATAAAAATCTGATGTTTGACATCTGAATCTAATTTATTTTTAAATAAGTTTGTAACTCATTAATAAACACTAAAATGAGACATGATATCTGTCACCTAAACGAATCAACCGAATATATTCCTCTCAATTAAAACATCGTCAAGCCATCTGTAGGCGATTTAGATTGCGGACGAGTTTTATCTAGAGCGATTCCTTCTACGTTTCCACTTCATTACTACATAAGCTTGTATGTTAATAAATTTGTTACACCTCCGCCGCTTTGTAGATAATGTTCATACGAACTATTTAAATATAAATGTGTGTTTTGCATTTTACATGGTGTCGGAATATCTTGTGTTTTGTTCGGAGTTGGCGTGTTTATATTTCAATGGAGTATTCGGTTTAAAGGTATGCAAATCGTCTCTGCCTTTTGCTCGAGTTTTAATAAAATACGCTTTGAGTGAATGGTAATAATAAATACACCCAACAGTTACATACATAGTTCTGATCCCACACTAAGATACCCCACACTAAGTCTTGTGTCGTGGGTAGCAGACACTACGAGAGACTTTTTGGTCTCACAAACACCCAGACCCGAAACAAATATTTGTGGATCGCACAAACATTTGTCTCAGTGCGGCGATCGAACCCGCGGCCTCTCGTTTCGCAAGCTGGTGTCTAGCCAACTGCGCCACGGGGCTATCAGTTTCCGACGTTATGTGTACTAGCTAGCCGTCCAATCTTGTTCGGGTGCATTCAAGTGTGAGGCAAAGATGATTGAGTGGTGCCAGCTACAATTCTGACACACCTCTCTTGTCTTTTCCATGAATTAAAATTATTTTGTTATTGGAACTTACCGTGAGAAAATTGCATAATTCATGGTTCTCCTTGGGTAGTTTCTTAAACGTTTATTATCTATTCATCCACATCGCGGGCAAATTTCCTTGTTAACAATATTATTAATTAATCGGACAAATACTTAATATGTCTTTCAATTCATATTTAAATTGTTTATACTATTTAATTATTATTTATTATTTATTGTAAGTCGTGATGGCCTCGAGGTTTAGGCACGCGGTCGTGAATCTCGGCGGTCGCGGGTTCAAACCCCAGGCACACACCTCTGACTTTTCGAAGATATGTGTGTGTTCACAAAGAATCATCACGTACTTTAACGGTGAAGGAAAACATCGTGATGAAACCTGCACACCTAAAAGTTCCGAGGAATTTCTTGCTAATGATGATGATGATACTATTTAAAATGTGTATATAAACCAACCAAGCCACAGCTTACAAAATACTTTCAAGCTTTTCAATTTAAATCATTCCTAGGCTTGACTGGGATATGTACGTGTTTCCCGCCCGATTCCATAGCGGGCTAACCGGTACAGAATTAGGTGGGTTTAAACAATACTATTTACATAAACAAACACATGGACAATTACACAGAGGCATTAAATCACTCGCATTCACCTACAAATACGTGCGGTTTAAAATGTATTCTGGCGGGCTGGGACGGGCTGGGACGGACTGGGAAAACTCTCCGTAATGGGGGACTGGCATCTAGTACTAGTGATGGTTGCACCAAGGCCCACTATAGGCAAACCATGGGCGCAGAAATGTGTCACTGGCTTCTCTCATCGGAGATATTCGCATGTACATACCTATATGGAAAATATTTTACGTCTATTTATAGATCTACCTTACACGGTTGCGCAATTCAATTTACCATAGTTTTTTTTTTCATTTATTGGGACAACAAACAGTTACAGATTCTTAAAACTAAGTAGTACAGATTTATTTGTTATACGATCAAATGTATAACTTACAGCACCGTCCACGAATTACATATAACATAGTTGTTTTTAAATTCTTTAAAAAAGTATGTTTTTAAAGCTGCTAAATATTTTTTTAAATAGTCAAATATCCTTTTCGTGAATCTTCGTAAAATTAAAAAGAATCGGTAGAGCAACGCTACAGTAAGCTTAGACTTCATGGCCGACCCGATTAAACTAATATATTACCCTAGCAAATAACAACGTGTTAAAACAATCAGATATGCATTATCCGCAGTTGTACACAAATTTCACAATAACCTGTAGCGTTCACACATTAATTAACTCATTTCCTTACACGACGCCTAGTAATAGCCAGATACTGTCATCGGCTTTAGATATCAGTTTCTGTGATCACAAAACTGACTAGACTTACGTAGATAATTTAACAAATCCTTGCTAGCTACAGGCAATACCTAGGCACGTATCCAGCCTACAGTTTATGTTCTAATAAGTATTAATTGCTGTTGCCCTAACCGGGCGTAATGTGCAGTTTACATTTTTCTACTAATTTATTTGACTCGTTATCTGATTTAGATACCGGTTGTGTAAATTTCAATAGTTACGATATAATATTAATGGTTATTAGGTGTATAAATAAAATACTAATGGTTCGTGCCATGCGATACAATTACAAATCTGGCATTATTATCACAAGTAAATAAATAAACACCCAACAGTCACATACATAGTTTTGACCCCACACTAAGATACAAATTATGTGTCGTGGGTATCCGAAACTACGAGAGACTTCAAGGTCTCACAATGTTTATAAATCACAGAAACATTTGTCTCATTGTGGGGATTGAACCCGCGGCCTCTCGGCAACTGTGCCACGGGGCTGCCAACTAGTAAACAAACAAATTGTATTACATTATTGTGAATCAACGCTTTTTTACATCTTGGGTTCTGAAATTTTACGCCTAAGATTAGACGTTGGAAAGTCGATCATTGGCGGTCCTGGGACCCTATCAATTCTCCTCAGTTTATCCCATCCCGGAGTAAATATAATGCGACGGTGGCTCTCCAAATTCTGTCGGTAGTCACGTACAGAATCTATTTTTACGTGTATTTGGAACCAAACTCTTTTGATATCGCATCGTGCTGGTGCAGCCGGCGCCCTTTGATCTCCGGTGGTCGTCCATAAATTACTTCAGTGACAAATAGTTCCACGTGATAGATGGCCTGTGTTGTGCTACCTTTAATTTTAATTTATTAGATTCCGGAGGTAAAGACGGATTGTTACCATTTTCTACTAGTATAACGTTATGTTGAGAATTTTAATGGGATATCGGTGGATATTAATTTTTATGGTGGTGGTGTTGAAATTTGTATAGGAAGATGTTGTCGCTTTAACTAGTTTGTAGAAACATCAAAATAAATAAATTTCAAAAGGGTATATAAATAATAATTGATAAAATGTTTGTCGATAGTTTGAGATGTTGTTGTCACAATTGGAATGTTATGGTGGGGCGGTCTCTATATAGAGGAAGCGGCAAGAATGGTTTATTTTAGCTATTTCCATAGCCTTATGTCGTATGGTATTCTTTTGTGGGGAGCTGCTGCGGATATTAATACTATTTTTGTTTTGCAAAAAAGAGCCATTAGGGCTATTTATAATTTAGGTCCCAGGGCTTCACTTAGAGAAAAATTTAAGGAAATAAATATTCTTACCGTCACTTGTCAGTTTATATACGAAAACTTAATGTACGTCCAGAAGAATCTTGATAAATTTAATAAAATTTGTAATGTACACAATAAAAATACTAGGAACAAATGTAATCTCGTTCAACACGTAACTCGTCTCCGGAAAGTTAATAACTTTTTTATGGGGCAATGTATACGCTTCTATAACAAACTTCCGAGGGCTATTAGGGAGCTTCCCTTGACAAAGTTTAAGAAATCAATTAAAGATAAGCTTTACAAAAAAGCATACTATAAAATTTCAGATTTTATTGAAGATAATAAGCCCTGGGAGTAATGTAAATTGATCGGAGTTTTGTTTTGTAAAATTTAAATAATGTAATTAAAAAAAAGACATTTATTGCTATTTAAAAAATATGACATGTCGTGTTGCTGAGGGAGTTTCTTGCCGTTTCTTCTCCACAGCTATAACACGTTTCGAAGCGGCAATAGTTTAAAAAATATAAAAAAGTGTAAAATTGACGATTCAAAAGAACTTGTAGAAGTCTATTTGAATAAAGATAATTTGACTTTGACTTTGACTAAGCACGTTCAGTGCTAACAGGAGGGAATTACCGTATCACGTCTTTGGTTGAACAGACCTAGACTATGTACCATAGTGTTATTGTGTGACTTGTAATAGTTATGTACGAATTGTGTAATTGTATGAACATAAAGAGGTTGAGACAACAAAGGTAACTGTACCCTATATGGGGTAGTGCTAGGATTGTAGTGTTAGTGTCCGTATGGTCCATAATGACCACCGCATATACAGGGTGTATTCAGACCGTGATCGGAAACTAAGGCAGGTAATAGCTAAGGTTAAAGAAAATTCTGACAAAAAATAAAAATTTTGACGTTTTCCATACAAACCGCGTACATTTAATAGGTACTTAGCTATTACCTGCCTTAGTTTCCGGTCACGGTCTGAATACACCCTGTATGATAACAGACCCACAGAAGTGTTATCATCAGGTGTCAATTTGGTCTGCGCTGAAGCAAATTGATATCTCAATCTGTATCCATTGCTTTCATAAAAGGTGAATAATGGGAAGACTATCATAGTGAAAACTTCTCGTTCACGCACAGTGGTA
The DNA here is from genome assembly GCA_907164795.1 of Hemaris fuciformis. Classification (NCBI taxonomy): domain Eukaryota; kingdom Metazoa; phylum Arthropoda; class Insecta; order Lepidoptera; family Sphingidae; genus Hemaris; species Hemaris fuciformis. The sequence continues at coordinate 1,267,546 of OU015447.1, forward strand.
GATTTTCATCCCGCGACGCCCTTAATGCGGGATCTTTTCGCCCTATTACGTTCCCTACGTCTCACTGTATCAAAAAGATTCCATGAGATTTTGGCTCATGTTAGTGGATGTTTGCTACTGAATCAATTTATACGTGGAAAATACGTGTTGGGGAGAAAGTCTATGGTTTTGTTCACATTATTAAACCCAGAAGAAAAAGGCCAAAACTACTGCTTTGTTAGTCCATATATTACAAAATAACTCCAATTCCATCAAGAAAAAAGGAAGAAATCAAAATCATCGTGATCAAAGGGAGCTCTATAAATTCCAACACATTTAATGGTATTCCTAGACCAGAAATATCATGTATCATTAAATTCAAAATGACGTGTCTAAATTAACTCAGGATAATTTACTAAGCTCGTGTTACAAAGTATGGTTTCAAACAAGACCACACTAGCATCTTTTTGCAACGCCGAAAATACACTAGAGTCAGTCAAGTTCACTGGCTAAACTAATATAAACAGCATCGACAAATATTACTGCGGTCGCTATGCGCTGACATTATGTTTTCTGTTTATTAAAAGACATACCGAAAGAATCGATTCTTAATTAAATAATCGATTCTGCGATCGATGGTAAAACTGAATCGATTAAAATGAATGAAATTGTTATCTAAGATGTTCTCTTTACAAACAACTTTGCTTTTATTTTTATTTTTGTAGATCATTAAAATGTGGATGAGAAAAAGCCAAGTACTTTAAGTTAAATTAAAACGTTTGTAATTTTTTTTATACTTCTGATTGATCTACAACCGTTGACCGATGTTCCAATAAATCGATTCTAACTTCATACATAGTAATCGATTTCTTCACAAAAATCGATTTGTTCCTACCGCATTCGCGTTTTCTTCGCAATGAGGCGAGCGCCGCCGCATGCACCGCGGGCCGCCAACAATTGGTCTTTATTAAATTTTAACGATTGTTTTACGTCAAGCCGGTGGAAATTAAACGCAGTTGTTGTGGAATTTGATCGTGAATATTTGATTAATACGTTTTTATGCCGGAAGCATTAGCAACAGATAAAAAGGAAATGTGTTTGTATGAACACGGCTTAAAGTTCATGTAAAGTGCATTAAACTTGATAGGATACTAACACTTAAAGGCTTTGGGAGATTCAGGAGTATTTATTCAGTAATAAATTGTTTATTTTACTAATTTCTCAAGTCAAAGTTACTTGTTAGTAAGTCACATAGGACAGGAAATGTACTTTAACGCATAAAGACTATGACCGGCCAAACTTGATTAATTCCCACCAAAAAATAGTAGCCCCCGAAATTCTCATCATTATTATCATCATCACCATCATCAGCCCATATACGTCCCACTGCTGGGCACGGGCTTTCTCAACAACGGAGAGGGTTTAGGCCTCATTCTCAATATTATAATATATACTCTCATTAAAATTACTGCTATAAATTACACAAGTACGTCTGTTTATCATTCTATAAATCAATTATTAACATTACTCAGTGACACATGTTTCAGAACACTCGTAAAAATGGTATAAAATCGCACTCTAAAAATGATAATTTATGATCATTGTACGGCGTATCACACATTTGTACCACTTTCGACAATTAAGTGTAATTGTAATGTACACTACATTATGTTTATCGCGACGTAGTTATAGATTATCGACATATTTTTTACAACATGCCACAGATGCTAACAGCAACTTAGAAATATCTATTATCGCTACACTTATTCGTGAGAATGTTACGAGCCCTATGATTCCCATTGATTCCTTTTCAAATCTGGGTACGGCATTTTTAAAAGCCACGCGAAGAACCCAGCTTAGTCGTAACGTTCGCGCCAATTGGACAGTCTTAATAATAATTATAAATAAATACACCCAACAGTCACATACATAGTTATGATCCCACACTAAGATACAAGTCTTGTGTCGTGGGTATCAGAAACTACGAGAGACTTTTCGGTCTCACATACACCCAGACCCGAAACAAATATTTGTGGATCACAAACATTTCATCGGTGCGGGGATCGAACCCGCGGCCTCTCGTTTCGCAAGCTGGTGTCAAGCCAACTGCGCCACGGGGCTGTCTTATCCATAGACATAGAGGTCGGAAACTTCAATCCTCCTATAATAAACATTCTTAGGCATTCCATTCTTGGGTATGTACTTCTGTGGCTGAAAGGCTTTGAATCTTGAGCTAATAGGTTGACTTGACATACCTGACTGATTCCTAATGGATTTTTTATAACTCAAATATGCAGGTGCTCTCATAATGTTTATCTTAGGGAATTTTTCGCACGAAGTCTGAAATTATGTCCGAAAAACGGCAAAAGGCTCGCTTCCTAATATTACGATGTTTCCTTCACCGTTAAAGTAAGTGATAATTAATTGTGAATACACGCACATATGCCTTGAGGCCATCACTACTTATAGCGACCTACTACCTAGCGCAATGTGGGTGCAGAAATGCACCTCTGCCTACCTGCACACCTAAAAGTTCTTAGGAATTTCTTAGGTGTGTAGTCCACCAACCCGCACTAGGCCAGCGTGGTGGACTAAGGCCTAAACCCTCTCAAAGTTAGAGGAGGCCCGTGCTCAGCAGTGGGACGTATATGGGCTGATGAGGATGATGATGATGTTAAAAACGATTTTTCTCTAAAAGTGAGATACAGAAAGGTTGAACATCCCTACCCATACTTAAATTATTTTAATAACAAACCGTGAGGAGTCGTCGACCTTAGATTTTCAGCGATGTTTGTGAAAACATATTCCTACGTAATAGCTTTACGTTAAACACTGCAAGTTTGAAACCTCTTGTCCGTTGCTATTTACAATCATTTGCTTCAAATACCACCCAGGGTTGAGTTCCTGCATTATAAATAGGTGTTACGAACATCATGAGTGGATGGAGACTTGGAGTTATGTATGCAATTACCACCTGCTAACTACCGGTTTAAATCATCATAATCATCATCATCATCATCAGCCCATATATGTCTATACGCTGGGCACGGGCCTCCTCTACAACTGAGAGGATTTAGGCCTTAGTCCACCACGCTAGCTTAGTGCGGGTTAGCGGACTACACCATAAGAAATTCCTAAGAATTTTTAGGTGTGCAGGTTTCATCACGATGTTTTCCGTCGCCGTTAAAGTACGTGATATTTCATTGGTAATACAAACATAACTTCGAAAAGTCAGAGGTGTGTGCCTGGGGTTTGAAACCGCGACCGTCGAGATTCTCGACCGCGTACGCGTGTCTAAGCTTTACCGACCGGTTTAAATAAAAAAAAAAATTTTGCTTCACACCAATCATATCATCATCATCACCTCACATATGATACATGGCACGGCAGCATGCCAATATGACACAGAGTCAAAGGTCATTGTTTTTTCCACAATGGATTTAAACAGAAAGAAAAAAGTGGGTGGCTTTGTTGGTCCCGCTGAATGTGAGCAAAGATCGAGTTTGCCATTAGAAAAGTCTCAACAGCATCGCGGAGTTAGGAAATTTGCATGAAACACAATCTACTAATAATATAGAGGCAATAGAATCTACTCTTATTGCATGGGACTAAATCAAAGCTGACGAAAGCTGGAATAAGTGGGTGCCATACGAGTATAATAAATGCTTGAATGTGTGTTTAAATAATTATATATTGGAAATGAATAGTTGGCCACTTCCATTCACAGCAAAACCTACTCGTGAATGCTCTACGAGATTTCTGTGAGAAACGGCAGACCTCGTGATAAATTACTATTTTCTATACTGGCACCACAGAGTGTCAAAATGGCTTAAGATGTTGGTAAGTGCGATTCTGTCCGAACAGAACATCAAGGCGGGAGATTTGTATTTCTCCTCAACAGGCACACACCTCTGACTTTTTCAAGTTATGTGTGTATTCACATTAAATTATCACGTACTTTAACGGTGAAGGAAAACATCGTGATAAAACCTGCACACCTAAAAGTTCTTAGGAATTTCTTAGGTGTGTAGTCCGCCAACCCGCATTAGGCCAGCGTGGTGGACTAAGGCCTAAACCCTCTCAGTTGTAGAGGAGGCCCGTGCCCAGCAGTGGGACGTATATGGGCTGATGATGATGATGATGATATATCGCCCGGCTGGGGTGCTTGTATTCGTTTCATTTCGTATAAAAAGAAGCACAAGTGTACTAACAAAATATTCCACAGTTTCATGGTACAGCAAATATACGAATTTTCAAATCTTTGGTCCGAGCCAGTAGAAAGTTACCACGAAGTGGCTTTATAAGCTATCACAATTGGTTCTATGATGAGAAGTGAGGGAGGTATTAAATTAAATAACTCCTTAGAACATTCGCTTATCGGCGCGTCATTCCACAATCAACAACCAAATGGTAGAATACGCTGAGCGAGAAAAGCCCCTACGCACCTCCAAAGTCCCCAAGCGGTTACTATCATCTGCATCATTCACAATGTGGATGGCCCGTTGCTGCAATCCATCCAAAGCATCAAGGAGCCACCGCCCCAGAAATGCGCGCAGTATTCTAGCCCGCGCCTGCCCTTTAGAGAAATAACAAATGAATCTAAATTATATATCACGTAATAGGTTCGCCCCCTATTACGTGGGACTGATACATACTTGGCGAAATGTGGGTGCAGAAATGCACCTCTGCCTACCTCTTCGGGGAATACAGGCGTGAGTTTATGCATGTATGTATGTCTTAATTATCAACAACGGAACCCGAACGATCGCAGTCAGAATCCAACTGCTCAACCACGAAGCGAAGCCACGAGACAAGATCATAATTCCAACACGAAAAACAAATATAGAATCGTTTAAAAATACGTGTTAAACTAATAATAACCGCCAATTGTTGACAGTGAGGCGTGTGGACAAACAGACAGACGGATGGACGGACGACTGTCGGCGCCACACGCTCGCATTATTGCTTTCATGTTTCACTGATTCTTGTTTGTGTATATATAATTTATAACATTGATTTTTTGTATCTCTGACAAATGACATTTTTACCTTTTTGAAGTTGCTAAAAATGGTTGGACAATTTAGAGACACACGTATGAGATCAAAGAACAAATTACTGCACTTTTGACAAAGGAAGCGTTTCAAATTGAGTGAAAGCAAAGTTGACAAGTCTTTTAATGATAAAATGACTTACCACTGCACTTGAGTGATGTATTAAAAATAATAAGGGAAGGAGATTCTTTCTTACAATTTAAATAGTAATTAATTTTCTTTCTCTATGACGTGTAATCTGTGAACAATTTGATTGTTTCACTCACATAAATATTTACTACTGAGATTATATTACTTTTGGTTCTAAAATTAAGTATTGCGAAAAATGGAATGAAGTTCTTCTATTACATATTAAACTTTTCGAAGTTATGTGTATTCATCATTATTCAACCGTGAAGGAAAATATAATGACGAAACTACACACCTAAGAGTTCTCCTCTAAGTCTTATGTTGACATAACTCTCGAAATTCACGCCACTGACAAGCTACAAGGACTTCTCTTATCCTTCCTATGCTGGCCGTCTGAAAACCATCGCTCCACCTAGTTCCAGGGCGTCTACCATGCGTTTCTGAGAAGTAGTCTCCACTCCAGGTCACAACTCGTCTGTTACTCCAAAGCCTTGAAATAAACGTTCACATAACATATTACATACTAGCTGTGCCCGCGACTACGTCCGCGCGGAAAATGTATTTTTAATTATTTTTAATAAGAAAATTAATAATCTAAAAGTACCCTAAGTTACTCCTTATACATCAGATATCTGACAGTGAAAGTCCCGTTAAAATTGATCCCCCGTTTTAGAGATTAGAAGGAACAAACAGACAGACAGACAGACAAAAATTGTAAAAACCGTTATTTTGGTATATGTACCGTGTATACATCCATATGCATTTATTAAAAAGCGGTTATTTCGATATTACAAACAGACACTCCAATTTTATTCATTTGTATTGTATAGATGTATAGATAATATAAATTATAACCCATATCAAACTCTTAAGTATGCGGCTCAAATTAAATTCTTCTAAGTTCCGCGAATCGGTAACCTATTAGCCAATAAATAAATATTTAGAGCGATGTCGCCGTCCCGGTCAATAACATTATTTCACAGTATAGTTGTTAGCCAACGTTCTGGCACATTGATATGAATGGTGTTATTTCTGGGTCAATTAAAAATTAGCTCAAGTTTGTTTAAGAGGCATAAACTAGGCTGGCAATATTAATCGAATGATTGTGGCAATTACTATTTTGGAAATTGTTATTAAATATTATGACGAACGTTTTTATTTGCTAATTTACTAGTTGTCATCATCATCATCATCATCATCATCTAATGCCATTGAGAATTTCTCAATCAAATCTACTTTTGATTTTTGATCCTCTAAGTACGCGCTCCAAATAAAATTAAATCTCAAAAATACATTGACAAGTTGAGAGCATGTCTAGTTGAATTTTTGGTTCGAATTCGAGACCATCGTTGCCATTAACAAACACTAGTCAACATCATCATCATCATCATCCCATATACGTCCCACTGCTGGGCACGGGCCTCCTCTACAACTGAGAGGGTTTAGGCCTTAGTCCACCACGGTGGCCTAGTGCGGGTTGGCGGACTACACACCTAAGAAATTCCTAAGAACATTTAGGTGTGCAGGTTTCATCAAGCAATAAAAATCCTAGATTAATATTGTGGAATTCCTGTTAATTTTGCTTTCAGATATCGAGTAGAAATCGCGCATTATTAATTGCGATGTAAACCGAGTAAGCGGCGAGCGATGTTCGCGGTGTGAGCGCATTTGTTATGCGCTCAGCCGAGTCACAACTTCATAACAACCGTGACAAATTCATCGCGCCAACATCAAAACAGACAAGTTCGTGATAGTGCATTTCATAAGCTGAAGCGGAGTGTATACAATTCACAGACAACCTAACCTATAGACGACGCATTACTGGGGACATGCTTTCGCCGACGTTATGCACTGACACGACATAACCGCCGGCCCCGCCCCTTAACGTGACTTATTCCGCCGCCGAGTGTCGCAGTGACATATTGTCCCTGTTTTAAAAAATAATTAACTGTCATAATGCTGTATTGTTCAGTGAAATTTTGTGGAAATTAGGTTGTCTGTGATACAATTCAATCAAATAAATTAGAAAGTAAATTTTTTACAACCAGTGATGGCCTCGAGGTTTAGGCGCGCGGTCGAGAATTTCGGCGGTCGCAGGTTCAAACCCCGCGCACACGTCTGGCTTTTCGAAGTTATGTGTGTATTTACAATGAATTATAATCACTTGCTTTAACGGTGAAGGAAAACATCGTAATAAAACCTGCACATCTAAAATTTCTTAGGAATTTCTTAGGTGTGTAGTCCGCCAACCCGCACTAGGCCAGCTTGGTGGACTAAGGCCTAAACCCTCTCAGTTGTAGAGGAGGCCCGTGCCCAGCAGTGGGACGTGTTTGGGCTGATGATGAAAATTCTTACTAATATTATAAGTCGGAATGCGAGCTTGTTTATAGCACGTTCTGTTACATAGTTCTGACCCCACATGACAAGATACGAGTCTTGTGTCGTGAGTATCAGACACTACGAGAGACTTCAGTCTCACAAACACCCAGACCCGAAATAAATATTTGTGGATCACACAAACATTTGTCTCGGTGCGGGAATCGAGCCCGCAGCCTCTCGTTTCGCAAGCTGGTGTCTAGCCAACTACGCCACGGGGCTGTCGCATGAAAGCAATATCATAGTCAAAAGCGGAATGGATCTTTGGAATAAATAAATAAATACATCCAACAGTCACATACATAGTTCTGACCCCACAAGACAAGATACGAGTCTTGTGTCGTGAGTATCAGACACTACGGGAGACTTTTCAGTCTCACAAACACCCAGATTTGAAATAAATATTTGTGGATCACACAAACATTTGTCTCGGTGCGGGAATCGAGCCCGCAGCCTCTCGTTTCGCAAGCTGGTATCTAGTCAACTGCGCCACGGGGCTGTTATAACAGCTTTTTAAAATCTGACATAAAATCATTCAAATCGCCAAGCGCTCCCAAGTCCGACTACAACCTATCACCGTTACAATTGTCACATCATAGGTGGTGCGTTTCTCGCTCGCTCGCTAGGGAAACCACGGTCCCTGCGGTCGGCTCCGATCGTTCCCATTCAATGATAAGCCGTGATTGAATAGTCGCTTTTGTGGTGAGGCATTAGTCATTGATTCACAATACCTAGGTTACCTACTTGTGGGTAACTACTTATACAGGTATTGTAAGCGTGAAAGTAAGTGAGGTTTGAGGTTTGTTAAAAAAAAATATATTGAATCGTTTTAGACGAAACTAGGCATGCAAATACAGTTATTAATCTGAATTAAAGCATAGAATGTTTTTATTTTTAAAGAATTAGTTTGATGTAGTGAATGAATAGTTTAGTTAAAAAAAAAAATAGTTATTTATTAGATTAACTCCTGTGATTACTAACATAGGTACAAGAGTATTATTATTCCTTAGACTTACACGCGTGAGTGTGTACATACTTATACAACCAACAGTCACATACATAGTTCTGACCCCACACTAGGATACAAGTCCTGTGTCGTGGGTATCAGAAACTACGGGAGACTTTTCGGTCTCACAAACACCCAGACCCGAAACAAATATTTGTGAATCACACAAACATTTGTCTCGGTGCGGGGATCGAACTCGCGGCCTCTCGTTTCGCAAGCTGGTGTCTAGCCAACTGCGCCACGGGGCTGTCGAATAGCTTAAAATTGACGATTCAAAAGAACTTGTAAAAGTCTATTTGAATAAAGATAATTTGACTTTGATGGCTGCTATCATTGTTAAAGTCGGGCTAAGATCTTATGGAGACTTCCACTAAACGCAGAAGTGGAACGCATTCTTTTCCTTCCAGTGAAGCAGAGCCTAACAGTTTTAAAAATACTTGCTTAAACACAAAGTTGTGACAAGTACAGACATAAACATGGAAACATAAAAAATACTAATAATAACTTATTGTGCGGTCTTACTGTATGTGCCGATGAAATGGCACTTGATTTTGAACTCTACTGTCTCGTGATAAGATTGATATTGGTTACTTTGTGTACAACAATTGCAGTAAGCTGCTGAGTACAACAATGAGATCAATTACCTCGTGTCGAAGCAGGTAGACACTTACTGGTGCATTAGTAGTAACACGCGACTTTGCTTGTCGTGTTGAAAAATACTAGATTTATTTCTAACTAGTAAGGAACTGTCGAAGAATATATCGAATTAGCTGATTATTTTTGTAAAAACATATTTTCACATATTATGCATGTATAATACATGAAAGTAACTCTTTTTTTTCTGAATTATTTAGTGGTACGGTTTGAGTTAATTTATCTAGGTGGTTCCTTAACTATACACTTTTTTTAAGTAAGAAATTTAATATTTAGTACTTATTTTAAGTTTCAATAAAGTTTAAACAACATTCCCACGAAACTAATTCGCGATCCTTAAACGATAAATATACAAAGAAAAAAAAGATATTAAATTTGAATTCATGACTTTTACGAGTAAAATTTTTAAATTTCCTTATTTCACGAACAAACACTTCTTCTTTTTATACATACGCGTAAAACAAAAGATGTTCAAAACGTCAACACGTTTTGCATTTCAGTAACGCAGTTTTATTCTCAGACTTTGTAAAAAGACTCTTCCTCCCGTTCTACCACGTAGAGCCAGTAAGAGACAGGTGAGCTAGTAGAGTCAAAATACAATGTGTTATTATTCTTTTAGTACTTTATTGACAGAAAATAATAAAGGGTTAATGAGAGTTTGTACGTTTTAACGTCAAATTTTAAAGTTAGACGTATTAACGTCCACAGAGGATAGCGTAAATATAGGGAATGTCAATTATACTATACAGTTTAATACCGATTACATGCTCATACAATGGCAGCATTCCGAAATAGGCATTTTAGACTCCTTCAATAATTAATAATAATTAAATTTTACTGGCGGATTATACGCGGCCTCTTTTCATCCAAACCTCTTTTCTACCAAACGAACCACCAAAAAGTTATTAATTTTCCTAGTAATTGTTATCTATTCAGCGTATAACCTATTACTCCAATATACACTCCTCTTGCTGATATTTTTCACCAGGTGTACAAGCAATTTCTCCATCTAAACTAAAATTGTTTTACGACATTTTAATATGACATTTTATAACCTGTGTTATCCACCACTAAACCAGGCCCTTGAGGTTTTCTCACGTCTCGTGCATAAATGATAAAAATAAATAAATGATCTAATTTTTAAGATGTTTCGTAACATACGCCCCATGGATTTGAGAGAGTAGTTGTATGGATAAATTGCACAACAAAATATTATGCTTTGAACACTTGGAGTATAATAAATATTGACAAATAAAGTAAGTGGGCATTGTACAAATACGCAACGGCAGAAATACCCATCCACGCGTATAATCCTTCTATTAACATTATTGTTACCAATACCTCGAATCCAATAGCGATCGAGTTCAAACGAAATCTTTTCAGCGAGCTTTGCCAAGTTCAACAGTAAAGCTGTCGCTAGACCAGTACCCGTCGCAAGCGCAAACAGCCAACACGCACACCGGGCAAACGGGAACAATCGAATCGACTAATATTATATCGATTTTTTACACGAATTACTAAATGTCACATCACTTTAGTTTTTAAAGTGTTCTTTTTTTGAATGTGTTTTTTTTTCGTATAAAAAAATGTTGCGTGCCAGTGCATGTGTTGTGATTAGTGGTAGTGTTTTGTGAGTGATTTTGACAGGTAAGTTTAATTATTTGCTAGTTAAAAAAAATGTATTCTAAAAACCTCCTCATTATTTTTAAAATATAATGTACTGGTTTGAATTTGGAACAATTTGGAAGCGTGGTGATTTTTAAGTTATGCTTGGCGGGAAATCATTTCCATACATATGTTTCATGAATATCAGAATATATAATTAGTTTTGTTTTCATTATTATCAATATTATTAATATAGATTACGTTTTGATGGTTTATCTCCCAACAATTTTAGAGTATTAAATGACTATTATTAAGTTATAAAGCCATTCACTTCTAATCGCAATTATAGTGGTTAATTTTTATACGGTACTTAGGATAATATGTTTTAGTTATAATGAAAACGTGGCACGGCTATTATAAAGCTGTCACGAATTTGTAAAATTTTCCGATAAACTTAGAAACCACTTAGAACTTAAAGCGATTTCAACTTAATCGTTTACATCTTACATGGCTATTAATTAAGTATTTAAAAAATATATAGGTATATATAAAAAATAAGAAGTTTTTTTATTCAATTGCTTCATACTCACTACAGTGTAACGGTCAAAAAGAGGATAATGGCGGGAACAATAAAATCAGTTTAATACGAGTAGTACAACATAGCGAGTTGCATTTGAACATAAGTAAAGTTTTAGACTATTCCATCATTGCCTCCTTATGGATTATAACGTTAAATAGGCATTAATTGACTTATTCAGTAATGTTAACTATACATTTATTCTCAAAAACTTATTTCTTAGAAGAAATATTCTTAATAGGTTTAATAACCCTTCTCCTAATTATTAATTTATAGCAAGCAAAGGAATTTTGTCCACGACTTCCCGAAGGTATAAAACAAAACACGAACACTCAACATCTAACATTAAAAAATCGTTCCAATTCCATCGCTGTTACTGCGACGCGATTTTTTAAAAAGAATTCCATTCCATTCCACGAAATTTATATCACCAGTAATTGGAGAAATCGGTTTAGAATTAATAACATCCAACACGACGGTAACGGCAAGTGTCAAACCATCACCCGCTTCCACTTCATCACGGAAGTCACAACAGCGAATGATCGGATTGGCCGCGCAATGTATTGCGTCTGGAAATAGCGCGGCAAGTTTGAAAATTCATAAATTTAACAAGTGTAATGAAGTTGAATAAAACATGTCGGTGTATTTTGAGTCGCCACCCTCTTGTGGCCGTTGTCGGGTGGCTAGACAATTTCAAGAGCAAAATAACTATAAATCAAGTTGAGGTGCGCATGCGCAGCCGCCCCGCGCTGAAACGTTGATGACTCTACTGGGTGCAGGCGGCGTGTGCCGCAAGGTAAAAGATATAGGCGATATTAACGACTGTTCATTATTTTAATCAATTATAATCATATTGGCTCCTAGTACTAATCCGTAAAGCAAGTAGTTTAATATAGACTGTTATTTATTTATAGCTTTTTGATTGCGATAGTTTACACGGTTATAAATTATAACTATAATTTATTTACTATAATCGTACTGAAATTTATGAGTAGTTAAAGTAAATGCGTCATAAATGTTATTGTTTACGTAATAAACACCATTACAACACAATAATAAAAGCCGCCATTAATCTGAAATATTCAATTATTTGTTCTGATTTATAGTGACATCATCGAAATCAAACTGCAAGCACAAATAGGACATGGCACTAATTTACGACAACACCCTTATTATGTGCCTAATTTGAATTAAAATAGTTATCTTCTTGTACAAAATAAATGAAGGTTTTGCGTACCTTGAAAAATCCCCATATTATCCCATCTGTATTTGTATAAAAAATCATGTGCAAAACTTAACCTAGGCAACAATATCTTATGCCGTTACGTTTTGAAAGACTTATAAACAACTAAACTAAACAAAAAAGTGTGTCTTAGGAAGGTTCTAAGTGTGATTCTAGGGTCAAATTAAAGTTTTTTTTATTAAGTAATTGTTAATATCATCAAGGATATTGCTTTGTAGTCGCGGGTTCAAACCCTGGGCACACACTTATGACTTTTCGAAGTTATGTATGTATTCATAATGAATTATCACTTCCTTTAACGGTGAAGGAAAAGATCGTGAGGAAACCTGCACACCTAAAAATCTTTAGGAATTTCTTACGTGTGTAGTCCGCCATCCCGCACTAGGCCAGCGTGGTGGCCTAAGGCCTAAACCCTCTCAGTTGCAGAGGGGGCCGTGTCCAGCAGTGGGACGTATATGGACTGATGATGATGATAATGATTGCTTTGTAAGTAGCAATAGGCTTGTCTCATACTACCTGGGTCATTATGACCCATGGGTGAAATGTGTAGAAATATAACTCTGTCAGGTCTACTTCTATAAGGTAACAGGCGTGAGAGATCCTGTGTATGTGTGTAAATATAAATTATTGCTGATCTAAATGACTATGAACAAACTAACCAATAACCTGCAATCAACCTCTGACCGCTTGTATACTGCGCCACACTTCCTTAAATAAAATCCCTGTGTACCCACGTCTAAGTAATGTCTACAATGACAAATCGCGGCAATTACTCGCCACTAATAGTGTTATCGTAAACAGTAACATTGACTGGTGATTGGCGGTTGTGTCCGCCGTCCGTCCCCATTCAACATCTTTACTACGGCGAAGGCAATTTTACTGCTCTTATACTGTCGTCTGATGGAAGTAACACTTTAACGAAAGCATGGATGAGAACATCGGTAAAACGGTTTGTTTCAGGATTTAGGAAAATAATAAAAAATAACGTATTTGATGTCTTGTTTATTCAATTTAATGGTATTATTAAATTTTTAGGAATTTTAGATTTTTTTGGGTTAAACGTTATCTCCGTAAAAAAATCATCCCGGACAGTCATTCGATTTAGCATGATAGCGTTTCAAGCATGGATATTCTCTGCACCATCCGGAATATTAATTACGAACACGCATTAAAAAAAAAAACAATTCAAGAATACTAATAAATATTCTACTTCTGACTGCCTCGTGGTCTCGCGGTACAAGTATGTGCCGTGCGATCTAGAGGTCCTGGGTTCGATTCCCGGGTCGGGCAAAGTGTTATTGGGTTTTTCCATTAGAAAATTCTCAGTAGCAGCACGGCGTCGGTAAATGTGCCCAAAAAACGGCAATAGGCTCGCCCCCTATTACGTGGGACTGATACATACCTGACGAAATGTGGGCGTAGATACGCACCTCTGCCTACCCCATCAGGGCATACAGGCGTGAGGTTATGTATGTATGTATTCTAATATCATCATCATCAGCCCATATACGTTCCACTACTGGGCATGGGCCTCCTCTACAACTAAGAGGGTTTAGGCCTTAGTCCACCTCGCTGGCCTAGTGAGTTTATGTATGTATGTATGTATTAAATTTTCAAACAAAACTGTCAAGGAACCGATTCCATTAGCGTAGGAAGGAATACGCTGGTTAATCTTAGGAACATTTAATGGACCACGAAGAAATATTTTCAGCGCCAACTGATTCCGCCTGACAGTATTGTAACAAGAACTATTCAAAAACATTAACCGACGGTGCACTGGTTCGTAAAACACGGTCGTACCCGAACAAACACAAAGAAACTTTCTTCCTCGATTATAAAACAAAGACATGACACACATCGGGTTTCCTGTACGTTTGTCAATAAGTGAGAGTGTATTGGAAAAATGTTAACTATGCGGTTATTACTGAACCGTATTGAGGACTCCGTTATACCAAAGAAATATTGAACTTTATTCAACGAAAATATATAAAATTCACATACTAACCAACTATTTTCTAGCCTCATATTATAGGGCGTTAGCCTACTGCCGATTCTAGATTGTACCTATATCCAAATTCTGTGATCATAATCATCATCATCAGCCCATATACGTTCCAATGATGGAAACGGGCCTCCTCTACAACTGAGAGGGTTTAGACCACAGTCCATCACGCTGGCCTAATGCGGGTTAGCGGACTACACACCGAAAAAATTGCTAACTAGTTTTAGGTGTGCAGGTTTTATCACGATGTTTCCCTTCACCGTTAAAGTACGTGATAATTCTTTGATAAAACACACATAACTTCGAAAAGTCAGAAGTGTGTGCCTGGGGTATGAACCCACGACCGTCGAGGTTCTCGACTGCGTGACTAAACCTCGAGGCCATCACGGATTCACGACTTAACTTTCTGTGATGCAACGAGTATTTGTAATTTCAAAATGGAAGTACAACGCAGTCCCAAATCTAATATTTCTCTCAAGTTGCATACTTTACAGCGGAACCAACAAGGCTTTCAATAAAATAAATCTGAAATGGTGCCACGTAAAACGGAACTACGATAATTTAGTATTCAATATATTGAAATGTAAAAAATAATATAAAACTATAATATTTAAAAATGAATTCATAGCTTAAAGTAAAAATATATAACAGTTCATGATTAAATACTACTTAAATATTGTATAAGAAACTTTTTGTTGCTTAAATAAATTTTAGAATGTAACTATTATTGAGGAATAAATAAAGGTTTAAATATAAATATTATACCTAGGGGTAGGCAGAGGTGCATTTCTGCACCCACATTTCGCCAGGTATGTATCAGTCCCACGTAATAGGGGGCGAGTCTATCGCCGTTTTTCGGGCACAATTCCAGACTCCGTGCTGCTACTGAGAATTTCCTAATGGAAAAACCCAATAACACTTTGCCCGACCCGGGAATCGAACCCAGGACCTCTAGATCGCTCGGCACATACTTGCACCGCGAGACCACGAGGCACCTATATATTGATTGTAAAACGTGTTCATGTTCACGGTTGAATTATATCTTCTATTTTATATGTAGTTGTCTTACCTACGTACTATATAATTGACTGCATGGCCGATAAACTTTAATTAGAAAAGCGATTGCATAATAAATAATACACCCAACAGTCACATGCATAGTTCTGACCCCACATTCAGATACAAGTCTTGTGTCGTGTCGTGTCGGTTTCACAAACATTTGACTCGGTGCGGGGATCGAACCTGCGGCCTCTCATGCTTATAAACACCTTCATCTGTGGCATTTTATGAAATTTTATTATAGTACAGAAAAAATCACAGAAATAGAAAACAGCCTCCGGTATAAAGATACAAACCAAAGGGTTTGTCTATTTCTTTATTATAACTTTTGTCATTGTCTTGATAAAAACACCCTCTCAGTTGTAGAGGAGGCCCTTGACCAGCAGTGGGACGTAGTATATGGGCTGACGATGAATGAATGATGATGATAAAAACGCTGTCTTTAGTATTATTTCCAACTTTACTTCAAACATCCAATTTGATTATAGCAAAAAATGCTTAAGTTTGACAACAGATGAGTAATTTAAACAAAAATTGACGAACATTTAAGTTTTACACGCTTTCTTCTGCAGTCTAATAAAAAAGGCTATATTTGGCAGTACTATTTTACGACCGTAGTCTGACGTTGCAATTTTTCACGCTCGTCATGAAATGTTGCTAACCAGAATTCGGGATCTGTTGGTGTCACATTACCCTACAAAAAAGTGGGAATGTCCATATTAAGGCTGAGCGAATTTCAAGTGGGTCGTATTGTATCAATAGCGAGCCCCACACGTGGTAAGATGTTGAGCGTGGGATATCTACAGGATATTAATTATTAGATTAATTGATAGATAAATTGAAGCTCACTTAACTACGTAATAACACTAGTGTGGGAACTACAAATGACCTTTAGGCATATTAAATTAGTGTATGTAATTGGGAAGTTAAAGGTATGACGGGCTATTCGAAAAAAATTAAGTCGTCTATTGGCAATGATTCCCTTGTTGGTCTTGCGGCGTATGTGGTTTGTGATTAAGGAACCCCGGGTTCGATTCCTGGGTCGAGAAAACTGTTAATTGTTTTTTTTTTTTCGTTAGATAATTTGGTAATTATTAGTTCCGCCTGTTACGGGGTCTGAAAAATGTAATTGAAAATCTACAATAGGCATCTAAAAGTAGTATTTTTATACAGGGTGTACTCAGACCGTGATCGGAAACTAAGGTAGGTAATAGCTAAGGTGATTACAAACCCCCTTTTTTTTTTTTTTTTTTTTTTAGGTGATTACAAACCCCCTGGCGTTAAAGAAAATCCCGACAAAGAAAATAATAATTTTGAACTGCCTTAGTTACCGATTACGGTGTATAGAACCATTTAAATTATTTCTTGGAATAATTATTCAAACACATAAATAAATAAACAAAATAACAGCTTGATGTACGGTCGCCCTAATTTACCAGAATGTCTCCCGCTCCACTTGACTGTCCGGAACGTTGACGTCGAACAAAGAAGCTCCATCACATGAGAATTATGTAAACACCCACAAACCATTTTGGTTTTAAAAATAATTACAAAAGCCCATAACGGTGTACCTATTACGTGTTAGATTTATTCTATGCATTAATATCTATGACGTGACGTCACCACTGATATAAATGAACGTTACCAGGAGGCAGGTTACTTATAGTGAAAATTACATACATACATAAACTCACGCCTGTATTCCCCGAAGGGGTAGGCAGAGGTGCATTTCTGCACCCACATTTCGCCAAGTATGTATCAGTCCCACGTAATAGGGGGCGAGCCTATTGCCGTTTTTGGGGCACATTTCCAGACTCCGTGCTGTTACTGAGAATTTCCTAATGGAAAAACCCAATAACACTTTGCCCGACCCGGGAATCGAACCCAGGACCTCTAGATCGCACGGCACATATTTGTACCGCGAGACCACGAGGCAGAGTAGTGAAAATTAAAATTAGTTTTTATTAGGGCCTGAATTGATTAGACGGGATTGCAAAACTCACTGTTCGTGCACTTACTAGATAAGTAATTACCATCTAAATCAAATTATTTTAATGATAAAAACGACATCGATATTGGTGACGGGAATTTTAGGCCTTACTCTATAGCGTAGGCCTAGTACGGGTTGGTGGACTTAAAAAAGTCCTTGTGGGCACAGACCTCCATTTGTAGTAGCATAGTTATTAGCCTTCATTATGACCACTTTGATTAATAATCATCCGCCCATATACGTCCCACTGCTGGGTACGGGCCTCCTCTACAACTGAGAGGGTTTAGGCATTAGTCGACCACGCTGACCTAGTGCGGGTTGGCGGACTACACACCTAAGCAATTCCTAAGAACTCGCGGGAATTAGGATTCGCGGATTCAGGCACACACCTCTGACTTTTCGAAGTTATGTGTGTATTCACAATGGATTATCACGTACTTTAACGGTGAATGAAAACATCGTGACGAAACCTGCACACCTAAAAGTTCTTAGGAATTCCTTAGGTGTGTAGTCCGCCATCCCGCACTAGGTCAGCGTGGTAGACTAAGGCCTAAACCCTCTCAATGGTAGAGGAGGCCCGTGCCCAGCAGTGGGACGTATATGGGCTGATGATGATAATAATAAACAGATAGACATTAAACAAATAACGTGTAACACTTCTGGGATTCTATGGAAGTACCGTCACTGGTATGTATGTAAACATAATAAATTAAAATCTCGTGTAATAAAGAACATAAGTCGTACATCAGTATCATACATAGATTAATATCATTGTCGAATTACAAGCCGTGCTCCGTATGTAAATGAGCGGCGGCTTTATTGCTCCCGGCCGGCACAACAATGCAGCAACTTTCTACCGCGACATTCAGTATCGGGTTCAATAAATGCCAGGCATACTGACTGAATTCTTTCGCTTTGTCGTTTGATGTGTAAGCTTATTCGTATGGCGCTGAATCAGAATTATGCTACAAATGAACATGACTATGCTGTGTTCGATTTCCGGATCGGGAAAATTGTTTTTCTTTTTAGTGGTATCTCCATACCACTCTCCATTGGAAATGTGTCTGAAAAACAGCAATATGATTTGTTACGTGGGACTTATAATATTGCTGGCGAAAAATTTGTGTTGATATACCTCTACCCAACCTTTCGGGGTTATAGGTGTTCTATGCAGTGGCGGTACTTCCATAGAAGCCCAAAAGCGTTACACGTTAATTATGTAATGTATATATACAGGGTGTATTCAGACCGTGATCGGAAACTAAGGCAGGTAATAGCTAAGGTGATTACAAACCCCCTGGCGTTAAAGAAAATTCTGACAAAAAATAAAAATTTTGACTTTTTCCATACAACCCTCGGTATTAAATGTACGCGGTTTGTATGGAAAACGTCAATTTTTTTATTTTTTATCAGAATTTTGTTTAACGCCAGGGGGTTTGTAATCACCTTAGCTATTACCTGCCTTAGTTTCCGATCACGGTCTGAATACACCCTGTATATTATAATTGTTTATTATGGGGTCAGGATATTCTCATTTCTATGTCAAATTGCTTTTGTTAAATAAAGATTTAAAGCTTAAAGATTATTATTCGGAATTTTGTAAAGCAAGCCGGGCTTTTGGGCTTCTATGGAAGTATCGCCACTGGTTCAATGTATGTCATACATTTGGGTTAGAATGATGATGACACACTGGTTCTCTACTTGGATCATTCGGCTCAACACATCCGTGAAGGACAAACATTTTATACTAGTTCATGGAATTAGTTAACAGTTTGACAGCCCCGTGGCGCAGTTGGCTAGATACCAGCTTGCGAAACGAGAGGCCGCGGGTTCGATCCCCGCACCGAGACAAATGTTTGTGCGATCCACAAGTATTTGTTTCGGGTCTGGGTGTTTGTGAGACCGAAAAGTCTCTCGTAGTTTCTGATACCCACGACACAATACTAGTATCTTAGTGTGGGGTCAGAACTATGTATGTGACTGTTGGGTGTATTTATTTATTTTAGTTAACCCTATCCCATCCGCCACTGCAACTTCTGCGCTGCAGGATCAACAGCGGCACGAAAACAAAGATTTGTCCATCTCCCTCCACAGCAAAGCGGGAGGCAAAACATTGAACCATGAGGTTTCACCCTTACATAAAACGAATGGTTTGTGGAAATGGTTACCACACAGATATGTAGCGGTAAGTCAAAGTCAACAGTGATACTAAAGATAGGCGATCTTAGATTCCCATAACTTTAAAAAAATATGTCTAATCAACAAACACTTGTATCGGGTATGGGTTAAGTCACACCGAACTGTCTTTCGTAGTTTCAAAACACTAGAATTTACATAGTATTTTTAAGACACTTATAAATTTAATTTAAGAATGCATTTTCTAACAGCGAGCCGTGTGTGGTCTACGTGATGAATAAATCAAATTTTCTATTAAACACTAGGGCGGCGACGCCGACTCGCTAATGACGATACATTTGTACAGATTAAACGATACAGCGCGCGCTATTAGTTTTAAAATCACCACATAGACGAGCTTTAAAATGTGAGTATGCGCTGAAATTTTATTTATATCAAAAATATAATATGTACACACTCACAACATACGAAATTTTAACTTTTACGTTTTGCAAAATTCCGCCTAATCGGTGAGTCTATTCTTTGATGGTTCTGAGAATTTCCTAATATTAAACCAATAACACCAATTGTGAACAGGGACTGCACCCACGATTTTTTTTAAAAAGACGAGACAATTATGAAGCTGACTTATAACAATTGCTAAAATATACATTTTAATATTATATGTTACATAGAACTCTGAAAAGAATTTAATTCTTTATTTAAAATTGTGTAATACAAATCCACTAAGATTATTTAATCTACTAACTAGACACTCACTAATGTCTTACAGATAGACCTATTAGAAGCGGCCTGCATCCAGCTACGCCCGCCCTGCGACCTTTCTGTCAGGTCATTTGTCCCACACTGCACCTTTGTGAATTAGTGATATCAATATTTTTCGCAACCAAATACAGTCGGTGGCCTTTTCAGATTCCCATGTAGGTATATTTCCGTGCCAAAATTCATCAAAACCGCAACCTGTGCTTAGGTTTAAGTAATAAACTCTTAATAACATCAACTCTAATAAATACTAGGATGCATTTACATTACAACTCCAACAGTTGTACAGTCAACAGTCATTTGAATTGTTAAATTTTTATAATATATGAACCATCAGCTCCCTCCCCTTTGTCTCGTAAAAGTACAAGTGTTACTTTCTCTAAATCAATCGACACCGCCTATATTACTTGACACGTGTTCAGTGTCCATATATCTCACGATTATTACAAAAGATAGACATAACGGTTATCTCAATGACTTTCGGTAAAAGGTATAGGTACATTCGAACTTTATTTTTAAACCAATGTGACTTGGGGAGCTCGTTGTTTATAAAGCATAGGAATAAATGAACAAACTTTTTAATAAGTGTAAAATAATCAAACCAAATGTGAAGATTAACAGTTAATTTGGCTTAAACCGCGACTAATTTAATTATCAGAAAGTTATTTCGGAATAAATATTTACCTATATCAATTCAATTAGTGTGTTTATGTGCCTAATATCCCAATCCGTTTAGCCGATCTAGCGTGACTAACAAACATCCAGAAACACAAACAAACCGCAACACGCCACACAAACACACACAAAACTTTCGCTTTTGCTTTGATACAGTTAAGTTTAAAAATTGTGTAAGCGCATAGCTAAATTTGATGATATTAATATTAATTATCTGTACAAGTCACACCTACGTATTTACACGTACGACTTAGAACGGTATGGCCTTAGACCACCAAGCTGGCCTAGGACTGGTGGATGTTACATAACCAACAAAACTACTTCGGATATTTCTTATGAACGTTGATCAAGTTATTTTAAAGTTATAATAATTTTTGCTCGGGATTTGAATTCGCATCGGCCGAGACGCCTCATCAATCCAGTCGTCTAATCTATAGCCATAGCGCACGTAATGCCCATAAATAACCTAAATCCTTCTACACAAAAAAGTAGCCAAAATTTAAAGGCATTTTTATAGCTTTAATACGCTAATTCCCCAACCGACCCTAGTTGCGCATCCCTTGCAATTATACGTTGCCGCATCGACAGGTTTGAATGAGATTTAAAAACTTTACGATTTCCAAGAAGAGTTCTTTCGGCACGAGTTTCTAGGAACTCGTCCCCACAATGAGACTCTCAACCTTTTGTACGATTATCGCAAACACTGGCGATACAAAATAGTTGATTTGAGATTATTAATAACTTACTTTTATTATTAACGTAAATATTTGTAAATATATATAAGATACTTTGGGGTTGTCATCGTGTTGGATAATAACCCCGAATAAAATAGAGATAAAAAATACCTATATGGGAATGCTATGGTATAGGCATCGATGTTGCAGACTTCAAAAGGTGGCGGTTTACAATCTATTCTAGAGTTTAATTATCACTTGATTTTATAAAGATCATGCAATTTTTCAACAAGTATGCTAAGCAGTAATGGCCTCGAGGTTTAGGCGCGCGGTCGAGAATTTCGGCGGTCGCAGGTTCAAACTCCAGGCACACACCTCTGACTTTTCGAAGTTATGTGTGTATTCACAATGAATTATCACTTGCTTTAACGGTGAAGGAAAACATCGTGATAAAACCTGCACACCTAAAAAGTTCTTAGGAATTTCTTAGGTGTGTAGTCCGCCAACCCGCACTAGGCCAGCGTGGTGGACTATGGCCTAAACCCTCTCAGTTGTAGAGGAGGTCCGTGCCCAGCAGTGGGACGTATTTTGCGCTGATGATGATGATGAAATGGTTACTATTATTTCTAACCATTCGACAAAATTCATTCACAGGCAGATTCCGGAATACGCCTCATGTGTATGCATTCACGGCTGCTAATATAAATAAATAAATACACCCAACAGTCACATACATAGTTCTGACCCCACACTAGGATACAAGTCCTGTGTCGTGGGTATCAGAAACTACGAGAGACACTTCGGTCTCACAAACACCCAGACCCGAAACAAATATTTGTGGATCACACAATCATTTGTCTCGGTGCGGGGATCGAACCCGCGGCCTCTCGTTTCGCAAGCTGGTGTCTAGCCAACTGCGCCACGGGGCTGTCAAACGAGTGGGCTGTATATCTAACGTGTACATAGGACGGCCATATTCCAGCTTTGATTAACCTGCTATCAGTAAATGTGCCTTCATAATTGAATCAACTGTTATGAGATATAGTCGTTTCTCGACAATCTCTGCAATAGCAACCGCAAGCGTGTTCAATCATTTTCCGTACAAAATGCCTCATATAAAGGATTATATTAGGCATGATGACTCGTAGTCAAGTCATCATCATCATCGTCAGCCCACATACGTCCCACTGCTGAGCACGGGCCTCCTCTACAACTGAGAGGGTTTAGGCCTTAGTCCACTACGCTGGCCTAGTGCGGGTTGGCGGACTACACACCTAAGAAATTCCTAAGAACTTTTTAGGTGTGCAGGTTTCATCACGATGTTTTCCTTCACCGTTAAAGCAAGTGATAATTCATTTTGAATACACACATAACTTCGAAAAGTCAGAGGTGTGTGCCTGGGGTTTGAACCCACGACCGCCAAATTCTCGACCGCGTGCCTAAACCTCGAGGCCATCACTGCTTACTATCTACGAGTACTTCAATCGATCTTACAATGTAAGACTCGTCATACTTATCAATATAGAAAAATTTTGATTTGTAGAATACCACATAATTAATGTTTTCCAGAAACAGCCAATGAAGACAGACAAGCATTTCATCGAGTTTAGGACGTCTTAGTATTAAGTGGGGTTATTAATACAAATTAGTTCTGAGGAACCGTTTGTCGCAGATTGCATTTGACAAGTGATTAAATGAACGGAGAAAGGTATTCGCATAAATGCTACTAGAGCTGGCATGCTTTGTCCGTTTTAATTGTATATTAAAAAGTACCGATTATCATCATCATCACATCACATCATCAGCCCATATACGTCCCACTGCTGGGCACGGGCCTCCTCTACAACTGAGAGGGTTTAGGCCTTAGTCCACCACGCTGGCCTACTGCGGGTTGGCGGACTACACACCTAAGAAATTCCTAAGAAATTTTAAGTGTGCAGGTTTTATCACGATGTTTTCCTTCACCGTTAAAGCAAGTGATGATTCATTGTGAATACACACATAACTTCGAAAAGTCAGAGGTGTGTGCCTGGGGTTTGAACCTGCGACCACCGAAATTCTCGACCGCGCGCCTAAACCTCGAGGCCATCACTGCTACCGATTATATTATAAAAATATTGTAATTTCCTTTATCTCCCGATCTGTGCAAGTAGTTTAAGTTACAACATACATTCGTCCCACTGCTGGGCATCTCTTCTAGCATGCCATTCGTCCCTATCCTGGGCCAGTCGTCTCCAAGGTCTGCAAGCTACATTAAAGCTCAAAAAAATATGTTATCATTTGTTTTCTACAAAATTGTAATTGTCTCTATTACGCGAGAAAAAACACAATTGATGAAATTTGGATGTAGAAAACTCCTTCCTATTCCATCAAGGATACGGGAGTGAGTGTTAATGACTCCCTCATTAAAAGTTAACATTATCATCATCATCATCATCATCAGACCATATACGTCCCACTGCTGGGCACGGGCCTCCTTTACCATTGAGAAGGTTTAGTTTAGTCCACCACGCTGGCCTAGTGCAGGTTGGCGGAGTACACACCTAAGAAATTTCTAAGAACTTTTAGGTGTGCAGGTTTTATCGCTATGTTTTCCTCCACCGTTAAAGTAAGCGATAATTAATTGTAAATACACAATAATTATAAGTATAATTTACTATTAATTAATATCCCTTACATTTTAGTAATCGTGTTAGTACACTTACGGCACGTGAAATATGAGCTGCAGAATAATATAAGCAGTGCCTATCCATCACGCGAAGCATAAACAATGTATTAGTGGAAACAAAAGGAGCAAGAGCCCGCAAATACGGACCCTACGTGAACAGCCCGCCCTGCTGCTGAGCAAACAACACGAGACACAGACAGAACAAAAAGTATCGAGGTTATAGGTGACTTCATATTGTAATACGAATTTATATAACTCGGTACTGCTTAAGATTGAAGAAGTATCTTAGCTTCTTTTTAAATTGGCAAGAAACGATTATCTTGTAACATTCGCATGTTTTCATTAAAAAAAAATCACGTACTTTAACGGTAAAGGATAACATCGTGATGAAACCTGCACACCTAAATGTTCTTAGGAATTTCTGAGATGTGTAGTCCACCAACCCGCACTAGGCCAACGTGGTAGACTAAGGCTTAAACCCTCTCAGTTGTAGAGGAGGCCCGTGCCCAGCAGTGGGACGTATGTATATGGGCTGATGATGATGATGATGTGTTCATCTTCAATGGTAGAGAGATTATTATTATAGTTCTTAAAGCATTATGAACAGTATGCAGTATTATATTCATAGGTAAAATTATACTCCGACTGTCTCGTGGTCTTGCGGTACAAGTATGTGCCGTGCGATCTAGAGGTCCTGGGTTCAATTCCCGGGTCGGGCAAAGTGTTATTGGGTTTTTCCATTAGGAAATTCTCTGTAGCAACCCGGAGTCTGGAAATGTGCCCGAAAAACGGCAATAGGCTCGCCACCTATTACGTGGGACTGATACATACCTGGCTAAATGTGGGTGCAGAAAAGCACCTCTGCCTACCCCTTCGGGGAATAGAGGCGTGAGTTTATGTATGTATGTATGTAAAATTATAGCTGTGTTATGCACCACCCAAAAACGCTGTATGATTTATTAGGAAGATATTATGGTCTATGATATAGATCCTATGGTTGTCTAGAAAAGATCGCCTTAAGCGGTAAGACCGCCAATTGTACTTCATTCTATTTGTATATTGTTTTGTTAATTATTTTTTAGTGTACAATAAAGAGTTTATAAATAAATAAATATTATTTTTATTATAAATTATAATGCGATCCATTTGAGGTTAGCTAACATGACAATCTAGCACGTAATTAAAGATAAGTCATCATCATCAGCAGCTTTTCTTACGTCCACTGCTCGACATAGGCCTCTTCTGTGGCACGCCACTGGGCTCGATCTTCGGCCCTTCTCATCCAACCGCTGCCAGCCACCTTGCGAATATCGTCACCCCACCTAGCCATTAAGCCATTAATTAAAGATAAATATTTTAATATATTTACATGCAAATTTAACGTGTTTCGTGGATTTGACCTGTCAAGATGCCGCCTTAAGTTTCTACATAAACTCACGCCTGTATTCCCCGAAGGTGTAGGCAGAGGTGCATTTCTGCACCCACATTTCGCCAAGTATGTATCAGTCCCACGTAATAGGGGGCGAGCCTATTGCCGTTTTTCGGGCACATTTCCAGACTCCGTGCTGTTACCGAGAATATCCTAATGGAAAAACCCAATAACACTTTGCCCGACCCGGGAATCGAACCCAGGACCTCTAGATCGCACGGCACATACTTGTATCGCGAGACCACGAGGCAGTCAAGTTTCTTCAAATTAAAAATAATTGAGTAAAACAAATATCCACACACATTTGTATGTAAATCGTACCCGGCTGATCGGAATGCGTCCGTAATTAATGTCATACAAACAGCTTCACAGGTCCGAGTGCATCGCGTGTGATAATGCACTAATGGCGGAAGTGTAGACTGTTCCACCAGTGGAGTTGCATTTTTACATTAATTAGTCCATTAACAGCTCGCCTAGTCGAGATACGGGGTGCAATGACAGCCGTAGTTGGTAAGAAGGTTGTGAAACGAGAGATTTCGGCGGACGTTTGTGGATTTCGAGTGTGAATTTTTGTGTAAAGACAAAAGATGTACATACTTTAGCATGAAGTCAGAATTAAATGTATATAAATTGAGTTTTTTTATAGATTTATCATTAATGCTAAATAAGAGCGAGCCTACTGCCGTTTGTCGGACCAGGCTCCGTGCTCTTATTGAGAATTTTGTATTGGAAAAACCCATTAACACTTTGTCCGACCCGGGAATTGGACCTGAAATTGAAAGGACTGCCTGACAGCACGGCACATACATTTAAAGTGAGACCACGAGGCAACTGAATTTATTTCCATTATTTTTTAGTGCGCTTTCATCATCATTATCAGCCCAAAGAGGTCCTTTACATCATTGCAAAAATCAAGTGATGTAACATCACAAAGGCCAAAAGGAAGTCGTGATGGCCACGAGGTTTGGGCACGCGGTCGAGAATCTTGACGGTCGCGGGTTCAAACCCCAGGCACACACCTCTGACTTTTCGAAGTTATGTGTGTATTCACAATGAATTATCACGTACTTTAACGGTGAAGGAAAACATCGTGATGAAACCTGCACACCTAAAAGTTCTTAGAAATTTATTAGGTGTGTAGTCTGCCAACCCGCACTAGGCCAGCGTGGTGGACTAAGGCCTAAACCCTCTCAATGGTAGAGGAGGCCAGTGCCCAGCAGTGGGACGTATATGGCCTGATGATGAACATCACAATTATTACAAATGTCTCATTCATAAAAAAAACTATAACAAAAAGTTCCGGACTCGCTTCTGCTTAGCTCAGTTTATAAGAATCCAGGCCATCACTTGACTGAATATTATTTGCCAAGGTATTTCTGCAGGAGCATGGCGTTTTTCACACCAAGCCCAGCCACGTCAGCACACTGCGCACAATGTCACTAATTGTTTATTTACATTGCGCGGCGCATGTCGAGTGGTTTTCCCGTTCACTCGACATAAATCGCTGAACCGCTTGAGAACGCGTGCTACCTGCGACATTGATTTGCGATCTGTCTTTTACTACCTTTTTACGAGAGGAAATCTTGAAAGTTCCCCTCTAATACTACGGTGACTGGTAAGGATATTACAGTGAACCTGACCTTCGAGCCAAACAAAAGTAGGTAATGCATAGGCTGGGTCTAGCGAAAAACCTATAACAGTATACCGACTAAAACTCTTAAGGGCGTTATTTTCCATAATTACACATAATTGCACAGCAGCTGCGGTGATTAGCGAGGCTTAAGCAGGAAGATTTCTAACCACTGTATGAGGCTCTGCACTGTGTTATACTGAATACGTAAAATTAACAATAGTATATACATACATATATATTCACACGCCTATATTTCCCGAAGGGGTCGGCAGAGTTGCATTTCTGCAACCATATTTCGCCAGGTATGTATCAGTCCCACGTAATAGGGGGCGAGCCTATTGCCGTTTTTCGGGCACATTTCGAGACTCCATGCTGCTACTGAGAATTTCCTAATGGAAAAACGCAATAACACTTTTCCCTACCCGGGAATCGAACCCAGGACCTCTAGATCGCTCGGCACATACTTGTACCGCGAGACCACGAGGCAATTTATGTAATTGTAGGTATGTATACTCGTAGATCCATTTTTGCCTATAGACGCATAACTAATGGTTTGTAAAAAATCAATAGTCGAAATGTTGTCTATAAGGAGAACTACTTGTAATGTAATTTGCTAAATGTTCATTGCAAATGGCCCATCCACCACGCCGAACGGGACGCAAATTATCTCTTTTGCCCACATGTCCTGTTCAACCGAGCAGACGACAAAAGAAGCACCATTTAAGTGTTTGTTAATACTGTTTTTTCGATTTATTTCATCATCTTAAGTGCCGAGTGTAAAAATTAAATGGTCTCTTATCATTAGGCTGACGGTTACAGAGCGTTCGCTTTGTACAATGCGCCGCACATGTACATTCGTGACGATTACTTTAAAAAACTAATTATTTTGTGTCACTGTGTGGTCGACTGTTAATAGCTAATGTGTGGTTGTGGTCATTTGTTAGCTGTCGATTTAGCTTTGACTAATGTTTTGTATGGGAAACAGGCATATTATCATTATCTATGAGCTTTTGAATAAATTCAAACTATAAATATAAGAAATAAAAAATATCCTATAAATACTTCTTGCAACGGACTGAAATTTCGCTGATTTAAGATTCATCATCAGCCCAAATACGTCCCACTGCTGGACACGGGCCTCCTCTACAACTGAGAGGGTTTAGGCCTTAGTCCACCACGCTGGCCTAGTGCGGGTTGGCGGACTACACACCAAAGAAATTCGTAAGAACTTTTTAGATGTGCAGGTTTCATCACGATGTTTTCCTTCACCGTTAAAGCAGGTGATAATTCATTGTGAATACACACATAACCTCGAAAAGTCAGAGGTGTGTGCCTGGGGTTTGAACCTGCGACCGCCGAAATTCTCGACCGCGCGCCTAAACCTCGAGGCCATCACTGCTTTGATTGAAGATTATCTTACATTAATATTCTATTAACAAGAACCAGTACGTTAAATACTAAAAAAATAACGTATCAATTTCTTAAATGTATCAACAATGTTAATAAAAGAAATTGATAAAAGTAATATTTACTTGAAAATATACAGCTCGTATGAGTAACCAGATTTTTTACAATAATACAATGTTCTGTTCTTGTGGTGTACAATTAAGCATAATAAATTAAAAATAACAATTAAAATAATATTTTGACAGCTCCGTGGCGCAGATGGCTAGACACCAGCTAGCGAAACGAGAGGCCGCGGGTTCGATCCCCACACCGAGACAAATGTTTGTGTGGTCCACAAATAATTGTTTCGGGTCTGGGTGTTTGTGAGACCGAATTGTCTCTCGTAGTTCCTGATACCCACGACACAAAACTCGTATCTTAATGTGGGGTCAGAACTATGTACCTATGTGACTGTTGGGTGTATTTATTTATTTATATTTCTTAATTCAATAATAATACATACTTCAAGTGCGTGAACTACCTCGGTTCTAATTGAAATCCTCGTCCTTTCAAGTGCTCAAATAGTAGGGCCGACAGAGAGCGATCATGTCGTGTGAACCTCACGAATGCATTGTGAAGATATATTAGTCACTATTATTGTGCATTTACGTGATAATTGCAACATTATTCATGTGACCTTTGAGGTTATTACTCCGCAGGGATTATATTTAGGTGTGACTTACCTCAAAACATTACACTTCTAAAACAGGTCCCATTCATGAACAAACTATTAACGTGATAAGATTTCGAAAAATTAACGCTAGTACATTAACTCAAAAAATCCCCGGGAATACTGAGTTAAAATATTTGCTGATCTATACTTCCATACAACAAAAACCCTTTATTCCAATCCCGTACTTCCTAGAACTTCAACGCTCAATCATCCAAGTATTCATATAAGCAAATTGCGCAAGCGATAATATTAGAGAAATTGTTGACAAACTTTTTATCGCAGTCATCAGAGTATGGTCCAGGCGATATGTGACCTTAACCCTTTGTAATAAAGGCTGATTCAGGATTGGTAGACGATGTTCGTTAAGTTGGCGCACTTGGCTAAGGTCTGGCGCCTACAAGGGTCCTTGAGTTAGCAGTATTTAATGACACTCAAACGCGAGAAGTGCAGGTAGGAAACTGGTGTTTTATAAATTCTTCGGCTATCATCGCGGTTTTTGTTCTTATTGTGTTCGCCCTTCTAATGTTCTCTTTTACACTTTCGACTAAGCAATTAACACTAAACTGTATTTGTTGAGCTCTCGGTTGAAACAGAGAGAAATTTAACAAAATTACTGTTCAGTTTAAATAATATCTGTTGGTGGGATATTTGTATCCGCACGGATAGAAACTATCGCACTAAGGTCTGAACTCACCATAGTTTCTAATGAAAGTGTTGCTTTTAAGTGTCAAAGGGATAATGTTTGTGGACAGTATAAAAAGCATTTGTACAAAAATTGGCGCTCCGAAAATTTTGATATAAGCTAGTGAGTTGGTTTTTGCTACAAAATTGTTTACGGTTTTTGGTATCTTCTTTTTCTCTCTGTTTACAATTTAAAACTCTTATCTAACAAAATCCGAATTAAATATTTTCAAAATACTTCGATTCCGCGCAACCTTTACTAGGCCTGGCCTTCACAAACTTCAAGATTATTGACTGTTTGAATGTGTATATATTAATTTCCTCAGATGTTTATTGTTTGTGTACCATTTAATACCCACAATGAACCATAAACATCGGAGCCAATATCTCGGCCGTATTTCTTATGGGAAAATTGTGTACCCATACTTTTGTATTTCACAACAGTTGTAAACTTGGGCTTCAGTGCTAAACAATTTTTTATCGTCCTCTAATGGGTTATCTGTTATCTCCGTATCTTGTGTTGGCAGCAAACATTGTGTAAGAGCGTTAGATTGAAGGAATGCAGTTGCTGTCTGTTTAAGTCGATATATTTTAAAAAAACAGTAACTCACATGGCCTAATTTTAACTGTAGATATTGCAGACAATTTTTAGTTTTCGTATTTTATGAATATACGACTATTTTATTAAAGCTGGAATAGAAAATATACGTATTTATATTTTTCAATTTTATACATTAAATTTTGCTATATGATTTCATGTTGTTGAATATAAAACAAGAACGAAACTATCACATCAACGTGTACAATAACAGTCGCGATTATTTTGTACGACCGCAAGCCAAAATAAAAACAGAACATTTTACGAGCGCGCGGCGCGCCTGACTCTCCCCGTGTTCCTATGATTATTCACAATGTTTTAAAACCATATAAATCAATACAACAATGCACAATTATAGGTTAAGTGATCGACGTCCGGCCGCCGTAAAATGGTACCGATATGCTGTAAACAGGGACAAAAGTGAAAAGTGACTCACTTCGCCTCGGGGGAAACTTTGGGTCGTGAGAAATTAGCAATAGAAAAACCACCTTATATTTTTATATGTACAGGAAATGTTTCTGCATAAAGGAAAAGGCGCTTGGTTTAATAAAGCATGTTCATGGCTATCGAATATTGAACATCAGGCAATTTTGAATATATAGCCGTCTCGCTTTTCCTGTGATTGAAATACTCGTATACATACTTCGTTGAAGTAAATTCTGATCTGATTCATCACTGCATTTTTCAAATTTGTTGATTTTGTAATAGCCCATCATTTTATCCCTAACTTCAGGTGGCGGGTGCTACCAAAATCCTTATTGTTCCCTGACAATACAAGTTCCCAAGCCGAGTTCGCACTTGGTCGCGAACTGGTCGACTTTTTGTTCGACATGAATTATCACGGAAGCGCTAACGAGCCGGTGCGAACTCCAACGCGGCGGAATTCTCGGAAGCCTTTGTGCGATGTCACACATTTTGGGTCAGACCTCGGCCCGTGAGATCACCCAGTTTATGCCAATCCGTGGGTGTCTATTCTAATTAGCTGTGTAGTTAATGAAGTCGTAAAGGTTCTTGGGTCCTGAATAGGTCCCCATTTCATTAGAACGCGTGATTTAGCTTCAAAATTTAAGTACCCGTCGTAGATCTTGCAGACAATAGCGCCAATCGCGGGTCTCAGGTCAAAGCCCGGTTCTCTCAAAGTATTATAGTGATTTTCCGTTAGGAAATTCGCAATAGCATGGAGCCTGTAGAGTGTAGACATATAGGCGTGATTGCGCATGTTTCATTATAAACTTATTACAAGTCAAAGTACTTTTTTTTGTTATAAAAACTCCTTATCCTATTCATTTAAAAATGATTAGCCCATCTACAAGTGATATGATTGTGACTGCGATTATTACTCATCCTTGGTTAGGCTGTACAATATAAAACGACCTGGTAAAGGCATCTAAATTTTGATGAATGGAGGTTTTCTTTCAATAGGCCTAAAAATACTTGGAGTAGGTTTATTTCCAGCGAAAATATTCAAGTCAAGTCACGCCAAATGGCATATTGCAAAAGATGATACAAAAAAATCGTTTGTTAATCTTTGCAACATCCAAAGCGCCAACTTACTTCGTAATCCAATCGGTATTTGTTTAAGTAAATTCTCAAAGCAAGGATTTTACGCGATTGAGTAAATATTATTCATGCTAAGTTTGTAGTGCTTGTACTCCTAATATAGATAATATATACATAACTAAATTCAGTGTTTACGTTACGCGAATTTACATTCTGCACATTTGAAATAACACTATCAAATAAATCTAAATTGATTAATTTTAAGCAACTGGCAAACCGTGTATTGAAATTTCAAACCTCGATTCTGTTGTAAATTCTGATTTGTTCCAATAATCAATTTTCTTTCTGTGAGGCCGATATCAAAGATAAGACATAATTTAAGTGGTAGAAATACATTGTGATTAACATAGACTGAGGGTTAAGCAGTGATGGCCTTGAGGTTTAGGTGGCCGCGCGGTCGAGAATTTCGGCGGTCGCAGGTTCAAACCCCAGGCACACACCTCTGACTTTTCGAAGTTATGTGTGTATTCACAATGAATTATCACTTGCTTTAACGGTGAAGGAAAACATCGTGATAAAACCTGCACACCTAAAAGTTCTTAGGAATTTCTTAGGTGTGTAGTCTGCCAACCCGCACTAGGCCAGCGTGGTAGACTAATGCCTAAACCCTCTCAGTTGTAGAGGAGGCCCGTGCCCAGCAGTGGGACCTATTTGGGCTGATGATGATGATGATGATGATGAGGGTTAATGGGCTTTTGTCCGGGATACTATCACAATAGAAGGACCACGCTATCACAAAGAAACCAAGGTAAACTGTTATTGCAGTTGCGTATAATTTCTCTTTGCTGGTATCTTACGACCAATCTGTCGCTAGGCTTTAATTTGATGTATTAAGTGCAAGAGTAACGTGTATAATTTGATGAGTGCGATTGCTGAAGACCTGATAATATTATTCTCTTCTTTCTTCTTTCCTAGTCCCAAATAATTGGTGAAGCTAGCAACAAACATGATTAAAACAGTGTTTCGAATTTATATACTACAACAATTAAATAATTAATGAGCTGCTCTAATGCGGGAACTTTAGTCTTTGTATCAATATTGTAAACTATCTCTTTATTAGAAAAGAGCAACACTAGAGTTTCTTGCCCGATCTTCTCTAGTGATGACTGCCTTCCGAACAGAGTGGTACACCAAATT
This sequence comes from Hemaris fuciformis, assembly GCA_907164795.1. Classification (NCBI taxonomy): domain Eukaryota; kingdom Metazoa; phylum Arthropoda; class Insecta; order Lepidoptera; family Sphingidae; genus Hemaris; species Hemaris fuciformis. The sequence continues at coordinate 1,301,289 of OU015447.1, forward strand.
ATGAAATGACTTAATCTAAGTGATGTATTTGACATTTTATAGATTCCTCCAAAAACATTCAAACTATTATATAATTTATTGGTGGCTTAGTCAGCTGGACCACGTGCTTGTTCTTTTCTTTGTTTCTTAATCGATTAAGGGCGCGGTAAAGAAACATCTCAGCAGGGTTGCATAATAATGTCTTGTAACAAGATTTAATTTCTTGATGGTAACTAAGGTCGTGTTAGTATAAAAAATAATGTCCCAAAACACCGCGCCGTTCCATTGTTTGTATCCAGGATATGATTCTACAACTCACCAACAGCCGAGCCCTTATCACGCCGAACAAATTCATCAGACAATCACGTCTATTTATCTGAACACGACGCGATAATGACAATACAACAACAGATATTGTTCAAACAAAACAGTGATAAGTTGAGCGAAATGTTTCTAGGAATTGTCGCCGGGTTTCGTTGTGGGGTCATTGAGGTGCGCCGATTGACAATAGCCCATACATACAGCGTAACTGGCTGTTTGTCTGTGGAATAAAGGAAAAACAAAAACATTCTCTAAATAGTGATATGGTAGGGTAACTGTCAAATGAAGCAGTGCGGTTGCTGGTGGTAGGATATTCGTATCCGCCCGGATGGCGACCACCGTACACAGGGCGTAAAACCCGCCATAGTGGCACATGCAAGTGTGCCGCGTTCCGGGATCAGCCAGTGTATATCCGGTTTTCGGGGGGGCTTCAATCATGGTGAAAGGATGACCGTGCCGGCAATTTTTTTGGCCGGTTTGTCGCGGTCGGTCCTTTGATCGCCATGATTGATAGTCCCCCAAACTTCTTCACAATAAGGTGAAGAGGTATTCGGCCGGCATGATTGTGTCGACCAACGGGAGACCATCATCTCTCGCTGGTCGGCACTTTTTCTGGACTCCATTGCGCTTACCATCAGGTGCAATGGGGTCACTTTGCCGTGCCAGAATAAAAAAAAAAAAAAAATAGAAAGTCGACTGAGAAATGACTCAACTTTCATAAGTGAACATAGTTGCGCCATTCTCCTCCAAATGACATCCCTGTGCTTTTCCATTACAATATATAAAAATCTGATGCACCGCAATCTAAGCTGACTCCGGCATGGCTCAAATACTCATTAGCATATAAGAAAATATAATTCTGAATGTTATAATTACACAAATGCTTTCTGAGCTGGAGTAAGCGGTGGTGAATTTCAACACCACGTTACATTATGTATTTTAAATGTAAAATCACGCATATTAACAGTTTAGGCAAATCGGGTATCGAATATTGAACCTCCCTCGGTCCGCACATCAAATTCTATAATAATGTTAAACAGAACTTAGCTGTAACTTAAAAGCACGTTTATATTATTAAACTTACAAGCTTCCTAAGTAACACAATCGTGCCGCCATATTTCATATTACATCAAATGCCTAATTAATTAATTTAAAATGCCAAACTTCCTCGAAAGATAGTGCGGCGACATTCACCCGCGTCGTTATATCGAGATTACGCTATCGATATCGGTAATGTATCGATGTTTCGTAACGTTCGGTAACCGCTATCAATTACTTTGGCTTCCGTTGTAAGAAAACACAAGGTGCGGAGAAAGTACGTGCTTTATGCCCTTTGGGATATTTGCTTTAATTGTTTTTTCTAAGAAACTAGCTGAAACTATTTATTTTACAATATGAACATTAATTTGGGAAACATTTTCACATTTATTGACAGCCCAGTGGTGCAGTTAGTTAGATACCAGCTTGCGAAACGAGAGGCCGCGGGTTCGATCCCCGCACCGAGACAAATGTTTGTGTGATCCACAATTATTTGTTTCGGGTTTGGGTGTTTGTGAGATTGAAAAGTCTCTCGTAGTTTTTGATACCCACGACACAAGACTTGTTTCTTGACGTGGGGCAGAACTATGTATGTGACTGTTGGGTGTATTTATTTATTATTTATTAAAACGACTTGCAAGTATTGGTGCTAATTCGCACCGGTGCAAGGCTGTGGTTCCCACGGCGGTTGTGTGTGCGCTCGTTGGCACCTCGCGTCACGACGTCTGCTCATACGAGCGGCGCCTGCGCACAGACTCACTCATGCTCCATTTGACAGCATTGGCGATGATTAATAAATCATCTATAAATCGTCTATGTAATAACATAGACTTGTGCTGTGGTGGAGGCTTGCTACAAAAACCACAATATTCAAAAATTTAATAACATTTAATTCCGAAATTCTGGATTACTACAGTGCGGTCAACAAACTGCGTTGTCTGATGACTAATAATTATTGTTTTCCTTAAACTACAGGCATAACTATAAACTTTTCGTGATAGGAAACAAACAGGGTGGTCCCGCAGTGCTTCACGCTTAGTCCGTAGCTAATATATAATACCACCAGCATTTTTTTCAACATCACTAGATTTAAAAGATAATATAGAGCCTCGATATTACTGAATATCTGATTTCGTTGAGTTTATAATACAATTAAAATGAAATTTTGCATCTTCGTGGTAGCTCCCTCAAGTGATACCAAGCTAGCTTATTACAATGCCTAATTTGTATTGGCCTTGGACAATTCGATCTGCGCACGGATCAATAATAAGTACAAACACATTATTAGACAACAAAAAAACAATTAACATCTTATTCGAAGAATTATCCAAAATCCAATATATTAGTCTTTTCTATATATCATTTGAATGTCTATTGGCCGAATACTGAAACGCTACTTAATCTGAGGGCGACTATATACTTAAAAATGTCATGTAAAAGAACTTTTTTTGATAATGTTGCCATGTATGGAAATTTAAGTGGGCATTAGTTAATCACAGTCTTAAAACCGATAAATGATGTTTCAGTTTACCGCTTAAATTATAACAGCCACTTAAGTATAAGTCGGCTTAGATTAAGTAGCGTTTCAGTATTCGGCCATAAATTTCCTTATCTTCACCCATCCATCACAATATTATAGTATACTTATTTATGTATAATATTACATCTAAGTGGATGGTGGACTAACCTTGCGCACGGTCAAGGTGATTCCCACGAATTCCGCACAAAAGTGGCTCCAGTGCAAGAGAAAACGCATTTTATCCGGTTTCCATTCGTTCACAATCGCCGGATATCGCGCTACAACAGTGATTTGCGATTTCCTTCACTCCATTACAGACTTGAGGAAGGTACGCGACCGCATCGTCCTTGTCACGGTCAAATATTCATTCAAGATATCAATCTTACTTACCTCTACTTAATCTGAAAGTTTTATATAATGATATTGTGATTATGAAGTCGTGATGGCCTCGAGGTTTAGGCACGCGGTCGATAATCTCGACGGTCTCGGGTTCAAACCCCAGGCACACCTCTGACTTTTCAAAGTTATGTGTACCTGTGTATTCACAAAGAATTACCTTAACGGTGAAGGAAAATCGTAGTGAAACCTGCACACCTAAAAGTTCTTAGGAATTTCTTAGATGTGTAGTCCGCCTATCCGCACTAGGCCAGCGTGGTGGACTAAGGCCTAAACCCTCTCGGATGTAGATGAGGCCCGTGCCCAGCAGTGAGATGTATATGGGCTGATGATGATGATGATGATGATGATGATTGTAATTGTGCCATTTCAATGATGATGATGTTGCTAGTAAACTATTTAAGATGTTTGAGCAAAGGATAAGTATACAAGTCCAGTATTTTCTTCTATCACTCTTGTCTTAATTCGGTTTTCAAGGTTCCTTACAATTTTTTCCTTCAAAGAACAGTGCAGAAGAAAAGTGCGCGGAACGACCGAGCTGATTCCCAAGTGAATGTGTTACGCAAGCATTCCTACTAAAACCTTTCAACTGCTGTTAGTAAACTAGAAGCGCCCTGGTGAAGGGTGTCTGGGTCGGACACCTGGTTGAAAGACCAAACAAAGATTTCTCCAAACTGTACTGAAATTGGAGCCCGCTGACAATATACAGACGTTACTGTGGTCGAACATTACGAACCGATTCTAAAAGGCGAAGACCGCGTTTCTTCAAAGACTTTCCCAATTCGCTTCTATTTTGGTCTATCATGATTCCTATATACACAGCGTGTTTATCATCAGAAACGCTAAAGTTGTTGTAAAAAAAATTATACACCATCAAAGCCAGAATGGCCTATATAACCGTTGTTCTGTGTAGATACCTTCCGAATTTTGACTCCAGATGATATCTCTAAACAATTCACAACGATACCTACTGTAAAGGGGAACCAGTAAATAAACATGCCCAATGCAACCGATATTACCGCTTGATTAAACTTTAGATTATTTTAATGAAATGATCTAGGAGCCGACAGCGACGGCGACAACAACATCTAGGCTTAGATATTCGCTTAATTTTGAAACATTTACTACAACATATTTTAGCAAGTGCGTAATAGATTCGATGATAACGTATTGCTCGTAAGTCATGATCATCATTAGGACGAGTTCACATCTCAAGCGCATATAACTTTGAAAGAAAAAAATGTGAGTTGCATTCCCATAACTACAACTGAGAGGAATTAGGCCTTAGTCTACCACGCTGGCCTAGTGCGGTTTGGCGGACTACTCACCTAAGAAATTCCTAAGAACTTTTTCGGTGTGCAGGTTTCCTCACGATATTTTCCTTCACGTTTAAGTACGTGATAATTCATTGTGAATACACACACAATTTCGAAAAGTCAAAGGCGTGTGCTGGGGTTTGAACACGCGACAAAATTGAACAACGACATAAGCTAGACGATGTAGCTGTTTGTTGACATTTGCATCTCCTAGCCAAAGGAATTGTTGCATTTAATCGGCTATTATGACGGTAGGCAGGCAATCTATTATAGTACTTTGATCTTACATTAAGATTGTGTCGCGGCGTCGTGGACATTGTTTTTAATGTGAGACACTTAGCGTACTATTGTAGTAACGAAATACTATTGTAGTACTACGCTTGCGAGTGCTTGTGTTCGCTTAAACGTGGCACTAAGCTTGTTAACATGCGTTGGTATGAATATATTAAACTGGGTGTTAGCGTCCTCATTATAACTTGATCGCTTGTTATCGCTTGATTAACTACAAATAGTACCACCTATTCTAAACTAAACTTTTCTATCTCTCATCTAAAATTTTATCTATTAACGTCGTTTTAAGTTTTTAATAGTTTATCCTTGAACTTCATCTGAGCTAACTAAGGGATTTGTTTCAGTTTTCAAGTTTTACCGATCAAAACGCTGCAGTATTACTTTTGTGAGGCCGTGGTACCAACTTTATCGAGCGGACCCAATCGTACCACAGCTCAAACTGATCAATATGACTCTTTCATTAACAAAATGAAAAAAAGAAATATACGTGTCTTCAAACGCTTACATGGTCAGTCCTGGTAAAAATATAGGACTTTCAAAAAATCCACCCACAACATGACCCAAATTTCTTATTGTAGATTCTCATTAAGTAGACATACATACAACGCCAAATGCTACGGTCCAAACATACTTACTTTGCTTTCTCAACTGACATTATCTTCTTCATTCTTATGCATCTTATGCATATCGGTTTCTAGCACTCTTTATATTACCTTTTTTAAATATTTCTTCTACATACAATACTGTTTTTTTTTTCTATTCTTAATTTTTTTATTTGATTATATTTCCTGTAAATTGTGCAAGCTGTGTCGTCCTATTATAAGATGCACAAAGTTTTCTTTTTAACTCGCACTAGGCCAGCGTGGTGGACTAAGGCCTAAACCCTTTCAGATATAGAGGAGGCCCTTGCACAGCAGTGGACCGTATATGGGCAGATGATGATACCGATACTAGATTATCGCGCGCATTTAAGTTCGTATACACGTTAATTACCCAAACAAATTACATTATTAAAGACGTTTAGTCGCACCAAACATCTTCTTGCAATGCACACGCGTTTCTCAATAAACAACGGGTCAAACAAATCCCATCAGCTTAAGCAAAATCTAATTAACTTACGAGGGAACAGCGAATAATTTATATAAGTGAATAGGTACCAAGCTCGTTCGTAGTTAAGTTGCTAGATAGATAGACAGACAGACAAGATAGCTAGTTAAAATTTTCTACAGCAAAATTATTGCCAGAACAAAGTTACGACTCTGGCTAATTCAAACGAGACTCTTAGGTAATTCATGTGTGTTGCTGGCGTCGCGATATAACGAAATTTGACGAAATAACCGGTGTTATTTTTACTCGGTTATTTTAATAAATACTACATACATACATACATAAAATCACGCCTGTATTCCCCGATGGGGTAGGCAGAGGTGCATTTCTGCACCCACATTTCGCCAGGTATGTATCAGTCCCACGTAATAGAGGGCGAGCCTATTGCCGTTTTTCGGGCACAATTCCAGACTCCGTGCTGCTACTGAGAATTTCCTAATGGAAAAACCCAATAACACTTTGCCCGACCCGGGGATCGAACCCAGGACCTCTAGATCGCTCGGCACATACTTGTACCGCGAGACCACGAGGCAGTCTATAATAAATACTTAAAGTGGTAAAAAAAATTGGTTGGTAACGTGAAATAGGTAAGCGGCGTGAAATCAACAGGTTTTTAGTTCGATTTCAGGGATAAGCAAATTGCAATTGGGATATTTTATTATGAAATTCTCAAAGCAGCATGGAGTCTCAAAATATGCCCAAAATGTGACAACCGGCTCGTTTTTACGCAGCTGTTTAACACAGATAGCGAAACATAATCGTAGAAAAGCCACTTCAACTTTCTTTTGGAGGATACCAGCGTAAATATATGCATATACGTATAATACATTATAAATGCATACATTTATAAAATATAACCAAAATCAAAATACAATACCGTAAACAGCCACTCACACAACAGACATGAAGATGAGAGCAGTTCTAAATGCAGATCCATATACAACGATGATCTGTTTTATAGGCGTGACAAGCCGTGAATTATAACTGCGTTTAACACAGAATAACACGCATTACATTGTAACACAAATCTTATACTATTAAACATGAAATTTATTACTAGATTCTTGAGGAGTTTATATTTAAACGTATAGTCAAAGTCACCGCGCGTTTGAAATTATGCGATAATGAAATTGTTTGTGTGACGTCAATGCGGAAGGTTATTTAGGGTCATAGGTTTTATTGTTAGTCAGATATTTTATCTAATACTTTAAATATAGCATACAATATATGGAAATTAGGGAAAACAGTAGTTTTACATTAAAATGTTGCGAATGTATTTAAGTACTACGTAATAGAGGGTGTACTTGTCGTTTATTGCGCATGTTACAGATACTTTTATTTCATACATACATAAACTCACGCCTGTATTCCCCGAAGGGGTAGGCAGAGGTGCATTTCTGCACCCACATTTCGCCAGGTATGTATCAGTCCCACGTAATAGGGGGCGAGCCTATTGCCGTTTTTCGGGCACAATTCCAGACTCCGTGCTGCTACTGAGAATTTCCTAATGGAAAAACCCAATAACACTTTGCCCGACCCGGGAATCGAACCCAGGACCTCTAGATCGCTAGGCACATACTTGTACCGCGAGACCACGAGGAACTTTTATTTCAATGTGCCTTATTGTACCGACACTTCCTCGATCCGGTTATCGAAACTTGGAACTCTCGATCGCACATGCCCCTATATATCTCGGTACTAACGAGGTAAATGGGTGTATATTAAATTATTAAGCGAATATTAATAGGTATATTCTAAAAGACAATATCTTTAAATTATCCAATTAATTTAACCATTGGCTAAAATATGATTATTTTTGAGTGTATGCTATGGAGCAGCCAAGAATTCGGTTCTGGGCATATAAACCCATAATTTTTATACGATATTGTGTGTATTCATAAAGAATTATCACTTACTTTAACGGTGAAGGAAAACATCGTGATAGAACCTGCACACCTAAAAGTTCTTTGGAGTTTTTTAGGTATCTAGTTCACCAACCCGCATTAGTCCAGCGTGGTGGACTAAGACCTAACCCTCTCTCATTTGTAGAGGAAGCACGTGCCCAGCAGTGGGACGTATATGGGCTGATGATGATGTGAAAGTATGTATGTTATATGGAAGTTTCGTTGTACGAGACTAAATGTATAGGTAAGGTTGAGTCTGGGTTAGGTAACACCGAACTCAGCGGATACACGTACGAACGAATTAATTTGATTTAAACTACTTGTTAATTTTTATTTCAACATAAGACCTCACATTCCAAGGGTTTGTGCACAATATTTATACCTAATAATAAATGCACCCAACTTACACAGTACTCCTCAAGTTAAAGGCTTCGTGATCATCAGCACATATAGTACGTCCCACTGCTGGGCACGAGCCTCCTCTACAACTGAGAGGGTTTAGGCCTTAGTCCACCACGTTGGGCTAGTGCGGGTTGGCGGATTACGCACCTAAGAAATTCCTAAGAGTTTCTTTCACCATGTTTTCCTTCACCGTTAAAGGTCGTGTTAATTCATTGTGAATACACACATAATTTCGAAAAGTCAGAGTTGTGTGCCTGAGGTTTGAACCCGCGGCTACCGAGATTTTAGACCGCGCGCCTAAATCTCGAGGCCAACACTACTCAAAGGCATTTATGGCATTAATCTACTATGCTAAACACAAACAGCGACACAGTTTCGTATTTATTTATGTCTATTTACAAGTTTAAATACTTCGTTATCCCCATGGATACGAATATCCCACCAAATTAGATCTGTGGCAATCTCACTCAGCAGATGAAATGACACAACACTTCTTTATTTATTGTAACTTCATATACAAAAAACGTATATAGCCGGTGTTAATGCCTGAGGCATTCTATAAGTCTACTTTAGGGTTATGTAAAGTTGAAGCATTCTAAACATTGATTCTCAGAGCTTTCAAGCAACAATCCAAATTGATTGCCATGGTCCTACCATTTCTATTAATATTCCTTTGAATCTACGCAATAAAAAGCAACAAATCCCACAACTAAATCAAATGTAGAACAAATACGATCTCATAGCAACTTTTACGATGAAAAATCAAATCGGTTGTATAAAGTTGGCCTTATCGAATCCCCGAACACAAGCCAATGATCCCCGTTATGTTGTAAAGAGCGTAACAAAACAATAAGTTTTACAACACTTGTACACTAGTAAATCTTCGACACTCGTTAAAACGTTTAATGGCGTTATTACAACAGTTTAGTGGCAATAATGATGTAACATTATAGATACTGTTTGCTTTGATTGGGTGGATGTGGGATTTGGAGATTTACTCTCTTCAGCCTACGTGGCGACGCCACGGTGGCGTAGACGTCAACTTTTGAAAATGCAGGAAATATTTTCGTAACTATGTTGCTCCTGTATACGAGTCACATCACCCGAGTCGGCTAAAGTTTGAAAAATTATAATAAACTCGTCCACTACTGGCGGAGTTAAATGCAAAGGAATGGTTACAGATGTACCTTTACCTACCTCTTGGGGGATTCTAGGACTTAAGGCACAATGACCCGAGAATCCCGGAACCTCTAGAATGCACACAAAATTATACTGAAGGAGAACGGGGCAGGCATTGATGAGGCATATCAGTTATAATATTTGTTTCCAACTCCTCCTTTATGTATTTTTTTCTGATTAACTTCGTTATAGTTTAAAAAAAACTTAATTGACGATTCAAAAGCACTTGTAAAAGTATATTTGAATAAAGGTGATTTTGACTTTGACTTTGCGGTATCATGACAAATTAGGTCCCCTTAGATTCGCTGAATTTGAGTTCTCGGTGTCAATACTGTGCGTGCCGCTGTTGATCTTGGAGCACAGGAGTTACAGTTGCGGGTGTGTTGTGGGATAGGGTACAAAAAAATACCAGTTACAATTTCTGTGAAAGGAACATGTTATGTATTTCGAACCTAACGAAACTCTCCAGAATCTCAGCAACTCTGAGCCACAATGTCTAAAGCTCATAATCAAACAGTAATTTCTTTAAAATATTCCTTTTTACAGCCACACGAGATAATGCAGGCGCCGTTGTAATAATATCTAATAACAACGATTAGCTCGTCCACCACTTCGACATCCTTTCTCGTGATTTGGGATCATAAAACAGTCATAAATACATTAATGACTCATTTATTACTTGAGATCTTTTACGGGAAGTATTTGTTAATAATGCTGGGAGGATACGTGATGGCTCAAAGTATAAAGCACACTCCATGAAGAAGTTATTTCGGTAGTCGCAAGTTAGAGTCCCATTTACACCTTTCTACAATTTATAAATGCGACCAAACAATGAAAAATGTCGTAAATAACCGTCCTATGTCCTGTCAATTTTCAAAATGGAGAAAGATTACGTTAGTCAAAGTCAAAATAATCTTTACACATATTAGATTCTTAGAAGCACCTTTGAATCGTTAATTTAAATAAACTTACAGCGGTTTGGAACGTTTTAAATATGTATGTATTTAAAATTTAAATAATAACATTTGTGTATGTATATACATAATTAGGTACATAACATACATGCATAACATCCCGCCTATATTCCCGAAGGAGTTGGCAGCAGTAGCGGTACTTCCATAGAAGCTCAAAAGCGATATACGTTAATTGTGTAATGTCTAGATTATTATTGTTTATTGTGGGGTCAGGATTTACTTATTTATACGTCAAACTGCTTTTAAATAAAGAATTAAAGCTGAAATGTTATTATTCAAAATTTTAAAAGGCAAACTGGGCTTTTGGGCTTTTATGGAAGTACCGCCACTGGTTGGCAGAGGTGCATATCTGTTCACATCTTTTCAAGAACTACGAATGCAACTTCAAAGAAAGAATATGTGCTCAGGACTCAAACTCGCTACCCCCGCACCCCAATCAATATCTGACAAAACTATCGCTCACCACAATAAAACACTTAAATCTCAAGAGTCGCGTAAGTGGTTCTCGTGGCGACGGTCTTAAGCCTCGTGTTTAGACTTCCCACGTACTTAACGTGAATAATTATAAATATTATGATTATTCAGTGTCCAGTAAACACGTCAGCGTATGACAAATGGCTTTGGAAACTATCTTTGGTTCGCGTATTAGCTCGCGACAGTGTTATATTTATTTTATAAGTGTGTTTTACGTTGCTGCAATTCTGTGGTAAAAATTGGCGCGTAAAATTTTGACTGCCTCGTGGTCTCACGAAACGACAATTTTCCTTGAGATGAGATGAGTCCCAGGTTCCATTAACGGGTTGGACAGTTCGTTATTGTGTTTGGAAATTCTCAGAAGCAGCACGGAGTCTGGAAATTTGCCCGAAAACGGCAACAGACTCGCTCCCTATAACGTGGGACTGATAGTTGATACATATCTGGCGAAATGCGTTGCAGAAATGCACCTTGCCTACCCCTTAGGGGAATACAGGCGTGAGGTTATGAGTATATTTATCTAAAAATTTAGGATTTGGTAAAATATTATTGGTATAACCCCCACCCCGTAATAGGAATTGTATAGGTAAATGTTTATCCATTTATCTTAAACTGTTTAAGATTTGCCTTTAAATATGTTATACTTACATCTTGTAAGCCGCATTCAACCAATTCCCAGCATTGGGATGAAATATACTTACTTACACACATCCATATTGCATATAGTTTGCTTCACTTACTATCCGCTAGTCGTGTGCCTATTGCCGTTTTTCTGGTCAATTTTTGGACTCCATACTGCCACTGGGAATTTCCCAATGATTTTCCAAAAACACTTTCTCCGACCAGGGAATCTAACCCGGAACCTTTAGATCGCAAGGCAAATAAATGTGCCGCAAGAACACGAGGCATTCAATAACAAATAGTATTTCAATAATTTTATTATAATAAACAAGGCATCAAATACTGAATCTTTTCCCATTATTTACATATGTCTATTAAAAGTAACTGATTACAAAGGACAAAATACGTATGGGCGTCTCATTATGAATATGAATAGACGGTTCAATCAGAATCAACATTTAAATCGTTTATTTATACACGAAGGAATCCTTTATTGTAATGCTTTCATAAAATTATTGTTAATGTTATTACAAATCGTGTATTTATTTATGACTAATTACATTATTTATTGTATTCAGGTCTAATTATCATTTATCATATAAATTTGTAGTATTTATTAAAATTACTTATTTATGATGATGAGTAGAGGCGTGATCGGGATAATAATGGCGACTGTGAATGGAGGACCGACGATAATTTCTTACAAACAGTTTGTTGAGGCTCTAAAGGAGAGACATTAGGAGAATTTATGCATAGAATAATTAAAGTAATGGCACAGGCGTGACATTATCTTTGTCTGCCCGTATGGTAATTTTCTTCATTATATCTAAGACTGTCAAAAAATACTATCATATTTTAAATGTGCAAATAGCCTGTGATTTTTGTCAGTTGTGTTATATATGTATATACTCAGCCTATCGCCGTCCACTGCTGCTCATAGGCGTCCGCAAGAAAGAGCTAACCCCTGGTCTTTCTCCCGCCACCTTTCTCCAATCGTCGGATCATCGTGCTGCAGGAGGTCCCATGTTATAAAATATTTTTATTATTGTCTAATATCAATTATCGATACTCTATTACCCGTATTTCCATTGGTTATGTCTATCTGGCTACGTCTTTATTGATGTATAATCGCACACAATTTTGGATCTTTTAAACATAACACGAAAGCAGTGAAGGCCTCGAGGTTTAGGCGCGCGGTCGAGAATTTCGGCGGTCGCAGGTTCAAACCCCAGGCACATACCTCTGACTTTTCGAAGTTATGTGTGTATTCACAATGAATTGTCACTTGCTTTAACGGTGAAGGAAAACATCGTGATAAAACCTGCACACCTAAAAGTTCTTAGGATTTTTCTTAGGTGTGTAGTCCGCCAACCCGCACTAGGCCAGCGGTGCCTTAAAACCTCTCAGTTGTAGAGGAGGCCCGTGCCCAGCAGTGGGACGTATTTGGGCTGATGATGAACATAACATGAAGAAGTCTTTGATTTGATATTACTATATCAAGTGACGAAAGATGATGAGATGATCATCTTGATTAAATAGAGATCTATTTGATTCTTAATTTCACATTTCCATACTAACAAACAGGTTTATCATACATGCTAATCCAATAAAAAAAACTTCATAAACCGATTTATCAATCGACCAACGCTGCTGTGAACGGTTGTCAATCATAAGCATTTATGTTGTAATGACGCAGTTAATTATAAGCGACAGTTTAATAGCGAGTCCTTTTCACGCTGCGTCAATGAATTGAACCAGTTAGATTAAAGACTCTGGCCAGTAATTAGAAGTTATAAAAGTTTAAGGTATGACGACAGGGATAAACATTAAAAAAATCGCAGTGTAAAGTCTGCTATTGAGAGAGAAAAATATAAATGAGATGATATATTCATCATCATCATCATCATCATCATCAGCCCATATACGTCCCACTGCTGGGTACGGGCCTCCTCTGCAACTGAGAGGGTTTAGGCCTTAGTCCACCGCACTGGCCTAGTGCGGGTTGGCGGACTACACATCTAATAAATTCCTAAGAACTTTTAGGTGTGCAGGTTTTATCACGATGTTTTCCTTCACCGTTAAAGCAAGTGATAATTCATTGTGAACACACACATAACTTCGAAAAGTCAGAGGTGTGTGCCTGGGGTTTGAACCTGCTACCGCCGAAATTCTCGACCGCGCGCCTAAACCTCGAGGCCATCACTGCTTGATGATGATGATATATTATTGATGATATATTAATGAAATAATATTTATTGAATCTAAAAAGTTATTTAGTTATTAATTAGATTCATTCGTGACGGAAGATATGAATCAAAAAGGGGCGAATGAAGACAAGAAATTTCTTTTTCCGATACAAAAGTACGTCGTAATTGCCTCGAGGCACGCGGTCTAGAATCTCGACGGTCGTGGGTTCAAATCCACACACCTCTGACTTTTCGAAGTTATGTGTTTATTCGCAATTAATTATCACGTACTTTAACGGTGAAGGAAAACATCGTGATGAAATCTAAAAGTTTTAAAGAATTTCTTAGGTGTGTAGTCTGCCAACCCGCACTAGGCCAGCGTGGTGGACTAAGGCCTAAACCCTTTCAGTTGTAGAGGAGGCTCGTGCCCTAGCAGTGGAACGTATGTGGGCTGATGATGAGACAAAAGTACCGTAACAACAACTCGAAAGACCCAGTTATATGTATGTAACAATACTACATATGTGTTACTTTTCCCGCGAGACCAACAACACTTTTACATCCTTCTTCGCACTCACTACGATATCAAAATAAATAAATACACCCAACAGTCACATACATAGTTCTGATCCCACACTAAGATACAAGTCTTGTGTCGTGGGTATTAGAAACTACGAGAGACTTTTCGGTCTCACATACACCCAGACCCGAAACAAATATTTGTGGACCACACAAACATTTGTCTCGGGGCGGGGATCGAACCCGCGGCCTCTCGTTTCGCAAGCTGGTGTCTAGCCAACTGCGCCACGGGGCTGTCAAAGCGTCATTCATTACAAACAAACACAAACCCATGTAATGATAATGCTGCGATCTCGCGAGTTCCGTATAACAAGCTGGTGCTGAGTCACGCTGGTCTCGTGCTAAGCCAACATTAGCGGCTGTGTGCCGGCCAAGTGCTACCGAAAACGATCGTACAGCCATTAAACCAGCTGATTCGCAACTAGATACAACTGTACTGCCCTCACTGATAAAACGGGCCTTTTCGAAGATTTACTGCTTACATAACGTTTGCTGCGCGGGTTGGAAGTTATTTTTTATTATTATATAAAACTACTTACAATTTAAACTGACTGCCTCGTGACTGCCTCGTGGTCTCGCAGTACAAGTATGTGCCGTGCGATCTAGAGGTCCTGGGTTCGATTCCCGGGTCGGGCAAAGTGTTATTGGGTTTTTACATTAGGAAATTCTCGGTAACAGCCCGGAGTCTGGAAATGTGCCCGAGAAACGGCAATAGGCTCGCCCCCTATTACGTGAGACTGATACATACCTGGCGAAATGTGTGTGCAGAAATGCACCTCTGCCTATCCCTTCGGGGAATACAGGCGTGAGTTTGTGTGTACATTCTAAACTTGAAATGAAAAATGTCTGGATAGTAAAAATCTAGATCAAAAAAGGAGAAGTAAGTGTATTTCTACAACCACGCTTTGCTTAAGCAAGCTTTTTTCCTTGCTTTTGCTTTTAATTGCCAATGTTTAAAAAATTGCAAACATTACAAAGCACGTTTTAGTTATTATATTACCTTGCTACAAGCACTGGCGGTACTTTCATAGAAGCCCAAAAATTGTTTATTCAGGGGTCAGGATATTCTCATATTTATGTCAAAAATTTATATGTCAATGAAAAGTGTCATAGAAAATAATTATTACTTGTAGTACAGTTGTTTCAGCGGTTGAAGCTCATCTCAAAATCCACTTTAATGTTTTTTAATAGACAATTGTTTTTTAAAGTAGGTTGAGATTTACAAACTCCATTAAAATCGGCACAACATTTTAATAACATACGGGTTTATTTGTGATATAGCCCGCGGTACGACCGCACAACAAACACAGGCCCTTTACTTTAGACCTTCGCATTCTCATCTCGTAAATTATATGGGATTAATTTTATTAATCCAATTAAATTAGTTATCTGCCGCATGCATCACGATTAACTGAATATTCACTATGCGTACCTACTGCATTCCGATCCCTTGTACCCGAATCTTATTATTGATATTCCGACGTAAAATATCATTAAAATAAATTATTGTTATTAACGAAATACATTTATTATTATTTATTGATTTGGATCGGGATTGAAAATCAATTTGGTTATCGTAAATTATTGCTGATATTTAATAAAGTTATAAATCATATTTGATAACAAATACAAGTCTGATATCTTCGATAGGCTCGCCCACTGTCACATTATACAACCGAAATACTAGACGAAATTTTATTATGGACGTGCCTTGCAAGGTGTCCGGGTGCCACTAGCTCAGATATAAATATTCGAGATTGCGGTGAATAGAAAATCTGTATCTATATCAGTTCCAGACGTTCCACTGCTGGGTACAAATCAACTCTAAAATAGAGGGGAGGGGGGTTAGGCCTTAGTACAGGCCTATTGCCGGTTGCCGGACTATATGTACATTAGAGATTTCTTCTAAAGAACCGTTAATTTGGAAATGTGCTCACGGTGGTATCCTTCGGAGTTAAATTGCGTAAAAATGAATTGTGAATACAATTAGAACTGCGAAAAGTCAGAGGTGTTTTCCCAGGATATAAAACAGGAGATTGAGGACCGTGAGAGGACCGTGTGCCTAATTCTTGAAACCATCACCTAACCTAATACCTAACCTACATATATTATTGTTTATATCCAAAGTTTCCACTCCAAATTCATAAATTCCGAGCAATAAAACGCAGATAGAACAATGAAAGCCACCCATGACGAATTCTTACCGCGGTTCGGCCATAAAATCGGCCACAATGCATTATTTACCATTATATACGAACGCGACATGCGAACTAATTACAAAACTAAACAACGCCCCGCGTAGGTGTAAACGGGGGGCGGTGCCGGCGATATGTGCCATGGACGTTTAGCTCCTGGGAGGGGCTGTACTTTAGGAATTTGGGGGTCTTTTAAACCTCAGACGTCAATAACATAGATAATGACCTTTTTTGAAGGGTATATTGTGTATGGTTAGGTGAGTAAATAAGTGTTTTCTCGTTGGGCTTGAAGGAAAAAAATGGTAAGTGAAATTTTATAGGATCGTCGTGCGTTAATGCTAATTCTGAGATTTTTATTGATGTTTATTGTCACTTTCAATTTTGTTTTGTGTACGAGTACTATGTTCTTTTCTTGCAATACTTGAAGTTTTTACTACTTTGTGTAATTAAACAATAAAAAATACCGTTTTATCTATTGCTGAACTACTAAAATACATGCTAATTAAATACCTGATTTGTCTATGAAGCCCCCGTAAGGAGGTCCCGATTCAGTCCCCGTTCTAAACGCAACAATGACCCAAGTTATTCCAATATTGACCGGAGCGTAACCCTAGCGTTCCCACGCTGTCCTTAAATTTTTCTCATGTTGTATTATTGTTAGACTTAACACTACCGGGCGCCTGGGCCTATATGACCCCAGCAAACATTGTACGTCAAATATTAACCCTGATTATTCGGCACTTGGTATCGTGTGGATCACAATGGCCGCTTTTAACTCATAAAAGGTATGGTAATTGTAATGGATTTGGTGGTAATCGCTCACCACTTTTGATGCTTGTTTGACATTTTTGGGCTTTTGTATGGTCTCGTTTTGAGAGCGATCGGTGTGGTCGCGGTGAAAGTTGGGTGTAGGTTATTTGGGTAGGATAGACCAATCCAGGTAATTACAACTAGTATTTTTTTAATAATGAATAAGAAACATAATTTAAAAAGAATAAGTGATAAGCTCCTTAACCTCTCATTCAAGTACCTTCCAATCCAATCCAATCAAGGAAGTCCACTGCTGAACATAGGCCTCCCCCAATGACTTCCACAGCGACCTGTTGGAGCCAGCCTGCATCCAGCGAGAACCCGCCACCTTTACCAGGTCACCTGGCCGCCTTGTGGGTGGACGTCCTATGCTGCGCTTTCCGGTACGTGGCCTCCATTCGAGAACTTTTTGGCCCCATCGGCCATCAGTTCTCCGAGCTATGTGCCCTGCCCATCGCCACTTCAACATGCTAATCTTGGAATGAATAAAAGGGAGAAAGTCCTTTTTAGACCCAGGTCTATCAAGATCAAGTCGCAGGCACCTAACACCCAAACCATAAAGAGACAATTACGTATTATCGTCCACTTTCGCAGTAATTGTCTGTACCTAGTTTGTATTTCAAAAGCAGCGCCAATTATGGTGTAGCCATTGTTGTGGAATGTATTCGGTCTAGTTTAGCGGACGCCAGCGCCGGGGGGTCCTGTCTACCCAGTTTATTGTAAAGCGCTTTGCTTTTTGTGACACGCTGGTATTATTCAATCGATTTACATATTATTTTGAGCGGATCGTAGATTAGCAAACCGCCTTTGCGAAGTTCGGTGGGCTGGATTCAAATGTTACGCAATCAGGCAAATAATACACAACTACATGGGACTACAACTTCTGTGGTAGAAGTGCCTTTCAATCAAGCGGCCCAAGGTTCGATTTCTGTGTCGGGCAAAGTGTTGTTGATTGTTATTCAAAATTCCATCTCAAAAAAACAAGTTTGCCTCTCCAAGTTTTTGAAATATTGCCGCGCAATTCTAAGCTTTTGCGTAGGCATTGTAAGTCCTTATTTTGATCGTCTGAAACTTAATGCACAACTTTAGGTGCTAATGCATCAAGATAATTGAAAGATAAATTCATCTATTAAGGCCTGTCCACACATATGTTTTTGCGGACAACTAGTTCTAACATTTCAATTTGATTTGAAACCGCGATCCCTTACTCACTTACGCGTGTTTACGGAAAGTGTAACATAAATCACACGTTTGCATCTTCACCAAACATTCGTCCGAAACGTAGCTCTTAGCGACCCAGCTTTATGGAATTCATCATTTAGTCAGTTTACTCATGATTTATGCGTTCGCTCGACGTTTGGCCGAGAGTAATTATCACAAATCATGTTTGCACAAACTTGTGGGGGTGCTCAGCGAAGTATTGTGAGGAAGACAAATGCGTAGAAATTAAATTGTCTTGAGGGGGAGGACAGATTGGTACGCGCCTTTGAAATGTTGCAGCCGAATTAATGAATAAATGAATACACCCAATATTCACGGCTATGCTCGTCGTGATCGCACTGTTATTAAATTTGTCGGTGTTGTCAGTATAAATATAAATTAGAATGTGGGTACATAAAAAAAGATATAATAAAATCAGTCTTAGCGCAACTCGCTTGTTTGATTGACGCGCTTCTGTCACACCTTAACATGGCGCAGCCGGTAGTACGCATTTAACGTATAATATAAAAAACGAACGCACGTATAAGCTATTTTGTTGTATAAAAGTGAGTGTTGGACAGTTAAATAACTATTATTAAAGTGACACAGTGATTTATCTCGTAATGGAGTCAATATTACAACCGCCACGGCCATTCAATTTTGAAAATGATATATATAACGAACGTTACATCTGGCAATTTATGTAACGAGTGGCAGAAATGGAAGAGTGCTTTTATGATTTATTACGAAGCTTGTGAATTACACAAAAAAGAGAAGAAAGTTCAGATCAGCATATTGCTGCACGTATGTTAATATAATGTTCAATACTTTGTATCGTTCTTTTTTCATGCAAATATGTAAAACTAACAGATGAGACTTTTTTTAAAACCCTATGAATTTAGAAAAGATTTTATGAAATTAGAACAAAATAATAAGAAAATTCTAGGAAACCCCGAATTTTATGAAGGTTGGCAACACAATAAGTATCCCACATACAAGAGAACGAACGTCGTGTGTCCACTAGATTATTCTGATTGCTGGCAATCTGTAAGCTGTCGCGTACATTTGCTGCGTTACGGGATTGCCGTGACCTCTTTAAACATCCATTCTTAAGGTTAATGCCCAAATGTATTGAAGATTATATAATAAGTTTAATTAGACTGCCTCGTGGTCTCGTGGTACAAGTATGTGCCGTGCGTTCTAGAGGTCCCGGGTTCGAATCCCGTGTCGTGCAAAGTGTTATTGGGATTTCCCATTAGGAAATTCTCGGTAACAGCACGGAGTCAGGAATTGTTTCGGTGCGGGGATCGAACCCGCAGCCTCTCGTTTTGCAAGCTGGTGTCTAGCCAACTGCGCCAATTGCTAAGAAGTTTTAAGTTTTTACCTCACGAGGTTATCTTTCACCATTAAAATACATGATAATAATTTGTGAATTCACACTTAACTTCAAACAGTCAGAGGTGTATGCCTTGGGTTTAAATCCGCGACAGCCAAGACTGTCCGCGTGCCTAAATCTCGAGGCCACAGCTACTATACAAGTTGTGTGTTATTAAGTACAATATATATTTGCTAGGTGACTTGGTATACGAAACTAAGTTGAAAAGATTCAAAACAGACATAAGATGGTTTGTCCATGTTTTAAGAAAACCGCAAGAGTGTAGCGGCAACATGTGCCTGGATTTCGATATATCGGGACTGAGATTTCAAGGAAGATTATAGGGGTATTTTTTTATTTACCATCATTCGATACTTAACATAATCGTTCTATCCTACCTCCTGCTTAACTTCGCTCCTTCCGTCTCGATGTTTTTAGTTATTTTGCATTTAAATGTTCACACAGTTTAGAACATTTGAATCTATAATATAAGGTGTTGAATTTATCATTTTTGCAAATCATGATTTTATTGATTACATTTATCTGTAGGATTTATTCGTAAATAACAACGACAAATGAATTCGGCATTTATCTAATTCTCGGAACACCTTTGAATTTGCATATGCCTATTTAATTCTCATTTTGGAAGGAACCGTGTGATCTGATAGGATCGCAGTCACGATTTATTATTATAATAAGTACAATTGCCCAAAGAGCACAAGTAGGGACCAAAGAATTCACTAATGGTCAGCTTAAACAACCTATCTGATGCATTTTCCATAAGCTTAAGCCTCATTTCGACATATCTTCGGAGATCGTTACGCAAATCACATTTCTAAGTCATTGATAAAGAAATGTCATATTTTAATACATTTAATGGTCACTTATCATAATAGATATTTAGAATAATGGAATATGTGCGTGAGAAAATTTCATTTAATGTTAAAAGGATAGAAGAAGAACAAAAACGGCTTTAAATGTAGTTCTAATTCTACTTCGCTCTAATTATGAAACGACTACTTAGATTTTTTGAAAATGATATTTTCAAAAATAATCATCACAATCACAAACAAAATTATTATTTTCTTTATCAAAGGCATATTTCTTGCTGATGGAATTTCATGCAATGTTTTTCCTTCTCGTAACACGATCCGATACGATAGTAACTTATTCTTGGCAATTCAAAAGTTCGTCGCAATTTTGCATCAAGAATATTTACATAACTGCAGATTCACTTTAGTCATTACATGTTGTATCTATTATCCTAATGACATTAGTGAGTTGCAAGATCTTGAAGACTTGAACTTCTTGGTTAAATAAATAAATAAAATAAATAAATAAATACGCCCAACAGTCACATACATAGTTCTGACCCCACATTAAGATACAAGTCTTGTGTCGTGGGTATCAGAAACTACGAGAGACTTTTCGGTCTCACATATTTGTGGATCACACAAACATTTGTCTCGGTGCGGGGATCGAACCCGCGGCCTCTCGTTTCGCAAGCTGGTGTCTAGCCAACTGCGCCACGGGGCTGTCAATAAACAATGTTTTTGAGCTCCCATAAACACATTATTCTGACTGGCATTTACTGATGTTCATTTGTTTTGTTACAGACACGTGGCAGTCATCACTTGACCCCTTAAGGAGAACAACGTTTTCAAGGTACACAATCATGCTTCTTATAATAACCAACATAAATTTATTGGGTGTGAATAAAAAATTGCAAAACGTCACGTCAATTGCAATAAATCTTCATGTTTCCAATAGAAATGTAATTGATAAAACATTAAAAGAACATTATATTTATTGCGGTAACTAATGCTGATTCAGTATCAATATGTTAAGTCGCTATAAGAATTTACGTATTGTTATTGGTAATTTATTTTTTCTAACGGATAGTTGATGTGTTTGTTAAATGACGTTGAAGAAGACCTTTATGAATGAGCTACCGAAAATTAAAAATTGAAATGGTCTTAGGTTTTGCAGCTTATGTAATTTTTGTTTTGGTTTAGTGATAGAATTTTTATATCTTAGAAATTTATTTGAAATGTATCTATCTATCTATCTTCTCTTCAAAGTATTACTGTTCTGCATAATTTAAATTCACCATATAGAAACAGAAGCAATCGCCCAAACTCTTAGACCAAGCTACTAAAGAACTAATTAAATTGTCTTTGATCTACTTTAAATCGCCTTGAATTGAATTGATTCGATTAGAATACTATGATACCTATTATAACCATGGATTTCAGAATTAATCGAAACCAACAAATATTTATAAATTTATCATCCATCCATCAGCCAATGGAGGTCCACTGCTGGACATAGGCCTCTCCTAATGACTTCCACAGTGACCTGTTGGAAGCAGCTTGCATCCAGCAACGTCCCGCGACCTTTACCAGGTCGTCCGACCATCTTGTCGGAGGACGTCCCACGCCGCGCTTTCCGGTATAAATTTATGAAATGCTCCAAATATTGCTTCTACCATAAGGGATACAGATGTGTCAATGTATTATATGCCGCTCCGTGCCTTGTAAAGTTTTGTCAAACACACCATTTACAAATCCAATTTGAGTGTGAAACAAAGCAGAAAGCGCCTATTCATTGGCCAAAGGGCCGACACCGTATCTGACAAATGGCATGACAAGCCGAACGCGCGTTAATTTGTCGCCGGTCTTTTTTTTTCTGTTGCTGACAGGCCGGCGCTTGCAATTGTAACAGCCGCTTTCTTCGTCACGTTTCAATTACAACATAATTTATGTCGTATTGTTGTGTCACATACAATTTCAGCTTTTAAACGGTCATTAATAAAAACAGTTTTGTTGGCGCGGCCGCTGATGATTTCATTTATGCTTTTAAATCTTGTGTTCGGGATTATATTTGTTTGGAATGTGAGTAGTTTTATCTTTGTTTATGACTTTATGTCCTTAAACAATTTCATTGGAGATTTCTTTTTAAAAAAATCATATAGTAAAATTGGACCCACAAAGTATCTGTATCAAAATATTACTGCGAATTAAATCATCATCATCAGCCTATATACGTCCCACTGCTGGGCATGGGATTCCTCTACAACTGAGAGGGTTTTAGGCTTTAGTCCACCACGCTGGCCTAGTGCGGGTTGGCGGACTACACACAAGAAATTGCGAATTAAATGCATTGCTATAATTTTGTACCGTGCAAGTGTCGCTTACTCGTATTTAACTAAACTTGACTTTAAATGTTTTATATAGACATTGATTATCGCTGAATCAACCAAGCAGTGTTTTAACCTATCTTATTGGATAAGTCATGACATTTAAGGTAGCGAGATTAAGCATAACTTAGATTAAAGTATTCAGAAATCAAATCGCGTAATAATAAAGAATTTAACAAGAATGCCAACCATGTCCCAGTTTGTTCATAGAAAATCATAAATTTTGTAATAAGATCAGAATATTTAACGACCTAAACCAAATATTATTTAACGGTGAAGGAAATCGTGATAAAAACCTGCACACCTAAAAGTTCTTAGGAATTTCTTAGGTGTGTAGTCCGCCAGCCCGCACTAGGCCAGCATAGTGGACTAAGGATTAAACCCTCTCAGTTGTAGAGGAGGCCCGTGCCCAGCAGTGGGACGTTTATGGGCTGATGATGAAACAAAAAAATAACTCAACCTTACGAAATACTTGATAATCTTAAAACATTTACAGCTACCTGCTACAGCCATAGTTGCATGATGATTCAACTGATATTACCAACGTCATCTCCGCCCACACAATTACAATCAACGGGGTTTTTAATTACCTTTCCATTGCTCATTACAAACTGGCGATTTACGAAGCATATCACGAACTAGCCGACCGGCATATAAATCTGCAACCGTATATGGCGCCGAAACAAGCGCTACAAATTACGAACCAAAACTTTATGTTAACAGTTCGCGTATTGAATTAATAATTGCTCTAATACATAGCTTCTGACATGATTATTGCCCGACAGATTGTATCTGTGGCTGACTTTATTGACGATATGGGAACTGGCTTGGAAAAATAATCTTGTTAATAGTTTTCAAGTTGGCTAGTTTTATGAGGAATTGAACTGGAGGCCTGTTATTAATTTTTTGCATTTTATTAAACTGTTTTAGAGAAATACATAGATGAATAAATGGTTAGGAAAGCAGTAGTAATAGTGCCATAGGGTGGTTATAATATACAGGGTGGTATTCTGACCGTGATCGGAAACTAAGGCAGATAAGAGCGCAAAAACCGTGACATAAAAAAAAAACCGACAAAAAACCCAATACGTTTTCGTTACAACCACATCCATTTAATATCTATGATTGTTAGGAAAACGTCAAAATTTTTATTTTTTGTTGGGATGTTTTTAACGCCAATGGGTTAGTAATCACTGTAGCTATGACCTCCCTTAGTTTCTGATCACAGTCAGAATACCTAGTGGCTCGGTTTTTTACCGTCGTCGTCGAAGAAGCAAAAGATATTTGAGACACGTTCCAAGCTCTTGATAATCAATGTTTTCCGTCTACTCTTGTGAAATAAAACCGTGAGTATAACTGCTCACATTAAAATAAATATTAGAGAGTTAGATTTTCTTTGGACATATTGACATTATTATTATCACACATTCAAGTCAGCCTTGTTGCTAAGGTCAAGTTTACAAACGCTTTTGATTGAAACAAATTGACGGCTGCCTCTTCAGTTTATGAAAATGCTTACCGTCATTGCAATACCTACTTTAATCCTCATCAAGAGAGCTTAAATTACAAGGCGATATGCAAAAATGTTTACGGTGTTTTATTGGTGAATATGATTGTCTCTATCAATCATAGATGTAAAAGTGATGTGACTTATTGCAGTAATTATTCATACAGAGAAATTTATAGTTTTCTACAAATATGTTCACTTTAAATATACTTAAATATGTATTCTGTTCAGCCTGTGTCTCGGTATGATTTCGGATCAAGAAACACTTCAAGATATCCTTTAAATTTAAAATATCTCAAAGAGAGTAGCATTTTAGGTTCCATATTAGTTCAACGAGGTGGACGAAGAGCTCATAAAGAAAATGTTCTCAATTTTTTTTTTTTTATTGGTAATTTAGATATAAATGAACATATTTTACATAAAACTGCGATCTATACTCATATAATTAAAAAAAAAACTTTTTATCCGTCACAGCGCCAACTTGGACGCTACTACATAACGCCATTAAATGACATTCTCAATCAGATTTTCATTAGCGAATATGTCTGGCGGAACATTAATAAAAATTTCTTTTAAAATATTCCAAACATTATATGTACATTTCTCAACACCGCCATTAATAAAAACTATCGGCAAATTTCTGCCTGTCAATGATATATAGTTTGCAGACAAAATTGTACCACATAAGCTCAAGGGCACGTACAAAAAGCTTCCTAGCTGCAGTCCATAGTCCAGAGGTACTAAACAATAATTGGCATAGCGTATTGATGTAGTTGAATAAAATATTAAGTATAGTTTTGTCTTCTTTTTTATCTATGAATGCAATATAAAGATTTATTTATAATACAATATGTTATAAATATATTGTATTTAAACCTTTATTTATTCCTTAATAATAGTTACATTCTACAATTTAGTTAAGCAACAAACAATTTTTTTCTTATACAATATTTAAGTAGTATTTAATCATGAACTGTTATATATTTTTAATTTAAGCTATGAATTCATTTTTAAATATATTTTTATATTATTTTTTAAATTTTTAATCAATAAGATTATTATTACGGACCTCTCCACGAGTAAAGGCCTCCTCCATTCTTCTCCACGTGTCTCGATCTTTTGCTTTATTTGTCCATTTATAAATATAAATAAATAAAATAAATATGTTATGAAGTCCCTAAATATGACGAATATTAACACAATAAGCTTGGTGATTTCAATGTGTATTCGATTCTATTTACCATATATAAATGCAAGACAGTAAACGGTGACAGGACTTGAAGAGATTTATTTTTAGATCTCCATTTTTTTACCAATTTTTTTTTTTATTTCTGTTACTAATTAAACGCTATAATAAACATATTTTCTAACAACAAACATTTTAAAGTAACTTTACTATACGTGTTGATAACATATTATTGACTAGAGAGTGAAGTCTATATCTCAACTTAAAATAAAATGCTCAATAAGACTTTCAAAGGTTGAAGAAATATATTTTTATTTTCAAACCAATCGTGTACACATGACATACATATGTATATATGTCTTGCTCAAATAATACGATTCTTTAATCTGTTTCTGAAGTAAACACTAATTTATAGTTAGTTCTGAAACATAACCTTCAATTCGTCCGAAAAATGTTTACGATCGCTGTTACAATTCACATATATTTTTATGAGTGCAAACATTTTATTGTCCATAAATCGTGTATCGAGTCGGAACAAGAAAGTGTTCGTTGAAAGAAACAGACGGTAGTGCGCTTCTTTTAAACGACTTTTATCGATATGGACTCACACGTCGGCCATTCGCAATGGGTTGCGCGATTTGGGTGGTATGAATTTGTGGGAATGTATGAAGTGATGGAAATAAGTCCATGTTCTTATCTAGGCGGGAAGTAAAATAGATATGTAACTATAAGCTTTTTGCAGGAACAGCTTGTGAGGTTGTTGCCATCATCATATTTAACGATTAAATTTTAGTATCTGTATTTCTACATATTTCACTACCGTAGTAAAGCCATTAGGACGGCGATACGTTTGGGCCGGCCATGTGGTCACTGTCTCATAAAAATCAACTCTTAATCATTTATCGTCAAGTGTTATTGCCGAAAGCCCGATTTACTCGCTGTCGTGACAAACGCATATAGAAACTTCGGATCAGTTTCTGTACATTAAATTTTTGACCAGGCTGACATAATTGTGTGGACTGGATTCTCGCATTTTACTAGTTGATATGCTATCCCAACCGCGCTTCACTTACTGTGAAATGCCGGAGTATTGATTTTGCGTTCCCGTGCAAGACATAGTAATATAGTATAACCTGAATATTAGTTCTAACGTTCCATGGCTACCACCACAAATCTCATCCATCACCACAAACTAAAATTGCCTGGTGGTCTCGCGGCACAAATAAGTGCTGTGTGATCTAGAGGTCCTGGGTTCGAATCCCGGGTCGAGCAAAGTGTTATTGGGTTTATCAATTAGGAAATTCTCAGTAGCTGCACGGATTCCGGAAATGTGCCTGAAAAGCGGCAATAGTTTCGCCCCCTATTACGTGGGACTAATGTATACCTGGCGAAATGTGAATGCAGAAATGCGCCTCTGCCTACCCCTTCGGGGAATACAGGCGTGAGATTATGTATGTATATTAGTTCTACCGTACCATGGCTAGCATCACAAAGCTCATCCATCACCACACACTAAAGCCATAGCAGTTTCGCCACTACGTAAACTTTGATAAAAAATCGCAATAAGAATTTATTGGCGAGTGAGCGGCTCTCGCGGTGGTCGCCACTCGATAAACACCGGCGTATCACCCACGGTTTTAGCAGTGGAATTAATAGCACTCCTCGGGTGGTATATTCGCACCGAGGTATATGTGATAGGTAGTGTTATCGGTGTTTTATGCTTATGATAATTCTCTTCTATTTTTTTTTTGTATACTGGTTCTGGATTAGATTATGGTTTGAGACAAGCGCTATTGCTCTTTACAGGTATCTCAGAGGAGCTAGATATTTTTCAGGAAATATAAACTGACATGGCACTTGAAAATATTTTCGACACTTATGCGTAGAAATTAAGCTGCCGTAAGCGTGGAAGTACGTGAAACGTAGTGTAGGACGTCCTGCAGCACGATGGTCCGACGACTTGAGAAAGGTGGCGGGTAACGGATGGATGAGGGCTGCTCAAGACCGGGATGGTTGGCGCTTTCTTGGGGAGGCCTACGTTCAGCAGTGGACGGCGATAGGCTGAGTATATATAAGCGTGGAAGGCGGAGAATGCGCTGGAGAGACAGCCTAGATGTTTTTGAGAAGGAGTGGCGTAGCTTGGCAAAAGAGAGAGAGGAGTGGACGAAGAAAAGAGGCCATTGCCCAGCAGTGGGATGTGTTGTAGGATAGAAAAAATAGGTGTAGAAATTAATACAACTCCGGCTAAGCCTTCGGGAATATATCCTGATGTAGTAATTATTTTGTTCACATTTGTTTTGAACCCATATTTCTCCAACTTACTGTAACATAGATAATGCGGTCTAGTAACTCAACTACTAGTATTTCATTCGGATTTAGAAAATATTAAATTTAAGTTAGGCAATTTTGTACAAATATTAATATGCGTAGAGAAACTCAGTGGCTGAGCACAGCACAGATAGTGTTAAAATAATCTATATGATAATTTAAACCAAAGTTCAATTTAATAGCAATATTTTAATAGATAACCGTTTTATTTAAGCTTCCCAGGGTTTTAATTAAAAACTGAGATAAAGAAAATAAATATCGAGATACAATTTGCCATGCCGGTTTACTCTATCTCCATCCTTTACCAACATGCGTAAATTGCATCGTGCCATCCCTTTCGCGCCGGTTAACGGACAGAAATGAAGCGTGGCGAGTATTTTACAAACAGTTTAATAGGAGTCAAAACAAAATTTAATACTGTACACAGTATTTACAACTGCATCGTAAATGGAAATAGCGAGTAACAGGTACAGTCGGCCACGTGAATAAATCACGTAGAACCTCAACAGTGAGCCGCCATTAGCTACCATTTGAGTGGGGACCGGCTGCGCTCAATGCGTACAAGTGTTCGATTTTACTGCAGGTTTTGAGGTGACGTCGGAATACGGAAATTCTTTATGCCTTTGTCTATTTATTTTATGAAAAGTAATTATTACTTCTTTATATTAAACATGTTGATGGATATAGTTATTTATTTATACATACATAAACTCACGCCTGTATTCCCCGAAGGGGTAGGCAGAGGTGCATTTCTGCACCCACATTTCGCCAGGTATGTATCAGTCCCACGTAATAGGGGGCGAACCTATTGCCGTTTTTCGGGCACAATTCCAGACTCCGTGCTGCTACTGAGAATTTCCTAATGGAAAAACCCAATAACACTGCCCGACCCGGGAATCGAACCCAGGACCTCTAGATCGCTCGACACATACTTGTACCGCGAGACCACGAGGCAGTCAAGTCGAGGTAGTTAGTGATATAAGATAAAGTATTGAGAGACCAAATATGAGTAACGCCATCAAGAACAACTATAACGTGTAACTCATAGGTGCTAAATATGTATTAATGGAAGTTTAAAGTTGTTTATTGCTCAATGTGTTGTTTTTTTGCCGCAGTATTTGTTAAAAATAATAGCATAGCGATGAATAATTAATAATCTCTTGGCTTGCATGTATCCGACTTAGCGCGTCCTTAGCATATTTTTAGGTAAAACTGACAAACATACAAGTTCTACTACAACGAACTTAAAAACTTTTCAACCAGACTTGCCACTTTACATTTCTCTCACAATAACTTCAGACTTCCAAGGTGTCGCGACAAACTCTGATACAGTTATTAAATTAATGCAAAAATGTTACCGCCTTAAACAATGTTGTACGGCACAATGATTTAAAGTTCAACCGTAAACAATTCGATCAAGATTTAATGTCTTGCAAAACATCCAGTCCTTTAGACCTGATATGGAAATATTACAAAGTGAATTAACAAATACGAAAGTAATTGTAGTACCAAATAGACCAGGAGCTGCTGCAGATAACAATGTAAATGCACTCAACAGATAATTTTGACAAGAAAGGCGTGAATTATGCAATCCTTCCGACATTTAGATCGTGTTTTACTATTTAAATTTATTCCAAGGAACTAGAATCATAATGGATTGGAGATTAAACAGATTAAACAAATAATAAATCGGAATTTCAAAAAAATTCACGTTCCTCAACAGAAACTTGCCACACATATTGTTCTCTTTGCTTCTTTCACGACATTTAATATAGATAACTCTTTATTGACACCCACATTTATACAGTAATTTACATAGATTTTACAAATAAAAATAAAAGTGGAACAATAGGTGGTCTTATCGCTGAGAGCGATCTCTTCCAGACAACCTTTGGATGGAATGTAAGAAGGCAAAGTATGTTGTTTGTAAAATAAAAATATAACCGAGGTTATAGTTTTAATTTTGGGGGAACACTATGAAGTTCTAAGCTTCTTCAGTCAATAGACGATCAACATTGCTCTGAAACCATTTTGCAATAAAATAATTAAACACATTTGAATTTCAACTAATGCTCTCTTTTCTTTATTGTATTTTATCTTAAAAGAACAATAAGTAGTTTTATATACTTTAATATTGTATAGTAATACTTGTTCCACTTACACACATTACTTGTTAAGAAATAATAAATGATTATTCTAAAATTAACGCTTTCCGTCACATATACCAAAAAAACAGGTACCAAAGAGTTTTCCACAAGGAATTGCTTGGTTATAAGTCAACACGTGAACGTCAACCTGCATATGCCTCGGTTTACTTTTGTGATGATTTAAATGCACTTATGGAGCCATGCCCAGCAGTAGGACATATCTATACATTTCTATCTACATATATGTATGTATATGCATCACCGAGCGAAATAATCGCAGCGGTCATCGAGGGTACCAGTCCGTAATAAATAGGCCCTGCCATTTTTATAGACAAATAAGCGCCAGTGTAGTGTCCGATCAACCTGTATCCACTCGTAATCCAAAGATACGCATCGGGGTGTGGCTCGTCTCGAATCGTTCTAGATACGATGTATATAAAAGTAGAAAAGTGTTCATAAATACGTAAAAAAGTTGAAGTTTTGTTGACTGCCTCGTGGTCTCGCGGAACAAGTATGTGTGTGCCGTGCGACCTAAAGATCCTGTGTGCGATTTCCCGGTCGGGCAGTATTTTTACATTGAAAAAATATCAGTAGCAGCACGTAGTCTACAAATGTGCCTGAAAAACGGCAAGAGTGTCGTCCTGTATCACGTGGGACTGATACATACCTGGCGAAATGAGGTTGCAGAAATCGACAGCCCCGTGGCGCAGTTGGCTAGACACCAGCTTGCGAAACGAGAGGCCGCGGGTTCGATCCCCGCACCGAGACAAATGTTTGTGTGATCCACAAATATTTGTTTCGGGTCTGGGTGTATGTGAGACCAAAAAAGGCTCTCGTAGTTTCTGATACCCACGACACAAGACTTGTATCTTAGTGTGGGATCAGAACTATGTATGTGACTGTTGGGTGTATTTATTATTTATAAATGCACCTCTACCTTCGCCTTTAGGGAATACAGGCGTGAGATTATGTATGTATGAATTTTTGTGGGCAAGAAGAGTTCCTCAATTTATTGCGCTGTTTTATAATAATGCAACCACTAGCTAATCACGCCTTCGGAAATCTCACTTACTGAAAAGAGTACTTTTACTTCGCCGTTTTACACATACATATGTATGTACATATACTGACCACTCTTGACTACGGCGCGTCTCCACCAACTAAAACTGTAACATTTTTTTTAACAGTATTCTCGCTTTGCCAACATCAAAGGAAGCGATGTTGCTATATGAAATTGAAAAAAAAGGCATTAGATCATGATTGGAATTGTAGTTAACAATGGGGGTGACATAATCACACTGTGATTAAACCCTCTTCTTCTAATAAAGGAATAAAAATAAAAAATAAACTATTTTTATTTTCTGCTTTTAGTACAAAGTAATATCTATCATTTCTTCTGACAGATAGCAATTGCTAAAATAAAATATACGAATGCCATGTGGGCATTTAACACTTGCGCGTCCGCATGTACCTAGATATAAATCTCGTGTGATTCGAGTCCATGTCTCAATTAAGTGTTTTATTGGCCAATTTGCTTTATTCGGCGGCGCGGGACCAAAAAGCGCATTTATAACGCGGCATTTTTTATTTGTAACAGTTTCACGAGCGTTTAATATGTTTTTAATTGATGTAACGAGCTCTTTCTGAGCACACGCCGACGCTACGCCACGGCTCTCACGTGCTCAAAATATGTGTTTTATTTAAGGCTCCGTTACGATTAATGCAAATGATTTGTCTTTTTTTGTTTCGTGCTTATGTTTATGTGATTTTTTAAATAATGCCATGTTATATTGTATATTTGACTATGTAAATATGAATTTGCGCGTTACTGTCTATGAAACTAATTTTGCGTCATCCTTAAACGTAATGATAATAATTAGAAAGGATAATTCAAATATTTCCTATTTCACAGGCCTACTTTAGGAAACATAACGAAAATATCTATATTTTTTTGGCCTATATAATTATAAATAAATAAATGCACCCAACAGTCGTAAACATAGTTCTGACCCCACACTAGAGTACAAGTTCTGTGTCGTGGGTATCAGAAACTACGAGGACTTTTCGCTCTCACAAACACCCAGACCCGAAACAAATATTTGCGAATCACACAAACATTTGTCTCGGTGCCGGGATCGAACACGCGGCCTCGCGTTTCGCAAGTTGGTATCGAGCCAACTGCACCACGGGGCTGTCAATGTAATATGTGTATATATTTTAATTAGGATAAGATGTTATAATTCTGCCTCGTGGTCTCGCGGTACAAGTATGTGCCGTGCGATCTAGAGGTCCTGGGTTCGATTCCCGGGTCGGGCAAAGTGTTATTGGGTTTTTCCATTAGGAAATTCTCAGTAACAGCACGGAGTCTGGAAATGTGCCCGAAAAACGGTAATAGGCTCGCCCCCTATTACTTGGGACTGATACATACCTGGCGAAATGTGGGTGCAGAAATGCACCTCTGCCTACCCCATCAGGGAATACAGGCGTGAGTGTATGTATGTATGTTATAATTAAATAATCGTGTTCTATGTACGTGACCGTTTTTGCTATTGGCTTTTTATGTCCCTAGCATTGTATGAACTGCATATATAAAGATAATTACGTTGTTATTGCAATAGCAACTTTTACGACCCATAATCATATGAAGATATTATGAAAGAGAAACGTAAATGCTCTTTAACGAAGTCTTTAAATTAAATTTAAACCTAATTGGCTTTTGTTTTGATGGAGAATACTTAAGCAGTAAACATATAGTAGCTTTTGTAGTTAGTGTTTAGTGAGAATGAATTATGGCAATCTCTTAATAGTCTATACAATTCCAGCAGTAATATCTATATCCCGGTGGTCGCGGGTTCAAACCCCTGGCACACCTCTGACTTTTCGAAGTTATGTGTGTTCACAATGATTTATAACGTACTTTAACGGTGAAGGAAAACATCGTGAGGAAACCTGCATGCCTAAAATGCTTAGAAGTTTCTTAGATGTGTAGTACGCCCACTCTCACTAAGCCAGCGTGGTGGACTAAGGCCTAAACTATATAGGAGGTGTTTTTTTTATGTTGAAATGGAATAGGCGTTTGTCTTCCATCTCACCTGATGGAAAGTGTAGATGAAGACGAGGTTGGTACACGCCCATCCAAAAGAAACCTGTTCACTCTACTATGGTATTTGGTGGTTGTGATGATTTTGAGTTGGACTCGCTGGATCTACTCAGGTGTGGGTCGCGCCGCGTAAATTCCAGTAGTAAAGTGAGCCCGCTGAGTTTGTTTCGCGGGGTCTTCTCAGTCAGGGTCGCGTTTGGATCCGGTGGTACCATTAAAATAATACGTGACGTTTCGGAAATACACAAGGTCCATCTCGTTATTTACTTTAAAATAATAATAATAAGATATTATGTATTTCCTGATGAAATCAAAAATAAATTATAAAAAAAAAACGGTAAATATTTTTGTACAAATTATATAAAATGAACCATAGTTAAATTATAATGTAATAATAAAAGATTTTTCTTTTCTGTATTGACTTGTCATAAGTGCTATTTGATTGCCTACGTGACCAAATAAAGCAATTTCATTTCATTTCATTTGATGATGATCTCCACCATCCATTTTAGTAGCGTATAGCACGTTGAAATACATATAAACTACATCGTTTTAACTAGGCTTGAAATACAATGTAATTGTTTTCCGTTTATCTGTTACCTACCGCACGCTAATAAAAAAGTTGCGGCTAATATGCGTGCAGCGGCAGTCGGCTCGCTAATGCTCTGTCATTATTTGTGATTACTGTTGTTTAGACACCCGCTTACTCGCACTGAGACCTGTGTTAGTCTTGTTATTGGATAAAACAGACTTTACAGTAGAGTTTAGGCCTGTATACTTGAAAGGGTAGGCAGAGGCCGATTTTGTATGTTCAATTGTGTTTAAGTCTCACGTAGTGCCCAATAATTTGGCGGTTTATTGATAATTTTGTAGTGGAATAATAAAACACATTGCCCGATTCGGAAATCGAACCCAGAACCTCTTGATCACACTTACACGGAAGGACCAACAAGGAAGTATATTACCTTTCGAAATATCTATAAACGGATTAAATAAATTAACACAATATATTCTATCCTCAATTGTAGAGGAAGCCCGTGCCCAGCAGTGGGACGTATATGGGCTGCTGGTGATGATATTATACTTAATAAAACACAAAAGTAAGATTCAAATCTGGCAATAGTTTTAACACTGTTATACTCGTAGTATAGTTATACATTCATAATACATCTTTAACAGTCATACATACATACATAAACTCACGCCTGTATTCCCCGAAGGGGTAGGCAGAGGTGCATTTCTACACCCACATTTCGCCAGGTATGTATCAGTCCCACGTAATAGGGGGCGAGCCTTTTGCCGTTTTTCGGGCACAATTCCAGACTAGGTGCTGCTACTGATAATTTCCTAATGGAAAAACCCCATAACACTTTGCCCGACCCGGGAATCGAACCCAGGACCTCTAGATCGCTCGGCACATACTTGTACCGCGAGACCACGAGGCAGTCAGTTTCTAATTATCTTAGTCATAAAGCAAGAGTAAGCTGTATGAACTCGAAGCCCCCACTAAGAACAGCCTGACCCCACTTACACATAATTGGCTGTTCATTTCGCGTCATAATAGAGTAATTAAGTGATAAATTTATGTCTATCCGACAGCTGTTTAACGGTATGAGTCACAAGTACGCAAGTCCCTTTAAAGTAACTGTGAATAAGCCCTTACATAAAACATCGCAGGCCTATCATTATCATCGCTTACTTTAAACCTTTTTCTTATTAAAACCCATGCTTTTTATTGCGCCGTCGAAGACGCTCGCGGGTAAAAGTGGTTTCTAAAAATTGTCGCGTAGAGAAATATCAATGTACCCCGGTAAAGTTTAAATTAACTTTAAACTTTTTACTTACCTTTTTAATACATACATACATACATAAACTCACGTCTGTATTCCCCGAAGGGGTAGGCAGAGGTGCATTTCTGCACCCACATTTCGCCAGGTATGTATCAGTCCCACGTAATAGGGGGCGAGCCTATTGCCGTTTTTCGGGCACAATTCTAGACTCCGTTCTGTTACCGAGAATTTCCTAATGGAAAAACCCAATAACACTTTGCCCGACCCGGGAATCGAACCCAGGACCTCTAGATCGCACGGCACATACTTATTAATACAATATTTGTAAAGTTGCAATTGCAAACATATTAACTATCCATTTCAACAGGATTACAGCTGTTTAAATAGGATAATTATGGATTATTTTAATAGCAATTAGGAAAGGAAATGGTTGGTCTTAGGCGCTAGAAGGCTTTTTTGCGCCTATTGAATAGCTTTCGTGCAAATACTTATAATAATAAGACATCATAAGTAAAATATAAGAAAAGATTTTTTAAAGGATGCATCATAGGACACACACAAACACAAATAATAAGCAATTAGCGTATCTTGAACGAAGTTTTGATCTTGCAATAGCTGATTCCGAAACAAATAACATTATATTTTATATTGCATTTTTGATTTATATTGCATATGTTTATTTATGTATTTAAGTGTAAGTATAAGTTTAAAAATATGATGATGATTTTTATTTACTCAAAGTTATGAATATTATTTATTTAAGTTGTTTTTTTTTCTTTTACTTCCTTCTTTGCACTTAATTCTACCCTCTTTATTTTTCCTCTTTTATTATCCATCCTAAGGTTGCCTGTAAGAAATTGCCTAGCTAGAGCGATAAGGCCGCCTCTTGTCTTATTTTTAATAGATAAGTTTCTTTATAATATTTTGTACATACAAGGAAGTGTAAATAAATAAATAAATTATATAAGCAATTTTCACTGTACCATTTTTGCACTCATCATGTGAAACATTTAGACAAAGCTTACGTCCAAGAAATGAAAACAAACGTATATTGCATATAAAACACGGCATGAAATGTTAGAATAGAATCACTTGAGTATGTATACTAATATCCTGCTTAATCTCCGCCCATTCAATAATTAATCCACAAGAAGTCGTCTACTGACCCGATTACCCGGGTGTAGTGGGTGCTGACCATTCATCAAGGCATTGTACGTAGCTTTGACAGCTCTGGGCAAAATTATTCAAATAAATATATGCAATTATAAGGGATAACTCACAGATTTTTTAAGTAATTTGATAAAGTATTATAGGTTTTTGAATTACTAATATACTTCGACTTTACGAATGACAAAGCAAAACTATATTGAAATTGGGTTATTTATTTACGTCACGATCAATACGAGCGGAGCAACAATGGAAGTCGTGGCAAAAACGGAGAAAGAATATTCCTTTTGAAGTGTTACGTTTCGCATAAGAAATTACGGGCAAAAATTAGTAGAATATAAAAACCCGAGCTTGTAAAATGTATGCAGGGTGTAAAAAGACCGTGATGAAAAAGTAAGACAGGTAATTGTAGTGTTTGTATCAGGGCTGCCAGCAAATAAATCGCAGCTATACGGATTAGTATATGCAATTATACGAAATTTGATCGCATTATACATAACCATTCTGTAATTGAGCTCTTTTTGAATATTTTTTTTAGAATTTTAGTCAGCTACATAAATGGTCGAAAAGTTGAGACTCGAGGGTAGCTCTTGTTTTTTTTTAGAATTTTACTTAGCTAGTTAAATGGTCGAAAAGTCAAGATTTGAGAGTTTTTTTAGAATTTCAGTTACCGTACCTAGATAAATGCTCGAAAACTCGAGATTGGACGGTACCTCTTGCTTTTTTATTTTAGTTATCCGAGCTTAAAGACAGTTTGATTTCATCCCGTATGTTTTTGTATCGTATTATACGAAATGGTCATGGATACAATGCACCATCCGATTATACATATTTTGTATCCAATTATACAATCTGGCAGCCCTGGTTTGTATACTTGTCTCGGGAGCACGGGTAGTGGGGGACTCAGTCTTGTGCGAGCCGGTGGCGAATGCGGACGTGTTACCCTGACTGCTGGTGACGTAACGAGCCAATACTTTACTCTCGTGAAGGCACGAGTACT
The DNA here is from genome assembly GCA_907164795.1 of Hemaris fuciformis. Taxonomy (NCBI): domain Eukaryota; kingdom Metazoa; phylum Arthropoda; class Insecta; order Lepidoptera; family Sphingidae; genus Hemaris; species Hemaris fuciformis. The sequence goes on from OU015447.1 coordinate 1,338,579, forward strand.
ACAGTAATAGCTACGGTGATTACAAACGTAAAAAAATCCCGAAATAAAAACCCAAAAAAATTGCTTTTTTCCTAATCACCACATACATTCCACAAAGTGGTCTGACGAACTGGTGCAGGTCGCGGGTCGTCGCTGGATGCAGGCTGCCTCCAACAGGTCACTATGGAAGTGATTGGGGGAGGCCTATGTTCAGCAGTAGATTTCCTTAGGCTGATGATGATGATTTAATACTTATGGTTGTTAGGAAAACGTTAAAATCTTTATTTCTTGTCGGGATTTCTATTAACGTCAATGTGTTTGAAATGACCATAACTAATGTCTATCTTAGTTTTTGATCACGGCCTTTTTACACCGTGTATACAACTTTTGCTTGTGATGATACAAAATTGTTCTACTGTATAAGGCAGAGCGCACACGCTCGGGGCGCCTCGCAAGTAGCTATAAGTGAACACTTTCACACTTTAACGGTGAATAATAAATCTCTTTTTGCTTGTCATATCATCTTGCGCGGCGCTTTGTCGCAGTACCGTTGTTATTAGACGATTGATGGATGCCCAGCTGGTGGGACGAATATTTATCACTACAGTTTCATTGGAATGACAACTTGACTACACCTGATTTAGACCTCTTTTGAATCATCGGATCTTCTTATTTCCTTACAATGATAATGACGTAGTATATTTATTAAAAAGAAAATATAAATTATTTTTCCTATGTTGGATGCAGGCTGCCTCCAACAGGTCACTATGGAAGTCATTGGGGGAGGCCTATGTTCAGCAGTGGACTTCCTTAGGCTGATGGATTGGATTGGATTTCTTATGTGATCGATTATTTCGAATTTCCAAGTACAGGTTCGATCCTGCATGGAGTACTGTTGCCACCTTTGGGATGGTTCAGCCAAATACCAACTGGCAACTTTGGACTCGTGGTCAAATGCCTGCACTAGATTTTTAAATAAAAAAAATGCTTTTACATACCTAGGCGCAGTGTGCCCCAGAGTATTTTTTCATTCAAATATTTAATATATGAGTATTGATTGGGCAAAGATGAATAGATGTCGCTAAACGACATAATCATGCCTGCATGCTGGAATCATCTGCGCTTAAATAACTTAGTCATTAGGATTGGGTATTTGTAATGTTAATGATTGAAGAGCTAATCATTTTTCCTGTGTTATTCTTATTAATATTGAGCAGTTGTCAAAATTGTACATTTTGCGAAACGTAATTACCTGCGTACATTTACATATTCCTTAACAGAAAATCACGAGCAAATTGTGCCATAAATTAAGTTTGCGCTAATTACTCACAGTGTCTGCTCGATTGATTGTCTCTATTAATAAAGCTAGTGAATCACCAAGCCATTCTCAACTTTATAACTATCGCAGTAAAGTTTAAACATGAAAACACAACGTTAATTATAAGAGACCGAAGAAATTGCATAAACCAACACCCTTATGAAAAGTGTGTAGACAATTCGTCACACTGTCGTTTGAACATTAATGAAACATGATTGTTTTAAATTGAATTGGAAAATGCAGCCAATTAAAGTCCGCAACAGAATGAACTTAATACACGATTTATCTAGTGTTCTAAGGGTCAGTTTCTATTCCACTTTTACTGCGGATAAGGTGATATGAATATTTAAATCGGACGTCCGGATAGCGAGAAACAATCTGTTCATGAATTTGAGAATAGAGAAATTGGTTGAACAGCTTAGTGGTTCTATTTTTTTAGTAGAAAATCCTGATGCCCATTTCTTATTAAACGATCGGTAGACGCGAGTGCAAATACCAGATCTACCTGCAATTTTTCGTAATTTAAGTGAGTATACATCAGGAATTATCACGCACTTTAACAGTAAAAAATACCTTGATCTCTCCTGTGCACCTAAAAGTTCTTAACAAAGAATTTCTTAGATATGTTTTCCGCCAACTCGCTCTAAGCCAACATGATGGACTAAGCCCTCACTTTCAGTTCTAGAGGAGAAGTAGGAGGTTGGACGGATGAATATGGGCTGATACAGGTATATGTAGAATATTATTTTTAAAAGACTTTTGAATCAAACATGTTCAGACTAATTGTAGGATTGGACGTCCATCCACAGATAAAGTTGAACTACGATGTAGACAAATCCAATTCAATGTACAGGAGTCTCGAGCGGGACTCTCTTGTATTTACATACAATCCGGCCTGCATAATTTAGTTTATTGCATTTAATCACATTTACCATTACGTGTATGTAAGATTAATTAATTAAAAATATTAAAGAGGTATAGGGTGGCTGGCAGGCTGGCCGAAGATCGAATCCAGGGGCCTGGCATAGGAGAGGCCTATATCCAGCAGTGGACGTAAGAGAGGTTGATGATGATGATGATGATCGTCATCAGCCCATATACGTCCCACTGCTGGGCACGGGCCTCCTCTACCATTGAGAGGGTTTAGGCCTTAGTCCACCACGCTGGCCTAGTGCGGGTTGGCGGACTACACACCTAAGAAATTCGTAAGAAGTTTTAGGTGTGCAGGTTTCATCACGATGTTTTCCTTCACCGTTAAAGTACGTGATTATTCATTGTGAATACACACATAACTTCGAAAGTCAGAGGTTTGAACCCGCGACCGTCGAGATTCTCGACCGCGTGCCTAAACCTCGAGGCCATTACGACTTAATGATGATGATGAAAGAGGTATATGAGTAACACTTTCAAAAATAATTATGATCGGATATTTAATTAAATAACTCAAAATACAGGTGTCGCTATGAAAGCAGTTGCTGTGTGTGTGTGTGTGTGCGTGTCTGTGAAAGTCAAGATGTATGTATTTGATTTTCATGTGACCCGATCACGAGTGTTTGCCGCTTGCACAACAGGACGCAAATGGACTCTTCCGCGTGCACAGGTACTCGTAGATCTAACAATCTATAGAAGCGTGAATTTATGTCTTTGCAGGCAATATTAATTTTAAAATCTCGTCCATAGCCAAAATGTTTATTGTTTTAACAGTTTAATAAAATAATAGAATCTTCGAGCATAATTATGTTCCTTTTACAAATGATGTTATTATTTTGGAAATAGCGTACAAAAAATCCTCAGTAACACATTACATTTTGATTGGTCATAAGTGTTTGGCTTAATTCGCGTTAATGGACCTAACAACTACCGAACTTGTGGTCGTATAGGATCAGATGTACTTATTCTTTAGGCATAACGAATATCCGAACATCTAACAAATATCCAAACTAGACGCACAAACTTTTATTATTAGAAAATAAAATTTTTCACACTGAAAATAAAAATAGTGACGTAGATGTAAACAAAACGCGTATAATAAAAAAAAAGAGGCAAAAAAAAATTACTTAAAAATTGCATTTGCCTATCATGAAGGCAGGTCTACAAGTTTCCAACGTTAGTACGACAAGCCCATGCCTCAACGCGGGTCGATGCCGCCGGACATGTCTGGATCGATCGGGTTAGAAGCACTCAATCGACAGTGACCTTCCTGTGTGCCGGCAGATGGACGCAAAGCCAACCACAGATCACACGCGACATGTCTTACAACATCGGGGGTATTGACAGTAAACGAAAAGGAAAATATGGCTTATCCATGTTAAGAAATTTGGACGAATTAAGTCAAAGTCAAAGTCAAATTATCTTTATTCAAATAGACTTTTACAAGTTCTTTTGAATCGTCAATTTTACACTTTTTAATATTTTTTAAACTATTAAATAAGGAAAGGTTCTTGTATACGTAATGTTAGATATGGATATAAAACAAAGTGTTGGGTAACATTCTCTAAGCAAGTGTTGCTATGGAAATTAAAAAGGCTCATATTGAAATAGAAAATGTGGTTGGAACTTGGAGGCATGCGTAAAATTTTACAAACAATCAGCACAATTAAAAACCGCAAATATAATATAATACTCGTACAATATGGGGAAAGTTATGGGATTCACAAGACTCAAACCAGAAACAAATGAATACCATACCATTATTAGGGTTCCGTAGTTCATGTCTCGGAAACCTCTCATTCTCGTCATGTCCGTGCGTACTTCAAAGTCAAAGTCAAAGTCAAATTATCTTCATTCAAATAGACTTTTACAAGTTCTTTTGAATCGTAAATTTTACACTTTTTAATATTTTTTTAAACTATTAAACTATTGCCGCTTCGAAACGTTTCAGTTTAGATAACTTTGTTAGTTTAGGAGTTATAGAGGCCTAACTAGTAAAGTTTGCTTACTTATTAAATTTAATTAATTAGTAAACATGTAAGATATTAAAAGTAAAATTATAGTAGCGCATTTGGCTAGACAACAGCTAGTGAAACGAGAGGCCACGGGTTCGATCCCCGCACCGAGACTAATGTTTGTGTGATCCACAAATCTTGCAGTTTCTGATATCCACACAAGACTCTTATCTTAGTGCAGCGTTAGAACTATGTATGTGACTGTTAGGTGTACCTACTTATTTATTTACAATAATTCCAAATCCACATACCATTATGGGTGGCCACACAGTTGGCCGGTTTTTTAACGATTCGGAGATCGAATCCTAATATCATAGTAAAGCCAAGATACCTAATAGAGTTTAGGCATCAGTAGGTGTCTCCAAATTGAAACCTCTAGCTATTGTCGGCGACATAACCACCTGCCAATTAAACTAACTCGTCAATAATTCAAAGGTTAGTACTGACTGCAACAGCACAAAATATCTACTACAAACATCGTTATTCAGCCTCCGAAGGTCGGCCACAAATCACCCTATCTATTTTCCGCCGATTCGATTAATAGAAACAGGAATGCTAATGTCGGCGTATCGAAACTCCGGATTGTTTTAATTCGTCTAACATTTAATTTGATCAATTATGTGGTCTATGTAGGGATGGGAACGGCTGATCGAGTATTAATTTCGATAATCGATTTATTAATTGACTGCCTCGTGGTCTCACGGTACAAGTATGTGCCGTGCGAATTAGAGGTCCTGGGTTCAATTCCCGGGTCGGGCAAAGTGTTATTGGGTTTTTCCTTTAGGAAATTCTCGGTAACAGCACGGAGTCTGGAAATGTGCCCGAAAAACGGCAATAGGCTCGCCCCCTATTACGTGGGACTGATACATACCTGGCGAAATTTTGGGTGCAGAAATGCACCTCTGCCTACCCCTTCGGGGAATACAGGCGTGAGTTTATGTATGTATGTATGTATGATTTATTAACGTCAATATGTGCTTGTTATAGAATAATCTTCTGCTAAAACTATGACTAGATTAGATATGTCCTACCTAATGTCTCTTTGAAACACTATATTTAGCTTCTCATTTACACATAAAATATATGTTTGTTACATTTTCACACCTTAATAACTCAATCGATCGCAGTCAAATTCCCCTGGGATATATAGACGTTGAAAATAATGCCTGATTAAAAGATCGAAGGAAAGTAATAATGGCAGTGTTTTCAGATTCCGTAACTATGATTTAGGCATCTGATGTTAGCGCTGTGGTCAAAAAAGACTGAAATATGGCTTGTGTACTACCTAAAATACCTGGAATATCAAAATTTTAGTGTGAAATGTTAATTATTAATTTATTATCACAGAGTAGAACACAGAAATGACACCGAGCAATGCAGCTCTATATGGACCTAGCTTGTATTCAAACCGCGAAACTAAATAAACTAAATCAGACATATCTGTGTCTCTAAGTCAATATTCAAATAAACTCCAAAACTTAACATAATTGTAACCGCACTACGCTACGCAGTCGGGAATCCAGAAAATCTAGTAACCGCTTACGTTAAATATGGACATTATTGCGAAATACAATAAATAAATTTAATCAATTAAGTCCTCGTTAATAGATGGAGAGATGAGATAACAATGATTTAAAACATTCAAAGGCTACCGAGGTGCGGAATTAGAAACACAAACCGATCCAATTAACATACATAATTATTATAGTGATTTCTCTGAGGACTGCCTCGTGGTCTCGCGGTACAAGTATGTGCCCAGCGATCTAGAGGTCCTGGGTTCGATTCCCGGGTCGGGCAAAGTGTTATTGGGTTTTTCCATTAGGAAATTCTCAGTAGCAGCACGGAGTCTGGAATTGTGCCCGAAAAACGGCAATAGGCTCGCCCCCTATTGCGTGGGACTGATACATACCTGGCGAAATGTGGGTGCAGAAATGCACCTCTGCCTACCCCTTCGGGGAATACAGGCGTGAGTTTATGTATGTATGTATGTCTCTGAGGATAAACCAAGTGATATAGACGGCAGGGAATATTAAAACCAAACAAATATAAAAGTCCTGACAGCTTTCGCGTCGCAGTCGGTTTGATACCGGCCTGTGAAAAGAAACGCTACGTATTCGATTCCCGCATCGAGACAAATACTCGGGTGAACCACTATTTTAATTCGGGCCTGGTTGTTTGTGAGACTGAAAAGTGTCTCGTACTTTCCGATACCATCGATTCTTAGAATAGGGTTAAAAATTTTGGAACTATCACTTGTATTTATTTCTATTTTATTTATTTTGTGTCACAAGCTCAGTGAGATTAGGTATTCGGTAATAGAAACAACCAAACCTAAAATGTTGAAAATATATATACCTATGTATATGTAAATTGCAGTATAAAAAAACATTTTAATCTATAACTGTCTCTCTGCTCTGGGTCTGTCTCCAGAGACTCTCAGGTTTATCGCTGACTATCTGCGAGATCGTCAACAATATGTTCGACATGGTTGTTATGAGTCACAGCCCTATCACACCCGTTCTGGAGTAAGTCAGGGATCGATACTTGGTCCTCTTCTGTTTATACTCATGATTAATGACCTTCCTTTGGTAATTAAACATGCAAAAGTATTACTATATGCTGACGACATCAAACTTTTTTTGGAAATTAAAAATAAAGAGGACTGCGTTTTACTTCAGCATGATATTAATGCAATATATGGTTGGAGTGTAGAGAATAAATTAGAACTCAACATTTCAAAATGTTTCCAGATGACTTTTAGTCGTATGCGATTTCCTTTTGCATTTAACTATAAGTTGGGTCCGAACGAAATATCCGAGGTATGCTCGATCAAGGATCTCGGTGTGACTTTCGACCGAAAACTTACCTTCCATGATCATGTTGTCACTGTAACCAAAGAGTGTTTTAAACGTCTGGGCTTTGTGCTTCGTAACTCAAACGATTTTCGAAGCAGTAAAATAATCAAGTTGCTCTTTGATTCACTAGTCCGCAGCAAGCTCGAAGCTAGTGCCTGCGTATGGCATCCTTATAAGAGCACTTACACCCTGTTGCTCGAAAAAGTTCAAAAAGCCTTTTTGAGGTACCTTTATAAGCGCCTTTATACATACTATCCACACATGTATCCCACTAAATATCTGCTGGGTTGCCTCGGGTACAACTCCTTAGAGGTGAGAAGATGGAGGGACCAAATACTAATAATGTGCAAAATTCTCAGGGGTATGGTAGATTCTCCTGACCTGAATGGCGAGTTGTGTAGACTGTTCGTTCCTAATGGTTACACGCGGGGAAGGGGGCACCGACTGTTCGCAGTTCCAACATGTCGTACTGTGGCTCGTGCCAGATCACCCATACCGCGTACTCTCAGTGCGCTCAATGCTCTCCTGGACAGTGCACCACACTGTGATATATTTACGGAGGAATGGAAGGCGATTTTGTCTGAATGTTTGCATTTTTGTGAATTGAATGTGTGATGAATGAATATGTTTATAATATATTATTAATTGATTATTATTATTTTTTTAGATGTTTTATATTGTTAATGGTACTATAATTTTATGTAATGTTAATTTTTATCTTATTTCACTGTTTTTTTTCTTTTATTTTATATTTTATTTTTCTGTTTTTGTTTGTGTTCCTTATTTTTATGATTATTATTATTATTATTTTTTGGATTTTATGGTTTGTTATCGATTAGTGTAAATGGTGTAACCGTACTAATTTGAATAAATAAATAAATAAATAAATAAATAAACTGTGATACAATTTTATTTTGATAATAAATGCGTTTATTACCCTTGTATTCATTATGCAGTCAGTTATATTTGTTCCGATTCGTCCTTAAAACACACTAAGCCGTATAGAAAACGTAAAATATAAACAAATCAGACAACCTTGTCCACGAATTGAGTCACAAAACTTCATCATCATCAGCCCAAATACGTCCCACTGTTGGGCACGGGCCTCCTCTACAACTGAGAGGGTTTAGGCCTTAGTCCACCACGCTGGCCTAGTGCGGATTGGCGGACTACATACCTAAGAAATTCCTAAGAACTTTTAGGTGTGCAGGTTTTATCACGATGTTTTCCTTCACCGTTAAAGCAAGTGATATTTCATTGTGAATACACACATAACTTCGAAAAGTCAGAGGTGTGTGCCTGTGGTTTGAACCTGCGACCGCCGAAATTCTCGACCGCGCGCCTAAACCTCGAGGCCATCACTGCTTGCAAAACTTCTCTTTATCAATAAAAAATGAATTCTAGTCACACACTACAATCGCCTCGAGGTATTCTGTACGGTGCGGCAAAACGCGACCAGTGGAAATGGCCATAAAATGTACATATAATTATGTTTCGATTCATATTTATACAAGTGGATCATGTGGGTAGATTCACATGTCACGTTTGCATTCGCAATTTTTTTGTATTAAATATAATGTTTTTTTGTAACTGCATCAGCTTTTTAGCTCGTTTCTTTTAAGGCTTTATATATTTACTAAATATATTTAAAATAAGTGCAGCTTGACGTAAGAAACAGTCTTCTCTGATAAAAATCTTAGTCATATTACTTAACAGCAGATTCTTCAGCTCAGAAGAAATAAAAAGCAAGCAGTATTGAATGGGTTTATTTTTAGCCAATGTCCTAATGTAAATATTGATACCAGTGGGCGGACGCTTAGCCCTCCCACAGTAAAGATGGATTAGCGCTTGGGGCATTCCAGATGGAAATAAATACGTGGACAAAATGCATTCAGTGAAGCTGTAATTCCTATCGAAGGCCAAGTTATTGTCTGTTAAACACCGAAGCGGACAATAGAAGTGAGAAATGATTTGACTGCCTCGTGGTCTCGCGGTACAAGTATGTGCCGTGCGATCTAGAGGTCCTGGGTTCGATTCCCGGGTCGGGCAAAGTGTTATTGGGTTTTTCCATTAGGAAATCCTCAGTAACAGCACGGAGTCTGGAAATGTGCCCGAAAAACGGCAATAGGCTCGCCCCCTATTACGTGGGACTGATACATACCTGGCGAAATGTGGGTGCAGAAATGCACCTCTGCCTACCCCTTCGGGGAATACAGGCGTGAGTTTATGTATGTGTGTAAATGATTTGTGCTGTGCCGATCGATTATCATCGCCTATAATCGATTATAAAGTTCATTAGCTACAGATCGTGTCAACGGAAGCTATTGATAGTTTCTGGTTTACTCCGATCGCTATCGATTATCATGACCAGTAGTCAATGTAGTTTTCTCGCGGAACAACAGGTCTGTGTGAAAACAATATGAATTAAGGAACGATCCGAAACGAATTACTGATTGAGCATTGATGAGATCTAGATTATATTCCATGTAGTCGTAGAGGTATGCTGATTTTTATATTACAGACACCGAAATCTGAAAAAGAAATAAATAAATTGACTGCCTCGTGGTCTCGCGGTACAAGTATGTGCCGAGCGATCTAGAGGTCCTGGGTTCGATTCCCGGGTCGGGCAAAGTGTTATTGGGTTTTTCCTTTAGGAAATTCTCAGTAGCAGCACGGCGTCTGGAATTGTGCCCGAAAAACGGCAATAGGCTCGCCCCCTATTACGTGGGACTGATACATACCTGGCGAAATGTGGGTGCAGAAATGCACCTCTGTCTACCCCTTCGGGGAATACAGGCGTGAGTTTATGTAGGTATGTAAATAAATAAATAAATACACCTAACAGTCACATACATAGTTCTGACCCCACATTAAGATACGAGTTTTGTATCGTGGGTATCAGAAACTACGAGAGACTTTTCAGTCTCACAAACACCCAGACCTGAAACAAATATTTGTGGATCACACAAACATTTGTCTTGGTTCGGGGATCGAAACCGCGGCCTCTCGTTTCGCAAGCTGGTATCTAGCCAACTGCACCACGGGGCTGTCAAATAAAACCCAACCCATATAGGCAATAGAAACCCATTTTGTGTATCAGACAAACAGATTACTCGATGTAGAGATAAAAACCTTTACTTCTACTATGTTGGGAAGGACTCCACATAACCATGCGCCATAGATTACACCTCTGACTAAGCAGAACTTTTGAACACTGATAAGCAAATCAAGCTGGAGGTTAAAAAGCGTGCACATGATTGCATTTATCTCCACATGACTATTATACGAGTAGGTGTGATCGCCACACATCCAAATGTCGCTAAAAGGGAATCCAATTAAAATACCCCGCGGAACACGTCATGTGTCCGTTACGGGCGCGACACTGAAGCGTGTGAAGCGACCTTTAATCAGTATGCAGCGGGCGAGTCGTCGGCGCCAGTGTCACAGCCACACGACGCACGGCGCCTGCACCGCATTACTGCCTTCAATCGATTTAACACTGATCATTCGAATGCCCGATTAATCGATCTGATTAATCTATCGATTCTATTAATATATTAATAATTCAATATGAAATCAGCTAGTTTTGCATTGATTGTTGGCTTTGTGATTTATTGTTCTCTTCGGGGATTTACGTTATAAGTGTTGAGAGGTGGATTATTAAGTTGGAATCGATACGGATCTTTGCATTGATGTCCATTCTTGTTTATGCGAAAAATTATGTTTATTGTTTGCGATTGTTCATTTACGTCTTAAATTGTACTTGGCAGTTCATATTGTTAGCTTCACTCCAACCCCTTCAATATTTGTGGTTGTTTTGCATTGTATAACTTAAGAGTTGTATAATTTCGTTCAAAGTCTTTGTATTATTATGATGTCCTTGTGTATTTGTATGTTTATGTAGTAGATTAATATATAACCGAATATCTTGCGCTGCTTTTAGCTTCGTTTAAATTTAACAAACTTACACTTTTATTTACCATGATGACGTTATGTGCATTACCGGAACTCACGAACTTTAGAAAGACATTTCGAATTTATTATTATATTATTATAAAATACTTTTTTTTTCAGTGATTAGAAGAATGAGCGAAATGATTGAAACGCATGCAAAAACAACGATACATTCCCTATTTCACCTCCCTTGAGTCTTATTTACACGGCATAAAGGAATCTGAGAGTATGGAGGTGCATTGTTATTCTTGTTTATTCTATGAGCTACAATTGATGGTACGCAGCGAAATAATAATAATACCAGAAAGTCTATTTATACTGATTTTTTATCAAAGTCAAAGTCAAAATCATCTTTATTCAAATAGACTTTTACAAGTTCTTTTGAATCGTCAATATTAAACTATTTTTTTAAACTATTGCCGCTTCGAAACGTGTTATCGCTGTGGAGAAACGGCAAGAAACTCCCTCAGCAACACGAAATGTCATTTTTTTTTAATAATAAATATAATTATTATAATTACATTTTTTAAATGTCATTATATAAATTTATCCAGAGATAAACCACAGAAAGCGTTCCATCCACTCTGTCGTGTAGGCAGTTCCATATTGAAACAGTTTAACATAACGTCATTTTTCTGTGAAACTGTAGTACCACCCCAGTCTAGACGGCTGATTCGTATCCGAGCTAACTTCAATGTGACTACTCAAACTAATCAGGCCAGTAACAAACAAACTTACTTACGCGTGAAAGTGAAACATACAAACTTACTATCATACTCATATTATCATGATATGGACTTAATAATGTATGCTCAAGATAAAACAAACAATAATTACTATTCATAAATCTAGCTGTGACGGAAGAAACATGTGCACACCGATACATCATAATTCAATTATAACATGTGTAATTGTTGTAATTGCTTCGGATACCATTCAATCATATAGATCCTATTGTGACTTGACTGCTTGCTGGCGCCATGGCTTAGGGTTGACACTGTTCATAAATACAAACGTTTTTATGAAAACTATTGCCAGAGCAATCGTAAAAATCCTGTAATTTTCTATAATAACTGTAGTTATATGACACCCCGTGGCGCAGGCTAGGAACCAGCTTGCGAAACGAGAGGCCGCGGGTTCGAACCCCGCACCAGGACAAATGTTTGTGTGATCCATAAATCTTTGTTTCGGGTCTGGGTGTTTGTGAGACCGAAAAGTCTCTCATAGTTTCTGATACTCACGACACAAGACTCGTATCTTGATGAAGGGTCAGAACTATGTACATATGTGACTGTTGGGTGTATTTATATTAATAGTTTCCCCAGAAGTATTTCTATATCGGTATGACTTAGAGATCTTCAAGAAAAAAGCATACCCTTAAAGGCCGGCAGTGAACATTTCACCAATTGACTCTAACACACACACACACATACACACACGTTTATTTTCTTTTTCTTTTTTTATTATTCTAAATTAATTATTGTTATTTCTAGTTTTAATTCATACTTATCTCGTGCTCTATGGAGAGCCTAATAACTGCAACACAGTTTTTGAACTATCGCAGTTATTATTGAAAAAAAAAAAAATTGCCCTGATGGACTTCTATTTCATATCACAGAGTCATTTGGTGCAATATGTCACTTGACGATGACAATGTAATCATATGGATATCCCATTAATTATCCTCTATTTTTAAAGTATTGACTACGTATCATAGTTCTATGGTATCAATTACAGTTGTAAATTTTTGTCATATTTAACTAACATATTCCATGCCTGCTCTTTGACTTACGAAGTAAGTGAAATAGTGGGTAATCTCTTTTTAAGTCTTACAACATTTTGAGTTTCTTGTCATTATTATTATATCGTAAACCTTGGCGGTACTATTAAGTACAATATCGCATTTTTTTCATCATCGTCATTAGCCATATACGGCCCACTGCTGGGCACAGGCCTCCTTTACAACTGAGAGGGTTTAGGTCTTAGTCCACCACGATAGTCTAGGGTGGGCTGGTGGACTACACATCTAAGAAATTCCTAAGAACTTTTTAGGTGTGCAGATTTGATCACGATGTTTTCCTTCACCGTTAAAGTAAGTTAAGATAATTCATTGTTAATACACACATAATTACGAAAAGTCATAGGTGCCTGGGGTTTGAACCCGCGACCGCCAAGATGCTCGACTGCGCGCCTCAACCTCAAGACCATGACAATTTTTTAAATCCTTCAATTTATAATAAAAGGAGAGCAATTACACAGTTGAAAAGAAGAACATAAAAGTCACGCAGGAGATGGAGTCAGCCCTGTCGGCACACACGGCAGTTCTTGCTGGCTTACTATTAAAATTTCCACATTAGCATATTTGATTAAACCATTTATGCGTCACATTACTGACTAACATTTTGCCAACACCAACAAGCAGTGTATCACCGCACCTTGTTCCTATAAATGGCTTGTTTATGATTATGTTATTATTGTTAATTAATAATAAAATTTACATCAAAATAGACCTTTACTTTGAATTTGCAGTAAATCAATGTCGTAATTGTCTGAAATGTATAATCGACATTGATTGGTTTGAGGCGTGACTCGTGAGGGCTTAAGACGTTAAACAAGAAGGTGAATGAGATTGCAGGTTATCTAAATAGGTGCCGATGAGGTATTTATACAAAGTTACAATTGCAATAGGCTGATACCGATGAACCACGACCAATATCTACCGAGGCTCTTGTGGGTTGTCTGGAAGAAATCGCAGCTAGCGATAAGACCGCCTGTTGTAACTATATATCTTTTAAGTTGTATGTTATTTATGTTATTTTTCCTTGTATAGTGTACAATAAAGTATATTAAATTAAATAAACAGATCATGAGAAAGGTTATATGCCGACGAGTACTAGGCCGGTTGGCTGTGAACACAATCTCTTTAGACGACTTGATCCGCGCCTTTCAGCCACAAACTAATATGAGAGATGAAATGAGCTATTATTCCACCTGCCTACGCGTCAAAAATTACGGTAATTCTTTAATTACTTTATAGACAGTCCGTCCTTTTATATTTCAGTCAATAATCAATTTGTCAGAACAAAGATCAGATTTCTTTCCATTAGCGAAATTTTGGATAATTGGACAATCCTGTGATAGCCTATAAAATTAAGAGCTTGACAGATTATAGCACTATGTACTATGTAGCTTATGAGACTAAGAGATAACAATAATAATATAGTTTTATTTTTTTCGTGCATCACACAGGCAAAAAGTTTCAATACATAAACCCTATATAGTTGACAGACTCATACGTTTACGAATAATTCGATAAAATGTTACCAGTACAAAATATTCGAAGCACCTAGTATCATTACTGCAATAGTTGCTAATCAGAAAATTATACGCTATTACCTAACGAAGGCCCAAGGCGATGATACTAAAACATCAATTACATCTCATGCAAGCACTTTAATTACCCAAACAGCATTTTCATTAATACCAACATAGTAAAGCCCATAAAATAGCGGTGCCGCGAATAATTTCCTCGTAAAATGTACAAATAAAGTGTTTACGCAACATTTTATAATTGAATAGAGTCATTAACCAGTACTGGATCAGTGTTAATTAAGCCAATATTAATGGCACTGTCACACCGACAGTATTTATTGAACGAGCTTGACGTATTTGGCTTGACAGTTGCATGAAACTTTAGATGCTTGTGATGAATTTATATGAAACTGGTGGGTAATCTGATGGGAGTAAATATAGCCTGCTTCTTAGGCCAATATGGCTTTGTATTGGTGTAAGAAATTTCATAACGGCTCTATTGATTGGTGTGTTTATCTGCAAGATCCAAAATTACAAAGTTAACCTTTGCCCGACCCGGGAATCGAACCCAGGACCTCTAGATCGCACGGCACATACTTGTACCGCGAGACCACGAGGCAGTCAAAGTGTGGAATTAGTAAGTCTCTTATAGTTCTAGATACTCAGGACTCAGACCTCAACGTGGGGTCACTGAATGTACATATGATGTATTTACTGTATAAGGACTGGCATTTGACAGCCCCGTGGCGCAGTTGGCTAGACACCAGCTTGCGAAACGAGAGGCCGCGGCTTCGATCCCCGCACCGAGACAAATGTTTGTGTGATCCACAAATATTAGTTTCGGGTCTGGGTGTCTGTGAGACCGAAAAGTCTCTCGTAGTTTCTGATACTCACGACACAGGACTTGTACTCTAGTGTGGGGTCAGAACTAGGTATGTATACGACTGTTGGGTGCATTTATTTATTTATAATTATATAGGCCAAAAAATTATAGGTATTTTCGTTATGTTTTCTAAAGTAGGCCTGTGAAATAGGAAATATTTGAATTATCCTTTCTAATTATTATCATTGCGTTTAAGGATGACGCTAAGTTAGTTTCATTGATAGTACTTGACACGCAAATTCATATTTACATAGTCAAATATACAATATAACATGGCATTATTTAAAAAATCACATAAACATAAGCACGAAAAGTCTCTCGTAGTTTCTGATACTCACGACACAGGACTTGTATCCTAGTGTGGGTTCAGAACTATGTATGTGACTGTTGGGTGTATTTATTTATTTATAATCATTGTGATTTCTGCAATTCAAAGAAACGACATCACTTTACATTCCGAATGATCTTAATTTTCTTAAGAAAAAAGCTATCAAGTCGAACTGACGATGTAGACACAACATAACATGGGCGCAAATCGCCCGCTGTCGTATCGAAACGTCGCCGATCGGATATCACAGTGGTCTGTATCGAATCGGTCGGTATCGGTAGCCGTCGCGAAATCGTTTCTGTCTCATTGTATCGCCGGAATGTGTCATGAAGATTGTTCCCGATATCGCTCCTAAGCCGACTGAATAATTTGTATGATAAATAAGCTTTAGAGTTATTGCCGCTTGAATGGGCAATGAACGGAATTTACAGGTGCCGATTGTTGCTTTTGAGGTTTATTGTTTTTGTATGGAGGTGGGTGAAATTTTATTAGTAAATCTCTCTTGGATAACTTATAAGACTACCATTGGTTTTGCATTTTAGTCTATTGAATTGTGATGTGATTCTGGAAGGCTGTTAGTATTTATAGCACAGGGTTTCCCTATTTTAAGCACCAGGTGTACCTACCTCTTTACTACTGATCTCAATCATAACATTATTTGTATGATTTAGTTTAAATACATTTAAGAATGTACTTCTTGTACATAGTGTCATTTATTATGAACGAAATAAGTATTATTTTTATTCCCAATTGTGGGATTTTATGGGCATCGCATGATAATGGTATTTTCTACATCAGTAAATCATTTATATTGATGTGAAAATGTGTTAATGTTACGCATTTACTCATAACTCTCAGAACCAATTTAGAATATTTTTGGTACAGAGATAGAAAATGGATACTGTTATAGATAACATTTTTGAGGTCGCGCTTGACCGTAACAGGGCCATCCTCATCATCAACAGCCTTTTTCGCGTCAACTGCTGGACATAGGTCTTTGCAATAGCCCACCACTGGGCTTGACCTTCGGCCCTCCTCATCAAAATACTGCCGGACACATTGCGTTTAATGTTGAAACTGGGTCATTTGATTTAAAAAAATAACACGCTTTTTTATATGTGTTTCTCGAAAACTATAATTTACAAGTAAACGTAAAAATTCCTCAATTGTTATAAAATATGATTATATCACATAATGGTTACAATATAACAGGACACTACTGATCCCGAATCTCGCTGGCAGATGCAAGTCATTGTAACGGGGATTTCGCTGAACAGCTTCTTGGTGGTCGATATTAAAATTACACCAAGACATTTCTCACTAACTTGAAACGTATATTAAAGTCATAGTTGGCAACATGATTCTTCTTTAACTCCGTTCCGGTCACTGTCACATCATTGTCTCATAGAATTACTCTCAGTTTTCTACTTAACAAAATGGACGCATTTATACTATAATAATAAAGAGAGATATTGAAGAAAAGATGTTACCATCCGATTTGGGGTGTGCTTTCCCAGAAACGTCTTGTAGCTTATTAACTTAAATATAATAGAAGAACTGCCTCAGGAATTGCATGAAGCAATAACGTAGCAATACTATTTAGTACATCATAAATAACGTTATGTTCAAACGTGTCGAACAGAAATTCACAATACTAAGTAAAGGCACGAGAACATTAATACAAAATTAGTCACGGTAGCAAACAGATCCACGCGGCCGCATAATGAGTTTGAAGTATGCGCCATACGGCGGCCTGGACGGTTGGACGTTGCACAACCATCAGACCGGTCGCAGTGCTGTGAAATTTATTGTCATTTTAAATCTACAGCCGGTGAATAACAAATATGTTTTCACCAGATTCTCTCACTAATTGGAACAGCAGACAATTTACTCGAATGCCACGTTAATTCCGTGGCAGAAATTGACCCACGCAATCCTAAGTTCGAAGTTTTGATTCACGGGTCGGGGAAAGTGTTTTTGGGTTTTTCGTAAAATAATCTCATCATCTTTTTGACACAAAGCTAGAAGAAGTAATAAGAGACAAAAATATAGACAAAAACACAATAGATGAGATAACCAAAAAAGAAGAATTAGATAAGAAAATAGAAGAATACACGCAATTAATAACAGAAGCATGTGAAGAAGCTATACCACATAAGAGAGAAAACAAAAAGCTTACCTTTCCGTGGTGGTCCGAAGAACTCGCAGCACTGAAGAAAGACACTGTCACCAAGAAGAGAAGGATCCGCTGTGCAGCCCCAGTCCGCAGAGCCGCAGTCGTCGACGATTACCTGAAAGCAAAAGAAAAGTATGAGAAACACGCGAAAACAGCACAGATTGAAAGCTGGAAGAAGTTCTGTGGAATACAGGAAAAAGGAACCTTCTGGGATGGTATTTACAAAATCATCGGGAAAACTAGGAAAAGAACAGAGGATCCACAGTTGGTAAAAGAAGGTAAAGTCCTAAGCCCGGAGGAGTCAGCAAAATTCTTGGCGGAAGTATTCTATCCAGAAGATCGGAAAGAAGATGACAACCAACACCATAGTCAAATAAGGGATAGAGCCGACCGAATAAATGATGGACTGGATGATGAACATCTAGATCCACCATTCACCATGCACGAACTTATAACGGCGGCAAAGAGCTTCAATCCCAAGAAGGCCCCTGGAGCAGATGGTCTCACGGCTGACATCTGTAAGCAAGCCATCCGTAAGGATCCAAAGTTGTACCTATCACTGGCAAACAAGTGCCTCCAACTTGGCCACTTCCCTACCATCTGGAAGGAGGCCACGGTCGTAGTTCTCCGGAAGCCCGGGAAGGAGGACTATACAAATGCCAAATCTTACAGACCGATAGGCCTGTTGCCGGTGATGGGGAAGATTCTGGAGAAGTTAGTGGTGGGAAGAGTGAAGTGGCATCTGCTCCCAAGGATGAGTACCCGACAGTATGGCTTTATGACCCAAAAAAAGCACGGAAGACGCCCTCTATAACCTTCTTAAACATATAAAAGCCAAACTCAAAGAAAAGACAATTAGCACTATAGTCTCTTTGGATATAGAGGGTCCTTTTGACAGTGCGTGGTGGCCAGCCATAAAGGTCAGACTGTCGGAGGAAGAATGTCCGAAAAATCTAAGACGGGTAGTAGATAGCTACTTCAAGAGCCGAAAAGTCAAGGTTCGCTTTGCCGGGCAAGAGCACACAAGAGGAACCACCAAGGGGTGCGTACAAGGATCAATTGGTGGTCCCATCTTGTGGAACCTGCTCCTCGACCCGCTACTCAAAGAGCTTGACCGGAGGGGTGTCTACTGCCAGGCCTTTGCTGACGACATTATCCTGGTTTTCGACGGCGAAATATAAAACATCCAGAAGCAGGCAAACGAGACACTTGCATATGTGCTGGACTGGGGAGTCAAGAACAAGTTGAAGTTTGCCCCACAGAAAACCAAGGCTATGGTGGTAACCAGGAGACTGAAGCATGACTCACCAGTTTTGCATATGGGTGGAGTGCCAATTGACCTGACACCGGAGCTGAAGATCTTGGGACTTACCATCGACCAAGGCCTTACCTTCAACAGACACGTCTCTATGGCCTGTAAAAAAGCCGTTGAATTTTATAAGTGGCTGTCGAGAACGGCAAAAGTTCGCAAGGGTTTGAATAAAGAGATAATAAAGATCATGTATAACGCAGTAGTAGAGCCAATAATTCTCTATGGGGCGAGTGCGTGGGCATCGGCCTCAAATAAAGTCTGTATCAAAAAACAATTCAATGCTCTCCAACGTGGCTTTGCTCAGAAGATGACGAGGGCTTACAAAACCGTATCATTAAACTCGGCCCTGGTGCTTGCGGGACTGCTACCTCTTGACATAAGAGTGAGAGAAGTGGCTCTTCTCTATGAGACAAGGAGGGGGCACTCCACGCAAGTTATTGGGGACCTAGAGACGGAGAGGCTAAAAGCCTACACGGAGATGGATCATCCCGCATACCGGAGGAGAGAGGAATTCCAGTGCATCGTGGATCGTGCAGAATTGGGAGAGTACGTCCGTGACAGACTAAACATCTTCACGGACGGAAGTAAAATAGATGGCAAAGTCGGGGCAGCACTTTCCCTATGGAAAGATGCTGCTGAGATAAAATGTAAAAAACTTAAACTCGCCCAATGCTGCACGGTCTACCAGGCTGAACTCCTCGCTCTTAAGGCTGCGACGGAGGAGATATTGAAAGGTGAGGCTCGCGAATGTAACATCTTTTGCGATTCTAGGTCTGCTCTTGAAGAAGTATCCAGTGGCGAATCCCTCCATCCACTAGCGTTTCAAATAAATAAAAATATTAAGACCATAAGCGAACGCAACAAAAAAGTATTCCTTTTTTGGATTAAAGCACACGTTGGATTGGAAGGCAATGAGAGAGCAGACCAGCTCGCAAAGGATGCAGCCAAAACCCTGAAAACGAAACCACATTACGATGCGTGCCCCATCTCATTCGTGAAAGGATGGATCAGACAACAGTCAGTTCACGAATGGGATGAACGATATAACCTGGGTGAAACGGCTTCGACCACAAAAATGTTCTTCCCTGGTGTCGTTGAGGCGCGTAGAGTACTTAAGAAGGTAGACCTGGATCCAACGCTAACACAGGTACTCACGGGGCATGGTGGGTTCTCCGAGTACTTGAATCGCTTCAAGTGCAAGGAGAGCCCATCATGTATCTGTGACCCAGAAGTAAACGAGAGCATTATACACGCATTGGTCGACTGCCCCGTGCATTTAAAAGAACGAACAGCCCTAGAGATAGAGATAGATATAAGAATAAATGTAAATAATTTACCATTAATCATAGGAAATAAGGAAAGTAGATATAAGTTTATAAGTTACTGTACGAAAGTTGCAAAAGTCTTGATAAATAGAAATAAGTAAGAAAACAATGATTACTTATTTATATAATATTGATTATATAAACTAAGTAATAAAACATATAGATATTAAGATGAAATTGTAAAGTAACAATAAGCTAGATATTTTAAGATAAAATAAGTGAAACATAAATGTAACTCCCAATGAAGGAGTCAGATTAAGATAGGAAGTAAGTAAAAATTATAACGGAACGAAAAAGACTCTGACTATTGTTAGGGGAAGGAGAAAAAAAGAGAAGAAATCATCCGGAGTGTATTTAAATATTTGAGAATTTAAATAGGAAGTGCGGTGCTTCCTAAAATTTCTAACGGGACCTTGACTTACCGCCATTTGAACTTCTTCGCTTCCTTTATACTGGTTGGAAGCCATTCCGGGGACTATTTTTATATTGTTTTCCATCATACTAAGATTGTCACGTTATTTTGAAAATTATACTCGTAATTCCGTAATTTGTAGCTAGCTACATATGTTACTATGTTACTCTCAGTTGTCAAGAAGGCCCGTGCCCAGCAGAGGGACGTAAATGGGCTGATGATGATGATGTTACCAAATTGACTAAATAGTAAAAATTACAGTAGTCTGATAAATATTTAATTTTCAGGGTAACTTCTACATTTTTTTAGAAGATCATGGTACTTTGGTACCAACCCTATAAAAACAAATCATACAAATCGAGCAAGACTCAATAATAGAGCTGTTACTTCTCCATCGTTGCTATGACCTTTTTCAATAGAACTACCCACTAACTCACGTCCTTGTAATAATCCTTATGCTTTTTAAATAGGTAGTCTACATCGTTCAAGTGCTAGTCATCATTTGCCATTTTGGCATGGCCATTGTTACCATGAGTCACTGCTACTGCACGCGTATTCACAGTACCGATATCGATCTCAACTGTCAAGTGCCGGCGGTCTTCAAAGCTCGGAATAAGACTTAACAATTTAACATCGGCTACTGTTGTGGCGGCCCTTTGTATTTCTGTATTTCTAATTGTT
This sequence comes from Hemaris fuciformis, assembly GCA_907164795.1. Lineage (NCBI taxonomy): Eukaryota > Metazoa > Arthropoda > Insecta > Lepidoptera > Sphingidae > Hemaris > Hemaris fuciformis. The sequence goes on from OU015447.1 coordinate 1,360,059, forward strand.
TCTAGATGTTATTGTTTGACTTATTGTAAGGCGATGGTGGATTTTATCATCCAAGTTAAAGCTGTATTGGCGCCATTTAAAATGTAATATAATAATTTATGGCAACATTTTGAAATAATGCACCAAAACGCAATTAGGATCAGGACAATAAGCATCGATTCGCTTTTGGTGATCCGCACTGGTCTCAATATGCATGATAGATCTTCTAATTCTAATTCTTAAGGCTTCTTTAGAAATCTAGCGTAGATTCTACAAACGGTATTGGAAAGCATAGCCACTGACATAACTCTTTAAATCACCCTTTTAGTAGTGAGAAGTGAAATTGACAACATCCCTTTAAAAAGTATTAAACTAGGCAAATATCGCATTTAAATATCCGTTATAAAATGTATGAATTTTACCTGGCAGGCATTGCATTCGACTGTATCGACATAATAACTTTTGCCAATAAATACTACATAAATAGCTGCATCAGCTGCACTTTGTCTCCTAAAACGACATAAATACACCAGTAAAGCCATTTAAATTGCGATAATTTTCATACATTTGATTAAGACCTTTACAAACTAACAAATCAACTGAGAGCCCAAATATTCAATTCCATCAACGTTTCAATCAATCAAATTGTGCAGATTTCAATTTCACGTTCATATTAATGTTATGATTTTAATAAAACAGCGTTCAAATCTTTTGAGACAGACCATTATACGCTCGCCATATTAACTTGTGGCAAACCATTTATCATGTCAAAACTTGTTAATTTTGCATACAATTTATCAATATCATTATTAATAATCTAACTAGGTTTTTGACGCGGCTGTGTTCTCGTTGAGGTTTCCTTTATCAGTTTCGGCGCAAAATTATCTCGTGGCTCACGTCTCGCTTGAGATCGATTGGGTGTTAGTCCTTCGCAGGAATTGTATGCACTCTATCCAGGCCATGTAATTTCGTGTATCGTGAATGGTTTAACAATCATCAGGATAACCCAAATTACTAATAAAAATATTTGTACGATTAAGCTCGAAATAATCGGGTTATGATTTATTCATTATTCTCTCGTCAGAAAATAACATTTCACTTTAAACTATTGGCGGCAATGACAATATATTTGTATATATTTAGCCTTGGAAAGATTTATCAGTGTTCCCCAATTGTTTCGTCAAGCGATGCATATGGAAACTAGCATAAATTTACCCAGGTATGGCTAAAGCTTATGACCGGCAGGGACTTTTATGGGCTCGTGTACTCATATGACAATACAGACCTTCCTATCATAAATATCTATCAATGAAGCAGTCTCGCTCGAAGTGGGACAAACCAGTGCAGTTGCCACATAAAAATCCGTGGAGTATCGAGGAAATGTACAAACCTGTTCATAACTTCCCGATTTCTGTCGCAAACAATATCGAGCGATAGATTCGATTAATGGATATCGAACGGGAGTCTGTCAATTCGCAATATTGGTGACATAACGCTGACAGCAATCTCTGTTTACGTAATGAATTAGGTAGTTATTATCCTTATAAACGATGTTTTAAGACGATTGTTTATCAATACAATCGATAAATCGTAATCGAGATCAGAGTCTATGGTCAAGTCAAGCATTAGTTCTATACGCTGTTCTATTGCGTACTGGAAGTCGAGTTTGAGACGAATGTAATAGGATTGTTTATGGGGCATCGAAAACAGGTGCTTACCAATTCAATGTACCATTCAGCGCTGTATGTAATATCGCGAGACAATGAGACGGATGAAAGTAGTGAGCAATTGAGATTACCACTCGCACTACGTTTAATGGTCATCCAAACGTCTTAGTCTGGGTTGTCTCCGCGCTTTGAGCTAGTTGATCCCAATGTATCCTCTTGGAGCTTATTTTGAAATCTTGGAAATTGGGTTGAAGGTGATTTCCTCATATAAGCTTGGTACTGAAAAATCTCTAATTAATTTTATCGCCACTAATAACTACTGCCTCATGGCGCCAACTTCATAACATGTGTATTGGAAATATTATTTTTTTGCAAAACTATCCAAGGCTCTGTCACTTTGTATGAGCCGAGAAAATGGTAATCCAGCATCTTATCACAAGTACTATTAAAATCCTCTGAACAACATCCTGTTCACTCACAAACAAGTTATTATCGTTTCATTAATTACTTTTCCCTTCAACAGCCCATTGCATAACGCCAATTAGCAAGGGGATTAGCATAGTGTGGACAAGCTTATCATTGCTAGGTGTCAAGAGTTGTATCATCAGGCAGGTCACGATGAGGAACGGCAGCAACTAAAGTGGATTTGAGCAAAATATCCGCTATATCACTGTTGTTTACAAACTAGCTTTATAACATAAGGTGGGGAATTAGATTCCCCCTCCAAATCTAATTTTCGGATTATATTTCGGATTTGAGCGCTTGCGAAACCTAATAAAATCCTTAGTAGATGCTAATGCGTGGCAATACGGTTTCAATAGTCTAAGATCAAAACCGAATATACCCATGATAGTTGATCTTTGAAAGGAAATATGATGGCGGGTTAATATTACGTGTATCGCGATCGCTATCCGTGTGTTTACAATTATGTTAACTTCAGAAAAAAATCTTGGTAGAAGCATCTCTAAAGGCGATCATAAATGTCGAATTATGTATCTGTTACTACATAATCTATTTAATCAGTATCGTACTTACCATCAAATGCGGCCCATAAAATGAGAAAGTTACGTCCATACACATATATTAAATTTGTCCAAGCGAATCCAGCACGACATTATCCCGATAAATGAAACCCAGAGCAAAGTGAATAAACGCTAACAATATAATGTTTGTCGTAGTAATAACAGCGTTTACACGTCCTAATATCGTTCTAAAACATGCATTATAAATAACTTACTTACTAAGAATAAACCAGATCGGTACTCGGCGAACATTGTCCAAGTATAGGCAACCACGACGCTTTGGGCGCTGTGTACGCACTGATCGGAATAAACGTAGCGATTTCCACGTACAATTCTATTAATCCATGATAAAGGTTTAAAAGTGAAAGCAATTGCATGTATCTTATTCTTTCAATAGTAGAAGATTATTTTGTTTATTAGCAGTATTTGATATATTTATGTATGGTACAATAAGTTATTAAAAAAAGTAGCGTTGTAGTTCACGATAGGATCGCCACCGTGGCGACGAGAAATTTAAAACACTTGAATGTTTGGATAAGTGTTGTACGGATTTCCGCACATCTTGCAATTTTATATAGTTCGTGAATGAGGTACGAGTTAGTTAGCGTTTGGTCACCGTCGCGTTCGCGTAACTCATAATAAAGCAATGACAGTATAACATCTGAAATGTTTATATTGTAATATTGTAGTAACCATTAATAATTGCATCAAAAGAGTGATTTCGAAATCTAGAAGATTACAACTGTAAAATAATATATTAGGGAAATCTAACACTCGTATTTTTATTCCTGTCTCCTCTAAGCTTCCATCTATAAATTCCCACCTCCAACGCAAACACGACACAATTTACGTACATACATACATAACATACATAAACTCACGCCTGTATTCCCCGAAAGGGTAGTCAGAGGTGCATTTCTGCACCCACATTTCGCCAGGTTTTGTATCAGTCCCACGTAATAGGGGGCGAGCCTACTGCCGTTTTTCGGGCACAATTCCAGACTCCGTGCTGCTACTGAGAATTTCCTAATTGAAAAACCCAATAACACTTTGCCCGACCCGGGAATCGAACCCAGGACCTCTAGATCACTCGGCACATACTTGTACCGCGAGACCACGAGGCAGTTTATGAGTATTAATGAGCGCAGAGAGCTTCCCATCACGTGACAAATCTTCTACAACGCAGTAGACCACTTCCTACCACATGACAAGACTCCCAAACATTACATAATAACCGCAGCATATTTTCGCACAGTGCGAACCCATACAACACATACAACGAAGCAAACACCACACCTTTATCTTGTAGCCCGCAGTTCCGCCCTCATATATCTGTCCACGTTTGAGAAACGCTCGCTACATTCAGGAATTTTGTAACCATCGTTGGTGCCCGGCTTGCATAGATAATACCACGGGTTGTTAAACACCGCGTTACATACGGTAATGCCAACTACTAAGGATTCTACATTTATAAATTTTATAAGTAAACTGAGAAGATACCTCAAATCTGATAGTAACTTGCGATTCAAATATTTAAAAAAAACATCTAATAAAAAATTTGACCCGGAAAACTGAAACGTAAGATCACACAGCAGACTTTTATTCCGAGTGAGTACAGTACACAGAAGTTATGTGTGTATTCACAATGAATTATCACTTGCTTTAACGGTGAAGGAAAACATCGTGATAAAACCTGCACACCTAAAAGTTCTTAGGTTAGTAGTCCGCCAACCCGCCCGCACTAGGCCAGCGGGGTGGACTAAGGTCTAAACCCTCTCAGTTGTAGAGGAGGCCCGTGCCCAGCAGTGGGACGTATATGGGCTGATGATGATGATGAGTACAGTAACTAACCGGAATTTGGAAATGTACCCGAAAAACGAAAATAGTCATACCAATGACGTGGGACTTAAAGACATCTGTCAAGACGTGGGTCTAGAAATATTTACATCCCTGCCTATGCCTTTGGGAATATAAGCGTTGAAGTAATATAATATATGGCAATGACTGTCGTCATCAAATTCCTAAAATAAAAATCATCCTATATCAGTCGTCCAAAGGGCAAATATTTGCAAATTTATTTTAAGCCGAATTGTCCCTCTTATCTTCTACACTAGCCGGGTGATAAGTGATATGACATCATCATACTATTAACATTTTCCCTCTTTTCCGTACATATCCTAAGAAATCGCACATTCGTACGTCATGTCATCGAATTCCTTAGATTTGTCGATAATAAAAGTGAGTAAGCTATGTACACGGATACATCCGTTAATTGTTGTTGATTTTTCTAAAGAAATATCTGAATTTTACGTAATTAAAGTAATACACATACATACATAAGTATTCCCCGAAGGGGTAGGCAGAGCTGCATTTCTGCAACCACATTTCGCCAGATATGTATCACTATCAGCCCCACGTAATAAGGGCGAGCCTATTGCCGTTTTTCGGGCACATTTCCAGACTCCGTTCTGCTACTGCGAATTTCCTAATGGAGAAAACCAATAACACTTTGCCCGACCCGGGAATCGAACCTCTAGACCGCACGGCACATACTTGTGCCGCGAGACCACGAGGCAGTCAACTTTAAAGTAATACAAGCAAATAATTTGTCATTCCAAATTAACATACTTTAAGTAAATGCGTAAGAATGTTTAGAAGACCGTGTCTGCCTCGTGGTCTCGCAGCACAAGCATGTGCCCTGTAATCCATTGTTGGGATTTTAAACTTTTCATATGGGATTTCATACTTGCCCAGCAATGATACTCATACGGGCTCAAATAAATAAATAAATGGTAATAAAACTCCTTGATCCCGCGACTTACGTTTGTGGTGTGCAACATAGAGTTTCCGATTTTTTTCGCGGTTTAGAATAAACGTTATTAGGTATTTTAGATTAAAAATTATAATTATCATCACGGAGACTTGAATCATACTCACCTTAAAAAAATCCACAGATTCGCGAAAGGTGGATTAAATTGTATTTTTCCCTGTAAAATGCAAGAGGGTATTAATTAATGGATGAAAAAAAAAAAAAAAAACACCCAACAGTCACATACATAGTTTTGATCCCATACTAGGATACAAGTCCTGTGTCGTGGATATCAGAAACTACGAGAGACTTTTCGGTCTCACAAACATCCAGACCCGAAACAAATATTTGTGGATCACACAAACTTTTGTCTCGGTGCGGGGGATCGAACCCGCGGCCTCTCGTTTCGCAAGCTGGTGTCTAGCAAGGTCTTTCAACCCGCACGAAGTCACAGTGGTGTGATCACCAAACAATCGCAATAGTGTGTTGACTAATATTGTTCGAAAGGTACTATAACCGCTAAAAGACTTTTTGGTTCGAAATAAACTAGAAGTGATATAACTATTATATTCAGAACTTTGCATTCAGCGTGGTTGTTTCTTTACTATCCTTTCTTACGTCTACACAAATGTCAAATGTCTAAAACCTAAGCTTTATTTACTGACAATACCTCATTAAACTCGATCTAGTCTTGACACACATACCACACTAGCATTAAATTTTATGTAAACATAGGTATGACGTCATAGGCGCCGAACTAACCGCGCCTCCAATTATTTTGACATCACGTTGATATGATTTGTTCATTGTGCCGATAGCGACGGCGCCCTCTTATCGCGAATATTTTAAATGTGATTTCATCTATCGATTGGACATTAAAGAATTTCCTTTGTTTCCTGTTAGATTCTTTAGATTTTTATTATCAGACAAAGAAAGTTGGAATAAAAAAGGTAAGAACTTAAAGAAAAAAATATTTAACACCACGAATATTTCTGACACAATAAATTAAACACACTGGTACCAATTGCTTTTTTTTTTGTTTATTTTTCTAACAAATAAGCCACGGGATGCAGGTCGCTTCCGACAGAAAGCTTTGGAAGTTTTTGATGTCTATGTCCAGCAGTGAACGTCTTTCTACTGATGATGATGATGATGGTGATATTCCAACGGCCATTGAACGTCCGCAAGTCTCTTGGGCCCCTAATTGAATATCCGCGTTGCAGTATCGCTGAAGCGTTACTGCAGCATGTAGCTGAATGGGAGGTATCTTTGCTGGCGCAATAGGTGTTCATTGTTTTGATTATTTTTAATATACCGTCTAAACCGGATATAACGACATTGAAGGGACCGTTTATTTGGGTCGTTATGTCCGATAGCTGTTATAAGCAATATACGCAAGTAGTTATTAGTTTATATAGAGATTTGGCCGGGACCTTGCCCACCGGTTGTTACAATCGATCTTTCGTCATAAAAGTTTTTTTTATTTTTATACTTTATTTGTGATTGTGCTAGCAATTATCTAATCATGGCAGGATACACATAGACATTAGACCGCCTGTTCCATGTTACTGCAGAACCTATCGCGTAGTAACTTAATTTATATTTCGGAACAACTTGATTGAAGTCGACTATTTTTTACAGTGATAAGGCAATATATAATTTAATTAAAAGCTTGCAGTTTTCTACAAATGCTGGATAGCAGTGCTTGGTAAACGGCACAAGGCTTTCTATTACTTAATCCATAGTTGCGTTTAGCATATGCATTAGCCATAATTACGTAGTTTCTGATACTCACGACACAAGACTTGTATCTTAGTGTGGGGTCACAACTCAGAACTATACAGGGGGTATTCAGACCGTGATCGGAAACTAAGGCAAGTAATAGCTACGGTGATTACAAACCTATTGGCGTTAAAAAAAAACCCGCCAAAAAATAAAAAAAATGACGTTTTCCTTACAATCATAGATATTAAACGGATGTGGTTGAAGGGAAACGTATTTTTTTTGTCGGGATTTTTTTGATGTCACGGTGTTTGTAATCACCGCAGCTATGATCTGCTGACTGTTGGGTGTATTTATTAATTTCATTTTGTTGTGTTTAGTGTCGCGATGTGGCCGCGACGGTGGTAGAGGTCGGGAGGGCGGCCGGATGCGGCGCGCGCGTGCCGGTCCGCCCGCCGCCTCGGTCACGTAGCGCCCACCGCGCACGCGCCGCGCCCACCGCGCCCGCCGCCACCGCCGCCGCCGCGCTGCTACTATGCGCATGGCAAGCGCCCTCTCCACTCTGCTCGCGGTAAGTCTTCACACCATACAGCGACGGTTCAAGCAGTGGCAGTACTTCCATAGTAGCCCAAAAGCGTTACACGTTAATTGTGTAATGTCTAGTTTATAATTAAAGTGTAAACTCCATATAACGACACCGAAGAGATTGTGCATTTTATGGCGTTATAGAGATTTGTCGTTAAATGGAGAAAAGAAAATAATTGTATGGAAGGCAAGCTAAACCAATCAAAGCCAAGTGATTTCAACGCTTTAGTGAGTTTGTTGTTAAATCGAGTCATGTTACATGGAGTTTACATTGTATTTATTGTGGGATTATTTATATGTGAAATTGCTTTTTTTAAATACAGATTAAAGCTTAAACATTACTATTCGGAATTTTGTAAGGTAAGGTGGGCTTTTGGGCTTCTGTGGAAGTACCGCCACTGGGTTCAAGCCATTTTTATAGACTTCAAGGAAATGTAAAGAAAGGAGCCTACATTATCCTAAAAGACCGAAAGCGCACCAGCAATTGCCGTGGTATGGTTAAGGCGCTGTGCCACCCATTAGTGGTTTAACATGCTCGATTGACTCATATTCCATATAAAAAATGGAAAGCAGTGACATACATCAACGTGCCTGATGGTAAATCCGATTTTATCCAAGTAGAGAATCAAGTATTGAGAAAGATCTTCTCGATACAATCGTGTTTCACTGCGGCCCTCGGATTTTTCAAGCAAACTGGCTTACTTAACGTAATTCCTCAACAATAATTATTTTGATAGACCAGAGACGAAATGAGTTACATCTCCTATATTTATATAATTTTTTTTAATTCTCCTTTATTGCATAACATAACAAAATACTGTTTACTAAAAAAGCATTTAATCAAAACCACATCCCAAAACCCAAACAGCCCATTAACCCACAAACGAGTGTCACAAACGCACCTAAACAATTTGCACCAATAAAATGCCACGAAACGATTACTTAGCGGTCGGTTACAATTAGTATTTAACCATTTGAGTTATAATTACAATGTAATTTGCACACCGAATCCTTAATTGACGGTACAAACAAGCCTGCGTCGGTAATTATTAAGATAATTATTCAATACTGCGATCGCCCACGGTTTGAGTGGCGCCAGTGGTGGCGAAACCCTAGTTTCTGCGATTTGGACTGCCAATACTAACATTCCTGTCGTAAAGAAATAGATTGATGTTCTTCAATACTGAACACGAGCTGGCAATATTGAAAGCAACAATTCCTCTTCTAGTTTCTTTCTAGAAATAGGAGTTGAAACTAGGAATCTGTAAATTGTAGAGACAAGCTTCGATCTCAAATTCAACAATTGTGCGGGCCGGCATGATTGTGTCGACCAGCGGGTGACCACTGACCATATCGTTTCTCGCTGGTCGGTATAATTTTTTTAGACTCCACTGTGCTTACCATCAGGTACAGTGGAGTCACTTTGCCGTGCCAGTATAAATAAATAAAAAAAACAAATGCAGAGTGTAACAACACCGCGATCGTACACTAAGGCGGGTAATAGTTAAGGTGATTATGAAAAATTAAAAATCATTATAAATTATAAATTCATTGTGACTGCCTCGTGGTCTCGCGGTACAAGTATGTGCCGAGCGATCTAGAGGTCCTGGGTTCGATTCCCGGGTCGGGCAGTGTTATTGGGTTTTTTCATTAGGAAATTCTCAGTAGCAGCACGGAGTCTGGAATTGTGCCCGAAAAACGGCAATAGGCTCGCCCCCTATTACGTGGGACTGATACATACTTGGCTAAATATGGGTGCAGAAATGCACCTCTGCCTACCCCTTCGGGGAATACAGGCGTGAGTTTATGTATGTATGTGTCATTGTCGCTAAAAAAAATACCGAAAAAGAAAATTAAAATTTTGACGTATTCCTAACTTCCATAGGAATTAAATGCAGGAATGGTGATAGGAAAACGTCAATGTATTTTTTTTGGGATTTTTTAACTTCAATATGTTTGTAACCACCGTAACTATTACCTGTTTTCGATCATGGTCTTTTTACGCCATGTAATTAACATAAATTAAAAAATATATTAGACATAACTTTCACTAATATGATTCTCACTACAAATTATATTGTACGATTATAACATTGCCTCGTGGTCTCGCGGTACAAGTATGTGCCGTGCGATCTAGAGGTCCTGGGTTCGATTCCCGGGTCGGGCAAAGTGTTATTGGGTTTTTCCATTAGGAAATTCTCGGTAACAGCACGGAGTCTGGAAATGTGCCCGAAAAACGGCAATAGGCTCGCCCCCTATTACGTGGGACTGATACATACTTGGCGAAATGTGGGTGCAGAAATGCACGTCTGCCTACCTCTTCGGGGAATACAGGCGTGAGTTTGTGTATGTATGTATAACATTAACAAACCTAGTGCTAATGGTAATGTTAAACTACGTTAGAATTTTTAGTATTAAAACTCAAATTCTAAATATTTGTGTATACTACACATTGTAGAGGCATACTTAGTGCAGTGACCGAACTTACCGTCCTCAGTTTAAAGGCTAACTGTACCCAAGAAACCGTCATAGTTATAATCGTGGATGATTTTTCTTTTCGCATCAAAACAATAGAGCTAGCCAATTGAAGAGTGAGAAAAGGAACCACGAAGTGTTTCTTGCTTGCCATATGAATCATATAACGCAGGCTTATGAGGCTTTGTGATCTTTATTTACATATTTTCTTCCCTTTGCCTCAAACATTTTGACAAGCTGGTATTCTTATTATCAGTATTCATAGGCATAGACAGCCCCGTGGCGCAGTTGGCTAGACACCAGCTTGCGAAACGAGAGGCTGCGGGTTCGATCCCCGCACCGAGACAAATGTTTGTGTGATCCACAAATATTTATTTCGAGTCTGGGTGTTTGTGAGACCGAAAAGTCTCTCGTAGTTTCTGATACCCACGACACAGGACTTGTATCCTAGTGTGGGGTCAGAACTATGTATGTGACTGTTGGGTGTATTTATTTATTTATTTATTTAGGCAATGTTGACTAAGAATTATTGAGCTGCTTGCTTCGTCGTATATGAACTAAAAAAACAGCCGTTTGATTGATGTAAAATACTACGTGCTTATATAACTTTCGTTCTGTATTCCCTGAAGGGGTAGCCAGAGGTGCATTTCTGCACCCATATTATGCCAGCTATGTATCAGTCCCACGTAATTGAGGGTGAACCTATTGCCGTTTTTCAGGCACATTTCCAGACTCCGTACTTCAACTGAGTATTTCCTGATGGTGTTAAATAATAATAATAATAATAAATACACCCAACAGTTACATACATAGTTCTGACCCCACACTAAGATACAAGTCTTGTGTCGTGGGTATCAGAAACTACGAGAGAATTTTCGGTCTCACAAACACCCAGACCCGAAACAAATAATTGTAGATCACACAAACATTTGTCTCGGTGCGGGGATCGAACCCGCGGCCTCTCGTTTCGCAAGCCAACTGCGCCACGGGGCTGTCAATATACCTATATCATAATAATAAATTTATTTGTAATAACAACATTTAATATGATGAATGTAAAAACATTATTTTCTTGTCTATGATATAACCAATAAAGTTGTAGTCTACGTCAGGCGTCTAGCACGAGCAAATTATAGTTTCAATAGATGGAAAAACGAAATGCCACTTAGCCCGACCCGAACCGAACCCGGGACCTGTAGATACTACATATACTTGTACCGCGATACCACGAGGCGCTAAAATACTAAAGTCTACAAAAAGAATAAGAAGACCTTCTTTGTCATAAAAAGAGCCCATCTTATCGAGAAATATCGTAAATCATATTATCCTATACATTGGTCTATTAGACCACTATTCTGTGTTGATGAAGTCATCATCGCGCCGGAAACAAGGCAAGTAGATCGCCTGTTAAGACGTGTGTTCAGAATATATACAACCTTAAAAGAGTCTGTAGAATTGAAGACGTGATGTCCTTATAGTATGAATATCTAAAAGATTCCTAAATTATGAATATGACTTCATTTTAAAGCGTTTCCGTTTATGCGAATATACATACATACATTTGACAGCCCCGTGGCGCAATTGGCTAGACACCAGCTTGCGAAACGAGAGGCCGCGGGTTCGATCCCCGCACCGAGACAAATGTTTGTGTGATCCACAAATATTTGTTTCTGGTCTGGGTGTTTGTGAGACCGAAAAGTCTCTCGTAGTTTCTGATACCCACGACACAAGACTCGTATCTTAATGTGGGGTCAGAGCTATGTATGTGACTGTTGGTTGTATTTATCATCATCATCATCATCAGCCCATATATACGTCCCACTGCTGGGCACGGGCCTCCTCTACAATTGAGAGGGTTTAGGCCTTAGTCCACCACGCTGGCCTAATGCGGGTTGGCGGACTACACACCTAAGAAATTCTTAAGAACTTTTCGGTGTGCAGGTTTCATCACGATGTTTTCCTTTACCGTTAAAGTACGTGATAATTCTTTGTGAATACACACATAACTTCTAAAAGTCAGAGGTGTGTGCCTGGGGATTGAACCTGCGACCGTCGAGATTCTCGACCGCGTGCCTAAACCTCGAGGCCATCACGACTTTGGTTGTATTTATTTATTATTTATTTATACATGTTGTTTCGTACTACCCGGATAGTGAACACCGCACATAAGAACTTTCACAGTAACACTTGCAAAAGTGCCACATCCTGGGATAATCCTAAGATACTTATAAGTCCTAGTGCCGTCAACTTCGTTTAAAAAAAAGAGATATGAAATGTGTGAAATTTAGTATCCGCCAATCACATAACACTGATCTTAATTAATTAACAAAAAAACTAGTTAGCTAGCCTGAACCCCGCCTTTCTCTATTAACGCCATTAACTACCACATTTATTTAGCGTAGAACCTATTTAACTGTTACTTATTTCCAGGCGTCGATTTCATATTCAAAATTGACAAAAATACTTGAAAATTATCATGATTAAAACCCTTATGACAACAAAAAGACACATTTCATTTAGATAAAAATAAAATCGTTACAAAAACGCCACTATAATTAAAATTGAGCGATATATTAATGAATTTCCACAACTCTCATACGCATTTAACCGCAGTATATTTGTTTTTTATACAAATGCCTTCGCGTAGTCAATACAAAATTTTCATAGTAATAATTTTATCGCGTCGCGACGTGGTGACGAGCGAAAACTCGATGACATTCCAATGAGTCGGATGGTTGTAATAGTCGGCCGATAGTGACGGAGGCAGCCTCAAGCAGCGGCCCGCAGTCACTAGTGTAGTGTGAACCACTGGCCGCGTCGCACCACTCCATAGGCAAGAAAAAATGCCAAGCGCGAGGCGCGCGTAACGAAGTTACATTTTCAAAAAATAATTTTAAAAATAAAATAAAAATATGAGAGTGCTGTAAAATGTGCTAATATTCCTCCATAGTGACACAAAAGTGACAGTTTCAAATGAACGCAGTGTCGATGTTAAATTTCATGTATGATTTATCAAATTGCTTGGAAAAACATATTTTTGCTCATGGCAATTAAAATGGTGAGTTTTTTTAATTGATATTTTTATTTGTATTCTGGCACTTGAAGTCTGTGTTCTGATTTATAAAATGATTAGTTAATTGCTTTCGTAATTAAATAACCGCTCGAACGGTTGATTTGGAAACAAAATATTCTGGCGTGTTTATAATATGTTACACAATGATTAATATTTATTTATCAATCAATAAATGTTAATTAATTTTCGTTCGTAAATTATTTCAAAAATTAATTTAAAACAAAACTGAAAGAGTCACTTTTTTTCCTGTCGTATTTAAAAGCCAAATAATTTTCACAACAGCAATATAATAATTAAATTAATGTAACGTAAGAAATAGCTCTCTAATTTATTAGCGCAAGACGGTTTATTTTCTACTATTATTTAAAACTTCATTAGAATATAAGGCAAATTAATTTAGTTTATTAATTCTTTCCTTATGAATGAAATCGATGTTTGTTTAAAAATTAAATTGCTCATAAATTCATTATTTTCAGCTTCGTAAAACAACAATAGTTCAGATATGAAATAGTCCAATCCGTACTCTATTCCATCTCTATAAAAGTTTCATCATTACACGTTAAATGTTTTCTTATTAGTTTTTCACTCTAATACTGAAAAATTAATTAGATTCATAGATATTAATCACATGCATTGATATTGATCTTAGCACAAACAGTTATCGTACTCTCGGGTTTTTCGTTTTATAAATTACATAAAAAAGTCAATAGTACAAATAATTTGACTTCGCCATTACTTATGCTGAACATGTTTTAACAATTAATGTATTGTTAATTTTGGCGAAACAATACTTAAGATATGCATGTAACAGAGACATACACCGGTGTTCTCCAAGTGGTAAGCAAAGGTCGCGCACTTTTCCAGACTCCGAAAAACCCTATAACACTTTGCCCGGCCCACCAATCAAACTCAGAATTTCGTAATCGCAACACAGACAGTCAAAATAAAATGGCATCTTATGTTACACAAAATATGATGGATCATCAGTTATTCGATCTACAAGCAATACAATAAAAAAATTCTCAAAAAAATGTCAGGCATGTATATTTTATAACAATTTGTTCATTCATCGCAAAGTGATAATGAGATTATAAAGTTACTAGAAATTGCAAATCTGATAAGAATGACAATACTTATTAGGATACTCTAAGTTCCTTTTCATATCTAAAACAAACAGGATCTAGAAATAAGAAGCGTTTGCACACATTTTCCGCTCATAGTATTCAGTTACAGCTTTCTTATATTCACATATGGAGGATATGATACTATTTTTTTGTATATTCCGCAAATATTTGATTCGGGTTTAGGTATTGTGAGACCGAAAATTTTTTTTTTTGGTAGGCACAAGTTGATACAAAAACTGTATATGAAATGCAAATGAAACGTAGAACTTTGAAAATAAAATTCCGTACAAGATAATGACCAAGTGTCGACTTGCGAGAAAAGTGACGACTATGCTGGGCTGGTTTTCCATTTTATGTGTGGTGGCAGCTATCAGTCCCTCTTAGTTACTCGCAACAGGGTTGCCTAACATCACTTCTCTGTAAGACAGCGAGTTCATACTCAAATCTTACATACACCATGGCTTTTTACAAATTTGGGGCCACGACTAGTCCTATGCATTGTACTTACGATGTTTTCATTTACCTGCTTTAAGTCACCATTAATGGGCTAGACACAATATTTAATTTAAGAAAAAAACATTAGAAAATAATCTCTGTAGGAATTATTCAGCTTATAACTTTAAAGTCGATGTTACTTTTTCCCAAACAGGTAAAATTCAACTCCAATGTAACTTTTTAACTTGTCAAGCATTTTGAAACCATGGCCCTAGTTTTTATCTCAAATAACCCGCCATTCTAGATTATGTTTGTATCTAATCTAGGTTGGTAAGGCATTAAACCTCGCAAAAATAACTATAGTTTTAATTATATAGTTAGAAGGAGTTAAAAACTTTATTACTTTAGTAATATAGCAACGAAATCGGCTCGAAACTATATTCCAGCTAGCGCCATCTATGATTTTTATTTCATAACAGCTTTGAGAATTGGGTGCGCGATCACAATAAAATCTCGGCGGTCGTAGGTTTGCATCCTAGGCGCACACTACTCGCTTGTCCAAGCTATGTGTGTGTGTATTCATAATAGCTCAAGCGCTTTAACGGTGAAGAAAAACGTGAAAAATCTGAACATATAAAATTTCTGCGTATAGAGAAATTCTAAGAATAATTACACATACATACATAAACTCACGCCTGTATTCCCCGAAGGGGCAGGCAGAGGTGCATTTCTGCACCCACATTTCGCCAGGTATGTATCAGTCCCACGTAATAGGGGGTGAGCCTATTGCCGTTTTTCGGGCAATAATAATTAATCGATATGAATTCTATAAAAGTTTATATAGCGGTCACAGTAATATTTTTTTATCAATATCAATGTTACAATTTTTTTTGTTTGTTTTATCATTATAAATACACTTAGCAGACACAGTTCTCTGTCAATAAATTTCAAATACACGTAGTCATTAAGCATCGTGGGTATGACTTATGAGGAGGCTTTCTTACGGCAAAGAAAGGTTAGACTTAAGTTTAATATATAATAGAAAGAATAAGTTCTTATTAGGTAGGCGTATAACATCGTAGCCGGTACTGTCACTTTTCACCAGGTTCTTGTTGAATTTAACAAAAAAAACATGGTGCTTTAGTGCAGATTGGCTTGACATACCTAAGAAATGACACTGTACTTTTACATACATACATAACCTCTCGCCTGTATTCCCTGAAGGGGTAGGCAAAGGTGCATTTCTGCACCCACATATCACCAGGTATGTATCAGTCCCACGTAATAGTGGGCGAGCCTATTGCCGTTTTTCGGGCACATTTCCAGACTCCGTGCTGCTATTGAGAATTTCCTAATGGAAAAACCCAATATCACTTTGCCCGACCCGGGAATCGAATCCGGGACTTCTCGATTGCACGGCACATACTTGTGCCGCGAGACTACGAGGCAGCACTGCACTTTTCTTATGATTTAATATTTTCTTATGATAATTTACCTCAACTTTTATCTGCTTGATAAAGTTTATACTACATCTTCTAAAACAGAAGAACGCTGATCGACTTAGCTATTACTAAATCAATTTCTTCGTTCGTCCTACATGTGTTACAAGACCTAACAAGGTACTTGGTCTAAACCGCGCTCAGGGTGACGCCTTTCCTTGACCACCAATTGAAGCTAGAACTGACGAGGCTAAAAATATGCTGCACCTCCATCGCAACTGCACTCAGATTTAGTTTATTTAGGACAAGTACTCCGAACAGCCTATAGTTCTGTTTAGGAAACTATCGTTAGTAATAAGTATAATTTAATGTTTCGTAAAATGAGGAAACATCAAACAATAACTCTTTTTAAAATCATCGTTTAAAATATTCACTTAATAAATTTTCTTTCCGCGCCAAAACATATAACTAATACAATATTTTTCCTAAATAATGAGCATGACTTCTGTTCGCGATCTCGTCGGCGTTGAATTAAGATTAGTATGAAATACGAATGAGAAATATGGCATCAATAAAATATGGCAAGTTATATAAGCTTGTTTTGACATAAATTCATAACTGTCGTTCATTCATGAACTGAGATAAATATTTCTATCCTATATATTTACAAGACAGATTACAAATCTGTGTCCATTTCGTCACCAAACGGTAAAAAAAATTTGGCTTGATTAGATATGAACTTACATCCAAACTGCCACATTTTTTTATTACTAACTTCAGAAAGACTATAGCCCTAGTTGAAAGGAAGACTTGTGCCCAGCAGTAGGAGGTTAAATACTCATAAGACTGTAACAAAACGCTTAAATTTCAAAAATATACCTCAAATAAAACAGAAATCAAAGCGAAAACACGATTGGAAGTGTTATTTCCGAGCGAGTAACCCTATATGGTTCAGAATAACGTACGCCAACCAATAAACATTTTATGTCCAATTTCATAACACAACGAAAATCTAGAGCTCAGTTAACGCGAACATTCAACGCCTGCCCACTTCCAGAATAACTGTTATACGGAAGTGGTTATTTGTAACGTGCTTAAAAAAACTGCTATTAACGTGAAAAATGGCCCAATTCATTTCGTCTGTCACCGCAGATTGGCAATGAAAGCTTGTAATGTAATTCTTTGCTATTTTTACGAATTTTGTGAAATGTTGTGAGTGTGTTTCTGTTATTTTGATGGTAATATCGACGTACGGAATCCGTTGTTTTTTAATTTGCGTCTTTGTTTATTCTAAATCTTATAAATTGTCGTGGATAGTACGCGTAATTACAGAAAATAATTTTAGATTGTTTCGTATTAAGAACGTTGGACATCTGAATAATTTTGCAGTTATATTTCTTGTTTTTTACTGGGTCTTTGGGATGAAATTTGGAGTCAATATAGGTCATACAATTTGTATTGAATGGATTTACTTCTATAGTGTGACGGCGTGTTGTAAATATACGTACGAATTACAAGCGTATCTCCCTTTTATACCCCTCGACTTGCTACATTCAGTCTGCTTCTCAGGCTTATGTCCAGCAGTGGATGTCTTGTGGGTGATGATGATGATTATGATTTTGGTATAGAAATACTACGGGTTTTAAAGTTAGCAGAACCCGAGATTATCTTCCTTATATCGATACCAATAAAAAAGTCGGTATATGAACAAGCTTCAAAGACTGCTTTGTTTGTCAACAACGTGACGCAACTGTGGGCCGTGCGATCTAGAGATCGCGGATTCAATTCCTAGGTGAGACAAAGTGTTATTGGCTTTTGCAGTAGCAGCTTGCCGTCTAAAAATATGCCGGCCAAGCGAGCAAGGCAATCGTCGACGCAGAAATTATACTCTGAATACCTTTTAAAAGGCGCAGATGGGTGCATCATCATTTTTCGTAGAAAATCACGAAACAGAAAATTTACTAACAAACTTTTTTGTATCGGATCCGACCAAATAAATTAAATACCAAAATATCAACTAATTGTCTAATAAATTTTGATATGTCTAATATATTATATTTTGACAGCCACGTGGCGCAGTTGGCTAGACACCAGCTTGCGAAACGAGAGGCCGTGGGTTCGATCCCCTTACCGAGACAAATGTTTGTGTGATCCAAAAATATTTGTTTCGGGTCTGGGTGTTTGTGAGACCGTAAAATCTCTCGTAGTTTCTGATACCCACGACTCAAGACCCGTATCTTAGTGTGGGGTCAGAACTATGTATGTGAATGTTGGGTGTATTTATTATTTATTTACACATACATACATACATACATAAACTCACGCCTGTATTCCCCGAAGGGGTAGGCAGATGTGCATTTCTGCACCCACATTTCGCCAAGTATGTATCAGTCCCACGTAATAGGGGGCGAGCCTATTGCCGTTTTTCGGGCACATTTCCAGACTCCGTGCTGTTACCGAGAATTTCCTAATGGAAAAACCCAATAACACTTTGCCCGACCCGGGAATTGAACCCAGGACCTCTAGATCGCACGGCACATACTTGTACCGCGAGACCACGAGGCAGTTATTATTTATTTATTCATTAATTATAAGTCGGTTCATATGTAAAAAATGGCAAACACAATGCAGATGCATTCATAGCAACACGCACACGGCAACAAGCGGAATGCGCAAGCGCGAACGACCAAGTGACTCAAAACCATTGACCTAGCGGAGCATATCTGGTGGTAACTGGTAGTAACTGAAATCTGTTAGCAGACCCATGCGGGAGCCAATGTCAAGGTCCAAATGTTATCTCGGGTAGCGTGCACTTAAAACTATTGTATCATTGACCAGAACCATTGCAGAGGTTCTTTTTTCATGATCATCATCGATAAATTAAAATAGGCTTTTATAGGCACGGAAAGTTCTCTCACTGGGAAGTGTATCTGTTAAATTGTTGGAAAACAATTGTGACTATTACCAGATGAAACTTTTGTGTCTGTCAGTTCTTTCCGAATAAACACCCAGGAGATGTTTCATCTAATAGTTTAAAAAAACTTAATAGTGACGATTCAAAAGCACTTGTAAAAGTGAATAAAGATGATTTTGACTTTGACTTTGACGAATAAATCTTAGTCCATCTTAGCCATTTAAAACACTCCTTGTGTAAAACTCTCGTTTAACCTGAAAATTGTATGTAATAACTTACCTCCGGGAAGATGTTTGCTTATCTCCTTAAATTATAAACTTATCTTGATTGTAACAATACGATATCATTTATTTTGTTGAATGGAATGTTTTAATCTGTTATGTATAGTTATCAATGCGGGTTTATCCACTGTATAGCAGTGATGGC
Organism: Hemaris fuciformis; assembly: GCA_907164795.1. Taxonomy (NCBI): domain Eukaryota; kingdom Metazoa; phylum Arthropoda; class Insecta; order Lepidoptera; family Sphingidae; genus Hemaris; species Hemaris fuciformis. The sequence goes on from OU015447.1 coordinate 1,379,729, forward strand.
CTCGAGGTTTAGGCGCGCGGTCGAGAATTTCGGCGGTCGCAGGTTCAAACCCCAGGCACACACCTCTGACTTTTCGAAGTTATGTGTGTATTCACAATGAATTATCACTTGCTTTAACGGTGAAGGAAAACATCGTAATAAAACCTGCACACCGCCAACCCGCACTAGGCCAGCGTGGTGGACTAAGGCCTAAAACCCTCTCAGTTGTAGAGGAGGCCCGTGCCCAGCAGTGGGACGTATTTGGGCTGATGATGATGATAATGATGATAGTCAAACTGAAGTGGCAGAGTTGGCCTTAAGTTTTGGACATACCACTAGACTATACAGGATATATAAAGACCGCGATCGAAATCAAAAAAAAAACCTTTCCTAACAACTACACAGTGGCGGTACTTCCATAGAAGCCCAAAAGCCCAGTTTGCCTTTTAAAATTCCAAATAATAAATTTTAAGTTTGAAATCTTTATTTAACTAAAGCAATTTGTTAAATAGAGAATAATAAGCAAATATAAGGTAGACATTACACAATTAACGTTTAACGCTTTTGGGCTTCTATGGAAGTCCCGCCACTGCAACTACATATACAATGTATATAGACACAATGTATGTGAAATGTTTTTTTAATGTCACGGTGTTTCTAATCACCGTGGCTATTACCTGTCCAAGTATTCGATCACAAGTCTTTATACATCCTGTGTAACTACTGTATTAACAGCCTCGCCGGTCCCGCGGAATAACTGTGCGGCGGTCTCATCATCGATTACCGGATCGTGTTATTGGGTCCTTTCATTCCTGCAATCTTAGTAGTACAGTCTAGAAAGTTTGTCTGAAAACCGGCAATAGTCCCGTCTCCTGTAAATTTTAAGATGCAACCCTGCTAGCGAAACGTGTGTGTAGAAGTGTACTTCAGCCCACCCCATCTATACAAATAAATAAAATTGGAGTGTCTGTTTGTAATATTGAAATAACCGCTTTTTAATAAATGCATATGGATGTATACACGGTACATATACCAAAATAACGTTTTTTATAATTTTTGTCTGTCTGTTTGTTCCGGCTAATCTCTGAAACGGGTGGACCAATTTTAACGAGACTTTCACTGGCAGGTAGCTGATGTAATAAGGAGTAACTTAGGCTAAAGAAAGAAAGAAAAACAAAGAATCGACTGTTAGGCGGAACGAAGTTCGCCGGGTCAGCTATTGACGATACAAGCGTTAGTGTAGGTATGGATATAGAAAACAGTATCGAACACACACCTCCCATTGTACCCAAGACATCCAAATAATGCCCACGTAGGTTTTAATCACTGAATAACATCTATATTATATATCTATAATAAACATTGATAATTCAATACATTTCTAAGTAGAACAGTTAATCTTTATGGTACGTCAAGTAAAGCAATAAGCAGTGATGGCCTCGAGGTTTAGGCGCGCGGTCGAGAATTTCGACGGTCGCAGGTTCAAACCCCAGGCACACACCTCTGACTTTTCGAAGTTATGTGTGTATTCACAATGAATTATCACTTGCTTTAACGGTGAAGGAAAACATCATGATAAAACTTGCACACCTAAAAGTTCTTAGGAATTTCTTAGGTGTGTAGTCCGCCAATCCGCACTAGGCCAGCGTGGTGGACTAAGGCTTAAACCCTCTCAGTTGTAGAGGAGGCCCGTGCCCAGCAGTGGGACATATTTGGGCTGATGATGATGACGTCAAGTACCCAAAGATATAACAAATTTAGAATTGAAATATTCGAGATAACGATCGCGTAAAAATACCTTGTTCAGGATTTCGTAACTATGAAACATGAGCATACAATATCTTTTACAGCATATGGTCATGGAATAGATGCTAATGCTGCAGCTAAGATGATAACTCAAAGACTCGTATTGTTCAACTTAAAATCTCTTGAATCGTGTTGCTAACACGATCAGGAATTCTATCCACTTTCGACCTCACATCGATCGGTCAAAATCTGCAAAAAAATAACAATAACATAATTTAATTTAAAATGGTTTTTCTTGCACTTAAACTTCCACAAAATCGTTTTTTTTTATCATTTAACCCCTGCTATATTTCCATTTTACCTGAGCCGTAAGAAGCATATTCCTTTGCCCTTCGCCTTGCCATAAAAAGAAGCACCAACAATCTATAACAAGAAAACCACCCCTAAGGCGCGTATTAACAACTTGCGACCTCCATGGTGGCACCCCTTTGAAACTCTAAAAATCCATTTTTTACCCAGCAAAAACTGAATTCTACTAAGCAATAAAAAACATTAAGAAAGAGGCCGCGCAAACGGTGTCCGCGCGGCCAATGTTTGCCGAAGCCCTTATCGTTGGCAAACAGGAAATGGATCTCAATGACCGCGAGGTGTCCCTTACAAATGTTCTACATAAACTATCTGATGTTTGGACAAACATTTCACCAAATATTGGGGTGGACACGGTGCGTTTGATTTGATGTTTGGACTTGGGAGCAAATATCATCGCGCTTCGCCACCTACATGACATTTGGAATGCCTTCGAAACACAATTGAATTATTTTAAACAAAGTGTTACCTTTTCGTCAAAAAAAATACAAAATATTTATTATTTATGGATAAATAATAAATAAGTAGTGATGGCCTCGAAGTTTAGGCGCGCGGTCGAGAATCTCGACGGTCGCAGGTTCAAACCCCAGGCACACACCTCTGACTTTTCGAAGTTATGTGTGTATTCACAATGAATTATCGCTTGCTTTAACGGTGAAGGAAAACATCGTGATGAAACCTGCACACCTAAAAAAAAAAGTTCTTAGGAATTTCTTAGGTGTGTAGTCCGCCAACCCGCACTAGGCCAGCGTGGTGGACTAAGGCCTAAACCCTCTCAATTGTAGAGGAGGCCCGTGCCCAGCAGTGGGACGTATTTGGGCTGATGATGAAACTTACGTAGACTCACGTCTGCATTCCCAAAGGGTAGATATAGAGGTACAGGGTGTATTCAGACCGTGATCGGAAACTAAGGCAGGTAATAGCTAAGGCGATGACAAACGCCAGGGGTTAAAGAAAATCCCGACAAAAATAAAAAAATTACGTTTTCCTAACAACCACATACATTTTATACCTATGGTTGTTAGGTATCCTGTATTTCTGTTTGCACATTTCGTCAAATTGGCCAGCCTAATTCCGTTTTTAGTACATTTTCACTCATAAAATTATTAAGAATAATTTAGGTTCAATTTTGAAGATAAACCTGTGAGAAAATTCACATTCTAAAGATTTCTTCATAAAGAAATTTCAGTACACAAAGTCTCCGGACAAACAAATTCAGTAGTGTCTAGTAAACAATAATTATCTTCCTCGACTTTAGACGGCGCATACCACCCACGATAGCACGACTCTCGCTCCACATCAATTCTAGGGAAAATCATGCTAATTCTCTCAGAAAACTCAACACGAATCAAGATGAAATCGTAAATGTCGCTGTTTGTTGTAAAATATTTACTCTGGCCCTCATTAAACTCTGTTTCAGCAATAAATGTACCTATATTGTACACTAATTGTACTAAAAATATCTGTCTAGACTCTGTATCATTTTGATTTGTGCAATCTTTCCACATTTTGGTACACGTGTTTAAAGTATTTGAAAATTCATTCGTGTCCTTTTTCTTATTATTTATTCTTTGACAGCCCCGTGGCGCAGTGGGCAAGACACCAGCTTGCGAAACAAGAGGCCGCGGGTTCGATCCCCGCACCGAGACAAATGTTTGTGTGATCCACTAATATTTGTTTTGGGTCTGGGTGTTGGTGAGACCGAAAAGTCTCTTGTAGTTTCTGATACCCACGACACAAGACTTGTATCTTAATGTGGGGTCAGAACTATGTATGTGACTGTTAGGTGTATTTATTTATTATTTTATGACCTTATGCCTCATGGTCTCGCGGTACATGTATGTGCCGTGCGATCTAGAGGTCCTGGGTTCGATTCCCGGGTCGGGCAAAGTGTTATTGCGTTTTTCCATTAGGAAATTCTCAATAGCAGCACGAAGTCTGGAAAATTGCCCGAAAAATGGCAATAGGCTCGCCTCCTATTACGTGGCACTGATACATACCTCTTTTTTTTTAACGACAACCTTAAGCTCACCTTTCAGTAAGACTGATACATACCTGGCGAAATGTGGGTGTAGAAATGCACCTCTGCCTACCCCATCAGGGAATACGGGCGTGAGTTTATGTATGTACGTATGTATGTCTTTTCAATAGTGCCACGTGGCGATAAGAAACACTTAAAGGTTAGTGGTTCCTATCCCACCACACACGTTTATGAACTAACAGATATCCAGTGCCGTTTACTTCGGCCTGAAATAGTACCTGCCAACTCAAATTCTACCTATCCTTTTACTCTCCTTTTCTAAAGACATAGACGGCCTCAACAGTTTTCTAATATCTCACATCATAATTAATCGGCACCGTTGTTTGCTCGTTCCAATCAAAACTATTATGCTAACATGAATCAGTTTCAAACGAATAAATCAAAACATAATTGTGTTGGTCACTTCGTCAAGTTTCACCCCCATTTTCGAAAGTATCTAGCCTACAGTGAAATAAACTTCATAAATCTGGCCTAAGCGCTTGCAAATATATAATTTTAATGGCGCCGATATTAATTAGAACACCACTCACCTGTCCAACGTTATAGGAATGTATGCGGCCGTACTACAGGTGACATCGCTGACTCGATGCCAAGTCCAGGTAGATTTTTCATTGGACCCACTTTGCCGGACGTGTCATAGAGAAACGCCCATGGCATCTGACGTGAAATGCAGTCAGAATGACATTGTATCATGCTATTATAGTTTCATGAGTCATTCTTGTCAATGGTATAACACTGGAGATTAAGGACAAATCTATAGATCAAATTAAATCAGCGTGTTTTTTTTTACTGCCTCGTGGTCTCGCGGTACAAGTATGTGCCGAGCAATCTAGAGGTCCTGGGTTCGATTCCCGGGTCGGACAAAGTGTTATTGGGTTTTCCATTAGGAAATTCTCAGTAGCAGCACGGAGTCTGGAAATTTGCCTGAAAAACGGCAATAGGCTCGCCCCCTATTACGTGGGACTGATACTTACCTGGCGAAATGTGGGTGCAGAAATGCACCTTTGCCTACCCCTTCGGGGAATACAGGCGTGAGTTTATGTATGTATGTGTATGTGTTTTTTTTTTAAATACATGATCTTAGGTATCATTTTACCTTTGATATACAATTTGTTAAAGTGACGTGACGTAAAGCAACCAATCGTCTCTGCATCTGACGAATTCTGACTAGTTTCTTTACCCAAACTCCAACGAGACATCACCTACTTCGATTTAGACGCTTCCGCTGGCTAACAAATGTAGTTCTAACAGCAATATCTCGTTGTCACTGGCACATTAACACGACATGGTTCAAAATTATTGCTTGTCCGGCTCTCAGTCGCCGACAGTGCAATATGACCTCTGTAACTTCGAGATATTTGCAACTGTTCTCGGGTAGTTCTCTGATCAAATCAAAGGCAGCTTCTATCAAAAGTTCTCGATTGCTTATCGCTTGAGATAAACTTGCTTTGATAAATAAAGTAGTATTTCTAATGGCCGCACAGCCCTGATTCTTAGGGTCTTATTGATTGTGCTTATGTATGAAGTTGACATTAATCTATGCTATAGTAATTGAACAAATCCCTGTCCATAAAAAAACACATATGATTGTGTTTCAGTGAACCTTTTTATCTTATTTACAAATATTTTTTATTTAATATTAAATATTGTCCAAATTCTATATAAGCAATATTATTCTCTAAATAACAAAAAAACATAACATATAATGAGCTAATTACAAACAAAATATATGAAACGATGAGTTTAAGGCAATAATTAAAGAGGAAGGCGAGGGCTTGGTAGAGCCGGGGGCTATTTCGGCCGCCGCGCCGCGCTGTAAGTTATGAAAGCGCATGCGCTCTACCGCAAATGCCCTGACAACTTTACGATGTACACCTTTTTGTTCGCGTATTAGATATTTGTTGATTGTTTTATAATAAACATTCATAATCTTTCATACATAGTAGATCCCCAAATTTTTCTAGTCACACGATTAGTCAGCCATGTTTAAATTCAGCTCAATGTCGTGCATGCTAATATCTGATTTATGTATTTTAAAAAAATATGCTGCTATTGACAATTTCCTATCAGAGCATCTAAATCCATTGCTATGAATCTTACTCGTGACCTTTCTATAGTACGCTTATAAAACAAGATAAAGGAGCCAGTCAAAAATTGTCCTGCCTATTTATCCCTTTTCACACATTCACGCACTAAAAGATATCAAATAAACATCAAAGGAACATTGTAGTATTATGACTACAATATGCCGCATATTATAAAGGTGCCGCAACACAAAAGCTTTTAAACCACAATAAAAAGTACTTTCACTTCGCCTTGAAATGCGTGAAGCATTACGTGTTCGGTGAAGAAATATTAGGATTTATTTCACATCAACTGACATAATCGTTTTATATTGTCAAAGCGAAACATTTTGCTGCGACTAGAGTATGTTGCGTGCCACCAGGGCGGTGCTAAGCGAAGGCAAGATAGACAGAAAACAAAAATATGTTAGTCACATTCTAAGCATATTAACTTTATTTTATTTCATATACTTTTTTGTACACTAAATAATATATATACAACATCATTGAGATAAACAACTAAGACAATAAGAAATCTCTCGTCCTCAAAATCCTCACTCAAATCTCTCTACCAGACAACCTACGGAACTGAAATTAGAAAGGTTGAAGTTGTGGCAATTGTCATAAAAAATGTATAAAAGAAGAAAAATAACATAAATACACATATGTATTTGTATAGATATTTAAAAAAAACATTTTATTTTTAATAGAAGATATAATATAAAACTATTAAAAATAAACTACATATTGTGGGAGCATCGTCAGCATAGTCGATGAACTCGAACTATGTCAAAATCTGGTATATAAAGCAATAAAGGTTGTACATGCACTGAGTCATATATTAGCACGCATCAAGACCGGTCGTTTCATTTACGTCGCTGCGCTTACCCTAATTACGCAACAACTTACACGTGTATCACAGGTTCACGTACATCGGTGACTCCACGTGAACAGATACACTTACAACTGGTGACCCCGACGAAAAAAAAATACCCCGACGCAAATCCCGACGAAAAAAAATAACCGACGTTCTTCAATATACCGACGTGATAACCGACGTGATAATACCCGACGCGATACCTACGTTTGAAGCAAACTTCATCAAATTGTGATAACTGTACTGCACAGCCTTATCAGCCTTCCACCAGCGGATCTCCCTGATTTGGCTTTCAAGAGGCATAAATATAGTTATTCAGAAAATGAACCCAAACGCAGGTTGTGAATACGCTAAATCCAGTAGTCATCCACAGCTCATGATGCAGCTAATGAACCAAATGAGTAAGCTCACTATGGAAGTCGCAGCACTGAAAGCAAGCTCATTCAGAAACGGACATCGTCACCATAGACGCAATCGAAGCCTAACGCGCCAAAGATCCCGATCGCGAACAAGAATCACGCCGGAAAGTCCTCAATGGTTATGTAAATATCACTTGCGCTATAAGGATCGAGCTTGGAATTGTGAACAACCGTGCAATTGGAGAAAACCGTCGGAAAACTAGAATCAGCGTTGACAGAGGCGGTCGTCAGCGCTATTGTCCCATCAAACCGCCTATGCGTTACCGACCGAAAAAGTGGGTATCGTTTTTTGGTTGATACTGGCGCTAACATCTCAGCAATACCGAGAAGAGGTAACAAATTAAAAACCGACGGCACTTACAAAATATATGCCGCAAACGGCACTCCAATAAAAACATACGGCGACAAAACGCTGACGTTAAATCTGAATTTGAGACGACCGTACCGTTGGACTTTTATCGTCGCTGATATTACACAACCAATACTTGGAGCCGATTTTTTGGAAAAACACAACATTTTGGTCGACATTAGAAACAAGCGTTTGATAGATGGTACGACTGGACTTCAAAGAAACGCAAAGTTGATGAAGTCAAGCACACCAACACTTCGGACCGTTGATTTAACCGAAGATTACGCAGATATTTTAGCAGAATATCCAAATATTTTAAAACCGCTCGACACTCTGTCACCACCAAAACACAACGTGGTTCACCACATTATCACTGAGGGACATCCTGTGTTCTCCAAGTCAAGACCTTTGCCGGCCGACAAATACCTAAAGGTGAAAAAAGAAATAGAGGACATGTTACAGACAGGCATATGCAGGCCTTCCAAGAGTCCCTGGGCTAGTCCACTACTGGTGACAAAGAAGAAAAACGGCGAATTACGACTATGTGGCGACTACAGAAAATTAAACGCCATCACTGTACCGGATAGATATCCGATCCCGAGAGTATTAGATTTCACATACCTGTTGCCTGGAGCTACTATATACTCAAAAATTGATCTAAAAAGAGCTTACAACCAAATACCCGTTAAAGATGTTGGAAAAACCGCAGTAATTACCCCGTTCGGTCTATTCGAATTCACTAGAATGCCGTTCGGTTTACGAAACGCGGGCCAAACCTTTGTCCGATTCCTGAACACAGTACTAGCAGGATTAGACTTCATTTTTGTATATATCGATGACATATTAGTGAGGTCATCGTCACCCAGTGAACATAGACAGCATCTACATGAAGTGTTTAAGCGACTCAACGAGCACGGCATCACAATAAATCGCGCCAAATGTGTATTTGGACAACCCCAAATAGAATTCCTCGGATATTTGATTACTCCAGAGGGTATCAAACCATTACCTGAAAAGGTTGAAGCAATCAAAAAATACCCGACTCCAACAACGGTGCAAGAGCTACGCAGATTTTTGGGCATGATCAATTTTTACCGCAATAACATACCACAGGCAGCCCGACATCAAGCTCTTTTGAACAAATATCTCATAGGCTCAAAGAAAAACGACAAAACTAAAATACAATGGACTTCCGAAGCACTAAAAGCATTCGATCAATGTAAAGAAAGTCTAAGCGACGCTGTTACATTGACGTCTCCAGATCCGCATTCTCCATTATCACTCATGACAGATGCTTCACAAACTAGTATTGGCGCCGTTTTACAACAGTACGAAAACGACACGTGGAAGCCACTTGCATTTTTTTCAAAGGCACTGAGTGAAGCACAAACTAAATACAGTACATATGATCGAGAATTACTAGCAGTTTACATGGCTGTAACGCATTTTCAACCTTATATCGAGGGACGAGAATTGATAATATACACAGATCATAAGCCATTATGTCACGCCTTCACTACTAAACAAAACAATTCAAGTAAAAGGATATCCCCAAGACGACTACGTCATCTAGAGTTCATAGCACAATTCACGACAAACATACGTCACCTCGCCGGTAATATGAACCCAGTGGCCGATGCACTATCACGAGTCGAACAAATAGATTGCCCCACACCTGTGGATTGGAATGACATAGCAGATTTGCAACGCAGTGATAATGAACTCTCTCAGCTGTTAAATAAAAACAACCTCAGCTGGAAAAGTATCCAGTTACCGGGAACGAGACAATTATGGTGCGAAAATTCAAGAACAAATTCACGACCGTACATACCGAAGTCGCTTCGAAAACAAATATTTGACTCTATGCACAACGTTACGCATCCTGGTGTAAGATCATCAAAGAAAATGATTTCTGAACACTACTTCTGGCCAGGCATGAATACAGACGTAGGCACATGGGCGAAAACATGCGAGTCATGCCAGACAAGTAAAACATACAGGCACAACTCAACCCCAATTGGAAGTTTCACGCCAACAGCACGTTTAGACCACGTGCACATAGATATCGTCGGTCCATTGCCAGAATCCAATGGAAACAGATACATCGTGTCAATGGTCGACAGAGCAACAAGATGGCCTGAAGCCGTACCAGTACCAGAAGTAACAGCAAAAGTTTGTAGCAGAAGTTCTCCTGAATACCTGGATAGCAAGATTTGGATGCCCAACTACCATTACATCAGACCAAGGACGACAGTTTGAGTCAGACTTATTTACCGCCTTAACCAAAGCACTCGGTATCAAGAAAACCAGAACTACCAGCTATCACCCACAATCAAATGGATTAGTTGAACGCTGGCATAGATCAATGAAAACCGCACTAATTGCGCGTGGTAACACAACTAATTGGTCAAATGAGTTACCCCTAGTCCTATTAGGGTTGCGAGGCGCCTTACGACTGAAAGAAAATATCAGCCCAGCACAAATGTTATACGGAGCAAATATACGTCTACCTGGTATGTTTATCGAGCCGAAAAAGCAAAATACATCACCAGAAATTTTTACACGGACACTACAAAGGACAATGGCCAATCTAAGCCCGTTTAACAACAGTCACCACGCTACAAACCATAAACCATATATACACCCGGACATGAAAGATTGTGAATACGTATTCGTCAGAACAGATGCTGTAAAGAAGCCCCTAACACCATCATACAAAGGACCCTACAAAGTGTTAGAGAAATATGAAAAATATTTCAAAATACAAATGCCAGAAAAAACATCCATAGTAACAGTGGACAGATTGAAACCTGCTTACATGGTAAATGAAGACAAGGCGAACGAACCTTTGGCACACTTAAAAAGCACATGCAGCAACAACGTCAACGACCGCAACAGTGCTGAACTCGCGGAAAAGAACAAGGCCACGCTGACGACAACACGTTCGGGTCGCGTCATACGCCCTGTAGTACGATTCGCTATAGAGCCTGATCAGCGGAAAAGCAAGAACCTATAATTAGTTTATTTGTGTCACATACATTTTACATTTACTTATTTTTTATCATTATTGTTATACATTTATTTATTTTTTAAAAAGGGGGGAACTAATGTGGGAGCATCGTCAGCATAGTCGATGAACTCGAACTATGTCAAAATCTGGTATATAAAGCAATAAAGGTTGTACATGCACTGAGTCATATATTAGCACGCATCAAGACCGGTCGTTTCATTTACGTCGCTGCGCTTACCCTAATTACGCAACAACTTACACGTGTATCACAGGTTCACGTACATCGGTGACTCCACGTGAACAGATACACTTACAATATATACAGAGTTAACAATTCAAATATAAAGTTAATAGAAGTTAGCTCAGAGAAGCCTTTTAAAAGTGAAAAGCGATTTATCTTTTCGAATTGTCAATGGCAATTCATTCTACAAGCGTGCAACATGAACTGTAAACGAATTATGTACATACTGAGGAATGTGGTGAATATTTCAAGCGTCAGATTTTCTGTAGTTCTAAGAGGTCGTGCATGTGTGCGCTTAGAAAACGGCACTTTTCTTTAGGATAACCATATATTATTATTTTGGTTCAAAAAAAAACATTAAACTTATTCACAACGGTATAAATAACTTTTAATGGGATAAAAATTTATTTATTTTTAATACTTAACTGTTGTTTCTATATTTTCTCGCGTTTGTTTTATATTCGGTTCGCTTCTAATAATGCTTATATATTATAAAATTATTAAGTTTCGTAACATTGTAATATCTTCGCCTGCTTCTCTGATTGACTTCGCCCGGAATGAGTCATTGCACAAATTGAGGGTTTCGATTCGGCTTAACATAAAAATACAGACAGCCAAAATCACTCGCAAAATAATCCCTTTAATTTCTCCGCGGTATGTTTGACAGCATTTCTCTCAGTTTGTGACAGTAACTACCACCCTTCAGTCCTCCCAATCAGGTCCCGTTAGCATCGCATCGCTCCACGCACAGCGGACGCGAAAGTCACCGTGCTAATTTATGTAGTCGCCAATCCAGTAAAATTGAAATTGATTTATGTGACACCGCAATCCTGTCGGATTAAGCGGTCCGCTTTGTGAGGATTATGCGCAGCCGGCGTCCGCGTCCGCACTCGTTTTATTTCGCACTCGAGATTAAGACGCGCTAAAGTGGCGGGGAAATGATAATTAAAATTGCCAGTGTGTTGTCGCACCTTTTTGTGTCGATGTTTTTGATGTTGGCAACGCTGTTTGTGATGTTTTGTTTGTTGTCGCCGAGCTGAGTACCAACATTGACTAATAAGGTTCATTATGCGATTTAGTTTGCTAATTTGTTAAAAGGGGTGTCTCACCCACACACTCAAAGTATGCTCTAACAAAATGATTTCGAATTTAACAAGCTGACGTAGTGGCAAAAAAGTTAAGATCTTTAAGACTGCATTAAGCTGGCAACAGGATCAAAGGCTAATTAAAGTTATAAGACCAAAGAGTAGTAGAGTTACACTATAAAATTGCTGTACACATAAGGTCGACCGATGGACGTCTAAAGAACAGAAATGCATTTCATTCGGTGACATTCCCAGTGTCCCGGTAATCCTTATCTGTTTTCCTTTTTTCTCTTTACTTTCATTCTACCTACTTGTATCTAAGAAGATCCGAATTTTACATGACATGATGATTATTCCTCATCTGACGAGGGAATTGATAATTTGATAGCTTTTACAATAAAGAAAAGAAGCGAAAATAAATTCATAAGATTTTCTGAAACTAATATAGTAATTTGTTCGGTTGGTAACCGAAGTTAATCCAATAGTTATGACACATAACGTCTTTTTTAAGTAAAGCACGGATTATTTTGAACGAGTCAACTCAATCCGAACCCTTCGCGAGGCTCGAAGACTATTGCATATCATTAGCACCTTGATGCAATTTTTTTTACTACCAATGAAAAATATTTTATTGATCATATCTTTGGTGTTGTGAAATGACAGCATATCTACACCCACGTAATCTTTGACTATTTATTTTATATTCTGTACCAGTAAAGCGACTTTTGTGGTTCCATTTTGCTGACAAATATTTTTTCAAATTATATAAATATCAAAACGAAACCATACTAGTATCGTTTTTAATTAACTTAAATGCAAAGAGACCAGTAAATGACAACAGTACCTATACATTATGTATATTTTTTTTTTTTTTTTTTTTTTTTTATTCTGGCACAGCAAAGTGACCCCATTGCACCTGATGGTAGGCGCAATGGAGTCCAGAAAAAGTGCCGACCAGCGAGAGATGATGGTCTCCCGTTGGTCGACACAATCATGCCGGCCGAATACCTCTTCACCTTATTGTGAAGAAGTTTGGGGGACTATCAATCATGGCGATCAAAGGACCGACCGCGACAAACCGGCCAAAAAATGCCGGTACGGTCATCCTTTCACCATGATTGAAGCCCCCCCGAAAACCGGATATACACTGGCTGATCCCGGAACGCGGCACACTTGCATGTGCCACTATGGCGGGTTTTACGCCCTGTGTACGGTGGTCGCCATCCGGGCGGATACGAATATCCTACCACCAGCAAACCAAGTATATGAACTATCCCTAAAACTATCTAATGACTATAATAGCTTGTCAGGCTAACAATTCCCTCCTTGTATCACAGGACAGGAAGCATGAAGCAGACATAGTAGTCTAGATTGACGAGAGATGTACGCTTCTGGCTACTTTATGCTCTATTTGTACACTATTGTATTTAGCGACAAGTGCGGTAGTCACACTTTTTAATAATCACTGTAACAATAGTGCATCTGTTGGTAAGTGCAATACAGTCCATATAGATTATCCAGTGGCAAGAGGCGACTGATTACTCATCAGCCCGTATACGTCCCACTGCTGGGCACGGGCCTCCTCTACGACTGAGATGGGTTAGGCCTTAGTCCAATTAGACTAATAATTGCAAGAATAAAATTAAGATACCTTGCAGCAAATTACCTCTAGTCACACCTGAACAGTAATTTAATGTAATTATTTTTGGAAATAAAACAAATAGTTATATAGCATTATTTGCACAGATGATGTCTATGCAGACAGTGTATACAATTCTTTTGTGTATGTTGAAATTGACCTTATTAAATTTATTTCCAAAAATTACACTCAATATAAAATTGTATCTCTTTCCAAGCTGGAAGTTTACTTTTTAAATTCTAGAGCGTCTTTTCTTGCTGTAGTTTATAATTATCAAAAGGTTTTGTGACTTTATACGAAATGTTAGATGCTTCGTTGGTCTATAAATCTATTGACTATAACATAATGTCTTAGCATTTGGACAGCCCCGTGGCGCAGTTGGCTAGATACCAGCTTGCGAAACGAGAGGCCGCGGGTTCAATATCGCACCGAGACAAATATTTGTGGGATCCACAATTAGTATTTGTGTCGGGTCTGGGTGTTTGTGAGACCGAAAATTATCTCGTAGTTTCTGATATCCACGACACACTTGTATTATAATGTGGGGTCAGAATTATGTATGTGACTGTTGGGTGTATTATTATTATTTATTTAATTCATTCAATATTACTAGCGGTCCCTTCATTGCCAGCTACCTATTCCTCTACATTTAAGAGGGAGCCCTCATTCCGTCGTGCTTGCCTAATGACTTATTTAAAAATCCTTTGTATTTCGTAGGCACAGATTTCCTTAAGATGTTTTTCTTTATCATTCCATTATAGTAAGCAATTATAGGATGCCAAATAGAATCTTCAAAAATTCTTGTTAATATTTGAAAAAAAAATTAATTTCCCTCGAAAAGCGCTTAAGCATTACAGTAAGCGAAAATAATTGCTACCATCACTTTAAATATATCTCATTAAATTACCATTAATCCGATCAAAGCAAATTTCCAATGAATATCATGGTATTAATCCCACGAGGTATGAAGGATCACCGGGGAAGGGGGTAGCGAGAGGGATGAAGGGGGAGGGTGTTTAAATCTGACGCGGCGTGAATAATCACACGTCAAACATTCATTGGATCTGAGTACCGGCCTGATAGCCACACCGGTTCTGCAGAAACTTTATTTAATTTAATACACATTGACTCGAGTTATCACATTACATATAAATACTCTCACATTTGTGTCGCTAAAAGGGTTAGCAGAGATGTGTTTTTTATTTGAACAATTCTGAACTCGGTGATACTAATTAGTATGTACTTCCATAGAAGCCCAAAAGCCCAGGTTGCCTTTTAAAATTCCGAATAATAATCTTTAAGCTTAAAATCTTTATTTGACGAAAGCAATATGACACATAAATGAGAATATCCTGACCCCACAATAAACAATTATAAACTAGACATTAAACAATTAACGTGTAACGTTTTTGGGCTTCTATGGAAGTATCTCTACTGATACTAATGAGCATTTGCTAACGAAAGATCACAATAGCATTTTGATTGACTAAGGAATCGCACTCAGGACCTCTCAATTACACGCTAATTTCATAGCGAGACAGCAGACGTATAAAATTTATTTATATGTATAAAATTGTTTGAAAGTACCAATCTGATACCATATATACACATGTGTACATGACACTTACAGTAA
The DNA here is from genome assembly GCA_907164795.1 of Hemaris fuciformis. NCBI lineage: Eukaryota > Metazoa > Arthropoda > Insecta > Lepidoptera > Sphingidae > Hemaris > Hemaris fuciformis. The sequence continues at coordinate 1,395,177 of OU015447.1, forward strand.
GCATAGCGCGCTCCGAACTCCGAATGTATGAACTTTGACATTTATAAGATTATTTAGAGTTTGTAAACTAGCGCTTCGCTAAGTGGTGAATGGTATGATTTACCTTATACATTTACACGTAGATATCCCAAGTAAATATTTCGCACTCCTAATGATGAGGGACATAAAATATGAATTAAATTTAAATTCTGAGAAATAAATTGAACCCACAGACTTGGAACTGCTCGACAGTTTTGTTGTGATGTTCGTTTTTTTTGTCTAAATGATAGTTACTTTTTCTGTTAGGACTTACTTAGATCTGGCTTAGGACAAGTCATTATGGAAACCTAAAGAAGGATACTACATCCTTAAAAGGAGATAATGGTGAATACAATACCTTAAACTTACATACATACTCACGCCTGTATTCCCCGAAGGGGTAGGCAGAGGTGCATTTCTGCACGCACATTTCGCCAGATATGTATTAGTCCCACGTAATAGGGGGCGAGCCTATTGCCGTTTTTCGGGCACAATTCCAGACTCCGTGCTGCTACTGAGAATTTCCTAATGGAAAAACCCAATAACACTTTGCCCGACCCGGGAATCGAACCCAGGACTTCTAGATCGCTCGGCACATACTTGTACCGCGAGACCACGAGGCAGTCGATACCTAAAACAGTATTCTAACAGATCCAATAGAATAACGCTCGATCATCATACAACAGATGTCGCTTCCGCAAATTTTTTCGCTCCTTAACATCGCAAAATAAGAGCATAAATATTGATAATACATACACATCCTTTGAGTTATTAAAGCGCCATCAACAAGTTCCCAGAGCCACAAAGGTCGTCTAATCTCCGAGCGTGTAATTTTAATGGAGTGCAAAGCACGTGCCCCTATCTCGAGCGCCGTTCACTTGAGATATGTTAAAAGCAGCGCTCTGTTCAGAGATAAAAACCACGCTGAATCCTTAGCTATATTTAATTAAAATGTTTTTAATTGCGACCACAACACTGTTTAGTAAACAGCGAGCGTTCGACATGTAGATTGAAATCCAGAATACATTAGTAAATTTTTAGTCTTGATTTGTTTCTGGACTGGACATTTGCATTTTTTATTCATGTTAACATTTATTTATTTATTTTGTTATAGGTAATATAAAAAGTATTGTATATCTTAATGAAATAAGCTGATCATCATCATCATCATCAGCCCATATACGTCCCTACAACAAAAGGGTTTAGGTCCACCACGCTGGCCTATGGCGGACTACACACCTAAGAAATTTACGTCTGCAGGTTTCATCACGATGTTTTCCTTCACCTTTAAAGTACGTGATATTTCTTTGTGAATACACACATAACTTCGAAAATTCAAAGATGTATGCCTGGGGTTTGAACCCGTGACCGTTGAGATTTTCGACCGCGTGCCTAAACCTCGAGGCCATCACGACTTCTCAAGCTAATGCAAGTCACTTATAATATAAGGAATTATTTCAGAGAGCTATATGTCCTATAATAAATGTCTTTTGGATGTTGAGTAACAAAGGACAAGAGAAACAGGAATGTGTAAGGTAGAGAGATTTTTCGAAACAGAACATGAAAGAAAAAGTAGTGATTACGTCAAAAAACTGCAGACAGATTTTTTGTATGGAAGGGGAAAACATATCGTGGCGACCTCAAATATAATTGGGACCAGAGCAGAAGGTTAATATTGATTTACTCTATATTAGCTACAACCTTTTAGGTTTACCTAGCATTTTTTTTCGTAATACTATTTAAGCTTCAAACTAAATAACCTAATTATAGTCACAAAAATCGGCTCAGTTTAAATTAATAATCCATAATTTATTGTTCGTAAACGCCAAAAACCTCCGTTCGTATATTAATTCTGACGAAACCGTGTGGATGTAGACGTAAACCGGCTCCATTTGATATATTTGTCGATTTAAAACACAACTTAATTAAATCATTGGTTTAATACGACAGCTATTTTATGATTTGTAACCATCGTTAGACATAAAACATCAAAGATTAAGCGAGCGATCGACTCCAGACCTGCATCCTAATAGATAGGCAGAACTGTTTCTGCAACCATGTTTGACCAAGTATGCATTACGTAATAAGGGACGGGCTTATTACCGTTTGATTATCATCATCATCGTCAGCCCAAATACCTACGTCCCACTGCTGGGCACGGGCCTCCTCTACAACTGAGAGGGTTTAGGCCTTAGTCCACCACGCTGGCCTAGTGCGGGTTGGCGGACTACACACCTAAGAAATTCCTAAGAACTTTTAGATGTGCAGGTTTTATCACGATGTTTTCCTTCACCGGTAAAGCAAGTGATAATTCATTGTGAATATACATAACACGTGACACATAACTTCGAAAAGTCAGAGGTGTGTGCCTGGGGTTTGAACCTGCGACCGCCGAAATTCTCGACCGCGCGCCTAAACCTCGAGGCCATCACCATCATATTACCGTTTCCCAAGCACATTTCCATATTTCGTGCCGCTACTAAAAAATCCTAAAATATCTTCATCGAATTCAGAATCTTCGATCGCACATATATTTTAAGTCCCGGAAACAATAGCAAAACTCTGGTACCTGTGCGTTCTTCAAAGGAAATCTATTTGGTATATACTCCGATTTAAGTTCAGATTTATCACATACACTACCTACTTATTATATCTCGTAACATAATATCTGAAATAAACCGTTCCCTTCCAATCAAATGCGTAAAATAATGGTACTGTACATATATCAGCATCGTTTTGAAACACTGCAACACCGCTTGGAATCCGCCATTTCGTATAATATGGAGCAAATTCGGTCTAAATTTGTTATCGCCTTAAATTATTGCATTAGATGCAGATTTACTGAAATCCTAGGACTCGGTAAATTATTATTCCATTCTGGCGTGGCTCATGACGGATCTATGGGTGTTGACGTCACATTTAAACAAATATTTACTTAAGAATTTCGCAAAGTGTAAATGTTCCTAATCGCACTGTATACAGAATGTAAATGGACCGTGATTAAGAACTAAGATAGGTAATTACAAACATTTTGATTAATTATAATATAATTTAATTAATAATTAAAAATATTAAGTCGCTAAATAAAACCCGAAACTAAAAAAATCGACGTGTTCCTAACCACCATAATTATTAGCACAGTTTACGATCGATCACTGTCTGTATATACTCTGTATAAAAAGACACATTTTCTTCTTATAGTAAATTTCAAAATTTAAATGATTTTGGACTTAATACAAAATAATGTACATATAATAATAATCATCAATAATCCTAAACTAAATCTGGGGAAACAATTGATGTAAGACAACATATTCTAGTCTTATTTTTCATTCTGTTCCGGTAAAGTGACAGCAACGTCCTTGAGGACGGTTGAACTTGAGTTCAGTCCGGTGGTATGCAACCTACAGTCCTAAAAAAAGGTTGTTATTGGAGGGAATTCTTTTTCAATTTTTTTTAAACATAAAGAACGCCAAGTACACATATTTGCGATTTTTTTTTGCTAAATCCTACGGATTCCGTAGCGGTAGTAATTACGAAGCTGCGGCATTCTGGACCAGCAAACCCACTACAAATAAAGTAAATGTAAACAAATAAAATACTACAGATCTTTCCCAGAACTATTAACGAACTAATAACCACTCAAAACGTCGCACTTTAATAAATGATTTGACCGACAATTGATTATATTACATGGACATTACATGCTTTACAATAAATAACTAAGTGCGATCAGTCATGCACCAGACACACATTAAAAAAACTGCCTTCATGCTCAGTAATAAAGCTTAAATTAGTAATAATGAAGGAGCAAAACAATGCTAAACTCGACAGCTCATGGCGATCATAAATCTAGGATTAAGCATAAGTATATAATTTGGCTTGATGACTGTTTGCGAATGGGTGTCGGCAAATACGAAGCTTGGCGTACAGGAGCCGTTCCTAATGATTAATGGTCTTATTGTTCTGCTACCGAGTTCGAACTGAAGTAACGGGACTTGGAGAACGGAAAATATTACACACAGACTGCACTATCAGGTAATACTGACGATGGTTTTCTTTTATGGTTCTCTCGTTCGTGACTGCCTCGTGGTCCCGCGGTACAAGTATGTGCCGTGCGATCTAGAGGTCCTGGGTTCGATTCCCGGGTCGGGCAAAGTGTTATTGGGTTTTTTTATTAGTAAATTCACAGTAGCAGTACGGAGTCTGGAAGTGTGCCCGAAAAGCGGCAATAGGCTCGCCCCCTATTACGTGGGACTGATACATGCCTGGCGAAATATGGGTGCAGAAATGCACCTCTGCCTACCCCTTCGGGGAATATAGGCGTGAGTTTGTGTGTGTGTGTCTGTGTGTGTGGTTTTCTTTTATACCGTAAAGTGACTCGCAGTCAGTATGATAAGTTGTCTCGAAAGGATCCGAAGATCATAAGAAGAAAATATAAGCTGTCCTTTTGCGTTATAGATTATATTATCCACCTATTTCAAGCATATTTGACATTGAGAATTGATGGGTAAGATAGTCCAAGTGTAAATACGGAGTTTGCTGGGTGCCAAACCAGGTACATGCACATCTTAGCTTATCTTTGACGAAGTGGTGTGTAAGATTGAATTTATTTGATTTGCTGAAATAATATGGATAATTAATAAGATATTGCAAAGCGACAGGCCGCGGGTTCGATCTCCGCACCGAGACAAATGTTTGTGTGATCCACAAGTATTTGTTTCGGGTCAGAGTGTTTGTGCGACCGAAAAGACCCTCGTAGTTTCTGATACCCACGACACAGGACTTGTATCTTAGTGCGGGGTCAAACTATGTATGTGACTGTTGGGTGTATTTATTTATTTATTATTTATTTATTTAAATAAATACATACTTGTATCTTAGTGCGGGGTCTGAACTATGTATGTGTCTGTTGGTTCTATTTATTTGTCGAAGAGTCGTCGCATCCCCACTGTGCGCCCAACGTAGGGTATAAAAACAACCGCCCGATCGAGGAATGATTCATTCTCGCTCGGAACGCCGGACCGAACGGAGCTCTGTAATAAGTTTGTTTCCGATTAAATTTGTAATTACCTCCAGAAGTTTGACTGTTTGATTTAAAAAACAATAACGCCCAAGATTCTCCGTTATATTTATCCAAGAGTTGTGGACTAGGTGATTTTAAAATACGTAAAGCCCATCAACCGACATTAAGGCAACGCGGTAGACATCCACTCTTGATGGTAAAGGAGGCCCCTGCGCAACAGTGAGTGTCTATAGGCAGATAAAACAAGCTTATTATTTATGCTATTCATACAACAACTCGCCGTCTCGTTCCCCTAGTTGGTAATTCACGACATTTCAATTATAATTACCCAGTATCGGCGATATAACACCGCCCTCCCATTCAAACGGAAATATGTCGCATAATACACCATTCATATTCTCAAACCATCAAATCAACATATTTTAAACATCGGCCAAGTGTTTTATAATCATTAATTTCAGTTCTTTAATCAATAAATTAATGAAGTACCGTTCGACTGCTAATTACGATTGGACAAAATTACCTTTGTATGTATACTCAATTCATTTTTGAACGTTTTTTAGATAAGAGTAGATTAAAACTTATCATTGCGCACGCACCGCTCTGAGATAAGGTCATCCAACTCCAAGAAAGCCGAATTGTGTTGACTGGTGACTAGAAATTTTAATCGTTTCTCTCCATGTGATGCTGTACCATAATTCAAAATCTCAGACAATAATGTCAGCCGACCAGGTACAGGAATCAGGGAATCGTGATGGCTTCGAGGTTTAGGCACGCGGTCGAGAATCTCGACCATCGCGGGTTCAAACCCCAGGCACACAACTCTGACTTTTCGAAGTTATGTGTGTATTCACAAAGAATTATCACGTACTTTAACTGTGAAGGAAAACATCGTGATGAAACCTGCACACGTAAAAAGCTCTTAGGAATTTTTTAGGTGTGTAGTCCGTCAACCTGCACTAGGCCAGCGTGATGGACTAAGGCCTAAACCCTCTCAGTAGTAGAGGAGGCCCGTGCCCAGATGCCTCCTTCATTGCCTAGGAGTGGACGTACTCGTATATGGGCTCGGATGATGATGATGACCAGGTACAGTTAGACTGATCCTAGTACGCAATATACTGGGTTGGCCATTTACCGTAGTACTCGGAATATCCTAGAAACAGTAAATACATATTCCTCACAGTAGTCAGCCAGTTTCATAGGAGGCAGGCAAGTCGACTTTATCGGAAGGTAGACTTTAGGATAGATCCGAATGTGGTCCCAAGGCGGGAAAGTTTCCTAACGATTTTATCTTTCAACGTTGAAATATTATTATTTTTAAAATTGAGCAAAAATTATTACCACAGGAGACTCCGCGGCATGCGTCTAGTATCAGTCTAATAAAACATAATTTATTGATTTCAACACCGAAAATATTTTAGTTAATATGTTCTTATTATTTCTAAATATAAAAATAATGGGCAGCGTCGGAAACATGTTAAACTTAATTAATTAATATCGTTGATAGAACAAAATAATATTAAAGGGGTAACATCTTTTTATTTATTTTTATAAGTGAAGGTATAGTAACAGGGCGATCTAGGGGTTTGATTCCCGGGTCGGAGAAAGTGTTGTTGGGTTTTTCCATTAGGAAATTCTCAGTTACAGCGCGGAGTCGGGAAATGTGCCCGAATGTGCCCATTTTTACAGTTGATACTTTGTGTTAAATCATTCAATGGACCCGACTACAAACCAGTAATTTTTCTTGAACAAATTGACAAGCCAATTTGTGACACTTTCCCTACATAACCGCACTGTGGTAATATTCCACATCGCACCAACAACTTTCACAAATAGGCTTATAATTCTGCGGTCTAGCTCGCATTAAACGCCCATCATTCATAAAACATAAGCCATTTATTTTATAGGAAAGTGTTAGAATAACAAAAAGGATTTTATTTTTATATAAATGAGCTCGAGAGACCCCGTTTTGATCCTGACTCTTTAGTCAGATTTGAGTATTGACCAGTAAGGAAAACGTAGAGTATGGTTATCATCATCAACCATATACGTCGCCCTGCTGAGCACTAGCTTCCTCTACAACTGAGAGGGTTTAGGCCTTAGTCCACCACGCCGACTTAGTTCAGGTTGGCGGACTACACACCTAAGAAATTCCTAAGAACGTATAGGTGTGCAGGTTTTATCACGACATTTTCCTTAACCATTAAAGCAAGTGATAATTCATTGTGAAAACACACATAACTTCGAAAAGTCAGAGGTATGTGCCTGGGATATGAACCTGCGACCGCCGAAATTCTCGACCGCGCGCCTATACCTCGAGGCCATCACTGCTTTTTGAGTAGGTATGGTTATGTGCTCGGAAAATCGGCAAAAATCTCGCTCCTTGGAATGTACTGCTTACCCCTTTGGTCAATTTAACACTCTTTATTTATTAGGATAAAGGACATCATGACGAACTCCTGATAATATTAAGGTACCTATATGAAAAGGTTTCCACATACCTGCATCGGACTAATATGGTTTAAAGTCATTTGAACATTGATGAGGCCCGTTCCCTACAGTGAGGCATATACAAGCAGATAAGATATAAAAATCATCATCATCATCATCAACCATATACGTCGCCCTGCTGGGCACTAGCTTCCTCTACAACTGAGATTCTTTAGGCCTTAGTCCACCACTTTGGCCTTGTTTGGGTTGGCGGACTACACACCTAAGAAATTCCTAAGAACGTTTAGCTGTGCAGGTTTCCTCACGATGTTTTCCTTCACCGTTTAAGTAAGTGACAATTAATTGTGAAAAGATAAAAAAACATTATTATTCCCAAAAAGATGCTACCGTTATGCCATCTATCCAACTGCAACTTATACCCTGAAATCCGACGACCGCATACAAACATTTGCAGCACAACAAATGCAGTTGATACTAGGGATAGCTACGCAGATAATCCGGAACGGCCTCGAAGAAACAAAACTACATTCCCGCCGCAGTACAACTGGGAATGGGCTCTCGATGCGTCCACATTACCGCGCGAACACGGGCCGAGCCGCGGGTAATGCGTGTATGCGATATGTTTATGGGCGGTATTACCGTGAATCCTCTCAATAATGCAAAGGAATCTAGCTTTACAGATATCGAAACTGGTGTTGTAAAGAAATACATTGTAGTATAATTCTACGATGGACAATAGTTTTTGGTTTTCAAATTCTAAATGATTTAATAGTAATAGTTTTGTACGTCTGAAAATTTAACCACTTCCTTACATAGTATAGTGATTAACATGATAATTAATTAAGCAGCTTTTAAAGCATATTGTTTTTTTTTTATGAATTTAAATTGCTAAAAATTACATTTCCAAGACAAGGTTCTTAAAATATAATCCATCGCCAATCGTCATCCTATTTAGATCAAAATTTAACATTACACTTTAATTACATTTTTTTTGAGCTTTTTAAAGGTTTTTTTTATAATTTTTTAACTGTAAAAGATTTTATTTATTTATTTAACAGCTGCGTGTGGCGTGTGTCGCTGGTGAGTTTTGTGGTTTAATGGGGGGGGGGGGGGGGGCGGCAAAAGGCAGGATCTCGCTATTTGATACAATTTTCCTGCCTTTTCGGGGTTCAGTTAGTTAGTTCAAAAGATATTATTAATCATTCATTTGTCTCAATACGTCAACATATATATTTACACAGCTAAAGTTTAAAGCAGTTGGTGTTAGTTTATCAATAGCCTAACATTAAAATTTACCAATTTTACTCAGTTTCGACAATCTTGCAGATTATGGCCCGCTCAAATACATCTTATATACCAACGTCCAAATGAAGGATTATTCTCGGATGTCATAACATTATTAGTTTGTTTACGAGTTTGTCGACACAAATAAGGACAATTATTGGTTAATATAATCAATTAATAAGTCATAAAATACGATTTCGAGACACCGAAAAGTGTGTCACCGTTTAACAAGTAGAATTGCTCGTGGACACTCACATTCGCCTGTAATTAAAATAATTTATTCATTAATATTTTGTAAGTAACACTTTAGCATGTTATCGTAATAAACATCGTAAAAAACCAACTCAATAACACACCAATCATAACAAAATTATTTAGTAAAGTTGTTTCAAATCGTATTTCATTTAATATCTGTTATTGCCTGTCTGTCTACAATGGTTCTGTTGTTTTTTAAACTTTATTTTATTCGGGATTTTTGTCCAAGAAGGATATGACAACACTATCGTACCGTTTACAGATTTATATATACCTATAAAGAAAAAGGAGCATAGAACACTGTCTAGGCCAGCGTGGTGGACTAAGGCCTAAACCCTAATGATAGACGAGGCCCGTGCCCAGCAGTGGGACATATATGGGCTGACGATGATTGGTTAATTATCATTTTAGTAGTGAATAGTGGTGATCCATTTTTTTTTATTAAACCTTACATGTAAATGTTAGAGGCACACCGTAGGGAGGTCTGAAATACGACTGGGCCAGCTAGAAATATGGGCTAGCATTGCCTTTCAGAATACTATCGTAAAGCAACGTAATTTTGTTCTTTGACGAAGCACAATTCGGTCATTGTTCTACTGTCCCACCCCATTCGAGCTAACCCATTCCGTGATTTAAGCTGATTCTATCGTAACACTACCATTTAGAAACACCAATAAATAAGTACTTTTACTACACATTAGTCCAACCTAATTTCTCTCACTAAATACATCAACAACAAAATTCTCTAACAATACTGTCCCATTTACGAAATTGGAAACGTGATTTCTCGTTTTATAATCTCGGATTGATAGATATGGGTCGATACGTGCGAGTTGACTGACACTACGTCATAACGCACTGACACACCACACTGAGTTACAGCGAGACTAGTTTGATATGACCCAGGAATAGAATGCGTGTAACATCGGATTGTTGAGAAAATTTATTGGAACTTGATGAAGTCGTGATAGCCTCGAGGTTTGGGCACGCGGTCGAGAATCTCGACGGTCGCGGGTTCAAATCCCAGGTACACACCTCTGACTTGTCGAAGTTATGTGTGTATTCACAAATAATTATCACTCACTTTAATGGTGAAGGAAAACATCATGATGAAACCTGCACACCTAAAAGTTCTTAGGAATTTCTTAGATGTGAAGTCCATCAACCCGCGTTAGGCCAGCGTGGTGGACTAAGGCCTAACCCCTGTCAATTGTAGAGGAGGCCCGTGCCGAGCAGTAGAACGTATATGGGCTGATGATTATGAAGTAGATTATTAATCGGATCTTCTTTAATTTAAAGTCTAGCAACGAAGCAAATTGTTACTTATCACGATCAATGACTTTTTTTTAAATTGTATATCAAACATCTCTTCTTTGTTAAAGAGTTTGCTACTAATTTCATAATCCTCATATGCAGCATGAAAGTCCATCAAAATCGACACATTACCGCACTATGCGAGTATGCAGGACTGGATGGGACAATTTAAAGTTAGAGTCTGAGAATGATAACTGAGTCATCATCATTTCCTTGCCCTGTTCCCCATTTTATTTGGGGTCCCGGTCGGCGCAGTATGTTTTATCTCTATCAGCTGTCATGTCTTCATTCACCCATTTTTCTTTCATATCTTCTCTCACGTACTCCATCCATCAAACTTTCAAAAGTTGAAGAATGATAACTGAATATAATTATTTATTTAAGTCCAATACCACTCGCATAAATGTTTTAATGCCTATTACAATAATGCAAATGATACTTAAACGCCCACATCACAAGAGGCAGCGGAAATATAATGTGCTATTGGAAATGGGCCGTGTCGTAATACTGAGTAACGTTTGATTGAGAACTTGTCAAAATTCACACATGCGGATTGAGTTATCGCTATACTCAGCTTATACGTCATCTTTTAGGAAACTAACTAGGTCTATGGTCTTTGGACTATAAATATGTTGTCTTTGGTCTATACTCTAAGTCTACTCACGAAATAAATAGAAACGTGTCTTTGGTTGACGTTTTATTTACGAAATAATTACTAGTTAATAGGGATGGGCGTTTTTTTTTACGAACTAGTTGAATTAACCGTTGACGATGAAGAAACGAACGAACGGTCGATGGGTTGTGAAAAACTAGTTGAATTTCAACCGCCAAATTCAAAAGTCCGGTACGGTCTTACGGATTGGCAATGTGACGACGACATCTTAACTTAGTTACTTAATATGTTTATTTGTTTTTTGAAACATCTAGAAAATTTTGGAACCTAACCAAGGGACTTTAGTGTTGAATTTTGTATGAAGTAAATATTGGTGATAGAACCTTGTGTTCTATGGGGAAAAAAGGATGGATGTAGTGTACACGTAATATTAATATTAATTGTAAGGTAAACGTGAAAATAAATCATAATATAAGCGCTGTTCCCCACTCGAACCGGTTCACTACTACCTGTGATATCGGACCGAGTGGACGTGTCAGACGCTATTGAAACCAAGCTTTAAGTACCTAGTTTTATTTATACAAACCAAACCTGAAACATCTGGACATAACAATGCCTATAGAAAAGTAGTGAATCGACTAACTGAACGCAGCCTTTAGTGTATTATCTATGAACGCAACAAAGCAATTAATTGTTGTTTGAATTTTGTTAGTGATAACAGGTTTTTTTTGTCTTTCGATTTTAATATGTTAATATTAGTTATAATAGAGTAGTTGATTGTGTGACTGTGTACAATAATTCAGTATCATATCAACATTAATGTGTAAATATTTGTAATCAATGTAAATACAATCAGTTGATTTTCTAAATACGCCAGAATTTTATGAAACTGTAGATAAAAGAAATACTTATTTTATTTAGTGTTTGTAGAAAGTACATACGTTTTCAATACTATTCAGCCAGTCCCAAGCCTGGTCTAAATCCTAAAAGTATGAAAGGAAGTTCAATTGATCATAAATAAACTACACTTATAAAACATTATTAAACTAATATATTATATTTTTACATTACCAAACAAAATAAATATGTAGGTACTTATATTATCAAGTGTTTGTAGAGTGTATACTATTTTAATCATAGTTCATACATAAACTATTCTTAAAAAACCTAAAAACACATTAAAAGCAATATGATTAATATTACTAATAGTAATGTAATTATTTTTGGTCTAAATATTATTATTTAACATCCTCAATAATCATACATGTAGGTTTTAAGTGGTCTAATTCATTTTTTATGCTGATGACAATAAAATATTTAAGTTATAAAATCATTTGATGTTTGTATTCAGTTACAGTATGACTTTAATAATTTATACATGTATAAATGTAAAAAAAAGCCATTGCCCTGGCCATTGCCATATTAAATGTAAAAAAATGCATTTGACACACACATAGGAAAAGCAGTTGCTGTGGTTTATAGTATATTAGGCTTTATATTAAAAGTTGGTAAAGATTTAAGAAAATTTTCAGCTACTATATAATTCTTTGTTGCAATCAATTTGAATATTATATTAATATAAGTTTAAGTTTATTGTAAATAATATTGTATAAATGCTTTTTATTTGTTTTTGTGTAATTCAATTTATCTCTTTTTCTTGTTTTTGATAGTCATTCACTACTTCAATTTACTTAACTATTAGTGGAAATTGTTTTGGATTATGTACTATATTTTTTACTATATACTTTTAAATGTACTTGTTTTGTATATTTCCCAAATAAAATAAATAAATAAATTACTAGACCAAAGAAATACTTATTTTATCAAGTTTTTGTAGAATGTACATATTTTTTCATTATTATTCAGCCAGTTTTAAGCCTGGAAAAGTATGAAGGGAAGCTCAATTGATCACTAATACTAACTAATAAACTACTCTTAAAAAACCTTAAATCACATTAAGTAATATAATATTTTTTAACATTACCTTTACTATGGAATACTACTACCACTATGTAAATATTTAATAAATAATCATAATGAAATTTATTTAAATAAATATGTTCAGTTCACAAGTTTTATTTTTGAAGTAAATTAAACAACCAAAATTAATAATAAAATATACATATATTGGAAGTAAAACTTTTTTGGCTAACAAATTTTATAATCTTGTTAATCATCATCAACCCATATATGTCCCGCTGCTAGGCAGGGGCTTCCTCTGCGACTGAGAGGGTTTAGGCCTGGTGGTGGACACCATGCTAGTAATTTGTTAATCATCATGGCGAAGGCAAGACGAATCAGGATTTGAATTCATTTAATCTCTAGTGGCATATCCGTTAGGATCACCGAAACTCTTAGAATGAGAAACAATTCATCTTTACTTAAGTTTTTTTTAAGTGTCGTCGCGTAAATCACTTTACTCCACAGTTTTCTTAACACGAAGCGTATTTTATATCATAGTTTAGGGTGTTTTAGATATCGAATCATGATGACTAGATACTGAGCCCGCCTTCAGTTGTAAATTGTAAACAAGTTGGATTTAATATTTTAGATATATATTTTTAGTTTACACAATATACATTTCAGAACGCACTCATAAATATTTGAAAACCAATAATATTGACTCGCCAATCCGTTTTTATTACTAGAATACTGACACAATTCTATATTTTTAAAATCTAAGATATGCAATATTATTTGAATATTGTGGATATATTTAGTCGATTCGAAACCTTTATTAAAATACGTTACATATTTAATTTGAAAGGGAAATTAACCGTATTAACAGGTTAAACATTAAAATTTAAATGTTTGACGGGAACTTTTAGCCTTTCTGTTCCACATTTCCGTTCCATTTCATGCATAAAATGTTTACCCTCCTCCGCGCAAAAAAGTATCACGTTTAAAAAATTTGCAATATTATTATGATAGCAGTTATTATTATTAGTAACTAGATAAAGCATAGATGGCGTGATTAACCCAGACGGAATTTTACTTTTATTATTTTTAGAATTCATTTGCTAACATTTTTCAACTAGTTGACGAAATCAACTAGTTTTTTAACTAGTTAACCAACGCAAAAAAACGGTTACGTTTCGTTGACGCCAAAATCGTCAACGACCCATCGCTACTAGTTAAACACTTAAGCTCTTCTTCATAAATTTTGAAGACAGTCATAACTAGTGATTATCTTATTATTTTTTATTACTTATTGAGACAAACAAAAATAATTTACTATGGCTTAAATATAAAAATCAGTAAATTAGTTATAAAATACATAAAAATAATATTTGTATAATCTACAAATATTTGTTTCGGGCTTGGATTTTGGTGAGAGCAGTCTTGTATATTGAGAAGTTAGTAGTATGCATCGAGTATGACGCTGATGAGTACATTAATTAATTTGTTTTCATGAATATCCATCAAAGAAATCCAGATGAAACATTTAGTGTGAGTAATAATTGGATTTCAATGTAAATTACGTATCGTATTTTGATTAACAATCTACTCGTATATAACTATAAATAATTATGGAATGCGCTTGATAGTAATCTTATCAATAAACAACTATATTCAATTGACAATGTTGATATACTTCAATTGATCTTGATTTTTAATCATACAATTATCATATACATATATAAATATTATGTATATAATCACAAGTTGGTATCATGTAGATAAAGGTAAATTCTTACATCTTTTCGCCACTTATGTAGCGACTATAAAGACTGTTACAGGGACTAAGTCTATTGTCGTTTATAGACTTCGTACTGCTGTGAATTTCCTAATCCAGTAACAATTTCTTTAGCCCGAGAATTGAACTTGGGACCTTACGATTAAGTGATAATGAGAGAGTTAAATTTTTAATAACCGATAATAAGCGACCCAACACTTTGGTATTTTTTAAATATTTCGATGGATATAATGAATGTTCAAATAAAGTCAGTGTAAACATGCGATTAAAAAATACCCTAACTTTCATCATTATAATCATCATCGTCAGCCCATATACGTCCCACTGCTGGGCATAGGCTTCTACAACTGAGAGGGTTTAGGCCTTAGTCCACAACGCTGGCCTAGTGCGGGTTGACGGACTACACACCTCAGAAATTCCTAAGAACTTTTAGGTGTGCAGGTTTTCCTCACGATCTTTTCCTTCACCGTTAAAGTATGTACGTGATAATTCATTATAACTTCGAAAAGTCAGAGGTGTGTTCCTGGGGTTTGAACCTGCGACCGCCGAGATTCTGGACCGCGCGCCTAAACCTCGAGGCCATCACTAATTACCTACACATCAAATACTCGATCTTTATCCAGGCAGACGCAATTCATTTACTACGATAGTTTAATCGTAGTATAATCATCATAAGTAGCTGGTTCACAAGGATAAAAATAGTATGTCATGTGTGCATCATGAGGTACATTGCACAACCTCTATCTCGGCTCTCCCTTATTTATACCACGTGTTACTAAGCAATCTATTTTAGTAATGTTTACATTACTGTACTGGCTAATCTCGGAAACTATTAGATGTATCTTAACTGCGTTTGAAATTGCCTTATTAGGCATCAACTTAACATTTCATCTCGACATCTTGCCGCATCGACGCGTATGAATGCATGACGAGTAGATTTTCTAGTTTGGCAAAATTGTGCTACGCAATAAGTCCTGTTTCGTTCCGTTTAAAACTGTGAGGTTATAATTTTCGTTCAAAAGAATTCGATAATGGGTATTTGCCCTGGACATCCTGTGTGCGTTTTTAGGGTCGAGAAGTATTATTCGATTTTTCTTACAGAATTTTTCAGTACGAAATTTAGTAATGTGACTGAAAATCAAAACACAATGGCAAAACGGAGGTGCAAAACCACACCTCTTGTTACCCTCTTGGGATTGAATGCGTGATTGTGACCCATCATCATCAGCCCAAAGACGTCCACTGCTGAACATAGGCCTCTCCCAATAACTTCTACAGGGACCTGTTGGAAGCAGCCAGCATCCAGCGACGTCGACGTCCGATCACCTTGTGGCTGGACTCCTACGCTGCGCTTTCCGCTTCGTGGATTATGTATGTGATGATTAAGTGATAATGTTGGTTGTTGCAGGTGCTGTGTGGTGCAGTGTCGGACGCGGGCGACGCGATAGCTAACGTGAGCCGCGTGCGCCGAGCGCCGCAGCCACACTACTCGCACCGCGTGTTGTACGTATTTTTATTTTATTTTATTCGGAAAACAAACAGTCACTTAAAAATCTAGTTATATTGATACATAATTTGCTTAAGGACTAATAAAATGTTTTCGCATATACACTACCGACAAAAAGTTTGGAAGCACTTTTAATACTCTCAATTACTTTAGAAATAATATAAGATATAGTATTATTTAATTAAGAATGGTTAGGTACTTAATTAAAACATGAAAACATGAAACAAAACCATATTCTTATTACTAAAATTATATTATATTTTATTACAACTTCGATAAAATTTGTTATTATCAATTTGCTATTTGTTTTTACAAAAATTATAGGTGCTTCCAAACTTTTTGCCGGTTGTGTATATATCTAAAACACGACTTGCATGAATTGACAATACAATGACTTGTATTATTATCATCGCTCATCTTGAGACCATATTATACGTGTCACTCTGGGCATGGACCTCTTCTACAACCGAGAGGATTTAGGCCTTAGTCAACCACGCTGGCCTAGTATTATCATAACATATCTTAACATCAGGTGGCTCACTTGCTCGTTTGCCTCCTTTTTCCATTAAAAAAAAAACACCTTAATTACACCTTAACTTCAGTAATAAGTTTTCCCAGCCCTTTACTAAGTGAGGTCCTATCCTTCTAGTAGTGTCGGGGTTGTTGGAAGGGATATTCAACCTTACATCAGTATATTGGTCTCCTATTGAAAATCTACGCCTAAAATCCTTGTAGCCTTCATAAAGTTTGAAGACTGTGCGGAATATCCTAGAGCTAAAACGCACCGCTTTATTCACCTATTCCACAGGTGATAGACCTTGCCATTCACCATTAAAATTTGTACGTAAACATCACTAACTCTTGACACACCATACAGACATACTTAAAAAACAACAAAACCTAAATTTAATGATTTTCATTTACGTCTATCGTAACTATTTATCATAAGCCTCTGTCATCGCATCCATATCACAATCTGTTTTCTTTTAGAATTATCGTCATTCCAACAATTTTTCTTTCACCTTTCGTTACCTTTGTGTCTTTCTACATTTACCACTGTTTACGCAGTGTTTCTTTCTTAATGTGTATTTCTAGTGATTCCGTGTGGGTCAGCGGGGTTATAACTTAAGATAAATATTTGTTTAAGGTGTCGAAGATTTACACGTTTATTTTATCTGATTTCAATGATGTCTGTTTATAAATATTTATTGCACCTACAATTGTTTATTGTTTCGTGGTAGTTTCGGTTACTTTAAGTTCCTCTCTGACCTCAGGTTACAATTTAGTATTGTATTGTGTCTACCAACAATGCACATTTTATCTAGTTATTCATTTCTATTTATTCATTTAAGCTTTCAATGTTCCTCTAGTCTTAAATATCTGTGACTTCATTCTTTTAAATTTATTTGTCTTTCGAATGAAAAAAATTTAATAAATATAACGATTTTGTCTACAGGACCGATAAGGACGACATGAACTGGAAGCGGTCGCATTGGCGCGAAATGCAGCTGATCCTGCAACAGGAGAGCGCTCAGAAAGAAGGGCAGACCAAGGACTCGCAACGGGAAGGCGTGGAGTGTTGTCCCTCCGTCCTCGACGTGGTGTACAAGAAGGGCGGCAGAACGAGAAACGGCCTCTACGTGGAACTGTACGAAGACGGCGACAACCACCAGCAGTTCTTCGAGCTCTCCTGCGCCCCAGAAGTAGTCGACAAACCGTGCCGCTTCGTCGACGCGAGACTGTACAACGATTCTAGATGCATCCAAAAATATTCATATTCTTACGCTCTAGTTCGGTACATACAGTCAGCAGCATCGGACACGCCGCAGCATCGGACCGAGCGGCATTTCTCCGTGCCAGGCTCGGGAGGTTGGTCCATGGACTATGTGAGAGTGCGTGCCGGTTGTGAGTGCCAAATAAAACCCACGAAGAACATTCGCAAACGCCACAAGAAGAGGAAACGGAACAGGCGGATCACCGAAGACGATGAGACCTGATTGTGGACTTGTGTTTGTGAAAACCAGTGGAACTTTTGACTATTTAACGTGTTTAGTGCGCCGCGGTCTTGCAGCCCTGAGATGTCTTACCGTCATCGCGGCTGCAACAACCGCGCACGTCTGTTACCGATGCGATATCAAGTGTATTTGGTGCAATTGTCGGTATATCGATATTTATTTTTGGCAATTTGTATATTTTAATTACGCTTTTCGTCATAATCCTTTAGGTAATCTTATGAGAATACAACGCAGTGCCTTGTTTAGTGCCTAGTTAAAACAAAGTTTTTTAAAATTAGATTTGTTAACGTTTAATTCCAACACGTAATGTACTTTACGTAATAATGAGTATTATGTGAAAGCAAGCGGTACACGGACGGACGTGGCGTAAACAGAGTGAAAAAACTCACGTTAAGTGAGAAATGTTGTTCCCGGCCCGTGTAGCGCCTGTTTAATGTCTATTTTGTAGTAATTTTAACAGTTACCGAGTGTGATCGAGATGCAATGCTTCCAGTACCCCAACTTCACTACGTGTATTATCACATTTAATTTTAAGCTAGTTACAATTACACGCAGTCTGTGATTTTCTTTTACGTCATAACATGTCCGGGGAGACGCGTAGTGAGGTTGTGATATTAAGTTGTATCAAACGCCATTCTTGTAAACAAAACATATGTACAGCGACATCTATCGTTAAATAGAGTATAAATAAATATTCAAATTTACAGACGCATTGATTTACTGCTTTTGGTTATTTTTATTAATAGTTTGATACGACTTTTTAATCACATTTTGAAATCGTTCCACTGACTATAATGCTCTCTTTTCCCATCTTAATGTTAAGAAATATTTATTCAAAGTTAACAACTTTATGATTTTTGTTATTATTTTGTAACAGTACTTACTTTTAGGACATAAGTGCGTCGAGTCAAAGATCTGTATTATTTCTATTTTGTATTACTTTATTCTATTTAAAATGTAGTTATCATAAGGATTAATATCATTTATTTATACTGTTTAATACGAGGTATTCCGATATGCAGTATGAATGTTAGTTTTTACTTAGAGGTCGCTTCCATAAAATTATATTGATGTACATATAATATATGACGCAATAGTATTGTGGACTGAGATTAATTTGTGCATTTAGATGTGTTAAAGCGGATCAAGATATACGTATGTTAACTAGCGCCATCTAGTGGTCAGCGGCAAACTAAAAATAATACTGCAGCTTATGTTATTAGCATGTTTTTAAAAAGCTTATTAAAATTGCTAAAAGTATTATGGAATAATTAATGATAAAATTTTGAAAATTGTTTCAAGATTTATTGCAAACGCTATCTATTGAGCAGTAGTAACATAAAGCAAATCCTTATTTTGCATATAGATGTCGCTTTGGGGATTTTAAAAAACCATACAATGTAAAGCAGTGCCATTACTTTTGTATAGATAACATGGTAAACTGTTTTTTTTAACATTCTTAAATTTAAACAGTTATGTTATTTATCAAAGGATAAATAAAATAGTCTTTCTGTACAACTTTTGAAAAAGAAAATTTAAAACAAGTGCCTTACGTCATATTTGTACAAATATTTGTCAATTACATATTTTATTATAACTAATCAGTTCCATATTATATTTTCTGAATATTTTAAAATTAAATTTGTACATAAATATAAAATGTATTTATAGAAATTCAAACGACATCACGACAGCTGTACGTTATTTAATTGTTGACATCAAAAACAAAATAAATGAAATAAAAATCTGAAATAGCAAAAAATCTTTTATTGTCATATTCACATTAAGATACAATCGCTCTGGGAATCATTCATAGTATACACATTGCAGCCTTATAGTATTACTGAGTAGAAAAAAACCTTACTTATTCATAAGTATTTATAAAAAACGTCAATGGTCGATGGATTTTACGCGTCGTGGTCTGAAACAATGCAGAAACATAATATATAAATACACAACAAGAACGGCATCAGTCATACTTATTCAATCCTTTGCCCATCATATAGACCTGAGGTACATATTTTAAAGTGAATAGATAATATTCACTTTTATTTTTAATATATTATACACTGATTAGTGTATGATGTAAAGATATGACCGTTATCGCTTCTAATAATATGTCTGTATAAAACAACTAGCAGAGTGGTTAGCGTTAGCCCATTATCAGATGCGCGTAATCCGAAGATCCTCATCCTTAATGATATAAAATTCTATACAGAAAGTTATGAAATGATATGTGATAAGCCTAAAGCATACTATGTAGAAAGTAAGTATATTAATATAAAATGATAGTATTTCACTGTATACTTTAAAATACCGCTTATAGCGCCATCTGTTAATGTTATTGACAAACATCACTTCTTAAAATAGACTATAGATGGCAGTCGTATACCATAAAAAACTTACCAAGATATATGGTGCACAAATACATGAATCCAAATCCTATAATAACAGAGAAAAACTGTGCAATTCCAGCACTGCGTTTTCTTTCATGCCAGCGTGCCCTTTCGCGGGGCAGCACTTCGCTCACCGTCACGTACAGGAGAGTTCCAGCTGCTAGTGCCTGAAAAAAACACCAATAGATGGCGTTATACAACCATATAATACAACTTGTCGACTAAGGTCTAATCCCGTGTCCAAGTATGGGCCATATTTATCAAATAATATTTCTATATTTTCAATGGTAATTAGACAAATACTGTGTTTGAATATTTATAATAAGAATATTCAAGTATTATAAATTGATTACGTAGGTATATTTGGGAGTATTTGAAGAAGGAAACACTTCAAATAACATTAATATAATTTAGTCGTAAATGTGATTGAACGAGTCTATTAAGCCAATTAATTAAGGCGCAATTATTTGCGAATTAATGAAGTATTTTCTTTAAAAGGACATTAGGGAAACTAAATATAGTTTACATAAATTTTAAACTTACATAAGTTTCAAACTACATGAACGGAAAAATATTTTGTTAATACGATAAGAGGACAAAAAGTGGACAAAACAAAAGTGGACGTGAAAAAGGCTGTTGATGATGATGATGATATGCTAAGATGCAGGTAATTCATTTGTTTTTATTTATGTGATTGTGTCTGGAGGTACGTAACATAACATTTATGATAACATAAAATTTAAGATAGGTCCTTATAACTAATGAGAAATAAAATTAATATCTACTAAATTCACTCATGAGTCACGCTTACCTATTTCTGGCGTCGCATTCAGATGCACTGTAACTGTAATTGTTCTTTCTGAATAAGTATCAGAAACTAAACACGGGGTTAGGCCCGGGATAGAGTTACGCCTAACCTAACATAAGTGTGCGTGTAAGCTGGAAGGCCGGGGACTCCAATATTCCCCCTCTATTATAGTCAGGCCAGTTGTTTTCTTGTAAAAAGAAACCGACAACATACTTTTCCACTTTACTCCCCTTTTTAAAACGTGAGGATAGTACTTTAACATCCCCGTTCCGTATCTCAGGGTTGGCTGTAAAGGGTATATCGTGGTCTCCGCCCTTCCAACTCAGAGCACCAAACGATTCTTCCATAAAATTGACAGATTCTCGCCCAAATGTGGAGATCTTATTAATCATCTCCTTGCCCTGTTCCCAATTTCATTTGGTTTCGCAGTATGTTTTATCCTTCCACACATCCCTATCAACCTGTCTTCATTCACCCCTTTTTCTTTCATATCTTCAGTCAGATATCTTCAGGAGATCTAATTGTAATCTAGTTAAACAAAAGCATCGCATTACCTGCATGATTGGAACAGCAACAGAATTCTTTAGTGTGTCGACTGTCTCTAGACCAGCTCCCGCGGCTATGCCCACTACCGACCCCCCGCTGAACAGCGTGATACACACGATGTGGGCGCAGAGACGGTTGGGCAAGCTGGCGCACAGTTCGGCTCCAAGGCAGAAACCAACCACGAACTTGTGTGACGCCACAGCACTTAATAGTAGAAATACCTGAAATTGGATTATTAGGTACATTAATATCATTTTAATTGGCATGATATAAATAATAATAAATAAATAAATACACCCAACAGTCACATACATAGGTAGTTCTGACCCCACATCTGTGTGGTGGGTATCAGAAACTACGTGAGACTTTTCGGTCTCACAAACACCCAGACCTGAAACAAATATGTGTGGATCACAAAAACATTTGTCTCGGTGCGGGAATCGAACCCGCGGTCTCTCGTTTCGCAAGCTGGTGTCTAGCCAACTGCGCCACGGGGCTGTCTGATATGCGTGATTAATTATAAATGACAATAAAAAGTGCGCACTAAAAACTGTTAATGGCATTAATGAAAAATAGTTTTTCTAACCAAAAAATACACTGATTTTTGTCTCAATATTCATATTACATATTGAGTTTCTTCGTGACGTCGGCGTTGAAGAAACTTTTAGAGTGAACGTTAATCTTTTAAAAAAAATCCATAAAATCTAAAACGTGTACAGTGTATCTACTTTTGAATATTATAAAGAAAAGTTTGTTTTTTTGTATGTTTGTTACGAATACATGCAAGCTGTTTTTAGTCATTTGATATGAATAAAGATGGGAACTTCTGAGAGGAACATCTAGCCTACTTTTTTATTTTTTATAAAATTACGCCAGACTTAGCTAGTCCTCACCGCTATACTAAATATTTGTTTGCTTCACGGGTATGATATTGCTATTTTCGAAACGGTTAAAGAAATTGCTAAGTACACCAATTATATATATTATTGCGCCAAAGTCCTTACTGGTGGTAGGATATTCGTATCCGCCCGGATAGCGACCACCGTACACAGGGCATAAAACCCGCCATAGTGGTACATGCAAGTGTGCCGCGTTCCGGGATCAGCCAGTGTATATCCGGTTTTCGGGGGGGCTTCAATCATGGTGAAAGGATGACCGTGCCGGCATTTTTTGGCCGGTTTCTCGCGGTCGGTCCTTTGTTCACCATGGTATTAGTCCCCCAAACTTCTTCACAAGATGGGTGAAGAGGTTTTCGGCCGGCGTAATTGCGTCGACCAACGGGAGATCATCATCCCTCGCTGGTCGGCACTTTTTCTGGACTCCATTACACTTACCATCAGGTGCAATGGGGTCACTTTGCCGTGCCAGTATAAAAAAAAAATAAAAAATAAAAAAAACGAGAGAGAGTCCTATTAGAAGGTGTCGAACAGTTGAATGCTTTTGGGCTTTTGATAATATTACTGTTGCGAAAGAGTTGCTTATAGTAGATGAGATACAACGTGCTTGAAATGTCATTGTTTCATATAAAGATTGTCAATACGTATGACTAAATGCAGGGACTTTATTCGTTCCTTTTATTCGGTGAGTCAGCTATAGGAATGATGTCATGTGAAGAGGTCGCCAGACGCTTTTAATTGTTATTGTTTATAAATAAATGGCCTACTACCCTACTACGCTTTATGATTTGGAATATCATATTTAAGTTCTGCTTTCCAGTTCTAAATTACCAAATAATACTTCAGCTTAAATTATTAAGCAGTGATGGCCTCGAGGTTTAGGCGCGCGGTCGAGAATTTCGGCGGTCGCAGGTTCAAACCCCAGGCACACCTCTGACTTTTCGAAGTTATGTGTGTATTCACAATGAATTATTACTTGCTTTAACGGTGAAGGAAAACATCGTGATGAAACCTGCACACCTCTGACTTTTCGAAGTTATGTGTGTATTCACAATGAATTATTACTTGCTTTAACGGTGAAGGAAAACATCGTGATAAAACCTGCACACCTAAAAGTTCCTAGGAATTTCTTAGGTGTGTAGTCCGCCAACCCGCACTAGGCCAGCGTGGTGGACTAAGGCCTAAACCCTCTCAATGGTAGAGGAGGCCCGTGCCCAGCAGTGGGACGTATATGGGCTGATGATGATAACCGATAGGCGATATCCCCTAATATGTGTGAGCTATACAACTAAATCTTAACAATGCTCCATTATTATCCAAAGGTAATCAAACTGTGATCAATGTTTCCGTATGACGAAATTGTTTTATTATAAAATTGTTTAAGTAAACATTTATCGGACACATACGCTTGTTTTAAAGTTTCATAACATGAAGGTTCATTTGTATTGGAATTAATTTTGTTATAACTCAATCATTTAGTCCACGTGACACAAAGAGTACAATTATAAAAGTAATTATAAAATCCCTAAAATTAAATAATACATTCAACAGTCACATACATAGTTCTGACCCCTAAGACACGAGTCCTGTGTCGTGGGTATCAGAAACTACTAGAGACTTTTGGGACTCATAAACACCCAGACCCGAAACTAATATTTATGGATCACACAAACATAAGTCTCGGTACGGGGATCCTACCCTCTCGTTTCATTGGTGTTTGGACAACCACGCCATGGATGCTGTCAAAAATTAGAATAAAGCCACAATGTCAACGCTGAGAGAGGTTCTTGCCGCTTCTTCTTAAAGGGAGAATATATACCTACCGAAGCGAAAGTGTTGAGCATAATGTTCATTATTTGAATTTCGCGCCTATTTGTGCAGTTAATCTACGGCCATCCCTAGTTGGCCCTCTCTACTCTGTGACATCAAGCGACCGGTACTATTTATTACTTTTAAAGTAATAAATACTGATTTAAACCTGAGCTACGCCTTTTAACTCAACAACAAGTAGCAATAATATTATATTTTCGATGTTTTGTTGAGATTTCTAACACAAGTAGTATTGTCAATTGTCCACACGACGGTCCACACAAAGCCTTATCGTTGATAAGGAAGAAATCAATTTAAACATCGTAAGATAAATATCGCACTACAGTTATCAAACGTAATGGTCATTGAGTGTTATACGATTACATATGTGGGTCAGTTTATTGAGGGATATGAGCGCACAGCGATTGTCTTGTCATTCTGCTCCAATTGGCGCAATAGGGTAGTCCCCGGCTCGAAATCTGAGCCGGGTAAAAAGTAATTTTTAAGCTCTTAGCCTCAGATTATTTTTTTTATGGGAAAGGAGGCAAACGCGCTAGTAAGCCACCTGATGTTATGTGTCTCAAAATCGACAACGAGCTCGCCTCCTATTACATTGAAACCTCAAAACGTTGTGGTAAAAATACATCTGTGCCTACCTTTTCGGGGGTAGCAGCGTGGATGTACATAAATGATATTAGATGTGTCCCCTATTATATATTTATATAGTCTGTCTGTCCGTTTCAAATAAAGTTTCAAACTTAATGCACCAGAATGGTAGAATAAGGGCCAAAATCGGCAAGCGTGGTGTAGGTTAGATGGGACTAAATATATCAATTTAACCATATTGTTGACCATATCTTTGTTCTTGTATGTAATAATAAAAAATCTGTGTAAAAAAATATTGCAACAATAGCACGTCCTGCTGTTGGTCTCGGGCCTCCTCTACAATTGAAACTTGATTGGTTGTTGGACTTCATATAGCTGAGAAATTTGTCAATATTTTCCAAATTTTTTTTCACTATTTTCAAATCAGCGGTTGCATGGGATTTGAACTCACTATCGCCAACTCGACGAACGTGCGAAACCCTAGAGACCATCACGCATTTATATACAGTACCTGGATGACCGAGCTTTGCTCGGATTTTTTTTCTTCCAAATGACATTTTCTAAAAATGATTCCTAGCTAGATCGATTTATCGCCCCCGAAACCCCCTATATACTAAATTTTATGAAAATCGTTGGAGCCGATTCCGAGATTATATATATATATATATATATATATATATATATATACAAAAATTGCTCATTTAAAGATATAAGATATTAATAAATTCAAAATCCCCTCCGTGTAATTAAAAACGCACTTTTCAAATACTTAAAATCTCTGCTCAAATCTGGTACTATCATCACTTGACATAACACTACCTACAATAGTAAGTGCACTAGCCCACTTTGCTGTTAACTACTTATTAAATAAACATGTGAACGCTTTTTATTTGTCACGCTGACGGCTGAATCCGTTGGACGGATTTTGATGAATTTTTGTGTAAGGATAGACGGGATCCTTAATAAATTATAGTTCCCTTTTTATTACCACATAAATGTTAGGTTCCTGTAGAATTATCAAAATAACGAACAGGCACATCCGCTGTTTTAATTACTCATAAATTTTTCTCCCTTAAGTTTTAAAGACGTTCACGCAGGCATAATCAAATGTTATTATTCATCATCAGCCCAAATACGTCCCACTGCTGGGCACAGGCCTCCTCTACAACTAAGAGGGTTTAGGCCTTAGTCCACCACGCTGGCCTAGTGCGGGTTGGCGGACTACACACCTAAGAAATTCCTAAGAACTTTTAGGTGTGCAGGTTTTATCACGATGTTTTCCTTCGCCGTTAAGCAAGTGATAATTCATTGTGAATACAGTGCACATAACTTCGAAAAGTCAGAGGTGTGCGCCTGGGGTTTGAACCTGCGACCGCCGAAATTCTCGACCGCGCGCCTAAACCTCGAGGCCATCACTGCTTGCTAATATTGTTGTATGTTAATATTACTTATCAATAAATATAAAATGTTATCCAATAACCTTGTCGCTGAGCGCCGTTAGCGTAATCTTAACGCAACGACGAACATGCCGTTATCGCGTACTGCAACGGCGAATTATCAGTATGTACACAGTTTGACATTTATTGCCTGAGAAGTGTCGCAATTCTAATATCTATCATAAATATGGCATTTATTGATGTTTAACACTAGTTAAATAATTAACACGTTAAACCCGTTTACATGATTACGCGCATTTACTTGGCTTCTTCAGTTTTAATATTATCATTGATAATTACACATGTGTTATTTATTTCTAAATCAAATCAAATTATCTTTATCAAATAGACTTTTACAAGTTCTTTTGAATCGTCAATTTTGAACTTTTGCCGCTTCGAAACGTGTTATAGCTGTGGAGAAGAAACCCCCTCAGCAACACGACATGTCATTTATTTTTTCTTTAAAAAATAGCAATATAATAGTATGTCTTTTTTTTCATTACATTTTTTTTTTTTTTTATTATCTATATAAACTCATTCCTCCCTCCCTCCCTCATTCCGCCCTCCACTGAACTTAAAAGGGCTCCACGCATTTGTAGTGCTGGCTGGTAGACTACGCATTTAAAAAGTCCTAAGAACATTAAGTGTAACAATAAACTACGTTGTAATACATTGTGATTAGACATTTAGGTACTTCCATAGAAGCCCAAAAGCGTTAAACTTTAATTGTGTAATGTCCAGATTATAATTGTTTATTTTAGGGTCAGGATATTCTCATTTATATGTCAAATTGCTTTTGTTAAATAAAGATTTACAGCTTAAAGATTGTTATTCGGAATTTTGTAAGGCACCATGGGCTTTTAGGCTTCTATAGAAGTACCGCCACTGATTAGATACATAGCTTCAAAAAGTCTAAAAGTCAAATAGCGTGGGATTCGATCCACCACCGAGATTTGTCTCAACAGACCGCGCATCCAATCTTCGAGGTCATCTCTCCTTTCACATACACACATTAAGCCAAATACAACACAAATTAGAAAATTTACGCCTTACGGTCGCGGGTTCAAACCCCAGGCATACACCTCTGAATGAATTTTCCAAGTTATGTGTGTATTCACAATGAATAATCACGTACTTTAACGGTGAAGGAAAACATCGTGATGAAACCTGCACACCTAAAACTTCTTAGGAATTTCTTAGGTGTGTAGTCCGCCAACCCGCACTAGGCCAGCGTGGTGGACTAAGGCCTAAACCCTCTCAATGGTAGAGGAGGCCCGTGCCCAGCAGTGGGACGTATATGGGCTGATGATGAATTGCCTTAAGCTCACCTGTTCGGTATCTCGGGGACCCATCTTTTCATATTAATTTCGATACGAGTCAAAGACAATCTAGGTCCCCATAGAGGCTCACTGAGCATCACCGTTCGGTGTAAATTCTGTTCGTATTATTGTCGATGTTGGTTTACAGGAGTTGCAGTGGCGGATGCTTAGTGGTATAGTCTCTAGCAAAACGATATTCGGTAAACCACCTTAATCAGGTTTATAGCCCGCCTTAGTGACCTATGCAGTGGTCGCGTTGTTAGGATTAGCCTAAATCCTGGCACAAATAGATCGGCCGTTAGTCGTTCTTCGCAAGTAGACACTGCAGAAATTAATTATCTCTTTATGGGGCAATGTATTCGCCTCCAAACTCCCAGAGGCTATTAGAGAGCTACAGTTACAGTTTAAGAACATAATAAAATATGAAATGTATAAAAAAAGAGTGTGTGTACTTATGTACACGCGTTAGAAGTTATACCACACGACTGAAGTAAAACTTATAAATACGCCCAACAGTCACATACATAGTTCTTAGTTTACACCACATTTTACATTTCTGAACGCACTCATAAATATTTGACAACTAATAAATATGTCAATCCCTTTTTATTACTGTCACTATTCTACATTTTTAAAATCTAAAACACATAAACTTTTTTTTCGATAAAATATTCGATCCGAAACATATTAAAACCTTTCTGATCCATTTGAAACCTACATTTAACATAGGCAGCTTCAACCTGTGAATTTTGTGCCACAGTGATGCGCGCGCATCCTAAAATTTCACTCTCATAATTTTTTCATAACGCGCCTAAAGAAGTATAACTTCAAAAACCCTTAAAAACTATTGTTACTGTCGTGTCAGTAAAATAAATCATCATTTTGAGTCCATACATTTAATTTATCAGTCGAACAAGTCTATTCATGTTCAAGGTTGTATGAATTGTGTACAGTCTCTTAAATACTTCAATTAAATGTCACAACTAGAATCAAAACATGTGGATTATTTATGATTCATCGCTGAAGTAACGTGCAAAGTTAAAAACGAGTATCGAAGTACAGACGTAATAACCAGTTTAGAATTGGTTGCGGAAGTATCAAACATTTGTCTCGGGGCGGAGATCGAACCCGCGGCCTCTCAGCCGGTAGTTTACTAAAATTATGATCCACTAAAATAACTCAATTATATTCTAGACATTCTAAACTCCGCAATAACTAAACATCACCACAATGATGGCTTATGGATTCCCTATTTTTAAATAAATTTGAGAAATTAAATTTATCCATGTTTTTGCTCCGAATGCTTTATCAGTTAGTCAGAGCTTTATAAATTTGTGATAAAAAAAACTAATGAAAAAACATTGAATCCATACAGATATCGAATGCCTCATTACACGCTCGTCAGAACAACCCCTGTACACAAGAATCAAGGCGGCCTACACAGAAATGACACCGAGCTGTAAAGCTCAGCGAATCTATGGGGACCAACCCGCATCGAAACTACCTAACAAAAATAGTATGTACAATGTATTTAAGTAGTGATGGCCTCGAGATTAAGGCACGCGGTTGAGAATCTCGCCGGTCGCGGGTTCAAACCCCCAGGAACAGACCTCTGACTTTTCGAAGTTATGTGTGTATTCTTAATGAGTTATCACTTACTTTAACGTTGAAGGAAAACATCGTGAGAAAACTCGCAGACCTAAAAAGTTGTGGACTAAGGCCTAAACACTCTCAGTTGTAGTGGAGGCCCGTGCCTAGCGGGACGTATATGGGCTGATGATGATGATGAATGTATTTAACAGGCAAAGTTAACCCTTATTTATAATTATATAGTTTTATATACAAATTACCTGTGACGAAGTCTCTTGCAGTCCAATCGCGAGTCCTTCCAGCAGACTGTGCACAAACAACGCACACAACAGTCCTATTATCCCCGAGGATCTTTCACTGCATGGAGGAGAGTGGCTGACGTGACACAGCCTCGGATTCCCCGCCTCCCCACCACACCGCAACTCCTCGTTCCTCACCAACAGCGCCGTATCCTCCACACTGCCGTACCTCTGACTTAGCCCCTCATTTCTCTGATTTTCCCTATGGAATAGATGGACTAGCTCATCAACGAAGTATACTAGGAAGAATCCAATGCACACCATAAGTTCTGTGTATTTGGGGTACTTCTCCCTCGCTTCAGGCATCATGTGGACTAGAGAAGTTGAGAGAAGAACCCCGCCGCCAAAGCAGAGAAGGCAAGAGAGGAGCAGAGGATGTCGCTGTCTCGCTCCCTCGGAGAAGCAAGCGGGAACTATACCACTGAAGAAACTGCCCAAGCCGAGGGCCAGCATTGATATAACTTTCGCCGTGGATACTTCCATTTTGTATATCTTCTAAGGCACCAATTCTGATGTAAAATATTCTGGTAATGAACTAAAAGTCCCTATTCAAATACAATGAAAATCTGCACCAATCACTAAGCGTTTGTCTTTGTTTTCAATGCACAATCTTATCTTTCAAATATTCACTTTTTACGGAACAACATTTTAACGTTTACATTATAATATTATCACTTTATCAGCTTTTTTTTCCGTTCACAAAATCACCAAACGCGACCGCACCACACGACCGCCGCAACTGAATGACAAGCCGTGCAATTACCGCCAATGGAATAAAATTATCTTTACCTCAACCATACTTATTGTATTGCAATATGGGTGATAATTGAATAACAGGATAATACATCGTAATACCGCACAACCATTATAAGAAGACCCGTGTATGATAAAAGGATTTGATCTCTTTAACGCGGCATAAAAAGATCTTTGTATAATGGAATTTAATTGAGTTCGGTAGCTGATA
The DNA here is from genome assembly GCA_907164795.1 of Hemaris fuciformis. Taxonomy (NCBI): domain Eukaryota; kingdom Metazoa; phylum Arthropoda; class Insecta; order Lepidoptera; family Sphingidae; genus Hemaris; species Hemaris fuciformis. Next base: position 1,426,026 of record OU015447.1, read on the forward strand.
GCGGAATTGGTGCAAGTTTCAACGTTTATCTGTCGGATTACAAATAATTACAATGCCATAAATCATTATGAATGTTTTGTGAAATTGTTTATTTTGTTTGTTTTTTAATTGTACACCAAAGGAAATTAATCTTAGAAATTTTCTGTGAATTAAAATAAAGCAATCGTAAAAGCGTGGCTAAAGTGAAAAATATTGTAAAAAAGATACATAAACTCACGCCTGTATTCCCCGAAGGGGTAGGCAGAGGTGCATTTCTGCACCCACATTTCGCCAGGTATCTATCAGTCCCACGTAATAGGGGGCGAGCCTATTTCCGTTTTTCGGGCACATTTCCAGACTCCGTGCTGTTACTGAGAATTTCCTAATGGAAAACCCAATAACACTTTGCCCGACCCGGGAATCGAACCCAGAACCTCTAGATCGCACGGCACATACTTGTACCGCGAGACCACGAGGCAGTCGAAAAAAAATCTTAATGAACAATTATGGTGTGATCAATATGCCTGAAAAACGGCAATACGCTCACATAGCTGGCGAAATGTAAGTACCGAGATCAACCTCTGCCTACCCCTTCGTCTAATGCTGGCGTGAGGTTACATATGTATGTATAAAATATCCTTGAACCATATAAACCTAGAACTATATTATGACCTACAATAAACGTCCTTTTATCGTTTTGGACAAATATTTGCTGATTGTACAAATATTTTAACCGATGGCTTCGATACCTCGGTCAGGCGACACTCGTAAGTATGAAAATTATTGAACATAACAAAGAAATCATTTAAATGTAGCCTTTACTCCTTAATTCGACCGTACTCGGTTGCATTATATTTCGACCTTGCGTTCTCGAGGTAAATGCACGTTAAACAAGTTTAAAACTTTAAGTCAATACTTCCCGTACGTGCTCGTAAATTTTAAAATCCCTTTATTTTTCTTAAACTATAGACTTTCTGAACTTTATGCATTAATACGTAGGATAGGATGACATCAATTACACTATAAAAGGAATTTAATCATTTTAAAATTGCTGAGGGGGTTTGACGTTTAGGTATTTGATTCAATTTTATTTTACAGTAATGCTATAGGTACCGATTTTATTAACCCGTAATTAGATATCGTGCAGTATACTTCTCGTCACAGTAACAAAAATTTAACTTGGACAAAAAATAGGTAGATTTTTTTGAGTATTTCTTCTACAACGCCTCACCAGCTAAGTACAACATTTGTGACGATCGTATAAATAAAATTAGAAAGAATGTCTGTCGAAAAGGGTTAAAAAAGCTTGTAACATGTACATAAATACACATTTACACTTATCCGTAAAAGGACAGTCAGATGTGTACTTCAATTACTTTTGTACATACATATTATATCACTTCATCATCAGCTCATATATGTCCCACTGCTGGGCACTCCTCTACAACTGAGAGGGTTTACATATCATTTAGCAGGGTACGAACCTTTTGTCGTATACGGAGCACGCAAACGCTGAATCGTGGATTTAAAATATGTACATCTGTGCCGACCCTCACAGGGATAAAGGTATCAATATATTTGCGTAGCTCTTTTGAATAAGTACCTTTTCCAGTTGCTTTGTTACGCAAAACAGACAAATCTTTGTCTTAATATAAGCCAACAAACACCAAACCCACAAATTTTTACTAATATTAAAAAGTAAGGTTCTAGGGGATAATCTCTAGATCTACCGGACGGATTTTCAAAATTCTATCAGTGTTAAATAGCTCATTTATCGAGTAAGGTTATAAGCTATATATTATCACGCTTCGACCTAAAGGACCGGTGCATTAACGAAAAATATGTTAAAAACGAGGAAGAAAAAATGTCTTTAGAAATCTAAAGTTATTATTCTTTATACAGTTTTAATACCAGTGGCGGTACTTCCATAGAAGCCCAAAAGCAAAATTTGCCTTTTAAAATTCCAAATAATAATTTTTAGGCTTGAAATATTTATTTAACAAAGCAATTTGTTAAATAAAGACCCCACAACAAGCAAATATAAACTAGACATTACACAAATTACGTTTTACGCTTTTGGGCTTCTATGGAAGTACCGCCACTGTTTAATACTACGCCAAATTTGATAAAAACAATACATAATTAACGGTCTAAAACTTAAAAAAAAGTTAAAGCATGTAATATAACATATCTTTGCGATGGAGTCATTTTGAAGCCGATAGCGATTTGTCATTCAACGAAGTAATTCCCCGAGGAACCGCGATATTTCATGGGGATTTACTTTTTAAATTATTCTTGGTCTTTCCAACTTTTATCCTTGCAATTGTCCTAATGTCCATGATAATAATAACAAACTGGACAGCCCCGTGGCGCAGTTGGCTAGACACCAGCTTGCGAAACGAGAGGCCGCGGGTTCGATCCCCGCACCGAGACAAATGTTTGTATGATCCACAAATATTTGTTTGGGGTCTGGGTGTTTGTGAAACCGAAAACTCTCTCGTAGTTTGTGATACCCACGACACAAGACTCGTATCCTAGTGTGGGGTCAGAACTATGTATGTGACTGTTGGGTGTATTTATTTATTTATTAAACTACAACTGTAGTTACTTATTTAGTTAGTAAAAAGAGGTATTTATTGAGTTAGTTCGTAAAAATAGGAATAATATTATTGAATGCTAAAGTATATTGAACAGGTAATAATAATGCTCTGGAAATTTAGGCGCGCGGTCGGTCGCAATCTCATTTTTGCGGAGTGAGTTCAAATCCCAAGCACTTCAAAATTATATATTTATGCTTAATGATAAAGGAAGGTTTAAAAATGCGAACCTAGATGACAAAAAAGATGACTAAGCTTAAGTGATGATGCATTTCGATCAAGAAATATTAATAGTAGCAAAAAGTAGTTGTGATGTTTTTTTGGTTCTATTATAACATAATATGTTATTAACTTTGTCAGCATTCAAATATGCGTCAAGATATATACCTACATCCCGTTTCGACATATGTATGTGTATGTCAGGGCTTCATAATTTGGCATTTTCGAGTATGTTCCGAGCTGCGTCTAAAGATTTTTTTATGAAAAATTAATTCACCCAACAGTCACATACATAGTTCTGACCCCATACTAAGATGTCGGGTGTCGTGGATATCCAAAACAACGAGAGACTTTTTAATGTCTTGTCTTGATGCGGAAATCGAACCCGCGGTCCCTCGTTTCACAAGCTGGTGTCTAGCCAACTGCGCTACGGGGCTGTCAAAATGTTATGTTGCTGTTTATGGAAAAACGCAATATTTCTTCACGTCACAGAAAAGTATAATTTTGTAATTAAATAAATAAATAAATACACCCAACAGTCACATACATAGTTCCGACCCCACACTAGAATACATAAGTATAAGTCCTGTGTCGTGAGTATCAGAAACTACAAGAGACTTTTCGGTCTCACAAACACCCAGACCCGAAACAAATATTTGTGGATCACACAAACATTTGTCTCGGTGCGGGGATCGAACCCGCGGCCTCTCGTTTCGCAAGCTGGTGTCTAGCCAACTGCGCCACGGGGCTGTCAAATTATGCCGACATACCGTCGGAGGTCTCAAAAATTGTGTCCTAAATAACGTTGTTAATAATAATAGCCTTATATCTACAGTTTATTATTAATGGTCAGGTGTTGATGCGGCGGATGTTATACGCATATACAGCGGGGCCGGCCCTCCGATAACTCCACGCTCCAATTTTATATTCAACAACTGATAAACAAATGTGTATTTTATAACATTATCCGTGTCTTTGGAGATATGATTTATTTTGGTATACGACCGCTTTTAATACGTCGAAAATTAATTAGGTTTGGAGGTCTCAAACAATCAACCAAACTTTTGATGACTATACTTGCCATGGTGAAGAAAATCATTGTGAGGAAACCTGCTCACCTAAAAGTTCTTAGGAATTTCTTAGGTGTGTAGTCCGCCAACCCGCACCAGGCCAGCGTGGTGGACTGAGGCCTAAGCCCGATCAGTTGTAGCGGAGGCCCGTGCTCAGCAGTGGGACGTGTACGGGCTGATGATGATCGCTATCATTTGTAATGTAATTTACATACATACATACATAAACTCACGCCTGTATTCCCTGAAGGGGTAGGCATTTCTACACCCACATTTTGCCAGGTATGTATCAGTCCCGCGTAACAGGGGGCGAGCCTATTGCCGTTTTTCGGGCACACTTCCAGACTCCGTGCTGCTACTGAGAATCTCCTAATGGAAAAATCCAAGAAGACTTTGCTCGACCCGGGAATCGAACCCAGGACCTCTAGATCGCACGGCACATACTTGTACCGCGAGACCACGAGGCAGTCGTAATGTAATTTATTCCGAAAAAAAATTATGTTTAATAGGTACATATTGGTGTCATAATTGTCCCTAAATGTATGTATATACATCTAATATGTATACTATGTATGCGTTACTATTGCTTTTTCAATTAGTGTTTAAAATAATATGACAATACCATCCGCACGATTCTATACCCATATCAATCTCTATTTTCACCATCCGATGTTCGTGGATGCCATAAAACAAAAAAAAACATACATTTCTACTAACTATTCAAACCTTTTTGTATTTGTAGCAAAAAAATATGATCAAAGAAGAATTAAGGAATTCGTGTCATAATTTGGCAGTTGTAAATGAAGAAGCATGAACGAATTATTGCAAAAACATGGATGTGCCAACGTGTTCACGGTTCCTGACGGACTCCGGGAGCTTATGGCCGATATAACACGCGAGGTACAACACCTGCATTTATATTCCACTGACGGACATAAAGCGATTACGGTTTATATTGATTAACTAGCTGTGCCCGCGATATCACCCGCGCGAATTAGTTATTTTTTTATTGTTTATTAATAAAAATAATAAAATTTCTAAAATAAAAGTAACCTAAGTTACTCTTTTTTACATAGCTATATGCTTAGTGAAAGTCCCGTTAAAATTGGTCCACCCGTTTCAGAGATTAGCCGGAACAAACAGACAGACAAACAAAAATTGTAAAAACTTTATATTTACTAACTTTATATTACAAACACACTCCAATTTTATTTATTTGTATAAATGTATAGATTCACACTCACCTAGTACGGGTTGGTAGACTTTGCGTAACTAAGAAATTCTTCATAGAAAACTCTCAGGAATGCAAGTTACACTACGATATTTTTCGTTGAACTTCAACTCTATAATAATAGTAATTTAAAGTTTATATTAGAACATATTACGTTTTTTAGCACTTTTGTTACAGTAATTATAGACAACCATGACATGCATCTGACGTGATGAAACCTGCACACCTAAAATTTCTTAAGTGTGTAGCCCGACAACCCGCACTAGGCCAGCGTGGTGGACTAAGGCCTAAACCCTCTCAGTTGTAGGGGATGCCTGTGCCCAGCAATGGGACGTATATGGGCTGATGATGATGACATGCAACTAGCCGTGTAGAATTTTTTTTAAACATAATTTTAGAAAATGTAAACGGATGAACATATTATATTTGTAGCTCAATCTTTGTCTAACGTTTGCGTAGCAATGTAACTTATACGCAGATACAATGACGAATGAGTTTTGTGTTAAATTAATTGCAAACCTACGAAGGAAAGGCGTTTGAACCGGTGACATTCTAATATCAGCCTTGAACTTTTAGAACAAAGCATTGTTGCAAAACCATTGTCCAAATCTGCACAAAGTAAAGCACAACAAATCTATCTATTTATATCAACTTCTACCCGTTGTAAAGCTGGAAGTTTTTCTGAAGCAAAACAGGGTTTAGACCTTAGTCCACCACGCTGGCCTGGTGTGGGTTGGCGGATTACACACCTAAGAAGTTTCTAAGAACTTTTAGGTGTACAGGTTTCCTCACGATGTTTTCCTTCACTGTTAAAGTACGTGATAGTTCATTGTGAATACACAGATAACTTCAAAAAATCAGAGGTGTGTGCCTGGAGTTTGAACCCGCGACCGCCGAGATTCTCGACCGCGTATCTGAGGCTATCAGGAAATCAAAATTGAAGTAATCAACTAAAACCTAATAATAGCTTTTGAAACGTGGTCGCTTTAATACACCTCTGCCACTCCGAGGAAATCTACGTCTACCTCATCAAGGCAGAGTGCAAGCGTCAGAGAGCATTATTGAACAAACACTTATATATTTTGATCATTGTTCTCAGGTATTACGCGATCAACCACCGAAGATTTTCGATTACATAGCCAACTACCTCTCAGTATTGTTGATCACTCGTGAACACGGCATTCTCGCTGTCAGGATCCTCGACGATCTGTGTGACTGCAAACCTTCTGTGTCGGAACATCTCCTTCAACTCGGGATTGACAAAGGCCAAGTCGACGCCCTCGCTCAAATTATTAAAGATGAAATTGAGAGTGTTGAGCCCATTGAAGGCAAAGGTAACTTAACACTTTACGGCATTCACGAAGTATCAACAAGATATCATTCTTTTTGATTTTTCTTATTTTCAATGTTTATCTTATGAGCCTATATATCTACTACTAGTACTAAATAAATAAATAAATAAATACACCCAACAGTCACATACATAGTTCTGACCCCACACTAGGATACAAGTCCTGTGTCGTGGGTATCAGAGACTACGAGAGACTTTTCGGTCTCACAAACACCCAGACCCGAAACAAATATTTGTGGATCACACAAACATTTGTCTCGGTGCGGGGATCGAACCCGCGGCCTCTCGTTTCGCAAGCTGGTGTCTAGCCATCTGCGCCACGGGGCTGTCAAATTTGCTCAATTTGCTCTCCCATATATATATACCTATATATATATTATACAGTATACTTCTTGAACGTTTATTGGAAACTCTCAGTAGAATTGTATTATGTATGTATGTTTATCAGCGTTTATCAAAGTAATAAACCTAGATATCGTGATGTCCCCATTGTGAACAATTTCCTTGGTAATTATGCCGCTGATAATCTTGGATTGTAACAAATGTTACAGAAAAAGTGAAGGAAACACAAATTATAAAGAAAATTTTAGCCAAAATGGTACTTGATGAGGAAATGTCCGCTAAAGTATGCCAAGTTGCCAGGAACGCGTACCGGGACTATTGGTACCGAAAGAAATTGATGGAAAAGGTAATTCGTAAATGGCCATATTTATAGATATCAATTTCTCTGAGTTTTTTTAAAAACCACCTCCTTTTTCTTTATCTGCTGACAATGAAATACTTTATAATGAATTTATTTTAGATTTTATGCAATGATTTATCCAATTTATATTTTTACTGGCGTCAGCAGATTCTATTCTTGCTCTTGCACGAATATTTCTATATACAACTTTCTTGATATTTTTTTTATACTGGCACGGCAAAGTGACCCCACTGTACCTGATGGTAAGCACGATGGAAAGTTTTACGATTATTTGAACTTAAACGATATACGTCTGTGTAGTATTCCTTTATGTCGACAGCCCCGTGGCGCAGTTGGCTAGACACCAGCTTGCGAAACGAGAGGCCGCGGGTTCGATCCCCGCACCGAGACAAATGTTTGTGTGATCCACAAATATTTGTTTCGGGTCTGGGTGTATGTGAGACCGAAAAGTCTCTCGTAGTTTCTGATACCCACGACACAAGAATTGTTTCTTAGTGTGGGATCAGAACTATGTATGTGACTGTTGGGTGTATTTATTATTATTATTATTATGTATAATAATTTACACATTTACTGCGATCATAACAAGGAATTCAGATTTAAAAATCAAAATGTGTTTGTTCTTTTAGAGTCTTATTGAGAAACCCAACGAAACCTGGGAGATTGCAGCTGAACGCACTTTGCAATTGTACAAAAAAACTAAACCATCCTTCAATGAACTGTCGCGCGCCACAGAAAAGATCCAGGTGATCTGTCCTTATTTGCTACGCCATCTACTTTATCTGCATAAAAGATAAATATATGTGTAGATACAACGTAGAAAAACAGCATATTTTTTCCATAGAGTCACTCATAGAATCTGATACTTGTGATCTAAGTATCTTTATGTGATGGCAGAGCCATGTGGTGACGTACTGGTATACGCTTCTGTCGACTATTTTTAAACTTCATACGGTCACCATCATCTCATATACCTACAATATTTTTAGGTTAATATAATTGTTTAAAAATTATTTTGTTTGTTTTTTTTTTTTTTCCCGTGGCGCAGTTGGCTAGACACCAGCTTGCGAAACGAGAGGCCGTGGGTTCGATCCCCGCACCGAGACAAATGTTTGTGTGATCCACAAATATTTGTTTCGGGTCTGGGTGTATGTGAGACCGAAAAGTCTCTCGTAGTTTCTGATACCCACGACACAAGACTTGTATCTTAGTGTGGGATCAGAACTATGTATGTGACTGTTGGGTGTATTTATTTATTATTATTTTTAATTACAACGCAATAGGCGGCGTACCGAGGTTATTACATTCGTAGAAACCTTCTTCGCCATTTGAAACCGAAGAAGAAAAAGAAACCTGGGCCTAAAGTTGAGCTACCTGGACCGCCGCTAGATATCGCTGCTTCAAGGGAAATAGATCTCGGTCCAGTAATTGTAAGTAACAATATCATTTTCCTCATTGACATTGCCATCTTCTAAAATTCTTCAATTTATACTTACTTAATATCCCGCTTGTATCCTCTAAAACACAATTTATATTTTATGCAGTCACAATTCGTCAGTTGTATTTTAAGTCCCAAATGTTTATGTGTAAAAGTCTTGATGACCTCGAGGTTTGGGCACGCGGTCGAGAATCTCGACGGTCGCGGGTTCAAACCCCAGGCACGCACCTCTGACTTTTCGCAGTTACGTGTGTATTCACAATGAATGATGTGATGAAACCTGCACACCTAAAAAAAAGTTCTTAGGAATTTCTTACGTGTGTAGTCCACAAGATGGTCCGACGACCTGGTGAAGGTCGCGGGTCGTCGCTGGATGCAGGCTGCCTCCAACAGGTCACTGTGGAAGTCACTGGGGGAGGCCTAAGTTCAGCAGTGGACTTCTTTAGGCTGATAATGATGATGATGATGATGTAGTCCGCCAACCCGCACTAGCCCAGCGTGGTGGACTAAGGCCTAAACCCTCTAAATGGTAGAGGAGGCCCGTGCCCAGCAGTGGGACGTATATGGGCTGATGATGATGATGATGATAATGATGATGAATGTTTATGTATACCGGGAACGTTTCCAGTTTGCATGACGCTGCTGAGAATTTCCTAATAAAATAAAACAATAAAACTTCCCCCGACCCTGGGTCGTTCGATAGCATACTGAACTTATGCCACAGGATCGATGAGGCAGACAAAATTTATTGACGTTAAATACAAATAATTCCCCAGAATGTAAAAATACGCGAGGATGACGTCAGCGCTTTATTCGACGAGGCGGCCACTGAAAAACTTGGACTCCGCTACCATCCGATGAAAACAATAACCCACTTAGAGAACGAGAAGGAATTTGTGGAAGACCAGATGGCGCTGGCCGCGGCTCGGAAGGCACAGAAAGAGTCCAGAGGTGCGGTGATTTTTGGTTTATTAAAAAGAAAAAAATTGTCACACACCGGCAAAGTAAATGTGTTCTGATTCATGTTCGATAAGATGCTGATAGCAACTCAATTGAATGAAAAAAAAAACTAAAAAACACGCTTTCATAAAAAAATTGAAAATAACTTACCTTAAATTTGACTTCCTCGTGGTCTTGCGGCACAAGTATGAGCCGTGTGATCTAGGGGTCCTGGGTTCGATTCCCGGGTCACATAAAGTGTTATTGGGTTAGGAAATCCTCAGTACCAGCAATCAATGTTAATTAATTTTCAGCTGGATCTCGCCACGCTCCTCAGTCCAGTCAGACACAATTGTCAACCGACATAGTTGAAACCATCACGACGGATACGCAAGAAAGTCACGGTTCAGATGTAGTGTCTGCCACCTTGGATATGGCTCTGCACAAAATATCATTCTCTGAAGTAAGTTTCAATAAGTCCTTCAAAACTTATGGAATTGTACGACTCTTTCTCCAGCTTACATTTTTATTGTGGTCAAAATTAATGCATGTTGAATTCTATGGCACGTTAAATTCAGGTCAAGTCATAAAAAAGAAGAATATTTTTATAGAGCCATGCAATCTTATTTAAAATATCAAATGTGTATAAATATTATCATATATTTCTCCAGGTAGAAGTAATTTGGAAATGCACGATAATGCAACACGCCTCTATTTTCGAAGGGATATTTGTAATTCTATACCCAGAATGTAATCCTTACTAATATTAAATGTGAATGTATAGGGATGTTTGTTACTCTTTCATGCAAAAACTACTTAGTCCAGTCAAATTATGAAATGAATAAACATGAAAATACGTAGTTTGGGGATCATTAAGGATCGGTAGCGGAGTGTATTCTGAGCATAAATTTCAATTTGAGATGTTCTCCGAAGGTCAGCTCAAGATCATTTCGATGAAAAGCGTTTAATTCGATATCTCGAGAACGGTTAGTGTTAGGCAAAAAATTGTAGACATTTTCTCTTCTAAATTAAATTCTAAAGATTATAATTTTTTAGGTTCCTCCTGAAGTCATACCGGATGAAATAGAAGAAATTCAAGAGGTCCCGGAGGAGACTGCAGCAGAGACTATTCCCGACGCTGTAGACGCAAACACAGAGGCTGAATCAGAGGCGATGCAAGAAGTGCCTGAAGATATTCCAGGTAAACACGTAAAATTATTACAAGTCATACATCTAAATGACTTTCAATAGAGTTAATAAACCAAATACCACAACATGGTATAACATAGTGTAGTGAGTCTCTATAATGTTCAGAGGTATTTAGTTACTCCATTAACGTAATGATGCAGTGACTTTTTTGACTGCCTCGTGGTCTCGCGGTACAGGTATGTGCCGTGCGATCTAGAGGTCCTGGATTCGATTCCCGGGTCGGGCAAAGTGTTATTGGGTTTTTCCATTAGGAAATTTTCGGTAACAGCACGGAGTCTGGAAATGTGCCCGAAAAACGGCAATAGGCTCGCCCCCTATTACGTGGGACTGATACATACTTGGCGAAATGTGGGTGCAGAAATGCACCTCTGCTTACCCCTTCGGAGAATACAGGCGTGAATTTATGTATGTATGTAAATTATTAAAAAATATGAGGCTATAATAAATTATGTAATTCCAAAGAACGCAGTGAGGGCGATGGTGAAAGTGTACCTACAGCATCAGTTCCATCATCAGCGCCGGATACTGCTAATACTACTGACGTTGAAGATGCTGGAGAAGAATTAGATACCGCTGAAGAAGAAGGAGAAGAATAAATTTAAATGAAATTAAAACCAAATTACCTGAACGGAGAAAAAATGCAAAATTATTGTGTATTGGCGTTCAACATACCTATTTGTTGTTCATTATCACTTATTTATATCTATATTTTGTGGTTAAATCAGTTGGTCGTAGCCTACTTGATTGTTTAAAATTATGAGTGAAATAAACAATTTTACGTAAGAAAACATGAACGATTTATTGCAATCACAAATTAAAAGTAGTTGTGAGTTGGCTCTCCCAAATGGCCTTAAGGAACTTATGTGGGATATTTCCAGAGAGGTCAGTAGTTATCTACCTTTATTTGTTATCAATAATGCAATTTCAGTTTTCATCATCATCATCATCATCAGCCCATATACGTCCCACTGCTGGGCACGGGCCTCCTCTACCATTGAGAGGGTTTAGGCCTTATTCCACCACGCTGGCCTAGTGCGGGTTGGCAGACTACACACCTAATAAATTTCTAAGAACTTTTAGGTGTGCAGGTTTCATCACGATGTTTTCCTTCACCGTTAAAGTACGTGATAATTCATTGTGAATACACACATAACTTCGAAAAGTCAGAGGTGTGTGCCTGGGGTTTGAACCCGCGACCGTCGAGATTCTCGACCGCGCACCCTAACCTCGAGGCCATCACGACATTAGTTAGTTCAGTTTTATCTATATAAATTTTTGAAGTTATATTTATTCTATGAGTCCGCCCCTCTGGTCTTTGTAGTAGTTTAAGATGTTAATATGATATATTTTTTTAAGGTTAATTCCATACTAGATAGATCAGGGCAGTGGCGGCACTTCCATAGGAACCCAAAAGCGTTACACATTAATTGTGTAATGTCTAGTTTATAATTGGTTATTGTGGGGTCAGTATATTCTCAATTATATTTCAAATTACTTTTGTTGAATAAAGATTTAAAGCTTAAAGATTAATATTCGGAATTTTGTAAGGCAAGCTGGGCTTTTGGGCTTCTATGGAAGTACCGCCACTAGATCAGGGTTGAATGACATGGCATTCATATTTTTCTAGCCAGAACGTAATTTATAGTTTTAAAATAATCAATGTTTTTGGAAATCAGGTTTTAAGGGCCCAACCACAAAACATCTACGACTTCATCGCCAAATACCTATCCGCATTGTTAGTAACAAGGGAGAATCTTTCCATTGCCGCTAAAGTATGCGATGAGACCTGCCAAGCACCTTGTCATATTGCATTGGAAGATAAACTAAGAGATATCGGACTTAGTGAAGAAGACGTTAATATAGCAGTGACTATTATCATGGACCATTTTGGAAAAAAGGGTGAAAATCTATTATTCTTCCTTCTAGAGGACATTTGAAATAAATTATTTAATTCTTTTCTGCATGTTTAATAACCTAATTTCATATGTTATTAATTAAAGTAAACGAAAGAAGCCTCCTAATGAAATTAATGAAGAAGACAAATATAAATGAGGTACTGCTACCTGCCATAGTTAATGCAGTACGATCGGCGTTTATCGAACAACATGTTTACAAAAACATGGAATTTGAGGTGAAAATCTATAGAAATTTATAAATATTACATACATACATACATAAACTCACGCCTGTATTCCCCGAAGGGGTAGGCAGAGGTGCATTTCTGCACCCACATTTCGCCAGGTATGTATCAGTCCCACGTAATAGGGGGCGAGCCTATTGCCGTTTTTCGGGCACATTTCCAGACTCCGTGCTGTTACTGAGGATTTCCTAATGGAAAAACCCAATAACACTTTGCCCGCCCCGGGAATCGAACCCAGGACCTCTAGATCGCACGGCACATACTTGTACCGCGAGACCACGAGGCAGTCCAATATTAATGTCAAAAAAATATTAATTATAAATATTAATGACAAAAAATGGGTTGTGGCTTGAGTTGAACATAATTTAGAGGTATTTTATTAAACACATCTAGCAGAGTTGTTTTACAGAAGAATGCAAGTATATTTAGTCAAGGATTTACTATTAAGAAACAGAATGATCGATGCCTACTTGGGGCGGCCTAAGTTCGGTACTACTAACGGTAACAAATTATGTGCAGACCCTGACAGATCATGAGGACGAAGTGAAGCAAGCCGCACGTCACACGTTGAAATTATACGAACAAACCGGTCCTTCTGATGAGGAGTATAACCAAATGGCAACAAAAATACAGGTAAAATAATTTCCACATCAAATTTCAAATTACAATCAAATTCACTACCTACATACATAATTACACTCAAGCTTGAATCCTTGAAGGAGTAGGCAAAAGTGTTTTGTTGGAATCCGCATTACGCAAGTTATTATTTTTCACATCATATCCAATGGAGAACCAGCATATTAACTTTTAATTTGCCGGACTTTGAGCTTATTTACTAATGAACAGTACGCTCCACCAGTAAACCAAACTCAGGACCTCCCAAACACACCACGATTATTTCACTTTGGAAAAAATCGTAGGTAATTTTGAGGTATACAGTTTTCTTTACTTTTGTTTAATATGACGAAACAAAAAGTAGATCTAGATTTAACTTGAGCAATTTATTGCTTCATACTTGCAACATCATACTATCTTCGAAGTCAAGGCTGCAGGAGACGTGACTTATGAATATATAATTCTAATAAATTAATAATTATTTGCCAATATGGTTATTTTAAAAAGATCACATATTTCATGTATATGATTTATTTCATGCTAGCAGTGTAGTAACAGTAACAACGTCTGTTTTAAAGTACCTACATTGTGATCCAAATGGACTGCCCATTGGCGACAGACAAGAACTTATCTCTCATCAGTCCCAACTTTTATGTCGGCCTTTTAAGCAATGTCATTGTTATTGGAAATAATAATGACTCAATTTCTTCTAGGCAGCCTACCGAGCTTACGGTGTAAGGCGCAAAGTTTGTACAGACAAATTAAAAGAAATGGAAAAGAAGGAAAAATCCCTGACAATAAAAGATGATGTTCATGCAGATAAAAAGGTAGATTTGGAAATATATGAAGGCATAAAGTTATCAATTCGATTCAAGTAAAATAATATATCAGCTTTAGCTAAATGCATGATTGTCAATAATTTTTAAAATAATTTTGTTTAGGTACCGGAGATGTTAAAGTTACAAAGAGCTAATAATAGGGGCAGTAAGTTCATAATTAATTTATATTTTTCTATTACGTATATTTACGTTGGTATGATGATTTTTTTGCTTATTATTCATATTTTTAGTACTTTTCAGGTGTGACTACAGAATCATCAATATCTCTTGCTGGTTCTTATATCAAACTGCCAAAATACACTCCTTATTCCGCCCATGATGTCCACTTTTATGACTACGATGAGGTTATTGAACGGGTACATTCTAATACAAACGTACTTGAAGATGTTACAACTGAAACAAAAAATATACGATTTAAAGAGCATGTGCTCCAAGGGGAATTCGAAAGCATGAGCTTTGATGCGTTGTCTGTTGAAGATGACGTATTAGAAGCTGATGATGAATCTGAAGGAACCATTGAGGAGCACATCCGTTCTGAAGGTGATGAAAATATGGAGAACAATATCAATGAAATGATTGAATTAGAGGGATTACATGAAGCTTATGAGCTGGGCGAAGAGCATAAAGACCATGAAATGGATGAAATGAGCGAAGGCAACGAAGATGATGAAATAACCGATGGAATTATGGAAGAATTGGAGGCTAATACGACGCAAAATTACGAGCTAAAAATAACTAATGAAGTTATAGCTATTAGTGGAAGTAATCGTAATAATGATGACTTCGGGATAACACATGAAT
The DNA here is from genome assembly GCA_907164795.1 of Hemaris fuciformis. Classification (NCBI taxonomy): domain Eukaryota; kingdom Metazoa; phylum Arthropoda; class Insecta; order Lepidoptera; family Sphingidae; genus Hemaris; species Hemaris fuciformis. Next base: position 1,441,157 of record OU015447.1, read on the forward strand.
GATACCAGTACAGTAAATATTACGCGGAATGACAATTGTTTACGTAATGTTTTAGATGGTCCTTTTAGCCATAGAAGCTTGATGTATCATTTTTGTATGTATAATAAATATATTGTTTTGAAATTATAAATTTATTTCATGTTTTGAGAAGAAAAAATAACAGATATGCAGTGACAATTAGTAATTTCTATAACATTTTCTGTTCAAGGCCTTCATGGGTTGAATAAACCATATATTGGCGAGATTTTTGGCATAAATATTCTTTTGCCAGGGTCAAATTCTTATTCTAATACTTCGAATATTTCTCAAGCATTCTAATAGGGAATATTCTTTATTTATTTCAATAGTTGAATAAAACTATCTTGAACTTTGTCCTTGGGAACGTGAGGATCATAGTAAAATTTGATATATTATTATCAAATATACACACAAACCAGTAGCGGTACTTCCATAGAAGCCTAAAAGTCCAGCTTGCCTTACCAAATTCCGAATAATAATCTTTAAGCTTTAAATCTTTATTTAACAAAAGCAATTTGACATATAAATGGGAATGTCCGGACCCAACAATAAAAAATTCTAAACATTACAAAATTAACGTGTAACGCTTTTGGGCTTCTATTTAAGTATGCCACTGACATACACGGCCGTCTACAGAACCGAAGTAGGCATACGTATACCGTATACCCGCCATCTGGGCACCTTCCTAGACTCCGCGGAGCCAAAACCTCAATAACACCGCCCAACCCAGAATTCTCAATCACACACCGCATGCTCGTATCCTGGAGCCGATAAGGTAGCAAATCTATACAAATAAATATAATTGGAGTATCTGTTTGTGATATTGAAATAACCGCTTTTTAATAAATGCATGTATACACGGTACATATACCAAAATAACGTTTTTTACAGTTTTTGTCTGTCAGTCTGTCTGTCTGTTTGTTCCGGCTTATCTCTGAAACGGGTAGACCGATTTTGACGGGACTTTTATTGGCATGTAGCTGATGTAATAAGGAGTAGCTTAGGCTAAAAGGAAATTAAGAAACGACTGTTAGGGAACGAAGTTCGCTGGGTCAGCTAGTTGTGGAATAAAATTTGGAAAATGTCAAGAGAAGAAGACCGATCCATCAAAAACAAATGAACTTCTTTTTTAATAAATTTATTCAATACAGATCTTACAATTAATAGTAGGACGAAATTATATATTCATAATAACATACATATTTTTGGTCAATTATATAGTTTATGTAGCCTAAATAAATCTAAATAACCTATAACCTATGTACGTGTGGGATAAAACAGTGCTCTCTATATTTTACTACATTAGATAAATGCTTTTATATATCTGAATTATTTCAGCTGCATTGACAACAAACTTAAAATATCCAACAAACAAATCTTCAACAAAACAAATATTGAAAATATACGGAGACAAATAGCGGCAACAGATGGAGCACACAAGTAAAAAAGAGAAAATATAGGCATACTATATAGTATATATGTATATGTACATTATACTTGTGGATGTTACACATAGATATGGTCATACTGAAGAAACTTTTAGCGTAGGGTAAAAATTCATTTTTCACAATCTGGTAGGCTAGGTAGCTATGATACATTTTTTTTATCAAAAGCATTATTTATTCATTATTTATTTAGCAATTACAGTAACTAATTGATTGATTGAACTAAATGGACGCAATCTAATCATGATAAAGCCAATTAAAATCGAATGCAAAATTAGTGATTGCTAAATTCTGATAAATTTAGATCGATAAATACATCAACATCAGATGCATGTAACGTTCCATATATGACCACATCTCCTTGTAACGCATCGTATAAAATGCTTTTTTTAGATCTATAAATAAAATGGACTAAGGCTTAAACCCTCTCAGTTGTAGAGGAGGTCCGTGCCCAGCAGTATATGTGCCGACGATGATGATGATGATGATGATATCAGCTGCCATTAAAAAGTAACTGAAGGCGTATAAGATAAAGAAACTGCCGTTTCTAAAAGTACCGCGGTAGAGTTAAAAAGTAGCACAGAGTATTTAAAATTAAGTCTAGATATAACTAAGGACCTTCCTTAAAAAAATATACCTGGGTTACAAGAATGTTTTGTCTCGCAACGTTGAATGCTCCACGTCTTCTGAGGAAGCGAGACAGATTATACTTAAGAAATTAACGCTCGTAAGTCAGGTCCTGCCTATGTCAATGTGACGACTTTCAAAATACATTCATAACAGACACAAGAATAACTTTTCCTATTTTAATATTACTTAAAATATTTATTGCGATAAAAGTATATTAAACACGACAAGACGTATAAGCACCTAATATATTATTACAAAAGTTGTATTTTTAGAAAAATATTTTCCAAAAAAATATGTAACCGCGAGTAGCCGCCCAATATATATTATTACTAATGAAATATCTTATAATGTCAATAGAAATCACAGCAGAGCAAGAATAAAACTTAGTTAGTACATTGTGATAGTTTGCAATGAAATTAAACTAACTAAACAACAAACATTAGACTAGCGGAGACATCCCCTAAAATAAATAAAATTAATTGTTCGATATATCTTAATATTATGCGAAAAAATCTTATTTACAAACAATTCCATAAACGTCGTTCTAGACTAAAATTGTAGACAGAATATTCAAATTTAGCTACACCAGGAATTAATTAACAAAACGCAAACTAGATGGCGCTAAACACAATTTTATTGCAACATCAACAGTGGATTTTCATTTGAGCTAATAAGAGATCGCGTAACTAAAGCTTTGGCATAATCCAAATTTTTATTTTGAGAACAAAATATTAATAAAATAAAAACTCTTCGCATGTTGTCATGGTTGAATTCCATAAAATTAATTATAAATAAATTTAATGTTATATGGTATCCACGCCCCCGATCAGCTTGTTTCCATACTCGCTTAGAACCTGGAAAAATTTAATAAATACATTTTAATGCCAATATATTTTACACGTAGTTCACAGTATTATTGAATCAATGGACTAAAACTAAAAATTCTCAATGAACAAAGAATCCCGATAAGGCGGCCATTTGTACCTTTCAATGTATGTTTTTTATGTTTAGTGTACAATAAAGTGTTAAATAAATCCCATCATACTCCATCACAACAGTTGCAAGTGGTAAAGCCACGTCGTAATCAAATTTTGTATGCAGTACAAATGCTCGACCGGGGTGTAGCCACTGTCTAATAGAGAAAAACACTGATGGTATGTGCAGTGTACTTAAATTAAACACAGTTATTATGACCTGAGGCCAAATGTGCGAAGTTAGATCCTAGAACACGACAAACTTGCCACAACATGCCTGTGTCCTCCGAAGAGTATAGCAAAGGTGCTTTCTGCACCCACATTTCGACAGGTACGTATCAGTCCTAAGAAATAGAGGGCGAGCCTATTGCCGTTTTCCGGGCACATTTCCAGACTGTGGTGCTACTGAGAATTTCCTAATGAAAAAACCCAATAAACACTTTGGGAATTGGGAATCGAACCCAGGACCTTTATATCGCATACTTAGTTTACAAATATTGGCAAATTGATCTCAGCAGTTTAATTCACAAAATAAAATAGTGTTCTACAATTGGTATGAGCAAGGTCGGGCCGGTCTACTCCTGGCAAACTGACGTCATCGGGTCTACCATTTCTGTATGTTATAATTACATATTATGTACTTATGTGCATATTTTTTTTGTTAACTACTATTTTCTGGGTTGTCTGGAAGAGATCGTTAATAGCGATAAGACCGCCTTTTGTGGCACTCTTGGAATTTATTTTAGTTTTATTTTATGTTATTCTTGTTTCTATGGTGTCCAATAAAGCATATAAAATAAAATAAAATAAATAAAACATGTGTGAGTGAAGCAGTGATGGCCTCGAGGTTTAGGCGCGCGGTTGAGTATTTCGGCGGTCGCAGGTTCAAACTCCAGGCACACACCTCTGACTTTTCGAAGTTATGTGTGTATTCACAATGAATTATCACTTGCTTTAACGGTGAAGGAAAACATCGTGATAAAACCTGCACACCTAAAAGTTGTTAGGAATTTCTTAGGTGTGTAGTCCGCCAACCCGCACTAGGCCAGCGTGGTGGACTAAGGCCTAAACCCTCTCAGTGGTAGTGGAGGCCCGTGGCCAGCAGTGGGACGTATTTGGGCTGATGATGATGATGTGTGAGTACCTTGTAGAGCAGTATGTAGTGGTGCCGGTTGGCGAGCGCGTGCGGTCGCTGCGCGCGCAGCAGTCGCACGGTGCGCGGCACGTCGGCGCCGCCGCCCGCCAGCGCGCGCGCGCACACGTCCAGCGCCACCAGCACGGCCGCGCGCCCCGCGCCCGACGCGCACACAACCACGCACGGACGCACGCCTGCGGACGGACGAGCGAATCAATACATACGTACAACAGACACATACATAGTTCTGACCCCACACTAGGATACAAGTAGAGTTTGCAATTCCGCGTTCCCGCATTTTTTGACTCGGCAAGGTAATTTAGCTTTTATGAAATGAAATGAAATGAAATTGCTTTATTTGGTCACGTAGGCAATCAAATAAAACTTATGACAAGTCAATACAGAAAAGAAAAATCTTTTATTATTACATTATAATTTAACTATGGTTCATTTTATATAATTTGTACAAAAATATTTACGGTTTTTTTTTATAATTTATTTTTAGTTTTCATCAGGAAATACATAATATTATATTATTATTTACTGAAGGCCTATTAGCTCCATCACAACAGCGTGGGCGCGTCAGTCAGATCGATCAACCGATCGAGCGATTATGGAGGATTAAAATTGGTTTATTTGTTTGTTTAGGTAAAATAAGTCCATATTAACACACAGGAAACCCTATTGATTGCAAACCCCAACCCCTAACTAACCTCATAAGAACTATGAAAAAGTACTTTTTCTATTAGATATTGTATGAATGTTTCTATTATTATAATTTTTTAATATAGTGTATATAAACTACAGGTAATAAAGCATTATTATATGCATATTTTTGCATTTTTAAATTTTACTGCGTGTTACGTTGTAACTTGTTACGACCGCCTGACGGCGGGAACAATAAAAAAAACAATTACAAAATAATCAATTTATTAAAAAAATAAAAATAAAATAAAAATTCTATATTTATGACTACACCCAGGGGGGTGGATTCTTGGCACAGGAAAGCTTTCTGGTCCCAATAAAACCCTATGTGCACTGGGGACTTAACTTCGGTCTTTCGATCCCGTGACGCGTGGAGGGGTCTTCGGTGATATATCGGAAGGCCCTCAGCCGCAGGGGTCTGCTGGAGTCGGTGGGCAGAAGCGTTGCCCGTTGGTACAGTCCGTACTAGTACGTGCAGCTGTCGTTCACAAACGTACTGTGGACTTGCAGCTCGTAGTTCTCAATCCGAGTCGTGAACGTGCAGCTCGTATTTCTCAACCCGAACGGAGAACCCCCAGTTTCCAAGGGGTTGAAAATGATGCGATCCGCTTTTAATTTCTTTTTCGTTTTAGTATAGCACTGATTTTACTACTGTTTAAAAAATGCGAACTAATCACAACTCTCTGGCGTCGGAATTTTTCCATTCTCTCTCCGCGAATTCGTCCTTATATAGGTACATATCGGTTCGGTGGTGGGCCTATTTCCTTCCTGAGGCGACAATGCGTACTGTCAGATTCTCGATTGTTCCGTATGACATGAGACAGAGATATGGAAAGAACGGTACAACCGAAGCAAGACACGCCACGACTACCCTCTATATTTTTGTAAATCCCTGTGGGACTGAGATAGTAATTATAGAATCGAGCGAGATGGAATAGTTCGTAGGAAGTTGTGCCGTCGATCGCTATTGTATTTTTTCTCGAAATTTCTGGCTGTGGCGTTTACTATCCGATGTTCTAGAAATAATTTGATTTCCGGCACCGACGAATACCTTATATGGTCGTTGTGATGATATCGCTAGTTAAAGCGCGCGGTTTGCATTCAATTGTAACAACGGGTTATTTGTTTGTTTGTATGTAGTTATTATTTGTATTTATTTTATGTTTATAAACTTGTTACAACGTAACATGCGGGAAAAAATTACTGCGGGATTTCAAACCCTAGATACAAGTCCTGTACGTAGTGAAACGTAGTGTAGGACGCCCTCTGGCTAGGTGGGGTGACGATATACGCAAGATGGCTGGCAGCGGTTGGATGAGGAAGGCCGAAGGTCGAGCCCAGTGGCGTGCCATAGGAGAGGCCTATGTCCAGCAGTGGACGTAAGAGAAGCTGATGATGATGATGATGAGATACAAGTCCTGTGTCGTGGGTATCACAAACTACGAGACACTTTACGGTCTCACAAACACCCAGACCCGAAACAAATGTTTGTGGATCACACAAAATTATACACACCCGTCATGTGGGTTGGGGGGCTAATGGGGATTAAATCTGTTTTATTCTTAGTCTTGTCGTTTTCAGTTTAAAAGACTTATCCTAATTGCTAAAAGCTTTTTACTGCAACTTCGTCACCAGAACTGATTGTGTCGACCAACGGGAGACCATCATCTCTCGCTGGTCGGCACTATTTCTGGACTCCATTGCGCTTACCATCAGGTGCAATGGGGTCACTTTGCCGTGCCAGTATAAAAAAAAAAAAAAAAAAAACTTCATCACCAGAGGACTTGGTTTTACTGATTTATTTTGTACAGAATAAAAAAATCCAAATACATCTAACCGGTTCACAGATATCATGAATAAATAGACCTATGCTTTATAAACATGTTTTTAGGCTGAGCATTGTTGTTAAATTTCAAAATCTCCAAGCCTCACCTTCGATCTCCGAAGCCGCCTTCATCCTGCCCAGGGTACCGTTGTTGGCGGGACCTCGCCTCATAATCTCCTCGGCCTTGGACGGGGAGTACACATTGATGCCATTACCGGAGCTATTGTCGTCACTCCTCAGCTTCGCCAAGTTGTTAAAAGACGAACGGTTCTGGTCTCCGTAGATTACTTCAACTCCTGAAAGGTATAGAGGAAAAGCATTCAAATATTAAGTATCCTTATAGTATTATTTCATGGCTCTAAGGTCAAAAAGACTCACTTTACATATCTTTATATGAGCCAGTTGTACATCGCCAGTGGAGCCGGCCTATATGTTGCAATGTGCATGTGTCTGTTCTTTATCTTACTTCAGTACCGAACCTAGTCTCCATGAAAGGGTCAGACCTAATTCCATCACGCTAGTCTAATCCGGTCTAGAAAATTCATCATTTAATCGTTCCCAATAAATGCTACACTGTCCTGACATAATATAATAATATTTTGTGTTCTATCGTCGTCGTGATGGCCTCGAGATTTAGGCACGTGGTCGAGAATCTCGATGATCGCGGGTTCAAAGCCCAGGCACACACCTCTGACTTTTCGAAGTTATGTGTGTATTCACAAAGAATTATCACGTACTTTAACGGTGAAGGAAAACATCGTGATGTAATCTGCACACTTAAAAGTCCTTAGGAATTTCTTAAGTGTGTAGTCCGCCAACCCGCACTAGGCCAGCCTGGTTGACTAAGGCCTTTCAGTTGTAGAGGAGGCCCGCGCCCAGCAGTGGGACATGTATGGGCTAATGATGATGTTCTATCGAACCGCTTACATGTATAAGAATGTCATCATACCTTCTTCATCAAACTCTTTGGCAGTCTGCGACACCTTCATATAACTCCTCATCTCAGACAAGAAGTCCAGAATGGAGTCGTAGTCATCGGGCACGCCCTTCGCCGGCCAGAAGTACCAGAGGTGGGTGATTTCCCGCCAGGTCCTGGTGGCCAGGTTGATGAGCTGCACGCTGGATATGGCGTACTTGTCGCGCTGCTCTCGCTTCTTCAGAATTATCTTGAAGTCCCCAAATATGCGCTTGTTGTCAGATATCTCTGAGGGGGGGAGGTATTCGTAGCATTTCTCCTGGAATAATAAATAAAATATGGTTAAATTGACAAGTGGTGATGGCCTCAAGGTTAAGTCACGCGGTCGAGAATCTCTGCTTTCGCGGATTCAAACCCCAGGCAAACATCTCTGACTTTCGAAGTGATGTGTGTATTCACAATGAGTGAAGAATCGTGAGGAAACCTACACACCTAAAAGTTCTTTGAATTTCTTAGTTTTGTAGTCCGCCAACCCGCAACTAAGGCCTAAACCCTCTCAGTAGTAGAGGAGGCCCGTGCCCAGCAGAGGAACGTATGTATATGGGCTGGTGATGATGATGATGAAATTGTAACTTGATGAGTTCTTCAGGATACCATTATGCTAGTCACAATACTTTGCGAAAGTGAATTTGTCAGGCTGTTGTTGTGGGTTGTTGTACGAATTCGATCTCGGTACCATATTTATTTTTGTGTGGTCCACACGTCGATCAAATATATTTGTCTCATATTTTTAGCACTCAAGCCACAAGATTTGTTACTTAGTGCAACTATGTGTGTGCCTAAACAAAGATATTGATATAAGCACTATAATATGAACGCTGTAACGGTTTCCACGATACTCGCCCATTAAGATACAGCGCGTGAATGCAAACTGCTGATTTCGTCTCTCGCGGCTCCTATTACATCAACAGGATGTCTGAGATAAGCTCCAACCGTCACTGCATGTTCGCGTTGCTTATACATACATACATACGACATACAGCGTGTATAAAGACCAAATCAAATGCAAATATGGTCAGTACAAGTCGATGAAGAGATTTAAGAATTCACAAAGTAATCACCCTCTTAGGCATTTTTGTACGTACTTACATACAGGGTGTATAAAGACCACGTTAAAAAACTACTTAGGCTATTACAAACATCGTGGCATTAAAAAAAACGCGACAAAAAAAAACGTTTTCCTTACATATATTTAATACTCATGGTTGTAAGGAACACATGTTTTAATTTTTAGTCGGGATTTTTTTAAGAAGCAGTGATGGCCTCGAGGTTTAGGCGCGCGGTCGAGAATTTCGGCGGTCGCAGGTACAAACCCCAGGCACACACCTGTGACTTTTCGAAGTTATGTGTGTATTCACAAATTATCACTTGCTTTAACGGTGAAGGAAAACATCGCGATAAAACCTGCACACCTAAAAGTTCTTAGGAATTACTTAGGTGTGTAGTCCGCCAACCCGCACTAGGCCAGCGTGGACTAAGGCCTAAACCCTCTCAGCTGTAAAGTCCGTGTCCAGCAGTGGGACGTATATGGGCTAATGATGATGAGAATTTTTTTAATGTCACGGTTAGAGTTTGCAATTCCGCGTTCCCGCATTGTTTTGACTCGGCAAGGTAATTCAGCTTTTACTGAAGGCCTATTAGCTCCATCACAACAGCGCGGGCGCGTCAGTCAGATCGATCAACCGATCGAGCGAAGTAAAGGATTAAAATTGGTTTATTTGTTTGTTTACGTAAGATAAGTCCATATTAACACGCAGGAAACCCTATTGATTGCAAACCCCCTACCTAACCTCATAAGAGGTATGAAAAAGAATTTTTTCTATTACCTAGATATTGTATGAATGTTTCTATTTTTTTTTTATGTAGTGTAACTAAATTACAGGTAATAAAGCATTATTATATGCATATTTTGCATTTTTAAATTTTACTGCGGGAAAAAATTACTGCGGGATTGCAAACCCTAGTCACGGTGTTTGTAATCACCGCGTCTCTTGCTTTTCTAGGTGGTTTTATTACGCCCTATATGTCAGTACGTACACAAACGCCTAAGACGGTGATAACTTTTGTGAATTCTTATCTCTTCATCGACTTGTACTGACCATATTTGCTGACTTCCGGTTGCTACTGGAAATATCCGACGGAAACGCAGCCATTGTCAACACTGCCTCGTGGTGTAACGGAACAAGTATATGCGTGCGATCTAGAGTACCCGGGTTCGATTCCCGGATCGGGAAAAGTTTTATTAGGTTTGTCTTTTATGAAATTCTCAGTAGTAGAATGTAATCCCGAGTTTCAGTTTTGTACAGTTTAAACAGTAAATAAAATCTAGAAATACGCCTCTGTCTATCCTTTGAAGGACTCAAGCGTGCAATATCAATGGATCAATTGGTCAATGGATTTTCTTGCTTTTTACTCTATCATTAACTTAATAAAGACAGATTTTGTTTTATAATTCGATCCTGCGACAATAACCTTGGGAATTCGGCTCGCTAGCAACTAAACCATCACTCGCTAATATAAACAAACAAAGTTATGTTGCTAGGAAAAAAAATAGCATTTTATTAGTCAGCTAATAAAAAGGCGTCTGCTCAGCACAAAGAAACTATGAGGAAACGTCGAATTTCTAGGAACAGATAAGTTATAGTAACTGTATCTAGCCCGCATGGGCAGCGTGGGATCGAGTCCCATCTTAGGCACTTAACTTGTTGATTTGTAAAAGTCAAAATAGCTTTCCCGACAAAAAAAACCTATTTAGTAGAACCACCCCAAAGCTGTCTAAGGCAGATTAATCGTAATTGTCTTACTTGCTTCGTGCATCATCATCATCATCATCGGCCCAAATACGTCCCACTGCTGGGCACAGGCCTCCTCTACAACTGAGAGGGTTTAGGCCTTAGTCCGCTACGCTGGCTTAGTGCGGGTTTATATAGAAAAGAAAAGAAATTCCTTAAAACTTTTAGGTGTGCAGGTTTCCTCACGATGTTTTCCTTCACCGTTAAAGTAAGTGATAATTCATTGTGAATACACACATAACGTCGAAATGTCACAAGATTGTGCCGTGTCGATCCGAAACAAGTATTTTTGAATCGCACAAACATTAACCGGCGTACAAAGATCAGACCTGTTTCCTCTTGTTCCACAAGCTGCGCCGTATAAAGCTAGTTAATCATCATCATCAGCCCAAATACGTCCCACTGCTGGGCACGGGCCTCCTCTACAACTGAGAGGGTTTAGGCCTTAGTCCACCACGCTGGCCTAGTGCGGGTTGGCGGACTACACACCTAAGAAATTCCTAAGAACTTTTAGGTGTGCAGGTTTCCTCACGATGTTTTCCTTCACCGTTAAAGTAAGTGATGATTCATTGTGAATACACACATAACTTCGAAAAGTCAGAGGTTTGCGCCTGGGGTTTAAACCTGCGACCGCCGAAATTCTCGACCACGCGCCTAAACCTCGAGGCCATCACTGCTTTATAATACTAGTGTTTATATACTTTTTAAAGCTAGTTAATACTAGTGTTTATTGACTCACCACACCATTCTCCATGTACTCAGTAAGCATGACGATGAGTCGCGAGTTCTGTTCCCAGATCATCCTCCAGAAGTCTATGACTGTGTTGGACAGCGGCGCCTGGCACGCTATATAGTAATTCCGGATGTTTCCTGGACCCTGAAACAATAATAACGTAAAATATTACTACGGAAGATGATCTGTATCTATCCTATATAATCATACAAATAAGTCTATTTTTATCATTTACAATGAGATCAACAATCCAATGAGTTAAACGTAACCACATAAGTAAATAGACAATTCAAACCATATATAACCACATGTCTGTGTTCTCGAAGGGGTAGGCAGAGGTGCATTTCTGCACCCACATTTCGCCAAGTATGTATCAGTCCCACGTAATAAGGGGCAAGCCTATTGCCGTTTTTCAGACATATGTCCAGACTCCGTGCTGCTACTGAGAATTTCCTAATGGAACCCAAAATAACTAGCCCGACCCGGCAACCGAACCTGTAGATCGCACGGCACATACTTTTTCCGCGAAACCACGAGGCAGCCTAATAATTTAAATTTTATTTGAATATAATAAAAGTTTTTACTAAAATAATATCGACCACGACTGCCTCGTGGTCTCGCGGTACAAGTATGTGCCGTGCGATCTAGAGGTCCTGGGTTCGATTCCCGGGTCGGGCAGTGTTATTGGGTTTTTCCATTAGGAAATTCTCAGTAGCAGCACGGAGTCTGGAAATGTGCCCGAAAAACGGCAATAGGCTCGCCCCCTATTACGTGGGACTGATACATACCTGGCGAAATGTGGGTGCAGAAATGCACTTCTGTCTACCCCTTCGGGGAATACAGGCGTGAGTTTATGTATAATATCAACTAATCTAATAACATCCCTTTTAAACAAAGTTGTGTAAGACCAATAATTGTTCTCGAATCGGTTTCGTTGGTTTAATTTGTAAGCATAATGTATTTTGGTGCCGACATGCTTATATTATTTATTTATCTGTAGAAACATATCATTGGTGTATTTAATTTTAAGTTTTCTTATAAAATAACACTGTACTATGTGCTCCTTAATTTTAATAGTTGTTATTTGCTTTCATTTATTTCTTTATGCCTCGCGGTCTCGCGGCACATGTATGTGCCGTGCGTTCTAGAGGTCCCGGGTTCGATCCCGGGTCGGGCAGTCTTATTGAGTTTTTCCATTAGTTAATTCTCAGTAAATCTCGGAGTCTGGAGTGGTGCCCGTAAAACGGTAATAGGCTCGCCCCCTATTACGTAGGGCTGATACATACCTGGCGAAATGTGGGTGCAGAAATGCACCTCTGCGTACCCTTCGAAAATACAGGCGTGAGGTTATGTATGTACTCTAATGTATGCACTTATTTCCTTGCAATATTTATTCGCCACTTGCCTTTATCATGCCAAAGGAGGTAAACTTTTACACTCACCGTAATATAATTAGCGTTAATATACTCCGTAGTGGGGTCGTTCCCGATCCTGGACAGAGGAACCCTGGTCTCTGGAAGCGGCAGGACGTTGGAGTAGCGGTTCTTGTCCTCGCACCCTGGAGGCACCTCCTCCGGCCGGACGGTCACTGAGGGTATCTCCGCGAACTCTGACGTCATGGAGTCGATGTCCAAAGCGAAGTTGGCGAGCGCTGGGTACTGCATGGGATGGGAAGTCACCTGAAATGGATGGTTGTGGGCTTATAATAGCAGCCTCGCAGTGGTTTAGCCTGGATGCAATATTTTACAGTGGCGGTACTTGCATAGAAGCCCAAAAGCGTTCCACATTTATTCATGTCTATTTTATTTTATTTAAATTGTTTAAGGTGGGGTCAGGATGTTCTCATTTATATATCAAATTGCTTTTGTTAAATAAAGATTTAAAGCTTAAAGATTATTCGAATTTTGTAAGGTTGTCTGGGATTTTGTGCTTATGTTTTTAAAAATAATTCAAATTACCTTATACCTGAACTTAACAAATCGGCTATAACACGCAAATGATTTAAAATCTGACGTTTCTGAGAGGTGTAGATACAAACAAAAAAAAACTCATTTGCACTTAACACAAACTCACATAAGAACTGAACTTGCGGAAATGTCACATTTATAATGATTTCACCAAGCCAATGGTTATGACAGTATACTACAAAAGAGCATATTTAGTAGGATACAGACTTTTATAGTGAATACACACATAATTTCGAAAAGGAATATATCTGAGAATTGAACCCGGAACCGCTGAGATTTTGACTCGACTAAAGATACTCACAGGCACACATCTCTTTTCGAAGCTAGGTGTGTATTCACAATGAATTATCACTTACTTAAACGGCGAAGGAAAAAATCGTGAGGAAACCTGCACACCTAATTTTTTTTAAGAATGTCTTAGGCGTGTAGTCCGCCAACCCTCACTGGGCCAGCGTGGTGTACTAAAGCCTAAACCCTCTCAGTTGTAGGGGAGGCCCGTGCCCAGCAGTGTGACGTATATGGGCTGATGATGAAAGATATCAAATAGATTTACCTCGTCATCATAAGCGGGGTTTCCGTAACTCCGTTTGCTGGCCCGAAGTCTATGGTTGCCCTTTCTGTGGCCGATGCTGACGCTATCCAAGCTGTAAGCATCTAAAGATACTGGAGTACATCGCTGCGCGTATATGCCCCGCCTGCCGCGACGTCGCACCACAAGCTGCAATGAAAAGAGTAATGAAACTGTTTAGGGGACTCAAAATTATACGATTTATCATACTTCAACAAAGGCAATGTACTAATAAAAGCACCTGACAAATATTTGTGCAATTTTCGAATACTTTTTCATTGCAGGAATTGAATCCACAGCCTTCTCGGCTTAATTTTTTAATAATATACTGATTGTTTTTATGGTCCTGCGTTATAAACATGGAGTGTGCGTTCGACAGGTCCCGAGGTCGATTCCCGTTTAAGACATCATGTTTGCGTAAATACTGTAATACTTACGCAACTTGGATTGCAAATAGGTACTATAGCTCTCAAAGACATTTATCAATAAACAAGTTAATTACCGTCTCTTTGTTACCGGACCATACGCGTTTGGCGCAGGTACAAGAAGTCCTAGATTCATTTCCCGGGTAGGGTAAAGTGTTATTAAGTTTTTTCATTAGAAATGTCTTGGTATTGGCAAAAAGTACAGCATTAAGTAAATAACTACATCTAGGACGGGTGAATGTAAATTTGAGGATGGTTTTGCTAATAAATAGTAAATTCCGTTACTATTTAAATTTTCTCCTATTTGTATTAACTGTAAATATTTTAAGTGAATAACATAAGAACAGTTTGAAAGTGAATAAGTGCTCTTAAAAGTCACATACACGTTCCCATAGAGTGTGAAATTGGCACTTAGCTGTGCGAGCTAAAAACTGGCGATATGAAGGACCCAGCCGCACTTGAAACCTTAATTTACGAGGTCTCCTATGAAATACGCATGTCCATTGTACTACGTAACATATTCTATTAAATCGCTTCATTCAATTTCAGTTTGTCTTTATTTAAAAAACTATTTTTTATCAGTAGAGGTTATTTCGTGTTTTTTTTTTATTATTGTGTTAAATAATTTAGTATTTAGCGAGCAAACTATAATGTATCCATAGAAAAAAGATTTTTTTTAATCTCTACACATCACCGAGACAAATGTTTGTATAATCCAAAAATATTTGTTTCTGTCTGGGTGTTTGTGAGACCAAAAAGTCTCTCGTAGTTCTGATACCCATGAAACAAGGATTGTATCTTAGTGTGTGATCAGAACTATTCATGTGACTGTTGGGTGTGATGATGGAAGTAACATCGCACATTTAATTCAAAAAAATAAAAATATTATTTTCGATCCCGGTAACGACCTCCTTTTAGGTATAGGCAAGGTCAAGGCAGGTCTTGGCGGCCACTCCAGTCATGCTAACATGCATTAGAGCAGGACATAGACTGTCTATAGTAGAAGGTGCGAAGCTTCTTTATCGACTTGACCGCCATTTTATACGTCAAATTCACTTGACCCTAACGCACGTCATTTGACGTGTCGCGTGCAATACTGGAGCCGGGGACAAAAAGTCCGTCATCAGCTTAGCTTTGTTTATAATTTGCATTGTAAAAACATCCTCGACGGCCGCGATACTGCGACACTTACCTACCTTTCTTGGAACATAGGTGGAGCGGGTATGGCACGGAGAAAATACTAGCAAGCTGACAAATTTTGTTATCAAAAAATATGCTAGTCAACTAAGATCTAAAAGGTTGGGTAGTGATCACATTATGAGAGCCTAGAAAATGGTAATTTGCATTGGTGAAATTTAACATCAATTTTCAATAAGAGATAAAAAGAGAGAAAGAGAGAGAGGGTAAGAGAGATGAGTATACGCCCGCATACGGTGTTTCAGTCTCGGAAGGGCAAAAAAGTCCTAAGTAAGTGTTGACAATTTGATGGGTACAGGCTTGGTTATGTTCTATGCATTGCTGAAAATGGTGTGGTATTTTGGACAGCCCTTTTCATCAGGCAAAATTAGTTGGCCTTACCACTAAAGTGCAGCCATATTATCTGGACGTTTATTAAGAAGGTCGCTTATCTTCAGTTTTAACGAATAAATTAAGCTTTGCAATCGTTAAAGACAGTCCGCCAAAGATAAAATACCTTTGCAATGAAAAGAAACAGTGAAATAGTGACAGATATCAACGTGACACTACATGTCACTTTAAACAGATCTCCGCACTCACCGCAGGGCTGTAATATACTTGCGATAACATCATCTATATATTAAGGTTTACAAGCGTAAGTATGTGTACAGAAAATCTATGTAAAATGACTTACCAATTTTTTAAGTATAACTTTGCAAAATAAGTATTTTGTAGCTGAGGTACTTTCTTCGTGCTATGCCTATGAGTTAGCTGTATCCCAGCCCTATAACCGAGCCCTGTGCCGCGACGCGCGCATTTCTGTGACGTATTGCGACAGAGCCAGTGTTACCCCAGAGGCGCACGCGCACCGGGCTTGCTCCCTTTAACTTAACGTTCAAAGTGTTCCTTTTTTGAATTAATTGTAAGATTTAAAAAAATTGCCTAAATTTTTAATAATTTGACGAACTCGTCGTTTATTTTTCTTTTTTTGTTTTGTTGTTATATTTGAGTTATTTAAAGTCAAGATCGGTAAATTAGAATTGTGTTCGAAGATTTTTAACGTGAGTTATATTTTAGTTATATTTTGTTTTGGTAAAATATTACTTTTAAATTAAAATATTCTCCATATTATTATTTACTTTAATATTATTTTATTATTATGCTAATTTAAAGGATTTCAATATTATAGTACTTAATGTTTAATCGATATTAAAGTGGAACTTCAACTCTGATCAGATTTAA
Source organism: Hemaris fuciformis (assembly GCA_907164795.1). Taxonomy (NCBI): domain Eukaryota; kingdom Metazoa; phylum Arthropoda; class Insecta; order Lepidoptera; family Sphingidae; genus Hemaris; species Hemaris fuciformis. The sequence continues at coordinate 1,457,768 of OU015447.1, forward strand.
ACTGAAATACACACATATGTGAATTACCTAGTGTGGTATCGAGTGACTCAGAAAATTAAGTAGATGTGGTGGCGTAGGATTATATTTAGGGCCAACTTAAATGTGTAGTCTATGAATTGTTGCGAAAGTTGAATACGGGAGCTTAATTCTTGATTCTTGTTAAAAAATATTTTTTAAATATTAGGTATCCTACTACTATTTAGGGAAGTTAGATACCGCCGGTCTCACTAAGTACTGATTTTTCAAAGTATATATTTAGTTTTTTATGTTTTCAATCATCGTTAGGTAAATCATTAAGTTGCTTGTTGGTTCGCAGGAGTGAAAGACGAGTCTCGATTTCCGAATTTGATTGTTATTCTGAAGTCTCCTTTTCATGTAATTAAAATTTACTTTTCTTACAGGATAAAATAGATCTACAAAGTCCTGTCATAAACGACTGATGTGGAGAGACGAAGATATTCCAGCATTCTATATTCATCCGCGAAACCCACAAATGACGGAAAAACGGTGAGTCCTTTAAAATTTATATACGAACTAACTTCTACCTGCGAATATGTCTAGGCAGTGTAAAACTAAGTTAAAGGAGATTTCTAGTGTTCATGTAATAGAAACCTTTGGATCAGTGGCGGTACTTCCATAAAAGCCTAACAGCCCAGCTTGCCTTACAAATTTCCGAATAAGCTTAAGCTTTAAATCTTTGTTTAAAAAAAATATTTGACATAAAAATTACAATATCCTGACCTCACAATAAACAAGACATTACACAATTAACGAGTAACGCGTTTAGGCTTCTATGGAAGTACCGCCACTGCTTTGGTTAGGGACCCAACTCAGCAAAGTAGACAATCGTTCCGCCCGCCCAGATGGAAAGCTCGGTCTCGGCAAAAGAGGAGCTTAAAGCTCACTCTAGCTAAAAAGGTGGTGTCGTGATACCGGGATACAAAATATACTCGTTTTTCGTGGGGCATGCATAGCGCGTGATTATGATATTCGATGGTCTGAGGTTCGATTCCTCGATCGGGAAATAGGCTCACTTTTATTACACGCAGTGGCGGTACTTTCATAGAAGCCCAAAAGCGTTACACGTTAATTATGTAATGTCTAGTTTATAATTGTTTATTGTGGGGTCAGAATATTCTCTTGTACGAGTATATTTTAAATTGCTTTTATTAAACAAAGATTTAGTTTATTATTCGGAATTTTGTAAGGCAAGCTGGGATTTTGGCCTTCTATGGAAGTAACCTACACACACACCCCACACGACACATACGATACAACCTTACATAGGTACGATATAGGAGTATTACGTAAATATGCAAAAACGACTTCTATGATATTGATATCAATGAAAACTGACTGTCTTTCTTGCTTCGAAAGCCAACTTATAAGCGTCGTACATTAATAATGAAGACATTGTGCCAATCCGCACTAGGCCAGCGTGGTAGACTAAGGCCTAAACCCTCTCAGTTGTAGAGGAGGCCCGTGCCCAACAGTAGGACGTATATGAGCTGATGATGATGAAGACATTATATTGGTTTTTTTTTTGTAACTTTGTTAATAACTTTATGAGGTTAGCTTTTATACCGTTCATACCTATAAATAAAATGTTGCCATCATGTTAACAACGTAATTACCTCATTAGACTCATATAGTTAAGAAGTCAAAGTCAAAGTCAAATTATCTTTATTCAAATAGACTTCTACAAGTTCTTTTGAATCGTCAATTTTACACTTTTTGATATTTTTTAAACTATTGCCGCTTCGAAACGTGTTATAGCTGTGGGAAGAAACGGCAAGAAACTCCCTCAGCAACACATGTCATTATTTTTTAAATAGCAATAAATGTCTTTTTTTAATTACGTACATTATTTAAATTTTACATTGTAAATGTCATAACGATACAAACTATAGCAACAAAACAAAACTCCGATCAATTTACATTACTCCCAGGGCTTATTATCTTCAATAAAATCTGAAATTTTATAGTATGCTTTTTTGTAAAGCTTATCTTTAATTGATTTCTTAAACTTTGTCAAGGGAAGCTCCCTAATAGCCCTCGGAAGTTTGTTATAGAAGCGTATACATTCAAAAAGCGTATAAATTCTAAATCCAGGGTTCAATGGGTTTGTATCTATATGACATTTATAATGTAAAATTGAAATAATGTAATGAAACAAAAAAAGACATATATTATTATTTTAAAAAATAAAATAAAAAATGACAGGTCGTGTTGCTGAGGGAGTTTCTTGCCGTTTCTTCTCCACAGCGATAACACGTTTCGAAGCGGCAATAGTTTAAAAAAAATAAGAAGTGTAAAATTGACGATTCAAAAGAACTTGTAAAAGTCTATTTGAATACCCAGGTTGGATTTGTTATAATAAATGTACGAACACTACACACATTCAGTCACTAATGAATCCATGAAGGGTAGGTTATGTATTAAGCCAACGGGAATAGGAGACGAGTCTTTTCAGTCATACTTCTTCAACCCTTCATCAACCATTTTGACATCCCCGTGGCACAGTTGGCTAGACAACAGCTTGAGAAACGTGTGACCGCGGGTTCGACCCCCGCACCGAGACTTTTTTTTCGGTTCTAGGTGTTTGTGAGACCGTAAAGTTTCACAACGCAAGGCTTATAATTAAATGTGGCGTCAGAACTATGTGTGTGACTGTTGGGTGTATTTATTTATTATTGATTTATTTAATCATGGCGGCCAAGTGACTACATAACATATACACTACCGACAAAAAGTTTGGAAGCACCTATAATTTTTGTAAAAACAAATAGAGTCGATGTTGTAATAAAATATAATATTATTTTAGTAATAAGAATATGGTTTTGTTTCATAGTTTAATTGTTGTTTTAATTAAGTACCTAATCATTCTTAATTAAATAATACTATATCTTATATTATTTCTAAAGTAATTGAGAGTATTAAAAGTGCTTCCAAACTTTTTGCCGGTAGTGTATATGGCCAAAGCAGAATATCTAGATGTGGCACCCAAGTAACCGTTAGTCCAGTAGGGAGCGATAAAAATTCCTCGCCCGGCAATCGGAGTGCCCACCCGACACCGCGTTATCGCGTAACAAGATCTTTTCCGTTGATGTCGGTCACAAGGTTTGCAGAACATTTCATTGTACTAGCTACGTAATGGTTACTGGACAATTTTTTTGTGTCGTCGGTATTTGACTTAGGTGACTTTAGATGAAATGAGCTATAGCTTTGATCGTTAAACTATTGAATGAATCACGGTCTTTTTTGGAAGTATACAATTAATAATATGATAGTCCCGTGGTGCTGTTGCCTAGACACCAGCTTGCGAAACGAGAGGCCGCGGGTTTGATCCCCGAACCGAGACAAATGTTTGTGTGATCAACAAATATTTTTTATTGGACTGGGTATATGTGGGATCGAAAAGTATCTCGTTGTTTCTGACACCCACGGCTTATATCGTAGTGTAGGGTCAGAACTATGCATGTGACTGTTGGGTGTACTCGTATTTATGAATATTTGTCGGTAGCGCGCTCCTAATTGAGGTTTTATATTTTATATCTACCTATTTTATGTTTAGTACTGGCAGTACATGTTTTTGTTATAAATTCAAATTAAGAACAATGTTATATCTTTTATTTTCTTTTTTTAATGGCTTCGCAAAATGTTATATTTTGTTTGCTTTTTTTTTGTCTCGTCTAATGTGTTATGCTGTGAATGCAATATATTTTTGTCGATTTACGAGTATTACTCTAAAGCCGGAACATTCGTATGCGGTTACTAATTATTTTTTTTACTTAAAACTTGTATTTGGCTTTCTACGACTTCAAACTAAAATTCATACTACGGTCAACAATACAATATGTGAACAACCACCAGTAAACATCTATTAGATTATATCAAACGAAAAATAGCTTAGTCTAAATGAATGTGTTATCGAAATTTGTATTATAGAATATCTGTTCTCAATTCCAGAGGTCGCAGAGCCAACCAGAGAAATCAACACAAACTCGACAACTTACCCCAAAGTAGTGAACGTAATTTATCGTGAGTTCAATCTATAGATATTATGCTCATTACTTTGGATATGTTGTGCGAACAAACTACTTTGAAGACTGGAAAAGAAATCACATAGAAGAATTTTTTTTTAAGAAAACCGAAACTGCAAGACTTATGTGCTTTTGTTTTATTTCTTTTTATTTTTTTTTTATTTCGCTCTTTATTAGAATTATTAATTATATTTTACTCGTAATTTAGACTCTAACAAACTACTGAAAATGAATTTTATATTAGTATTTTATGGTTATAACTAATTATTATTGAAAACGATCCAATTTGTACTAGGCGGCCATGGTTCACTAAGATATACATAACCTTATAGGGTTAACGTACGTATATTATAGAGTTGGGTCTTTTAAGTTAATTCTTGATAGGTAAGCTGATGTGATCGGATTGTACCATTGAAATATTAAAATTCAGTGACTTACCAATAATCCGATGAGCAGAACCAGGGCAATTACTCCAATAGTGCTGACAGCAATCGCCACAGCAGCTCCTGTGCTCGACTCTTCAGTCAGGACCCTGGACGAAGCCTCCGTCGTCACTTCACCAGTGTAGTTCGTGATGTCATCAAATTCATTTTCATTTTTGGTTGTAAAGTCTGGTTCAGGCTCTTCTGTTGTAGTCAGTACCTTAGGTGTTTTGTGTGTTGTTGTTCCAACTTTCGAAACTGTTGTTACTACTGATATAGTCATCTTCTGACTGGTCATCTCAGTAGGCCTTTGGGTAGTTACGACAGGTTTGTACGGAGAGGTTATTTCAGAAACTTCCTGTGTTGTAGTTTCTGGTTCTTCATCGTGACTAGTCGTTTCAGGAACTGTGATTTTCTGACTTGTTGTTTCCGTGTGCACGATTGTATTTTGTTTAGTCTCTTTTTCAGTTGTTACAGGAATTTCTTTTTCAGTGGTTGGAATAACAGTAGTAGCTTCATCTGTTTCTTTATCCTGATTTATTATTTCGTTACTGTCACTGTCTTCTTCAGATGTGCAGTCAGTAGTGACTTCGCTAGACATCTCAGACTCTGTGGTAGCTTTTTCTGTTGTTGTGATTCGTTTCTCGCGTTCAGTGTTTATTTCTGTGACAATTTCTACGACAATTGTAGTTGTATCTTCTTCAGTTGTTGTGGGAAGAGTTGTTGTTGGTGGGGGTGTAGTTGTAGTGGTAGTAGTGGTTGTTGTTGTTGTAGTAGTAGTAGGAGAAGTTGTAGTAGGAGGAGTAGTGACTTCTATAGTTGTCGGTTCTGTAATAGCTTCTGTCACTGTTTGCGTAAGCATTGTAATAGTTGTCGGAGGAACCACTGTCTCAGTCGTGGTACCGATTGTATAAGGTTCTGTAATAGTAGTCTGTCCAATCGATTCTGTAGTAGTTAACTCTTTCTCCGTAGCGTTTTCAAGTACCTGGGAAGAAACTTCGATGACTGGGGGAGTAGTATCGGAAATGGTTGTTATTTCTTTGACCATATCAGTGGTAGTCATGTACTTAGGACGATATGTAGTTATAGGACTATCATTTACTGTTGTTAACTTTGTTCTAGTCGGTTTAACTGGATGCCATTCACTATGCGTAGTAGATTCTGTTTCATTTGAAACATCGTCTGTAAATTCAGTAGATTCGACAGGCACATAGGAGAACCTAATAGTGGTAATTTCGTAGTCTGTAGTAGTCCTTATTTTCTCTTCACTGGCACGGTCTTCCTCGGAAGTAGCAAGAGTATCATCCTGAGGCGTAGTTATATCCGCCGGTAGCTTTGTGATAGATTCAAAACCAGTTGACCTTGTAGCGTCAACTGGTGGAATAGTTTCTGATTTGTTCGTTTGACCCAAGTCCATTACAGCTGGTATCCAAGCTGGAGTGAAAGTTTTTGATTCATTTAATTTCTCAGTCACTGGTTCTGCACTACTTTGCACAGATATATTACTTTCAGCACCTAATTTTTCTGATTTCCCCTCTGAGGTAGACTCATCTGATGGGCCTGGTGAAGTTGGAGTGTACACTGGTTGCCATGGCAGTTTATTTTGTTCAACATTAGTGATGTTCTTAGGAATTATGTCTTCAGATATAGTGCGAGCAGTCGTAGTTGAAGTAGAATCTGCTACGGATTCTTTTTTATCTGAAAAATAGCAAATTGGTATTATGGTTTATGTTAAATGATTAAAAGTAAAAATCGTATGTAACAACATTTTCGAAAAATATTAAATAGATTTAATACGTAAAAGAGATTCTATTTACCTATTACTTCGCCGACTTTCTGTAATTCATTCTCGTCAACACTTTTAGAAGTCGACTTCGTTGCATTCACGAGATTCGGTAAGAGGGACGGATTCCTCATCGAAACTAACGCCCATGCTATTGAAGTAGGAGGTATTTCCATGTCGTTCACATCCGAAACCTCGACTGAAGATGCTGTTGATGATCTAAACTTTGTAGACCCTCGTTTCCATAATGATGGTATACTGTTATCCGTAATAGATTGTGAATGGACAACTTTCTTGGTTCCACTAATGTCACTTTGTAGTACAGGATCTATTTCGGATGAAACTGTTGTCAACATTGTTTTACTTGGTTGTTTGGGTTTGTAAGTAGTAGATATTTTATCTCTGATATTAAAGTGTTCTGAGTAAATAGTTGTCGGTCTAGCGTAGTCTACTTTTGTGACATTTCGTTTCGGTAACATCCAAATTGGCCTTGTTCTTGGTGTAGTATAGTGGAATTTGCGAGTTAGAGGTCGGTGAGTCGAAATATCGGGTTTTATTGTTACGCTATTGGGTGAATCTTTAACTCCTGTCAAGTTAAGCCTTTTTGAATAATTCCTGTTTCTACTATACCCGTTTGAATAGATTTTAGTCACTCTCTCAGTAGACGAAATTACGTTTTGGGTGGATACTGGGATTACTGAATGGTAAAGCGGTAATACACTGGATATTGGGATGAAATTAGTAGAAGATGTAGTTATATTTTCTATTTTTAGTTCGGATAAACTAGGTTGAGTAGATGACGGAGCAACAATTGTCGGCTTAGTAGATATTTCTTGAATGTTAGATGCTTTTGTAGATAATAGAGAAACAATCGGTTGCTTTATCGATAATACCGTGGTCGTTATCGGCTTCATAGTGGCTATTTCAACCGTGATAGGATTTTTTGTGGAAGCTTGATATTCGGGTTCAATAGATTGTGTTGGTTTAGCTTGCATCTGAGCTGAAGTTGTAATCTTACGAGGTATTTCAATTAAACTTGGCTGCGTTGTTTTTAATGCAGCGAGTTCTTCATCAGATGAAGTACTTGCAGTCGGCCCAGTAGGTGATGAGTCATTATCACAATCATCATCGTTTGTATGATTTATGTATGTTTCCGTGGATAGTACTGACATTTCATAATAAATACTTGTTCCTTGAACATCCGACAATTGTCTTTGAGAAGTGTCTGCACCTTCGTTATCTGAAAGTCGTATCTCTTTGGTATTTTTTATGAATACTGACGATTTATTACTAGGTGTATTATTGCCTAATTTTTCTAGATCTACATTCTCTTTCACAATTTTAGTTACATTAGGCGGTGGCGACATAGCTTTTATAGTTTCTAGTTTCTTTATTATACTACCAGAGATCTGTTGGTATTTTTTATCAAAGAAATCGTTTTTCGGCGTTGTGAGATCGGAGTCGAAGTCGAAAAATTTCTCGGATTTAAAGTGATCATTATCTTCGTTATATCCGTAGGATGTATCTTTAGGGAAAAAGCTAGAAAATCCATACGATGGACTACTGTAATCTTGCTTTACTTTATTACTAAAACTATCGTCGTCGTCAAAGCTAGGTATGGTGAAAAAGCTATTATCATGGAATTTACTAGAAGTAAATCTCTCAAAGGATTCATTCTCCTGCTCTTCCTCTTCGTCTTCGAATCCCGCGACGCTTTGAACTTCTTCTTTGGACGCTATCGGCGTTGTGCTGGAAATGCTCATTGGCATTTTTGTTTTCTTATATACCTTCATGCTGTCAATAATTTCTAGTGGTTTCTTGACTTCAGGAGTAGGCGTGACTATAATAAGTTTATCAGCTTCTGTCGAAGCCCTTACTCTCCTTAGAGTGCTTTCTGTGCTAGATTTTAGTTGAGTTAAGAACCTAACCCTTCCTCTGTCTTTATATTTTGCATTTTTATCTGTATGCTCCTCAGAAATGAAGTCTTTGGGACTCAATTCGTTGATTGAGACGTCGGGTGTGTTGGGTTTGGTCTTGGACCATGTTGTGGCGTTCAGTCTGTTGTGCCTTGTAATTCTGTCATCTCTCACCGGTTCGGGTGTCGTTTGTGGCAGCGCGTCGCCACTAACTCTCGTGCTCAACACTAGTAGGTTTACTACTAATGCTGCACCTGAAAAATGCATGACAATTCACAATTATTTTATTTTGTAATTCCAACAGAATGTATGTGTTCTTATGTGATTACGAATAACGTGATAGGGAAACTACAGTTTTTGTATATCCAAATGAAGCCTGGCAAAAAAGCATATTTGTATTTGTATACACACCGTATTGGCAATTTGATAGACTATGTTAACAACATAGTTGAAATTTAAAATTTATTTTAATAGAAAAAATTCTATGAGTTTAAATATTTTATTCTACGATTATCTAACTTGCATGTATGAGTTCATTCCACAATTGATTTGAACATTATTACAATAAAATTTTATATGAATGATTATTTGAAAGATATTATGCATTATTAATTAATAATAAAATATAGTTATCAAAATCTTACCTAAACATATTCTCACTGGCGACTCCATTATAATTTCATTTTGTATGCAATGTGAATTTATGAATGTTTCATCTCGTCTCTGTCATTGTTCCTGGAAAAAACAAAAATATTTATTAAATATGTAAGCTTATTTCAATGAATTTTATTTCAAATCGTAATTGTCATTTAAGATTACAAGGACACGTTTAACAGAAAGATGCTGGAGGCCAAGCCTCTCTATGACCCCCACTAAATCCACCCCTGTGTATAATGACAAGCGATCACTCACAGACATGTCATACGCGCAAGCGCACCTTACACCATATTGTCTCGCATTACGCAAGTTTCCCATGCTCTATTATTTTACTATCAACATCGGATAAATGCACTAAAGGTACTATCATACAGATAATATTTTCAAACCTATACTGAGTGTAAACAGACCGTGGCCGGAATGGTTATTAGGAAAACGTTATTTTTTTCCTTGTTTAGTTTTCTGTAAAGTTATTTTATTTAACTGTCATAAACTTAAATTAATATCACAACTTGCTAAATAAACTCCCTTATCACGGGCTATTAAATGTAATTTCACAAGATATGATGATATATTTTATTGTTGCCTACTGTAATTCGCTAAAGCCGCATGTTAGTGCATAGAAAAAACTTGTAATACAGTTAGATAACTATTTATCAAGAATCTACGAATATTGTATGATTTATAGCATCGCATTGGTGAAAACTGTAAGTGAGTTTTTTTAAATAAATAAAATAATGAAACTATTATTTAAAATAATAAACAGTAGTCGTGGTTTAGCAACAGTTCTGACTTCGCGATATATTACATTTCTTATGTCCAGTATCAGTATGTAATTAGAATATTTTGTCTCATAAAAACCCAGAAATACTATTTTGTGCTCTCAATTTCCTCGTTGCCATAACTGGCAACTATAATTTTCAATTACAATACGTTTCGATTTTAATATTTTAATAATTTTACTATTTATTTCCTGTCTGCAAAGAAATCGACATTAAAAATATACAATTTAAAGAAAAGACATACATTTTTAAACGTTCCTTTGTTTGTCATAATGTTGACTGCATGTCTACGAGACTGCGTAACACAAGTTCCCACATTATATGGCTTTATGTAACAAATTGCTCCATTACCACGCTACCAGCTTAGCTAGACAACACACCAGTCTTCTTATAGTAATAAAACACAGACTGTATTATATTGAAATGATCGTTTATATATGACAAATGAATACAAATTTGAATTGTGTAATCCACAAATATTTGCGTCGATTCTGACCGAAAAGTCTCTCATAGTTTCTGATACCCACGACACAAGACTGGTATCTTAGTGTGGGGCAAGAACTAAGTACATGTGTATTTGACATTTGGGTGTATTTATTTTTAAAAGGAGATATATATTTAGTTATTAAATTAGGATAGATGAAGTGCCATAGATGCCTAAGTAATACAGTTTTGTAGTCAATTTTGACGTGTTTTATTTCAATTTATCACCATGTTAAAAAATATATGCCTAAAAATATAACCATACATATTTTTGAAAATACTCAATATTTTAATTTTGTCATCGGTTTGGTTTCAAACGCGGCCCTCCTATTATGTATTGACGAAAGTATTTGCTAACGAGTAGTAATTGTTTGTAGGTATAGGTCTTCAATCTCCAATATTACTTTATCACTTGACCAGGGGTTAAAAATCTGATCTTTTTAATGATTACACACTGTAAGCTGTAAATTGAAAACAATAACACTGTATTAACCTAGTTAAAACGAAATACGCTCGTATCCCCGACAGGATGGAAAGAAGGGTAGCCGGAAATCGTGACCAAGACTATATCACACACCAAAACTTGTACAAACTTAGAGTACGCGGAGTTCTACTAATCATCGCTAAGAAATATCATCATCATCAGCCCAAATACGTCCCACTGCTGGGCACGGGCCTTCTCTACAACCGAGAGGGTTTAGGCCTTAGTCCATCACGCTGGCCTAGTGCGGGTTGGCGGACTACACACCTAAGAAATTCCTAATAACTTTTTAGGTGTGCAGGTTTTATCACGATGTTTTCCTTCACCTTTAAAGCAAGTGATAATTAATTGTGAATACACATATAACCTCGAAAAGTCAGAGGTGTGTGCCTGGGGTTTGAACCTGCGACCGCCGAAATTCTCACCCGCGCGCCTAAACCTCGAGGCCATCACTGCCTAGAAATACAAAAGAACAGAATGCAGTAAAATAATGACAAAGTCTGACAAACGTGATTACATTTTTGTTATTTTAGAATAGTTTATTATGCAATGAAAACAACAAAATCAAAAACATAGAATAAGCGTTGACACCTGCAAGAGTATTATTACCGTCGCAAACATCAAGCGCCCTCCCGATAACAATGAAATATCCAAAACAAAATAGCAAAAAGATTATCTTCATCATCATCTTACGTCCCACTGCTGGGCACGGGGCTCTTCAACTGAGAGGGTTCAAATAGCAAAATATTAAACAAAAATTATGAATAGAATTTTAATTTTCGTAAGTATTACTTGAGTGTATGAGTACTCGTATGAGTGAGTGTCTGTTAGCGGAAGAGAAATTCAAAATGTGAGAGCTATGTTCATTGCACTTATTTTATTTAGAACTAATTCAAATGCACTAAACGAATAAGATTTTCCTGAATGATTAGCTTACTTCCTGGCGGATATTTCAATCTCCATATTATTTTTTTACATGAGAAACATTTTACACAAAAGCAAAGAAATTACGTAATATAGCACTTTCTAGTGCAGATGAGACAAGAGACACAGCTAGATTTTTTGAACCACAGTAGCACCATAAACTTGAAACAAACAAATACTGACGGCCTAATGTTCTCGTGGGACAAGTATGTGTCGTGCGATCCCAGGTTCGTTTTCCGGATCAGGTAAGGTGTCATTGGGTTTTTCCATTAAGAAATTCTGAGCAGTAGCACGGAGTCTTGAAATGTACCCAAAAAACGGCAATAGGCTCGCACATAGGGGGCGTGTTGTGGGACAAAAACAAAATTAGCGAAATGTGGGTGCAGAAATGCACCTTTGCCTACCCCTTCGATTGGCGGGTGTGCATATTTTCGAGCTGGTATTTACAAAGAAGTAAAATGTGAACATTGTAACCGCTTTTCCTTCCTTCGTTCTGCGACATAAAACAGCGCTATAAAGGGGTCCCGACAATAGGAGACAAAGAGACCCGATAATACACAATACATTACATAAAAATATATAAATATTATGACTCAATCATGTAAATACACGGTTCTTAGCCGCTAACAAGGCGAGGTCATCTCAGATCATCAGACAATGGTCTCGGCGCGAGCTCTCGTGGCCTATATGCATAATTATCTCATAACGGTGTTCGAGCACTCCATCGGAACTGTTAATTGTACAAGGACTAAGTTTACTGGGCCAACATCTTTGGTATATAGTGCTTGTTTTCAAATCATAGTGAATAATGGAAGCATTGTGAATCATATTTGAAGAGGCTGTCAAAGTCGCGATTCGTTTACTGTCTCTGGTCCGTAAAAACGGCAGTATGGTCGCCTCAAATGAGCCACTGCCTGCCCATTCGGGAATACTGGTATGATGTTATAGCATACTTACCATTTTGACTAAAAAAACTAGTTGGTAAACTATGTTGAGTCTGAAAATAAATAAAAAAATAAATATTCAAAACAAAGTAGCAAAATCATCGTCTTCAGTCACGTAAATATTTCTGACCCCATATCAAGTCTTGTGTCGTGGGTATCAGATAATACGAGAGAGTTTCGGTCTCACAATCATCTCACATATTTGTGGATCACACAAACATTTGCCTCTGTGCGGGGATCGAACCCGCGGCCTCTCGTTTTGCAAACTGGTAGCTAACCAACTGCGCCACGGGGCTGTCAAATATGTTGCTATAAATGATATTACAACAACTCTAAGAGTTGATAAAAAATTAAACAATGATTATAAAATTTCTTGTTATTTTTATATATTATTTATCTTTCTCTTACCTAACGCAATAACAAACGATTAACTTGTAGCAGCATCGATTATGGCCGCCAATGTTTCCCGTTATGTCCTAATATTCCGCTTGTGTAAGCGTATTAGTCACAGACTCCGCAACTAAACACTTATTCCTAAGCATTTTCCGTTAAATGCATTTTTATTATAATTATGGTAATTATTTTGTTAAGAAGAACGTTCACTGCTGGGCGCAGGCCGCCTCTACCATTGAGAGGGTTTAGGCCTTAGTCCACCACGCTGGCCTAGTGCGGGTCAACTACACACCTACGAAATTCCTAACAACTTTTAGGTATGCAGGTTTCATCACTAGTTTCCCTTCTAATTGATTGTGAATACACACATAACTTCGAAAAGTCAGAGGTGTGCGCCTGGGGTTTGAACTTAAGACCGTCGAGATTCTCGCCCGCGTGCCTAAACCTCGAGGCCATCATTACTTTAAGAACGTTAGTCTCGCAATATAGCGTGACGTCATGTGGTTCCAGGATCAAGTTTTTTCTGGGACAGAAATGTTTGTGCCCCAGTAGTACAAAGTCTAGAAATATTACCAAAAAACAGCAATAGCGTCGCACCATACCACGAAAGACTTTACGCACAACTCATGAACTATAGATGCTGACAGAACAAAATGTCGCCTTTGTATGAACATGAAAAAGTTTGTTTAGATATTTTCCCTCAATCACGCAGGTCAGCAAGCTAAAACGGATTCTAATAAATTGACATAAATATTAAATAAATTAAATATTAAATATTATTTATTCCAATATTTTGTGTTACAACAAAAGTAGTTCTTAAAATCTATAACATATTACATAAATACTATTGTCAAGTTTTCAAGAGACATCTCACACTAGGCAGAGCCTGTATCGTGAGATGTTCTTTAGTTACTCGTTTACAATGTAATGTCTCCAGTGTAATTTAAATGTAAAGTTCAATGTAAAGTTTTAAATTAAATAACAAAGTGAAAATAAAAAACAAAAGGAAAAATAAAAAATAAAAACACAGGAACCTTATATACTACAGTAAAAATTAGGACTTAATCTAAAATTATATGATCTCAGGTTTATAATAAATATGTGAGTTTACAATTCAAAGAAAAGAGGTTTCATAAATTTTAAAATAAGGCCAATATTGCATGACTAAATCTAATTGTTTATTCTTAAATGCTGTAGTCTAGTGTGATTATCAAAAAGTGGAATAAAAGAGCGACTGTTTTTATTTATAAAACAGTAATGAAATTAGCTCCAATTATCTTAGTAGAACATTTAATTAAAATTGATTTATCATTTAAGATGCAAAAAAAGTAGAAAACAAATTCTGTTTCGCGGTTACAAAAAATAACTTTAATTGAACCAACAATCTCCCAAATTCAAGTCTTAACTCCAGCGTCTTTCTGATTTCTAGTAGCTTAAGGTTAAGAACCTGTCTGCCTAGATCTGAGCTATCTAGGTTATGCGCCTAGATGCATCTGTTAGGTTTTCATTACTACATATCGAATTTCTTTAGAAATCATTCAGACGTTTTTTATAAATCGATCTATTAATTTTACGATAGCAGGGATACACAACGATAAATTATAATTATCTATTATGGCAAATGCGTCTTAATTGTAAAAAAAACCGTTTTTCAACATCATCATCACCAACGTCATTATCATCATCAACCCTTGTACCTACATACGAATTAGATATGGAACTCATGTACCAATAGTGCACATATTTAAAATTATTTCTATTCATATTGATCTTAGTTTTTGTGAGATTGAAAAGTCTATCATCGCTTCAAACCCCCAACACGAGACTCTTATCTTAATGTTCGGCCAGGACTTTGTGTAGGTACTTATTTAATACCAATATTTTCATTGCGAATTTTTTAATAGAAGTACGAAGTCTCGAAATTTACCCGTAAAGCGGTGACAGTTACATCTCATTTCTTTGAACTCTCTACCTAGGTGTGTCGAAGTACATCTCTGCCTACCCAACCTACTCAAGGATGTAGGTTTGGATCTGACTTTATTTATTTCCATTTATCGCTATGCCAGCCCGTGTCATAAAGGACCCCACATTCAATTTCCCAACAATCCCAACCTTTACCACATATTCTGACAATTATTTATTTACAAATCATCATAATTTCAACATAACCAATATTGTCCTTTGTTGTATCTCAGCCGGACCTCCATTACGCCACTGGTTCTCACAGTAGAAGCGACTCTCACAATACACATCCGTTCCATTGCGTGTTTTGTATAACATGCCTAAAGAAATGCGATTAAATATCATCAGTGGATGTAGAAATGTGCGATCGCATAATGTAAGCTTACGTGGTAGAGACAAGCAGTGAATTCGTGACAGAATGCGTCTTGCGCTCCCTGCTAATGTCTCGATTAGTGATGGGATGTTTTTGTCGATAGTTATTAGATTTCTATCGACCATATCTTATATTGGATTGGGTTGTATTTGAGTTTATCGTTTACCAAAATTTTAGTATGAAACGAATCCAATCTTTTTAAATTTGTAATTAAAAAGCGAATGTTTCATAGAATAAAATTGATATTTCTAAACAACGTTAGTTGCTTTAAAAAAAGTCTATATAAATTTATATATATTTAAGCTTGATACTGATAAAACAAATGATTTTTATATTACGAGTATGTAGGTATTTCTCTTCGTCGTAAAACGTTATTTTATTGCGCTATTGTTTATTTTAAATTTCTATTTTCTTACGGTTTTTAAGAGACACGTTATTTTATAATAGACAAGACTAAATTATATTCAAGACCGTTATACACCGCCTCGGAACTCCTTCAACATAATTTTCAGTCTCTTAAAAACAAATGTGATTTACCACCATAAAAAAATACATTGCACATAACATAAACTAGTAAGGTTTCAACTTTATTTATAGACAATATCTTTACTTTGTAGGTAGTAAAGATAACAAGCAATAACACGCTATCTACCTTTCATTACATACCATTTCTTCACGTGTAATGGACATTTTATGTTCTCTGTAATTAACAGCACCAATTATGTCAATTTATGTTCCGTAATTATTTGCTATGGATTATTTGATGTATAGTAAAATTTTAATGTTTTTTTGCATATATAGTTTCTACATATTACGTCAAGTCTCTTACTTAAAATCAACATCATCATCGGCCCATATACGTCTCACTGCTGGGCACGGGCCTCCTCTGCCATTGAGAGGGTTTAGGCCTTCCGAAAAGGTTGGCAGAGGTGCATTTCTGCACCCACCTTTCGCCAGTATGTATCAATCCCACGTAATAGGGGGCGAGCGAGAATTTCCTCATGGAAAAACCGGCCCGAGAATCGAACCCAGGACCTCTAGATCGCATGACACATATTTGTATGAGGTAGTCAAATAAAATAAGTTGAGTTAAATTGACACCTAAGTCTGGAATAATTTTATTATCGAGGTCAATATCGATACTCATTGTGTCAACACTAGCATCAATGAAATTACGTCGACACAAGCAAGCGTGTTGGGGGCGCGACTAGAATCTTAACTAAAGGCTTTACTCGATAGCTGGGCAGTCGCGCGGTAAATTACAAAAATAAATAAATGGATTCAATAAACGCTTAGTAGGTATTGGTCCCACGTTACAAATTCTTATGATTTTTAAACGCAAGGCTTTGCGAGATTAATTAAGGATTTTTTTAAATTTATTTAAATAAAAAAATATTTTTTACTTGTACTTACATTGCAATTATCTTAAAGGAAACTAACGTTAAATTCTTTTTTTATTCTCTTACACCTGCATTCTCAAAGTCAGAGTCTAAAGCCCTTTTTTCTGTCTAATAGTTAGAGCTTCTTAGCAACATAATCAAACTATGCCACAATCGAAAGTCGAACCCAAGTCCAATATCACGCGCCTTAAAACTACCAGAGGTAATCGTGTATTAAACAATTGACAAACCACATTACGTCAGCGGTTGTACCCCGTAACGTTACATAGTAAGCACGACAGACGCATTTCGTGACGGGTAATCAGCACCCATATATGAACCCTGGACAATTTAACAAGTGATGCAACACGACAACTGGGAAACTATTGCAGTGAATAATTAATTATTGCTTTGACAATACTACAAACAACATTTGTAATAATACATAAACTCACGCCTGTATTCCCCGAAGGGGTAGGCAGAGGTGCATTTTTGCACCCACATTTCGCCAGGTATGTATCAGTCCCACGTAATAGGGGGCGAGCCTATTGCCGTTTTTCGGGCACATTTCCAGACTCCGTGCTGTTACTGAGAATTTCTTAATGGAAAAACCCAATGACACTTTGCCCGACCCGGAATCGAACCCAGGACCTCTAGATCGCACGGCACATACTTGTACCGCGAGGCCACGAGGCATTTGTAATAAGTCAATAGTATACTGATATTCATACTCGTACATAGAGTGTACAACTCTTTGTTTTCCAACTCCTCCTTTATTTGTCTTTCTAATTATCTTCGTTGCGGGATTATGACAAATTTAGGTCCCCTTAGATTCGCTGAGCTTCATTGCTCAGCGTCAATACTGTGCGTGCCGCTGTTGATCCTGGAGCACAGGAGTTACAGTGGCGGGTGTGTGGGATAGGGACCACTCGTACATACATACGTAACCTCACGCCTGTATTCCCCGAAGGGGTAGGCAGAGAAGCATTTTTGCACCCACATTTCGCCATGTATGTATCAGTCCCAGCGAGCCTATTACCGCTATTAGGGCACATTTCCAGACTCCGTGGTGCTACTGAGAATTTCCTAAGGGAAAAATCCAATAACATTTAGCCCGACCTGTGAATCGATCCCAGGACCCTATATCGCACGGCACATACTTGACCACGAGGCAGTAAACTAATGTACTTGATGTCTTCAACAAAGTAGAGTAGCACTCGTAGTCCACGTAAGTGTATGAGAAGATGTATGTTGAAGAAGCAGAGATGAGTCAAATGTCATTCAGTAGTCTCTACCTACCCTCTATGGGATATAGACGTTAGTGTGTGAGTATTAGGCATTCAGCTAGCCTCCTAGATCAACTGGTGAGGCTTATCCATACTAATTTTACCTATGCATTAATAATTAATTATTATTCCCTGTCTGTCTGTTATGTCCTGTTGTGATTGACAGTACAATAACAAATAATAAAAGCAAAGTCTCAATACTTAAAGTAATTGGCTACAAGCTTCTAAAGTTAAACTACTCCGTGCTGCTACTGAGAATTTCCTAACAGAAAACCCAATGACACTCCCCGGGAATCGAATCCGGGACCACGAGGCAGTTTTTTTTATACTGTCCTGATAAGATACAACATGATGTTATCCACAACGCTGTTTCCCCATCCTCAATATAGGATAATGACCCATTTCGCAAGACGTGCGAAACGGTGCCGCGTGTAATAGTTAACTATAACCTTTATAGTCACGCACTCGTAACATAACTGTGCGGCGCAAATTGTCCTCAGCTTCATGGTTTAACAAATAAGAAGAAATCTTCACACATACTGAGAAACATCATGGGTGCGACTGGGTTTTTACAAATGAGAACTTAATTTTAATCTTTAGGATTTAGATTTTACTGCCGAGTTTTCCCCGAAACATGAGTAAGAGGTAAGGAAGAGGAGATCCCAGGTTAGATTCCCAAGCAGTGTCATAATTTCATTAAAAAAATACTTAGTATCAGCACAAGTAATAGAAATGTACTCGAATAACAGCTATGATGTAGAAATATACCTTTGTCTAATCTTTCTAAGAAGAAGGCGAATAGTATTCATAGCATAAGCCGTGATGGCCTCGAGGTTTAGGCACGCGGTCGAGAATCTCGACGGTCGCGGGTTCAAACCCCAGGCACACACCTCTGACTTTTCGAAGTTATGTGTGTATTCACAATGAATAATCACGTACTTTAACGGTGAAGGAAAACATCGTGATGAAACCTGCACACCTAAAACTTCTTAGGTGTGTAGTCCGCCAACCCGCACTAGGCCAGCGTGGTGGACTAAGGCCTAAACCCTCTCAATTGTAGAGGAGGCCCGTGCCCAGCAGTGGGACGTATATGGGCTGATGATGATGATGATGATGATTCATAGCATAGGTATATCCCATATATCTCATGAATATCTAGGTAGGTATGTACCTACGAGAATCTTTGCCAATCGCAGCAATCCAATGTGTAAAGAGAGACAAAATACAAAGATAATTTTTTTTAAGGCCCCGACATTGTTATTCTGCGAAATAAACTCTGTTACTTGACGTTAATTTCTTGTGAAGTCTAAACTGACTACCGAGTTGTTCTGCCACTTGTCGAAATCGGATTCAAAATATTAAGTCAAATGTTTGGATAAAAATTATTTTAATTATCAAATTTTATTATAATCACTTCTATGGAAGGTATCAAAGCAGTAGAAAGATAATAGCAGAACAATCTCCCCACTGAATCCAGAATAATTTGTCAAACTATCAGAGAATATGTTATATTGTTGATAGCCTAGTTGGTAAAG
The DNA here is from genome assembly GCA_907164795.1 of Hemaris fuciformis. Lineage (NCBI taxonomy): Eukaryota > Metazoa > Arthropoda > Insecta > Lepidoptera > Sphingidae > Hemaris > Hemaris fuciformis. The sequence continues at coordinate 1,477,131 of OU015447.1, forward strand.
TAGGCAGATTGTCCACAACAAAGACAGTCGCTAGTTCATATCCCAGTCAGAAACTTATTACTTTTGTTGCAGGTATATTTATAACAAACGTTAAGCACATTAATAATAAACCATTTAGTTTTTCCATTAGGAAATTCTCAGTAACAGCACGGAGTCTGGAAATGTGCCCGAAAAACGGCAATAGGCTCGCCCCCTATTACGTGGGGCTGATACATACCTGGCGAAATGTGGGTGCAGAAATGTACCTCTGCCTACCCCTTCGGGGAATACAGGCGTGAGTTTATGTATGTATGTATGTGGAAAAATCCTTAATTTTGTGCAAAAAAATTAAATGTCTTAGGTACTTTAGGTAAGACTAGGTCTTGATCTAACCTGTTCCGTAAAACACGTGTATCTTTAACAGTGGGATGTGCATAGACTTCAGTTTGTCTAACGAAAACCTTCACACTTATTTTTGGTGCAAACAAATTAATGGATAAAACCTTCACACTTTCCATATTAAATGGAAACTGAAGTGAGGCAACCGCACCCGACAATAGTTAAGTTTAAAAAATATATCCGAAATTAGATGTAAAAAAGCCTTTTCTAAACATTACCGCAATAATATGCGTTCCAGTCCAACTTAAAGTAAATTGATTTTTTTATTTTTTATTATTGATTGGAATCTAGCAAAAACGACCTAATAAAAAATCATGGAGTCTTGGCTTCTGATTGGTTATTTCAATTGATTAATTGAGGGTTACAGCCGCTATTCTGAGTTTTCATGAGAGTATTCTTAATAAACTTTAACAATCAAGGAAAATATCGTGAGGAAATCTTCAGACCTAAGAATACTCCAAAAAAAGTATTTTTTTAACTTCACAGTTCAAGTTTGGGATTCAAGTTCACAGTTTTCTGTGAGACAGTCGTACAACCACGGTCAAGCCGAGCCATTAGCATCGTAGTTCCATCTTATTAAAGCGAGACTGTACGAGTATATGCGGCATCACAGGAGAAATCCAATAATGACGCAAAGTTGTAAAATAATAAAATTATAGGCAGAACTACATTAATGCAATCAAATTTGCTTAATCGACAATTAGTCATGATATTATAGCTTGAAGATTTCGAAATCGGTTTAGTGTTGACAAAGCTTGTGATCGAGAACTCCGCTAACAAGAACTAAGTGTTATGCTCCGACCATGACTATCGATACTGAGTCATACTCGTGAACGGATGCTCTGTACTTTGACTCTTGTACTTGAATTGTTAGGCTGAGACTTTTGTATGCGCTTTTACATAAAGATTGTATAATGACAGTAAAGATAAAAATACACATAGATAATCCCTAAATAACATCAAAAACGATTTTTTGTTTGTATGGAAAAGACCACGCTTTATAGATATAAACTCATTATTTTAATTTTTGATTGTTAATCTTGTTATTTGTTCATCAACGTATCGCCAGCTGTGTCTTTAGTCGTACGTAAAAGGGACAAGTCTTTTGAAGATTGTTAAACTCGCTCATGATACATGTAATAAAAACATTCAATAACACTTATTCTCACCATAGAACCAAAGACCATAGATGAAGATGAAATATTATGTAGCCTACGTAATCATCATCAGCCCAAATACGTCCCACTGCTGGGCACGGGCCTTCTCTATAACTGAGAGGGTTTAGGCCTTAGTCCACCACGCTGGCCTAGTGCGGGTTGGCGGACTACACACCTAAGAAATTCCTAAGAAGTTTTAGGTGTGCAGGTTTCATCACGATGTTTTCCTTCACCGTTAAAGTACGTGATTATTCATTGTGAATACACACATAACTTCGAAAAGTCAGAGGTGTGTGCCTGGGGTTTGAACCCGCGACCGTCGAGATTCTCGATCGCGTGCCTAAACCTCGAGGCCATGAAAGTTACGTAGTATATTTTTTAATTAATATTAAGTATTATATATTTCTTTTTCTTTTCCAATTTCTACTTAGTTTACAATAAAGTGTAATATGTAAACATCCAATAACACTTATTCTCACTCCAGAACAACAGCGCTGCTGAACCAAAGAAACAGTTGAAAAGGATGTATAATGTATTATGTATAGAGATTGCAAACCGGACCCGGCCGGGCCGGGCCCGGTGCCCTTTTACGCACCCACCGGGCCTGGCCATTCTTACCGGGCCCGGTCACCGGGCCCGGTCAGGTGACCCGATAAGTAAATCGCGGCACGGGAGCGCCTACTCGTAGTAGTTACTGTTGTAAAATACTCGTATCAATCATTCTTTCAGACTGAAAAATAATTGTTACTTTTTGTTTTGTTATATTATACTTGTGAAGCCTATAATAATCGTAACTAATTTTACGTTACATTTTGTTAGTTAAGACTAAACAAGTTTGGTTATTTATAGTTACAGTACAGCCTAGCCAATAAGATTTCGCTATTTGCTCAATTGGTAATAATAAAATTAATAGCCAAAGTTTAAGGCAAAACATAATACATACTTTACTTTTAGCAAATAAGAGTTTGTTTTGTTTATACCAAAGCTACCATACTTTATTTATCTATCTAATTTAAGTTGTTATGACACGTTTAGTACTTTAAGCTGTGTTATTAGTTTCTTATTATAATACTATGTTTTCAAATAGACACGATAAGGAGTAAAGAGAAAGACCTGCTTGTTTAAACTTATAAAAATGAATAATTACTAATACTAATTTAACTTTTCCGTTCATAAGTCAAAGTAATCTTTTTTTGAGATTAATTATTGTAATAATTGTCCATAAGCCAATTTGAAATGAATTTTAACCTTGCATAATTGTCTTTTCCATTTATATATAAAAAATAATCATAAAATACTTTAAAGGTTTCATCGCTAACAAACCCGGCCGGGTTGGCGACGGATGCAACCGGGCCCGGCCGGGTTGGGAAACATACCGGGCTGCAATCTCTAATTATGTAACTTCAATAACACTTTTTATTACAATAATAGAATAACTTATATTATACCTGATACATTTCTCTGCCCAATAATTTCTCTAATCATTCATCATCAGCCCAAATACGTCCCACTGCTGGTCACGGGCCTCCTCTACAACTGAGAGGGTTTAGGCCTTAGTCCACCACGCTGGCCTAGAAATTCCTAAGAACTTTTAGGTGTGCAGGTTTTATCACGATGTTTTCCTTCACCGTTAAAGCAAGTGATAATTCATTGTGAATACACACATAACTTCGAAAAGTCAGAGGTGTGTGCCTGGGGTTCGAACCTGCGACCGCCGAAATTCTCGACCGCGCGCCTAAACCTCGAGGCCATCACTGCTTAATTTTATTTAATTTTTCTAATAAAAACCATTAATTAACAAAGTACAAATTTCGTTTCAGTCTGTTAACCACTAATTATTAACAAAATTTCACTTTCCATGTAACATCCGAAAATGACGACGAAAGTAAGAGTGCGGTACACTAACTATCCAAATGTAACTATTTAAATAACATTATGCGTAATAAAATAAAACTGAAACTGTGGTATTATTACGTAAAGTCATAACAGCTAATGTTGCCAGGGAAAATGATTTTAATTTTATGCCATTTAATGTTAATACTGGCTTGCGGACGCGACTTTTACTCTGTCCAAATAGTTCCAATTCGGAATGAAACAGTTTTGGGTTAAAACCAATTTCAAATTCTGAATTTCAAATGGAAAAACCATAGGTACTTTTTGAAAAACAAATCAATGGTATCAACGCGAAAGTTATGTATGGATGTTTGTTACTCTTTCACGCAAAAACTACTTATCGGATTTTAACAAAATTATAGTATGGAGGTATCTTTGGATTAACACATAGGTTACTTTTTATCCCAGAAAAAAATGTTTCAGTGAAATGAGCACGAAATTCAAAATTGCGCCCGCGCGGAGCTGGACACGCTTGTAACTAATTAAACCATCTAGTCGGCAAGTTGAATTCAAATCCTTTCAATCATTTTGATTACTTAAGTAATAAACAAACGTATGCACATTTGTATTAATAAGATTTCATTTGGTAGTTAACATTTTCTAATTATACGGAACTTTGTAAGGCAAGCTAGGCTTTTGGGCTTCTATGGAAGTGCCGGCCTGTATCAAATGTGTGTGAACGTTTCACGTCCGATTATGCGATAATTATCATCTATAATACCTTTATATTAAAAAAATTGTTGAATTCTTGAAAAACCTTCTTAGTAATAAACTACTAACAATGTAATCTCAGTCATTCCAATCCAGATGCCCTGGGTTCGGTCGCTGTTTTAGGACGTTTTTTTTTATAAGGAAATTCTTAACAACAGTTCGGGAGTCTTTAAATGTATCCGTTGTAATTGTAGTCCCACCTCTGTTAACCTTTTCGGGGCTATAGGCGTGAGTGCAACCGTAATTTACCAAAATTTAAATAGTAATTGTGCGTCGTTGTGGTAACACTTTCTTCACACATAATCAATTACGCGTGGCTTATTATAATTATGTTTAATATTAAATATTTATGCATAAGTATATATCGTAATTATTTTTACTTTTTTATTTATATATTTTCTCGGTTTTACTCGGTCGCAAAATAGGCAAGCCAATAAAATTATGTACAGAATCTTCGGAAGACATAATATAGGTAAACCAGTGCTATGAGTAAGGTATTGCCTACATAAGAAGTAGCAAAAAATCGAGATTTGCTTGTGTGCATGCGTGTTGCATGTGTGAAAAAGATTATTCCTATTAAGATGGCCTAGAGTTTTAAGCGCGCGGTCGAGAATCTCGGCGGTCGCGGGTAGAAACCCTAGGCACACACCTCTGTCTTTTGGATGTTATGAGTGTATTCACAATGAATTACATAAAAACACTTACATTAACGGTGAAGGAACACATCGTTAGGAAACCTGCACTCCTAAAAGTTCTTAGGATTTTCTTAGGTATGCAGTCCGTCAACCCACACTAGGCCAGCGTGGTGGACTAAGGCCTAGACCCTTTCAGTTGTATAGGAGGCCCGTACCAGCAGTGGGACTTACTCGTATATGGGCTGATCATGATGGAAGTTTATTCGGATATTACTGAACATTGTACGTAAATAAGCAGTGATGGTCAATAAGCAGTGATGGCCTCGAGGTTTAGGCGCGTGGTCGAGAATTTCGACGGTCGCAGGTTCAAACCCCAGCACACACCTCTGACTTTTCGAAGTTATGTGTGTATTCACAAAGAATTATCACTTGCTTTAACGGTGAAGGAAAACATCGTTAGGAAACCTGCACTCCTAAAAGTTCTTAGGATTTTCTTAGGTATGCAGTCCGCCAACCCACACTAGGCCAGCGTGGTGGACTAAGGCCTAGACCTAGACCCTTTCAGTTGTAGAGGAGGCCCGTGCCAGCAGTGGGACTTACTCGTATATGGGCTGATCATGATGGAAGTTTATTCGGATATTACTGAACATTGTACGTAAATTGAATAACATCGATCATAGATCAAGACGTCCTCAAGTCTAGTTAATCTCGCACACTTTATGTGTACATATATACATATATTATATCGTGATGACCTCGAGGTTTAGGCACGCGGTCGAGAATCTCGACGGTCGCAGGTTCATACCCCAGGCACACACCTCTGACTTTTCGAAGTTATGTGTGTATTCACAAAGAATTATCACGTAAAACATCGTGATGAAACCTGCACACCGAAAAGTTCTTAGTTAGAGGAGGCCCGTGCCCAGCAGTGGGACGTATATGGGCTGATGATGATGATGATATATATATGTTAAAGTGTATTACAAAATTAATAAATTGGAGCATTTATAGGATTAACAATCATCCTTATCAGTCGCTGGGTGGCGGCGTCGGCGCCGGCGCAAAGCGCGCTGTGGGCGTACGGAGCTCACGTTACACTGTCGGAACCAGATGGACAAATGTCACTTTAAAACTAATTTGCGTCAGCTCATTTGCTGGAAATGTTATTTTCGCATTGTATATGATTTAGACCATATATTAATGAAAATCGAGCCCAGTGGCGTGCCATAGGAGAGGCCTATGACCAGCAGTGGACGTAAGAAAGGCTGCTGTTGATAATGATGATGATTAATGTGTTACACAACTTGTTTGTCTTAGGATTTTGAGTTCAAAAAATAAAAACAAATAAGTTTTGGATGATGTCAGAAAAATATAATGTTGATATTATTGAGGATAAAGACTAGTAAACTTTGTTTTACCAAGAAAAATATTACGATTAGCACTAATTTAATCATTGTTATGCAAAGTATAATAAAGGTATATTAATGTACACATATACATATATATGTGGTCACGCAGTATGGACGTAGATATTTTTTTTTTTATTGTAAAGAGTTCGGTCACAAAAGGACTATGTCATCGTAATAGGTATACAAATCATCGTACAGCCTACCAGTTATAGTGTATAATCTATATTACAGCTTATTTAGAAAACATATTGCTTATTAGCACCTACGTACTTATCATCACTGCGTTTCGCCATCTATGTTTAAATCCAACTGAATACCCATATATTCTCAGTAGCATTAGACAGTCTGAAAATGTCCAGACTGAGAACGAAAAAGCCACTAAAATTCTGTCTTAACCGCGAATCGAATCTTTAAACTCTCGCTCACAAGAGCCAAACCATGCCACCGTGCTAATCAACGAAAATAGAACTGATTCGACTCAGTGGCGGCATTTCCATAGAAGCCTAAAAGCCCAGTTTGCCTTACAAAATTCCGAATAATAATCTTCAAACTTAAAATCTTTTAACCAAAGCTATTTGACATATAAATAGAATAAACTGACCCCACAATAAACAATTATTAACCAGACATTACACAATTAACATACATACATACATAAACTCACGCCTGTATTCCCTTAAGGGGTAGGGAGAGGTGTATTTCTGCACCCACATTTCGCCAAGTATGTATCAGTCCCACGTAATAGGTGGCGAACCTATTGCCGTTTTACGGGCACATTTCCAGACTCCGTGCTGTTACCGAGAATTTCCTAATGGAAAAACCCAATAACACTTTGCCCGACCCGGGAATCGAACCCAGGACCTCTAGATCGCACGGCACATACTTGTACCGCGAGACCACGAGGCAGTCGGGCAGACACAATTAACGTGTAACACAAAAGGGCTTCTATGGAAGTACCGACCAAACATGCATAGCGAAGATATTATTTAATTCCGGGCGAACAGACTGCTCATGATTGGAGAGCGCGCCGCGAGTATCTCTGACAATTCGTCGTTTCCTTATTAGATTTGTGGGCAATTCTTTTGTGATCTACGGACAGACTAACGCTTTACTTTTAGCCTACGAGAGCTAATCTAAAATGAGAATTTTCATTCAGTGCCTTATTTTCATAGAAATTTAACATCCTTTTTAATGGTAGACATAGACTACAGTGTAAATAAGCTATAAAAGTTCAAACATCAGCAAATACGTATACGTCCCACTGCTGGGCACGAGCGTCCTCTACAACAGAGAAGGTTTAGGCTTTATTCGCTGGCCTACTGCGGGTTTGCGGACTACACACCTAAGAAATTCCTAAGAACTTTTAGGTGAGCAGGTTTCCTCACGATGTTTCCCTTCACCGTTAAAGTAAGTGATAATTCATTTTGAATACACAGACACAAATAAGTTCGAAAAGTCAGAGGTGTGTGCCTGGGGTTTGAACTCGTGGCCGCCGAGATTCTCGACCGTGCGCCTTAACCTCGAGGCCATCACTACTTCAAACTAAATATGTATAACGGAGAGTCTTGGGCGTTATTGATTTTTAAATCAAACAGTCAAACTTTTGGAGGTAATTACAAATTTAATCGGAAACAAACTTATTACAGAGCTCCGTTCGGTCCGGCGTTCCGAGCGAGAATGACCCATTCCTCGATCGGGCGGTTGTTTTTATACCCTACGTTGGGCGCACAGTGGGGTTGCGACGACTCTTCGACACGGCCGTCCTGATGACCACACGTCCTCGTGTGGAGTGCCTGGAATGAAAGAAAATTCTCGAGCAGTACTTATTCTAGTCGTTCGGCCATTCCTGGCTCAAGTGGGTGGGAATAAAAGGTACTCTGATCAAAATCATTACAGATTTTAATGAAAATCGTAAACTCCTTCTCTCAAAGCTGACATGTTGAACAACACCCATACTCATTCGAATAATAGGAAACTCATTAAAATATCACAGTGCTCATAGTCTGACCTCTATCCGGTCTTCATCACGTAACCTCTATCCGGTCTTCATCACGTAACCTCTATCCGGTCTTCATCACGTAACCTCTATCCGGTTACAAACCAATCGACCTCTATCCGGTCTTCAACACGTAACATCTATCCGGTTACCAACACAACACCATCCAGATAATCATTTCGAGCCTTTATCAAAATAATCTTAAAGTAGGTTTGTTCAACATCTCATCAATACGCTTTCCTTTAATTTTACAAGCTTACAGATTCTTTAATTAGAGAACACTCGGCACCAGAGTCGTAATGAAATGAAAATTGCTCACCAGAGTCACGTAGTAGGTGTTTTCATGGCTTGAATCAGCGTCAGAAAATTGCGGTTCTGTTGTTCCAACAAACGCATCCATTTTTTCATCGCTAGCTTCTTCATTTTGAACACGTGGGTCGTCGTGGTCCATCCCACTTCTGATAACGGAGAGTCTTGGGCGTTATTGATTTTTAAATCAAACAGTCAAACTTTTGGAGGTAATTACAAATTTATTCGGAAACAAACTTATTACAGAGCTCCGTTCGGTCCGGCGTTCCGAGCGAGAATGACCCATTCCTCGATCGGGCGGTTGTTTTTATACCCTACGTTGGGCGCACAGTGGGGTTGCGACGACTCTTCGACATGTATAATATGTATATGAGGACAAAAAAAAAAAAAAACTTACATAAATCTATATTAGCTTCCGTAAGTCGTTTAGTTAAGACGTCTGCATTCTATTCCCGACCTTTAGACTGATTGTCCATCAATTGACTCGCTTTGAATCTTATTACGTCCGCTCGTCCTTAGAGTAACTTCTTGTTATAGTACATATTAACGCCTATATCCCCAGAGGAGTTGGCAGAGCACTTTTACAATTTGACACTGACATCCCCGTGGCGCAGTTGGCTAGATACCAGGTTGCGAAACGAGAGGCCGCGGTTCGATCCCCGCACCGAGACAAATGTTTGTGTGATCCACAAGTATTTGTTTCGGGTCTGGCCCTCTGGGTGTTTGCGAGACCGAAAAGTCTCTCGTATTTTCTAATACCCACGACACAAGACTTGTATCTTAATGTGGGGTCAGAACTCAGCGGCGTGCCTAGGGTCTCTAGCTAGGGCAAGCCCAAATTTTTATTACGGTTTTTATAGTGTATTTTTTTGGTCCATAAAGTCAGAGAACTAATAAATAATATACCTACCGCAAATTATTTACATTCAAGATTTTGACATATTGATGTAGGTATATTATAGTACTGGCCTAACAAAGAAATAATTATTTGTCGCTAGTGATAGTACCAAAAACTATAAAATGTCGGCGAAAATTATTAGAACAATAATATGTCCAAATTGTGCACAAACGTCGTGTCTCTCTAAATTTGAATGCGAGATGTTATAACAAATACACGGAATATATCATATTGAATGTTATTAGACAAATAACTCGACTCGAATTGGTTTCAAACCACATAATTAAAAAGTAAACAGTCAAATTCTAAAAATTACCTATACTCGTAAGTTAATTTTCATGTCGTGACCTTGAATGCAAGTTTTTTTGTTGAACAAAATTATAAATAATATGTATTAATCTTAGAAATAATACAATGATGATCAACGCGAGAGTTTTGAAATTTCGTGACATAATTAACGAGAAATGAATACTTCAATGCGTTGTTTACAATATTTATAAAAAGAAATCAAAGTATGTGGTGTTGTAAATTTTAATGCATTCTACAAGAACCAGATAAATTATTTAAATCATTACAACAAGAATTCCACACATTTTAAACATTATATAAAATATGCAACACAAACTCATATAACCTTTTCGTATGGGAACATTCAACTATTCAATTAGTTATGTACTTACTAATCGGATCTATTTAAGCGTCCTCATAATTTTTAACAATTAGAGAAATACTCGAGTATGGCATATTATGTAGGTTTTGGACAAGTTACGAGCCGTTTTTTCACAGTATAATTTAATGAATTTACCTTATCTTCGAAGAGCAAAACATGCACACACTTTAAGTCGCCACGAGGATTAACAATAAACATCACCCATTTTGTATAATCACTGTAGTAATATTCTAAATAGTAAAATACCACAACAAATTCTATTTAATTTGGTTCTTTCACTCAGTAGTAGTACGTACTACGTAAACAATTGCACTCCAGGGTTGCCATTAAATAAAAATATATTACCGTGTTTTGGATGTCGAATTGCCGTGTTTTGTAGAAAAATTGAGAAATTGCCGTGTTTCATTTATTTTTTTCAAATTACATTAAATTCTTGTCATATAATTGCCGTGTTTTATGACACGGCAATGAAATTCTGCCGTGTACCGTGTTTTTTTTTTCCAACTGACCCCAATTACCTTATAACACGGCAACTGCCGTGTCAACGTCAATGGCAACCCTGCAGCCTGCTGCACTCCCGATTGCGCGCACTTCAGAGCGAAAGCGGGATACTTATGTCCATACTAATTGCTATATAAACGGTATTTTGCTTCGATCAAATATATATTTGATCGAAGGTATTTTGGTTATAACTTATATCTATGTTTAAAAATCCAATGGGAATTTCGACGTAGTGCAAAAGAGATTGAACTAGTAAAGTGAAGCCAGGTTTAAAGCCCACGAGATAGAGGGAGATAGATATTATTATTATGTTCAACATTGATGTTTACTCTAAACTATTGACGTTCGTGCGCCCGCGTTTCGTTTTTTTTTAATTATATGGGCACTGGGCAGGGATTTGGCTTGGCGCGCGGCGGCGCGGCTGTATGGCGGACGGCGGCGCGGCAAAAATACGTAAATTTCTGTTTTTGGATAAATATTTTGTTGTTTGTATTGAATTATGGAATATCTAGTTTATGTTTCTTATTCGGAATTACGTAAGGCAAGCTGGGCTTTTGGGCTTCTATGGAAGTACCGCCACTGTCAGAACTATGTATGTGACTGTTGGGTGTATTTATTATTATTATTCCTATCCCACGTTCTTGCTATAGGGGGCGAGAATATGGTTGTTATTCGGTCTCATTTGCAAACTCCGTGCTGTTACTATGAATTTTCAATGGAAAAGTTTTATATATGCGCTTACCTTTCATCTCTGCATCACCCAAAGGCTGACTGTTAGAGAATGCCTTCGGCATTACTTAAGTCCGCTTTTATACTAAATGTATAAGAAGCGTAAATAAATAAATAAAAAAACCCAAAACACTGTCCGGGCCTTGAATGGAATCCGAGACCTCTAGATCGCAAGCACACATTTTTACCGCGAAACCATAGGACAATTCGTTGCTGTAACTTTTTGTTTTGCTTTCATAGATATTTTATTCCGATGCAAGTCTTGTTGCTATTTCGAGACTAATTTTTTATCTAAATTAAACGAAAATAAACCGTATGAATATAATTAAGTTTGCGATAACTGAACAAAGATTTTCATCATCATCATCAACATCATCCCATATATTATGCACGTCCGACTGCTGGTCAGAGGCCTACAACTGAAAAAAGTTTAGGTCTTAGTCCACCACGAATATATATAATTAGAAAAGGCAGAGGTGTGTGCCTGTAGTTTAAATCCGCGACCACCGAAATTCTCGACCGCGCGCCTAAACCCCAAGGCCTCACTACTTTTTTCATCGCTTCTCTTTAATTCTTGAGACAATATTGAGTCTCACTTTACGCAACAATAAATGGATTATATATTTCATTTACGCACAGCGATAAGTGACGAAATGAGCAGACCGTAGTTGAGTGGCGACGCGGACGCACACCGTGTTATCCAATTGCCAAGGTTTGACCCTTACAATTGTACGCTATTATAAATTGAGTACTGTGCCACATTACAAATTGAACAAGACGAGAATCTTAGACACGTCACAGATCGTGTAGCAGAAACCATTGAATTATTTATTTGGAAGTAAATCTTAAAGCTCCTTTGCTCGCGTTGAAAATACTATATTTTTAAATTGAATACTTGAGATGGTTTTAGGCCACTAAATTTTCCGGAATCATGTTAGGACTACGGTAGAGTCTGGTTGGTAGTCTATGTGTCGATAATTAATATTTCTTCTTCAAAATCTGAAAATCTGTCTAGGTCCCTAAAATCTTGTTTCATACTTTTTTAGCTTCGTTTTTTGTCGTTGTTGGTTTTTTTATTATTATTGCACGCTGACGATAATCGGCATATTTTACTGTGTCACCATAACGTATTCATATGTATTTTTGAGAGTTTTGGAACTTCAATAGCAATGAAAGGTGAATTCCTATTTTTTGGAATGAATAACAATAGTAGTAAACCTTACCATACCATTTTCTAAAGGGTTTTCAGTAACAATGATCTTCCAATCCGATACTGAGTTACCAAGAGTTCACAACAAACGAGATTCTAGTACGGTGGCATCATTTATATCACCACGACGAAGGATTAATGGCGTCGATAAAATAGATCGCTTGGTCGAGTATTGTCTGAACCGATAGACTTTTCTTTTATAATCACTTTAACGCTGTCTTGTTTGTACCACGGTATAAACATGAGGATTGCGAACATGTCATTTTTTTGGCAAATTGCTTTTAAGAATTAAACGATACGCTGTGATCCTTTATTATTATTGTAAGAAATCTTGAATATTTTCGTGAACACAAAAAAAAACAAAATTGCGAGCTCAGTGTAGTGTTGACTTTTTAAAATACACATAATTTTATTTATACATACATACATACATAACATCACGCCTGCATTCCCCGAAGGGGTAAGCAGTGGTGCATTACTGCACCCACATTTCGCCATAAGGGAGCGAGCCTATTGCCGTTATTCAGGCACATTTCCATATTCCGTGCTGCTAATGAGAATTTCCTAATGGAAATACAAAATAACACTTTGCCCGACCCGGGAATCGAACCCAGGACGTCTATATCGCACGGCACATACATATGCCACGAGACCACGAGGCAGTCAAAAAAAAAATTATTTATAGTGACTTACAATGCACACATTTCCTAAAAAGTAAAACCTATGCTAAGAAAATAGCAAATTTGGAAATTGAATTCTTCTGATATATATAAAACCCACGTTACTAAATCAGCTTAACTTTTTTTTATAAAAAAAAGACCGTACCATACCCATCACAAGGAAGTAAACTGAACAATACCATTTTTGAAATGAAAAAAAGAAAACTTTCTTCGAGCCATTCATCTGTCGCATTTACATTTCAACCGAAAGCCGTGAAATTCACAAGAATTATTAAAATTGCGACATTTTGTCGAGAGTTTGCAGATGTTTAGACTTTAGAATGGCCGCCGTTGTCGGGTGAATGGAGCACGGCGCGTGCTGGCCGTGGACTTTGCAACAAAGGTTAACAACAGACCAATACCTATAGATACCTAGCCTAGCTCAGTAGCTTTATTGTACAATAGTGTTGTTATTACGGCTCCGCTCAATTTTATGAAAAAAGGTATTCATCATCATCAGCCCAAATACGTCCCACTGCTGGGCACGGGCCTCCTCTACAACTGAGAGGGTTTAGGCCTTATTCCACCACGCTGGCCTAGTGCGGGTTGGCGGACTACACACCTAAGAAATTCCTAAGAACTTTTAGGTGTCCAGGTTTCATCACGATGTTTTCCTTCACCGTTAAAGCAAGTGATAATTCAATGTGAATACACACATAACTTCTAAAAGTCAGAGGTGTGTGCCTGGGGTTTGAACCTGCGACCGCCGAAATTCTCGACCGCGCGCCTAAACCTCGAGGCCATCACTGCTTAAAAAGGTATTATAATATAATATTTATTTAATACAATTACACACGTACAGGACACACAAGTAGTAAAAAGTACCTATACAATGATAACGTATGCAATTAATTATTGACCCACAAGTAACAGTCTAAAATGGTCCCCTCACTAGGCAAGCCTGTATCGAGGGGTCCCATTGTATCGATATAATAGTATGAGTCTATCGTATTCGCTCACGAGTAAACTTATAACAACCAATTAGGTACCACTTATTCTCTAATACAAAAATGGTGCCAATGCGTTTGTGCATTGAGATCACAGACAGACCCAGACTTTGAGTTCATCCGTCACTAACAACATATTATAATCTTTCCCCTTTTTATATTAGTAGATAAAGATTTTTACTTGTCCAATAGTGGATGGAGTTAGCCTTATTGTGAGTTTCTTCTGAAATTTATTAGGTGATTCAATTAAAATTATTTCATTTAATTTCATTTCATATCATTGACTACCGACACTGGCGTTAGTGTGAGTCATATTTACCGAAATTCGACTAGCCGCAAGGAGCGTAAACGCTCTTAAGTAACCTAAAAAAATAATCAATAAGATGTTTATCAACATTAAAAATATCAGACACAATTATGCATAATTCGTGAAGAAGTCGTGATGGCCTCGAGGTTTTGGCACGCGGTCGAGAATCTCGACGGTCGCGGGTTCAAACCCCAGGCACACACCTCTGACTTTTCGAAGTTATGTGTGTATTCACAATGAATTATCACGTACTTTAACGGTGAAGGAAAACATCGTGATAAAACCTGCACACCTAAAAGTTCTTAGGAATTTCTTAGATGTGTAGTCCGCCAACCCGCACTAGGCCAGCGTGGCGGACTAAGGCCTAAACTCTCTCAGTTGTAGAGGAGGCCCGTGCCCAGCAGTGGGACGTATTTGGGCTGATGATGATGATATGCATAATTATAATATAATTATGCAAGTATTTACCCACTACAAAATTAACCTGCCTTAGTATCATATACTAGGATTACATAAATCTTTGAAGGTGTACTGCCGAACGCGAAAAACAAAGCGATTGCTCAACCTATCCAACACAACTAAATACCAACATTGTCTCAAACATTTAATGGCTCACGACACACGAAATACCGCGTAATATCGCACACTCGTAATAATGATTGCCAAATAATACGCTGAGCTTGTACTCATTATTCAAGAACTACCTAACTGGGCTTGACATGACCTCAATGACCCTGCGCAAATGGAAGCGTTGAAAAAATTATAACAACATTAACCCTTGGAAATAGAAGTGATTATTCAAAGGGTCGAAAACTACATTGGGGTTAGGACGTTCTTATCACAGCACTTAACTTAATATTCCCAACAACTATTATCATCATCATCATCATCAGCCCATATACGTCCCACTGCTGGGCACGGGCCTCCTCTACTGACTAATTGAAAGGGTAAAAATACGCCCCGCTGGCTTTAATTCGGGTAATGGACCAATGCATGCCTAAAAATTATTTGTTAGAACTCCGTTTTCCTTTAGATATGTATATTACTTAAATTTCAAGATATTGGAATAAAATCTCATCAATCGATGAGTCTATCTGTGGCCATGCAGCAGTGTCTTAGTGAATTGATATAAATTAATATTGTACTATAATGTGATGGCCTCGAGGTTTAGGCGCGCGGTCGAGAATTTCGGCGGTCGCAGGTTCAAACCCCAGGCACACACCTCTGACTTTTCGAAGTTATGTGTGTATTCACAATGAATTATCACTTGCTTTAACGGTGAAGGAAAACATCGTGATAAAACCTGCACACCTAAAGGTTCTTAGGAATTTCTTAGGTGTGTAGTCCGCCAACCCGCACTAGGCCAGCGTGGTGGACTAAGGCCTAAACCCTCTCAGTTGTAGAGGAGGCCCGTGCCCAGCAGTGGGACGTATTTGGGCTGATGATGTAATATTGTACTAAAACTAATACATTTCGATGAATTTAAGAAAATTGAGACACAAAATCAACTTTAAATATTGAAGGCTAACATTCAGCCACAAAATCATGACTAGAAAACAAAGGTAGCAATACCGGTCCTAATTTCTACGTCACGAAGTTAGAAACTCCTTAACAAAGAACGTCGTACCAAATCTCTTATTATTAGAATTGTATGTTTGAATCAGAAGCAATTGCTAACGATCTCAACTGGACTATAACTCACGCCACGGGTAGCGTAGGGTTGTTTAATAACATACAGAAAGTGAATTAATGTAAAAAATTGTAGAATAAAACTGCCTCGTGGGTCAAGCTAAATTATGAGTTCATTTTCAGAGTCGCCGAAGTGTCATAAAGGTTTTCAGCAGACTGAGTGGCAAGTGGGTTTGATCAGAAAACGACAACAGACTCACCCCTCAGTACCGAAATAAAAAAAAAAAATTTATAACAATATCTTGTGGTACAAGATATGCATGTACATGCCGGTGTAAACTTCTGAATATGATAAGTTATAATATATAAAATATGTTTAACGGCTCAAAGATTTCGCCCGATCAATTTGGACCAAGCTGCATTTACCAGTTCATTCACTATAGCTATTTCTGAATATATTCAATGGTCAGCACCACACCTAATATTAATGGGACGGAAAGTGACCGCTCACTCTCCGGCCCATTATACAGAAAAATGTCTACATAATGTTCAAAGTCTTCAGTCTTTCACCATTTAGGATCTACTATTGTCGTCACTATTATTATGGGTTCTATGACTCACTGATCATTAAAAAAGTACTCGTAAGTAAACGTTTTGGTTAACTAGGCATTCGTTTGGCTTCGAAAGGAGTTAGGCTCAAAGAGATGACATAATTTATCAGCCAAAGCACGAGCATCTCCTAACTTCTATCCTATGTATGAGAGAGGTTACCTAGACTGCAATTTGGCCAGCACAGTCCATGTACCATGTAGAGCAACCCTGTATGTCTAGTGCGCGTGAGTCGCGGTCCAGCGCGCAGCAGTGCGCTTTCTCCCGCGCTCGCCTCCATTCCTCGCAGTCACGACATATTGTTCTCGCATACTCTGTTTACTTCGCCTTCACTCCATAACCTGATATAATTAGCGATGTGACGTTTTTCTATCAAACTTTTACTTGGCTGCCATGTTTGCTGTCAACGAAAGCGGACTTCAAAATCAATCCGATTATAACATCGTTAGTGGATGTTAGACATGTCATATGTGTAGCTAATGCTAGAGTATTGAGTTTTATTTTATCGCTTACTTAAGTGAACACATTGGCAACTGAGTGCATTACTGTCCTACTACAAACTACGAAAAAAATATTACGGAAATTCTTAACTAGTTAATGACGCAGCAAAATAGGGCTTTGTCATGCTTCCTCGCTAAATGAACGCATTTTTCGCGTTGGTTCTCTGAGAGTTGGTAGAACCTTAGTTAATTTTATGGGGGATACAGCCTCGCCGTAATATTCAGTAAGGTCTATAGCCAGAATTGAATATGAATGGACCAGCGGTGAAGCAATGCAATTGTTATTTTTCGTTGCAATCGATCATCGCATGTCCAAAATGCTTGACTAATAAACTTCTATAAAAAAGGGAATTTACTCTGCTGATTCCAATAGAATACATGCACATTATATGAGAAAAATACATAACTACAAAATTGCCATATTGTACCTTATTTTCAATCTTCGTCGAGGAACATTCTGAAACAAAGAAAATTAATTATTCATGAGATGTCCACGATACAAAACAATGAGCACTATTTCGAACACAAGAACGAGCATTGACTCACAAATAACTGCTGGGCACGGGCCTCTACAACTGAGAGGGTTTTAGACCCTAGTCCAACACGCTAGCCTAGTGCGCCTAATTCATTATGAATACACACATAACTTTGAAAAGTCAAAGGTGTGTGTCTGGGATTTGAACCCGCGACCGGCGAGATTCACGACCGCGCGCTTAAACCATCACTACTTATCTCTATCTACATAATATCAATCTACAACTTTAGATACAGGCCTCCCCTCAGATAATTTCAAAGTCAAAGTCAAATTATCTTTATTTAAATAGACTTCTACAAGTTCTTTTGAATCGTCAATTTTACACTTTTTTAAACTATTATTATTATTTGACTCAGACTTGGCAATCGCACTAAACAATCTTATTTAATACCAGCTCACCCGGCGAACTTCGTTTCGCCCAACAGTCGATTCTTTAATATATTTTTTTGTAGCCTAAGTTACTCCTTATTACATCAGCTACCTGCCAGTAAAAGTCCTGGTAAAATTGGTCCACCCGTTTCAGAGATTAGCTGGAGCAAACAGACAGACAGATAAAAATTGTAAAAAACATTATTTTGGTATATGTACCGTGTATACATCCATATGCATTTTATTTAAATATTACAAACAGACACTCCAATTTTATTTATTTGTTTATTACCTATTACTTGTAAGATACATTGTGTTTACATGCGATTGCCAAGTCAATCTATTTTATTTAAAACATAAAAGATTTTTAGTATTGATATGGTCACTATAAGATGTTGTTAGGTTAGCTAATTACGTAATAAATTAAGACAGAAGGTCCCTTATGTATGGACTGAATAAATTAACCGACTTGGTATCACATGGATCTCACAAATTTTTACGGTAGAAGAACTGAGTTATAAGTTTTGTTTTTGATGGCTTTTTCTTATTGCAACAATTAGCTCACCTAATTTTAAACAAAGTTACTTTAATAAACTTAAATACAAAAGGAATATTGGTGTTTTCCATACTAACACACCGCCTGTAAATTATTGGTAAAAGGTAAAACATCAATTACTGTAGCTTTTAGCTTTGCGTGTGGCGACAATCAACAAGGCCAGTCACCCTGTGTATGGAGATAGTAGTGACATGTTTCCCCAACCTTTTTACGCCACTGCAATTGTCAATAGATCCTGATCGTTAGTACTGTCCGCATAGGACTCGAATAATTAATGAAATCACACAAATTATATTAATAAAGGCGAAAGTTTGTAAGCGTATAAATGTGTTTCCTTCTTCATGATAAGCCTGCTTCACCAATATTGATGAAATTTGGTATGGTGGTAGCTGAAAATTTGGATTCATACATACACTTTTTTATCCCAGAAAATCTACTTTGTCACTGATGATTTCGCGGGGGACAGCTAGTGTACGAATAAATTGAATATTAAGAAACATTAGAAATTAAATTAAATGATCGTTTATTTATCATGTAGGCAATAAAATAGCACTTGTGACACGTCACTGCCTCGTGGTCTCGCGGTACAAGTATGTGCCGTGCGATCTAGAGGTCCTGGGTTCGATTCCCGGGTCGGGCAAAGTGTTATTGGGTTTTTCCATTAGGAGATTCTCAGTAACAGCACGGAGTCTGGAAATGTGCCCGAAAAACGGCTCGCCCCCTATTACGTGGGACTGATACATACCTGGCGAAATGTGGGTGCAGAAATGCACCTCTGCCTACCCTTTTGGGGAATACAGGCGTGAGATTATGTATGTATGTATGTAAATAATTGGCGTAAAATATACTGGTCAATGTGTTTGATTTATGCGAACAAATAAAATGAAGACTCTCCCAACAGTCACACAAAAATCACATAAAGATGCAAAATTTGTGCATTACAAGAGACTGGTTCTCACACCTAGACAGGACATAAATATCTGTGAGTTCCACAAACATTTGTCTTAGTCCAAGGAAACAACTCGCGACATTCTACATCTAACTGCGCTGTTGATAATCTTTCAAATTCCATACAAACTTAAATGCATGGAAGTAAGAATGAAGAGAAATAAAAATAAAGACCAAATTTAAAGTATACCTTTAGGTATCAGATATCTACGAGTACATAAAAGGTAATGATATGGGTACCGTCTCATTGCCTATAAAAATAGCAAACTTGCCCAGCACGGAAACAACTCAAATACCAAAGGCAATTTTTGTAAAACGAAACGTTATTGCATATTCATACGCCATTACCTTCGGAATTGCAACTTAAAAGGCGCATTGGATCTATTGCACCAACCATAATAAGGAAATTCCAACCATAACACACAGCTTTACAGTTGTATTTGGATTGTGCTTTACCAAAAAGGCTTTAACAGACAAAGGGCTGGCTGTCAAAGGTGAGTGACCTATTTTTTTTAAAACACGCAGAGGGCAACGGCACGAGTTATAGTGAAATATTAAACCAATTTGATCGGTAATCGACGGTCCGACGTGCGACATGGAGGTATCACTGTAATTTGACCATAGACTAAACACGGGGTTTTTTTATTTGTCATAGGCGATGGAAACGCTATAGTGCCTACAACTTTTATTGCGTTTTGTTATGAACTTTTATATTTTTCATTGTTTCAGGGCAAAGACCTTCCGATATTGTGTTACACTGTTGAAATAATTTAACTAATGACTGTACTTTTTAATATAATATTATGCTTATCGGTAACAGATTGCCTGTAATATTTTGATTTTCCTCAAAAACTATTTACAGCAATGCCAACGCTAAATAAAACCGAATATGGAAATATGATTTGTGCCATCCACAAATCATTTTTGATAAGAAAAATAAAATAAAATTAATATACCCAGAAGTGTATAATACAGCAACATATATATACCCACACCTGCATCCCCAAAGAGGTAGGCATAGATGTAAGCAATTCTGCACCCACATTTCGCTAATCGTGTTTCAAATAAATAAATAAATACACCCAACAGTCACATACATAGTTCTGATCCCACACTGAGATACAAGTCTTGTGTCGTGGGTATCAGAAACTACGAGAGACTTTTCGGTCTCACATACACCCAGACCCGAAACAAATATTTGTGTATCATACAAACATTTGTCTCGGTGGGGGGATCGAACCCGCGGCCTCTCGTTTCGCAAGCTGGTGTCTAGCCAACTGCGCCACGGGGCTGTCATTAAAGTCATTTAAGTGCTAATATGTTGGATAAAAACCCCTAAATAAATAAAGGTTAAAAAAAGTGCTAATAGAGGGCGATCTTATCGTCGTTTATGGGGCATATTTGAAGACTCCGTTTAGCTACACCGTAATTCCTAAACACAAACATTGAAACCAAGAGCCTTCCATCGCACGGCAAACACATGCGAGACCAAGAGGATATATAAAGTGAAGCGGCAATGAAACAAGCTCGGTTGCGTAATGGTAAAGGTACGACATGTTGGGTAAGGCACACGGTAATTAGGAAGCCTGTTCCCACAGTCCGACTTGTCGTAAACTACACGCACAAACTTCGAGTGTCAGAGGGTAAAAAACTGATATAAGTATACATCTAATTGAAAACAAAAAAAACACATGTCTACAGTCGCGAAGGGATGGCTAGAAATGCATTACTACATATACGTCCCACTGCTGGGCACGGGCCTCCTTTACAACTGAGAGGCTGGCCTAGTGCGACACACCTCTGACTTTTTGAAGTTATGTGTGTCATCATCAGCCCATATACGTCCCACTGCTGGGCACGGGCCTCCTCTTTCATTGAGAGGGTTTAGGCCTTAGTCCACCACGCTGGCCTAGTGCGGGTTGGCGGACTACACACCTAAGAAATTCCTAAGAACTTTTAGGTGTGCAGGTTTTATCACGATGTTTTCCTTCACCGTTAAAGCAAGTGATTATAATTCATTGTGAATACACACATAACTTCGAAAAGTCAGAGGTGTGTGCCTGGGGTTTGAACCTGCGAGCCTGCGACCGCCGAAATTCTCGACCGCGCGCCTAAACCTCGAGGCCATCACTGCTTATGTGTGTATTCTCTATGAATTATCACTTACTTTAACGGTGAAGGAAAACATCGTGAGGAAAGCTGCACACCTAATAGTTCTAAGAAATTTCTTAGGTGTGTAGTCCGCCAACCTGCACTAGGCCAGCGTGGTGGACTAAGGCCTAAACCCTCTCAGTTGAAGAGAAAAGTATCCTACCTCCAAATTAGTATATCAACGATGAAAAGACTGTGAAATCTCATCAATTAAATAATTGTCAATTGTTTAATTATTCCGCATAGTTATACGGTTAGACAAGTGAACGCTGAGCGGACGGCCCTGAGGTCGATTCCGGGTGCGGTTCACACTTCCGTGCATATCTTATTCTCTCTTGGATTATATATGTTTATTTAGGTGTCATTTTTAAGGATGTAATTGTCGATTATCTTAAGTAGTATTACGTGTGTAGAATTATATTGTATACATAGGTATGTATATGTATGTGCAAGTCACTTTAAATATGAACATAAAAATCTGAGCCAAAAACGAAAGTGAAGCTACATGATGAGAAGGACTATGCAAATTGTGTAACCCGGAAAACCCTGTGGCGCCGTGAACCAGTTACGATCACGACATTGCCCTGCGAGGCCCTTAGTGAAAGTCTCGCTTTGACATTACACTTAATCAAACAAATTATATTAGCCATGAATCATAGACACAGAGTTGAACCTGAATACGTTATCTGCCTCGTTGCCTCGAAGGACAAGTCTTATCTGTGCGATTTAGATCTCCTAGGATCGATTCTCAAGTCTGTTATCAGGTTTTGTTCATTAGGAAATTCATAGTAGCGCACGGAATCAATAAGTGTGTGCAAAAACTCAGTCCTTGTTACGTGGAACGTAAAAATCGTGGAATTATAGAAGTAATAGGCAAATAATGTAAAATAGTGACTATTTCATAATTACAAATTAAAATCATATTCCACTGACCGCCTCGTTGTCTCGCGGCGTTTGCATCGTGCCATCTAGAGGTCCCGGATTCGATTCTAGGGTGGGACAATGGGTTATTGGGTTTTCCCAATAGAAAATTCTCTGTAGCAGCACGGAGTCTAGAAATGTGCATGAATTTTAATTGGAATATAAAAAGTTAATAAACCTTAAGCGTTTGAAATAACGGGGCTTATTGAAACAAAATATGTTTTGAGTATATACCTACATACGCACAAATGTGTAAAATGTTATACGCATTGCAGATTAATTGAAATTTTATGATCAATAATAAATAATAAACTACTTAAAACTTTGAAAAACTATATTCTAAAAACATGAATGAAAAAAGCATTATTTTTGTTTACTCTTTCATGCTATTAAAAATTGTGGTAATTTCAGAAAATGACAAAACAAGTGCGATATATCTATGAAACAAAATTATCAAACATCGTGCCAGTAATTTTCATAGAAGAAAAGTATTGGCGTAGCGTGCAGCCAGAGAAACTGCAGCCGAGTTATGCATATTTACGTATAGCTTTCTCCCTCTCGTAAGACACGATTGTGCCACAGATGAAAAAAATTACCACAGATAACATAATCACTATAATAATTTTATATATTTTTTAGGCCAGTTAAAAATATTAATTACGGATAAATAACGTAAAATAGTGACTAGTGTAAAAGTAGTGATGGCCTCGAGGTTTAGGCGATCAAGAATCTTGGCGGTCGCGGGTTCAAACGCCAGGCACACACCTCTGACTTTTCCAAGTGATGTGTGTATTCACTATGAATAATCACTTGCTTTAACAGTGAAGGAAAACATCGTGAGAAAACCTGCACACCTAAAAGTTCTTAGGGATTTCTTAGGTGTGTAGTCCGTCAACCCGCACTAGGCCAGCGTGGTTGACTAAAGCCTAAACCCTCTCAGTTGTAGTGGAGGCCCGTGCCCAGCAGAGGGACGTATATGGGCTGATGATGACTGACTATTTCATTATTGTCTTATTAAAAAATAAAAATCGTGTTCTATTTTTAAACATTATTTAAAAAACGCATGCTTTAAACGTAAGTGCAGATGGACAATTGTTTGTTAGAAATACATACATTGTATTGTATGTTAGTGCAGCAGTTAGCTCCTGTGATAGAAAAGTTGAAAGGAAACCGTCTGTCTTGGTATGGGCATGTTATGAGGAGGGATGAATCATGTGTAGGTAAAAAGGTGATGGATATGAACGTTGATGGATGGGCGAGCAGAAGAAGGCTAAAGAAAAGATGGATGGAGTGCGTGACTGAAGATATGAAAGAAAAAGGGGTGAATGAAGACATGACGGCTGATAGGGATGTGTGGAAGGATATAACATACTGCGCCGACCCCAAATGAAATTGGGAATAGAGCAAGGAGATGATGATGATGATTGTATGTTAGTGCATAGCACGGTCTCGTTGATCTCACAACATAAATTGAAGTGTGTTAGACTTCCCGGGTACAAAACGGCGTCGGGAATGGTCACTGGGTTTTCCGTTAAGAAATTGTCAATGGCCGGTAAGCGACAATAAAACGTGGATGAAGAAATACAACTGCCTAACGGCCTAACATGAAACTACTCAACTACTACTACGTTCTTTGCAGTGGCGGCACTTCCATAGAAGCCCAAGAGCCCTGATTGCCTTACAAAATTCCCAATAATAATCTTAAACATTTAAATCTTTGTTAACAAAAGCAATTTGACAAATAAATGAGAATCCAATCCAATCCAACCCATCAGCCAATCGAAGTCCACTGCTGGACATAGGCCTAGGACCTGTTGGAAGCAGACTGCAACCAGCGACGTCCCGCGACCTTTACTAGGTCGTCCGACCATCTTGTCGGAGGACGTCCCACGCTGCGCTTTCCGGTACGTGGCCTGCATTCAAGAACTTTTTGGCCCCATCGGCCATCAGTTCTCCGCGCTATGTGTGCAAAAATGAGAATATCCTGACCAAAAAATAAACAATTATAAACTAGACATTACACAATTAACGTGTAACGCTTTAGGGCTTCTATGGCAATACCACCACTGGTTGTATGTATAGAGAGAACTGTGGCAACGCCGATCCAAAAAATAAATTTATACGTAGACAAACAAACGATTTATAATATAAATACATAGACCATGTACTTATCTTTTAAATTAACCTCATTTGACAAAAATAACCGTTTTCATCAAGATTTCCAAAAAAAAAATTATAAACACGGACATTATCAAATACATTTATTTAATTGTAAGATCAGATTAGATTGTCTGATTTTAGACTAATGGACTCGTTAAAACAATTGATAAATAATTAAACAGGAAATTTCTTTGTTGTATATACAAATATCTCTTGATAACTTTAAGTCAAATGAAGGAATTTCTATGAAGAAGGAAAAATAAAATTTGGTTTAAATAGCAAGCAGAATTTCATCATCAGTCCATATACGTCCCACTGCTTGAGACGGGCCTCCTCTGCAATTGAGAGGAGTAAGGTCTTAGTCCACCACGCTGGCCTAATGCGGGTTGACGGACTACACACCTAAGAGATTCTTAAAAAAACTTTTGTGTGCAGCTTTCCCCCCATGTTTTCCTCCACCGTTAAAGTACATGATAATTCATTATGATTACACACATGACTTTGAAATTTCAGAGGTGTGTGCCTGGGGTTTGAACCTGCGACCGCTGAGATATACTCGACCGCGCGCAAAAATCCGAGGCCATCACGACTCAATATCCATGAAATTTTGATATACTCCTCAAAGCATTTAAACATATAGATACCTACTTTGATAGAAATACATCTCTTGACAACTATTTTAAATTCATAAACACCCACAGATCTAAAAAACAATGCAAATCGGAAAAAAGGTAAAGTTATAACATAAAAACCAATTCGGAACTGTTCCGAAACCTTCCCGCAACAATTACAAAAAAGTCTATTAAAAAATGACAAAGGAACAAGCGACGTTCAGCCTGTAAACAAAGCGTAATTTTACCAATTTTAATTTCACGGTCAGTTTGTGCTGACGAGACAGGCGGAGAGCGGCCGCGCAAGGTCGCGTTGCATTATTTGCTCGATATATTTATACACCTATTTTGCTATTTGATATTATGAGACTTTATAAGTCAGTTACCTCTTTGGTCATGCGGCATCGACATCGAGAGATTCCACGTTCGATTCTCAAGTCGTGCAGTATTTAACAACACAACATACGGTAAATGGGTGAAAGGCTGACACATAAGAAATGAGCATGCATTTTTTATTATAGGCCTTATTCATAATTGTTGTCAGAGGAAACCCGTTTCGTGAGTAATTCTGAGGTGTGAGTCATATTTAAATTGACCAATAAGTGAAAAAAGCAAAATAAGTTTATAAGATAACATTTATTAGCTATATGGCCCAGCTCCGACGGGGCACAATTTCTAATTCCAAGCTCATTTCCAGGGAACGCTACATTTTCCCGTAGTATCCTTTATCCTTTCTCAAGATCCAATCTATCTTCATAAAAAATACATACGTACATACATAACCTCACGCCTGTATGCCCCGAAGGGGTAGGCAGAAGTGCATTTCTGCACCCACATTTCGCCAAGTATGTATCAGTCCCACGTAATAGGTGGCAAGCCTATTGCCATTTTTCGGGCACAAATGAAATGAAATGAAATGAAATGAAATGAAATGAAATGAAATGAAATGAAATGAAATGAAATGAAATGAAATGAAATGAAATGAAATGAAATGAAATGAAATGAAATTATTTATTGAATCTGTAAAATGTCAAATACATCACTTAGATTCAGTCATTTCAAAATTTGGTTTACCACCCTGTTCGGAAGGCAGTCATCACTAGAGAAGAACGGGCAAGAAACTCTAGTGTTGCTCTTTTCCAATCAAGAGATAGTTTACAATATTGATACAAAAAATGAATTTCTCAAATTAGAGCAGCTCATTAATACTATACCAGATTATTGTATTGAATATGAGAATAACATAGTCATCTTGAATGGAGAAACTGACATTTAACTAGGTTAAATTATAAATTTAAGTTAGGATAAGGTTAAGTTCATAAATACAAATAAGCAAAAATAGGCAGACCAGTCCACACAAACAGCACCCGTTCACGAGTATGACGCATGTGCCAGCCATCGGTCTCCTCAACCATTTCATAGGGAAGTGACCGACCCGACACACGACGCCGCCGTAAGCACAGACATTTCAGCGAGCATGACATACCTAATTGCTTACAAAGTACTAAACTAATAAGTAAATATGTATAAACAGCTATGTCCATTGAAGAAGACTCAGTCAGACTTGGGATTACAATAATTATTAATTAAACCCAAGCTTCGTTATCCTCCATATATTCTGAAATTGTATAACACATTTTCAGACTCCGTGCTGTTACCGAGAATTTCCTAATTGAAAAACCCAATAACACTTTGCCCGACCCGGGAATCGAACCCAGGACCTCTAGATCGCACGGCACGTACTTGTGCGAGACCATGAGGCAGTCATAAAAAATCGATCCATCGATTTAGGCGTGAAGCGTAACATACAGACATAGTTACTGTTGCAATTATAATATTCAGTCTGGATAAATAGTTACATAGAATATATTACTGGACATAAAAAATATCCCTATTAACGTCATTTTCTAGTAACCTTACTAATGTCTTACACATTTGAAATCGAAATGTTCAAGCGCATTAGAATGCTTTATGAATGAGTGCAACCCAAAAAAAATTTTCGTAAACAACAGAAATAACTTCTTTACATTCATAATATTTAGATGTTTTTTACTGGCACAGGCAAAGGGTCCACATTAGAACCTGGTAAATGCAGTTGACTAAAACAGATTGCTAGCATATGAAAAAAAAATTGTCAACAGTCACATAATTATAGAGTTATAGCTAATCATATAAGGTCTGTTACCAAAAAATGGCACACTTATTTGTAGTAACTATCGCGGGTTTTACACGTTATCACATTGGCAATCCCAACAGCAAATAGCACAAACATTACTACATACATAAACTCACGCCAGTATTCCCCGAAATGACCATCCATTTCGCCTGGTATGTATCAGTCCCACGTAACCGGGGGCGAGCCTATTACCGTTTTTCTGGCACATTTCTAGACTCCATGCTGATACTGAGAATCTTTCAGTAGCAAAACCCAATAACTAACTAACTTTGCTTGACCTGAACATTGAACCCGGGACTTTTTAGATCGCAAGGCACGTACCTGTGCCACGAGAACACGAGACACTACAATTTATTTTAAACATTCCATAATATACTCAACTACAAAATCAATTCACTTCATACAGAGCGGTTTAAGTTTTGTATCAGTTGAATTGAACGTAGTCGTACTCAGAATATTTCCCACAACGTGTTGCACACAACCTTGGAAATTTCAACCTTTATCTGTCTTTCGAATGTAATGCTGTATATTCGCTTGGAGTAATGATCCTTATATTGAAGTAGTCTACTGGCAAGAATCGAAAACGATCATAACTCATTAGTCGACATAGTCTATCACTAATCTCTTATCCCAGTGGACAAATGTTGAAGTGGAGTTGGCAGGCTTAGTGTAGGACGTCTTGCCGCACGATATCCGACAACTTGAGGAACGAATCAATAATTATTAACTATAATATCCCTTATTAACTATGTACATACAAACTGAATATACACAGATTGATACCAGAACGCAACATACTTGCGTGTGTCACTGTGGCAGATGTTATTACTTAAGTATGGTGAGCTTTAGTTATTCTTTTCTTTTTTTATTTATTTGTACAAGGAGTTTTTTGTCTTCCGTGACATCATCCTTTTTATTCCAAAAAAACGGCCCAACGGAAGACCAACGTTGGCTGTATTGCCAGCATATTGCTGAGTTAGTGCCTTTTTGTTACAAACATAGTTTTAAGTGATTTATGTCTATTTTATTTTATTTTTTGTTTCTGTATGTTTGTTAACAAATAAACTTTTTTCTTTCTTTCTTTCTTTATCCGGATCGATATCAACAACCCTTTTTTGTCGCGGGGAAGTTGACTATGGTTAGTTAGTTAGTTAGTTATGATTGGGCTTCCAGTGTACTCACTCACCGAAAATATCTTTACATCGATATGTGTTTATCATTTTCGGCGTTTTTATATATTGCAAAATCCAAAACATTATGTCCATGTCACGTTTTGATATTGTAGATTTTGTCAATACGTGATCTTTACTGTCACGACAGAGTGACTACACCGTATCTGATGGTAATTATGATGTAATTAGACTATCAGTTCCGAGAGACTCCTTTCTGCCATATCACTATATGCCAACCTGCTAAGACGTTTCTTCGCACACTTAAAAGACCCAGTAACGAGGGAACTGTGCGGGCAAACTATATCATAGCTAAGTAAGACACGATATCAAAAATCGTATGTGATAAGCATTTTTCGATTTGTATCTAGTTGGTGAACGTTGGCAGAGGTAAATAGAATGTTATTAACTTTTAATATTATTTTAATAAATATTATGTAGCCCTTGATACTTTTTCACGCAAATTATATTATCAATGCCTAAAAAAACTCGCAAATATTTCTGACCCCATTAGATACAAATATCCTCACTAACAACCATTTTTTTTTTTATACTGGCACGGCAAAGTGACCCCATTGCACCTGATGGTAAGCGCAATGGAGTCCAGAAAAAGTGCCGACCAGCGAGAGATGATGGTCTCCCGTTGGTCCACACAATCATGCCGGCCGAATACCTCTTCACCTTATTGTGAAGAAGTTTGGGGGACTAATACCATGGTGATCAAAGGACCGCCGCGACAAACCGGCCAAAAAATGCCGGCACGGTCATCCTTTCACCATGATTGAAGTCCCCCCGAAAACCGGATATACACTGGCTGATCCCGGAACGCGGCACACTTGCATGTGACACTATGGCGGGTTTTACGCCCTGTGTACGGTGGTCGCTATCCGGGCGGATACGAATATCCTACCACCAGCAGTACACATACACGCCATACACGAACGCTTGTGAATGTCACAAATTATTGTATTGACGCGAAGACCGAATTCGGGGACACGATTTCACAACTTAGCCTCTAACAGACTGCGCTACGGAATTTGTCTTATCCTTTGATATGATTAGACTATAAAATACCAATAACAAATTTAAATACCTATTGACGCAGAGCTTTATATATCGTATCCAAAACGAAAACATAATTTAGAGCTGATTGACAGTGATCAGTCTATAATGAACGTATACTAAGAGAAAACACCACTACATACACCATAGTATTACTGTACAGTGAACACTGCTTATAGACGCTTATAGCGAACTTATATAGGTTCTTGAGATATAACTACGGGTATTTCAACTTTGATACATGACAGTATTTGACAGTAAGTGAAACGAGAGCTGAGGAGTCGATCTCCGTACCAAGTCAATTGTGTGATCCACAAGCTTTTCTTTCTCTTCAATCTGCTCTTTCCGAAAAGTCACTCGTAGTTTTTGATACCCACGACACAGGACTTGTATTCTAGTGTGGGGTCAAAACTATGTATGTGACTGTTAGGTGTATTATATTATTTATTTTATAGTCCCAACTCTTTTTTTGTCACACGCATTTCCAAGTCATACAAAGTATAAGTTAATGATTATCGATTTTATGAAACAGCAGTCTAAACTATGCCAAGTTATAGGAGCAATCGGTATAGATCGTGTTAAGGTAAATCGACATACAACCTCACAAACTTACGCCTGCATCCTTGGAGCGGTAAGCAGGGTTTTAATTATGCTCCCAGGTACGTAATAGCGGTCGGGCTGATTTATTATTTGTTGCAGCAAACCGACATAATCTTGTAAAGACCGTCTTCATACCGTAACGAGGATTGATATTCTCAAAGCGTCTCACAATGACTTTTAAGTAAAACAAACATTAAACTACAAGCGCAAGAGCCTTTAACATCTGAAACACGCGCATTATGCAAGTGGGGCGCACTGCGAGCTCGATGTTTGACACCGGGTCTAACGGTAGCACTGACTCACAGGTTACATAAATGCCAATGAGTCTAGATTCGATATAGCCTATTTCGGACAGTCTGTAGACAAATTGAGCAGTACTCTGTCATCTAAAATTTTGAAGAGATTTCGTCAACAGTATTGCGAAGCAAGACGTGATGGCCTCGAAGTTAAGGCACGCGGTCGAGAACATCGACGGTCGTGGGTTCAAACCCAGGCAGACTCCTCTGACTTTTTGAAGTTATGTGTGTATTCGGTAGTAAAGGTGAAGGAAAACATTGTGATGAAACCTGCACACAGCCACGCCAGCGTGGTGGACTAAAGCCTAGACCCTCTCAGTTGGAGAGGAGGCCCATGACCATATGTGACAGTGGGTAAGATAACAAGAACGTATTCGATAAAATCATTCTTCAAAAGCTAATATAATTTAAATTGCTTTGTGTATTTTAATAAAGAGTTCCACATCAAACGAGCCTATAAACTTCGTTGAGGAAATTATATTAACGTAAAATCAACTTGTATATTCAATTGTATCAATTTTCATTAAATTCCACGCCATCGTCCTCAAGAACTGACAGTAAAAAATAAGCAAATCCACGATCCGAGGCAATCCACTCAGTACAAAAAGTACAGCGAGAAAGGTCAAGCGATATTAACAGCGTCCTGCGCCGGAGTATTTATAGAGCCGTGACCGACGACAAATGGCAAATTGTACAGAATTGGCACTCTTGATGGATCAAACGTGACCTCGAACGCTTAAAGCCGTAGGTTCTCAATAACTTCATTCAGATGATGAAATATTATTATTATAATATTATTATTAATATTTGCATGGAAAAGTGACTACTAGAAGTTAATTGCTAGTGTATCTGTATGGGATCCAAATGGAATACCAAATAGCCAAAAAACGATCATGTTTATATTGGTCGGCCTCGAGGTTTAGGCGCGCGGTCGAGAATTTCGGCGGTCGCAGGTTCAAACCCCAGGCACACACCTCTGACTTTTCGAAGTTATGTGTGTATTCACAATGAATTATTACTTGCTTTAACGGTGAAGGAAAACATCGTGATAAAACCTGCTCACCTAAAAGTTCTTCGGAATTTCTTAGGTGTGTAGTCCGCCAACCCGCACTAGGCCAGCGTGGTGGACTAAGGCCTAAACCTTCTCAGTTGCAGAGGAAGCCCGTGCCCAGCAGTGGGACATATATGTGCTGATGATGATGATCATGATGATTATATTGGACGCCGTTGGGTATATCCGATAGTCTTCACTAACTTCATTATGTTAAAAAATTACTGAATGCTAATAACACACATACTCGAGGTGCACTTCTGCACCCACATTTTGCCAGATCCACGTAATAGGGGGCGATCCTATTGCCGTTTTTCGGGCACAATACCAGACTCCACGCTGCTACTGAAAATTTCCTAATAGAAAAACCCAATTACACTGCCCGACCTGACTCGACGTTTTTATCAACTGTTCTGTTATAATAATAGTTATATCTGTATTAGTTATTATTTTAAGATGTTAGTGATTTCGGGAAATACAGGGCGGGTTTACCAGATATGACAGATGACTGTTGTTTAACTGAAAATTGTTATTTGGATACGAATGAAATCATTTGATCAAGGTTATTAGTTATTTATACTATCGTCTGTACTATCGTCTCGCGGGGCAAGTGTGTACCATACGATGTAGACAGCCCGGGTTTGTTACCCAGGTCGGGCACAGTGTTATTGGAATTTTTAATTAAGATTTTTTTTAGCAGCAATATTGAAATGTGCACTAAAAACGACTAGAGCCTTGCTCCCTATTACGTAAAACATGATAAATAAATAAATACACCCAACAGTCACATACATAGTTCTGACCCCACACTAGGATACAAGTCCTGTGTCGTGGATATCAGAAACTACGAGAGACTTTTCGGTCTCACAAACACCCAGACCCGAAACATATATTTGTGGATCATACAAACATTTGTCTCGGTGCGGGGATCGAACCCGCGGCCTCTCGTTTCGCAAGCTGGTGTCTAGCCATCTGCGCCACAGGGCTGACTTGACGCCACGGATTTTAGTCAAGTTAATGTATCATCATCATCATCAGCCCATATACGTCCCAATGCTGAGCACGGGCCTCCTCTACAACTGAGAGGGTTTAGGCCTTAGTCCACCACGCTGGCCTAGTGCGGGTTGGCGGACTACACACTTAAGAACTTATAGGTGTGCAGGTTTCATCACGATGTTTTCCTTCGCCGTTAAAGCAAGTGATAATTCATTGTAAATACAGACATAACTTCGAAAAGTCAGAGGTGTATGCCTGGGGTTCGAACCTGCAACCGTCAAAGTTAATGTACACTGTATCTCTTTCGTGAAGTGGACTTTTTATTACGAAGATGTTAATGCCATTTGGCAACTCTTTAGTCTCTAGACATAATCCAGACTCCATTGCACAAATATTTCGAGACTAGCATTACGTGACCCGACGACAGATGTAGCGACATCTTCATCAATGTTGCTTATGAATGTTGCTTAAGAACACTGCAGCCATTGGGGATATTATAAAGATGATGGCATATTAGACTTTGAACTAGGAAGTAGTGCAATGGACGAGCGTTTCTACCTCAATGCCCCACGTTCGATTCCGTCACTGTTATTGCGATGCAGCTCTCTTTTAAATAAACATTTATGACATTATGACATTGGATGGTTTTTGTTGTATTAAAAAAGTAATTGAAATTTAATTTGGAATTTGGTTGCATTTTATATTCAAGTCTGACACCGGTCTAGTCAAGACTAACTGCATTCTGCTTAACGTCAAGAACATAATATGAAACAAATTATAATTACATAGTATCATTTCAATGTGTAACTTATGAAACCTTTACAAAAATGAGACAGTTTTGATTGCAGTCCGTATTATAACGTGCCTTCTGTCGTTAAAACTTCTTTAGAAACGAATTGCAACTTAATGAAACGGAAAAGCGACACTAAAAAGGACAAACTTACAAGTTTTGCTTGCGAGAGATTGAGATAGAATAAAGAGTTATCTCGAGCTTCATTCTGTGCTTTGTTAGATAATAAATAAATACGGCTAACAGTCACATACATAGTTCTGACCCCATATTAAGATACAAGTCTTGTGTCTTGGGTATCAGAAACTAGGAGGGACTCTTCGGTCTCACAAACAGCCAAACCCGAAACAAATACTTGTGGATCACACAGAAGTTTGTCTCGGTGCGGGGATCGGACCCGCGGCCTCTCGTTTCGCAAGCTGGTATCTAGCCAAATGCGCCACGGGGCTGTCACTTAATACCCTAAAGTATTTCCTTCTTATAAATTAAATTTGAGATAATTCATGAATACTAGAAAATTTTGTTTAGTTACGGATGCCTTGGTTTTGAATTCTAACTGATACCTTTAAACCACTAAGCTGTCACCTCCAAACCTGCATTTAATGATCTATTTATGCCACAATGATAAATCAATCCAAAAAGTTAATTTTAAAAAAAAAAACATAATTATGGAACATTTGTACAGTTAAACCAATTGTACAACAAGTCTTTTGTTCGACAAATTCAAGACGATTTGTTACTGTGTACGTTTTAATAATGGTCTGTCTTG
Organism: Hemaris fuciformis; assembly: GCA_907164795.1. Lineage (NCBI taxonomy): Eukaryota > Metazoa > Arthropoda > Insecta > Lepidoptera > Sphingidae > Hemaris > Hemaris fuciformis. Next base: position 1,511,498 of record OU015447.1, read on the forward strand.
ATATACTTTGCACAATACCAGCAAAGGAGTGTTTTTTGTTTGCTTTTTTTTCACTGCAGTCTTAAATAACTTATTTATACAAAACGCATTTTGAACTTTAACACCTAAGAGTAGAATTGGTTATGCTATGTGCAAGAAATTGTTATTGTGTGATGTAAATTAAGATACGACTGTAAATTGTAGAGTTAATAATAGTTCATAATGTAATAAAAGATTTTTTATATTCATCAGTTTGGCAAGTTAGATATTGTTCGTATTACGTTAGTGTTTATAATAATTTTGCGAACATAATCATTTCTTGTTATTGGAACGTCATATCATATTTGTTACTAGCTGACCCAGAGGTTTTTTTTGCCTAAGTTATTCTTTTTTACATCAGCTATCTGCCACTGAAAGTCCCGTTAAAATTGGTCCACCCGTTTCAGAGATTAGCCGGAACAAACAGAAAGACAAAAAATTTTGAAAGCGTTATTTTGGTATATATCCATATGCATTTATTAAAAAGCGGTTATTTCAATATTACAAACAGACACTCCAATTTTATTTATTTGTATGTATGTATAGATAAAGAGACTAACAATAAACGATAGCTGAAAATTGTTTAGTCTTACGTAAGAGAGAGTTTATTGCAGTTATTTTTGGCACATTTTAGGACTCCGTGCTGCTGTTGAGAATATACTAATGGCAAAACCCAGTAAAACATACATTAAAATAATAATTACTGTCAGTGTAATTCCCTTTTAAGAGTTTTGACCAAGAAGTTAAATTAAAATATTAATTTTATAAACAGAATATTGTTTCCAGAATTTTTACTTTAATTTTAATGCTATGTTGTTTTTGTAAATTGCAGACTTTAGGAGATATTACAAAAAATAATAAGTCGTAAGTAGAATATCGTAACAGCAATAACTGCATCGAACTATGAAGTAACATAGCCAGTACCAAAAAGAGTATTTGACATCTAGAAACATCACTAAAAGTGGCACTGACACGCTAATTCTTAAGAGGAAACGTAAAATGTCTAATATTGACAAGAGACAAGCGCCAATAGTGTTAGTACACACGTGGGCTGCAGCGACCGAAACCGGTCTGCACTGGCCAAGCCGATTGACATACTGAACCAAAAACTTGTGACGTAGTACAGCGAAGTCAGTACACCAGGTTATATTAAGACATATACTTAAACTTGCCATATCGAAGCTAATAGGAAATAATATTTATTGAATAAAAGTCAAATACATCACTTAGATTCAGTCATTTCAAAATTTAGTTTACTACCCTGTTCGGAAGGCATTCTAGAGAAGAACGGGTAAGAAACTCTAGTGTAGCTCTTTTCCAAGCAAGAAATAGTTTACAATATTGATACAAAATATTTATTGACAGTATACATAGTATTTATTGACAGCCCTGTGGCGCAGTTGTCTAGACACCAGCTTGCGAAACGAGAGGCCGCGGGTTCGTTCCCCGCACCGAGACAAATGTTTGTGTGATACACAAATACGACACAAGACTCGTATCTTAATGTGGGGTCAAACTATGTATGTGACTGTTGGGTGTATTTAATTATATATTTCAAAGATTAAATTTTCCGAATTAGAGCAACTCATTAATTCAAATATTTGCAGTGTCGATAGTCTTTCTGTTGTATACTGAGAAAAAGACATTGTTTTCGTCGAAACACTTACCGTTAAGATTTACTAGTGCCTTGACCTATAGATAACATTGTGACATACTGAATGCATTTTAACGTTAGCGAAATTGGATTTTGACTCTTTTATGATGAAAATTTTTCGATCTTAAATTTTATGTGAAATAAATAAATAATAAACTAAAACAATCTTTAACATAAGGGAAAGAAACCAACCTCACAATCCGCCAAAATATAATTTCAACAACAAGCGAAGTTTTGCCACTGCATACCGCTTTACTATCACTAATGGTCTCCGTGCTAAATGAATCATTCGGAGACACGAGACGAGAAAAAAACTCGTAAGTGTTACGATAACCACGAGCTCAACAATAAGCATAAATACCTAGAAACATTTGAATAGGCAAAAAATATGTTAAGCGTAAAAATGACGATCATAGAGCACACGTTTTTTCCATGTGTTTTGTTGCAGCAAAATTCATAGTATATATTTTAAATATGTACTTTGAATTACATATTTTTTTATTATTTACATATTTTTACGTTTTATAATGAAGTAAAGAAAGTATAAACACAGGTACCTATTACATAACTATGTACTATCTTATCTTAAAGTTGAATTAAGTGCAGAATAGAACTTACTCCCAACAAACCCACGACTCCTACATACCAGGATTGTCAGTAGAACGCTCAGAAATTACACTGATTGGTGAAGCTCAGTTATATTTAAATCGCAAGACTTATCAGAAGACTGATAAATAGGGGGATAAATAAATCACCTAAACCTAAACAGAGAGGGTTTAACCCTCGGAGGAGGCCCGTGCCCAGCTGTGGGACGTATATGGGCTGATGATGATGATGATTCTCAAATACAATAATAATGAGGGAGATTTTTATTATAAAAAATATAATAATAAGGGATTACCACATAACTTTACTAGATGAATGTTCACTAATGATAAAAAAGAAATTGTTTAAAAAGCCCTTTAAAAAGTTTAAAAAAATGCATCAATACATACTGAGGACTTTTGCAATCCAAAGTAAACTCTTTTCAAGGAAAATACGTAACTACAATTTGTTGTAGAGTACAGTATCTCAGATGTAATGTTATGTAATATTATATTATGTCGTCTCAGAGTTTAAAATTTAATGTCCATTTTGCAATCGATTTACAGCTTCAGCCTTGAAGAGTATGTAATTGGTAGCTTTAAATAATGAACTTATTACAATAACTTACACCACTGACTTATCTAAGTATAAATGTATAATGTATGGCAAATATATTATACACATATAATTTGACACAATCTCTCATCATCAGCCCAACTAAGCCCCACTGCTGGGCACGGGCCTCCTCTACAACTGAGAGGGTTTAGGCCTTAGTCCACCACGCTGGCCTAGTGCCGGTTGGCGGACTACACACCTATGAAATTCCTAAGAACTTTTTAGGTGTACAGGTTTTATCACGATGTTTTCCTTCACCGTTAAAGCAAGTGATAATTCATTGTGAATACACACATAACTTTGAAAAGTTAGAGGTGTGTGCCTGGAGTTTGAATCTGCGACCGCCGAAATTCTCGACCGGGCGCCTAAACCTCGAGGCCATCACTTCTTTTTATAATTATATATAATTTGACCTAGCGATATTTTATTGTATGTCCACATCGGTTGATTCTCCGACTAGATTTCTACCTCTGTTTGCTTCATACCAACCTGACGAAATATATTGGTCATCGTCAGATACGCAGCAGCCAGAACAAAAACTTTGTCCGCTCATTATACCAACATACTAATAACAATTTCGTACAGCCTTCACGGCTGATGGTCGGTGATCATTGTCCATCAATGATTTCGTACAAGGAGTCAACGGTCCGGTGCTCATCACAGATATAAAAAAGTTATTTTTATCGTCATTTGAAAACGCGGTCAATGGAGTGGATTCAATTCACTGCCGTTGTTAAAGGTGTCTAACAAAAAAATATTAGACACATCAAGTGTGACAATTTATTATAAATAATTCGAGGTGGTTTTTTTTAATACGCATTACTCATTTCTTAAACCTCTGTGAATAAATTAATATAAATAGTTTATTTAAATATATAGATATATCGATAAAACACTAAACAAAACAACTATTTTAAAGAGTCCAAACAAGTTTTGGCGGGAATTTTGACAACTCAACTAGTTACATATATTTAATTATCTTTAAAACTAGTTTGAAATTGCGTCTATTAAAATTAATAAAGTATCTTATGCCATAATGCGAAGATCAGTGAATTATGTTAAAAAATAATATTGTATTTTTATTATTCTTATTATTTCAACTGAAAAAACATTGTGTTACACCAACGGCTAAAAAGACCTAGTATATACACGAAAAATAAAAAATAAAATTTTGCATGACGAAATCCGTGCAAATCCATGTTGTACACATCACTGGTCTATTAACAACAAGAAATGAATTCTAATAAGCGTTCACTCAGTTTCGACCCACATGCGCGAAATTCCAGGTCATAAGTTCCAGTCATAAGCTTCAAGTTTAAATTAGAAACTAGACTTTAATTTGCGATTGAAATGCATAACTCAGAAATTGTTACAATTATTGAAGCTGTTAATGCGGTAATAATATTTGAAGTTGCCGTTGAATTATAAATTAGGGCGTGCAATTGAGAAGTCTCGATTCGATTTCTGAGTCTGACAAAATGTTGCCTGTTTCTTTAATAAATGTTAGCAAATGTTTCGGAAATGTGTCCAGGCCTGATTTTATATGAGTGTGTTAGTTAGTCAGCTTATGCCCTCTATAAAGTGGTTGATTTGTAAGCAGAAAACAAAGAAACTAAGCTCTCATAAGAAACAGAATTAATTGATGTTGAAAAGTTGACCTGTTGACCTTAAAGTTGATCAATGGTTATATAATAAGTTTATAGTTTATTTATAAATCTGTACCGTTTCTAAGCTGAAACCGGCCCATTAAGGAAAGGCATTGAAGGTTAAGCACGCTGACATAATTCTAGTTTAAAGACGGATTTCTGCAATAATTTATCAGATAATATATTATCACGTATTTCAACGGTAAAGGAAAACACCATTAGGAAACGTGCACACTCAAATATTCTTAGGAATTTCTAAGTGTGTAATCCGCCAACCCGAACTAGGCTAGGCCAGCGTGATGGACAAAGGCCTTAACCCTCTAAGTTGCAGAGGAGGTTTTGACTCGATCGTGTGCCTAAACCTCGAGGCCATCACTGTTATATCATCGGGGATACCTGCTTAAATATATTTCCAGCTTGCGAAACGAGAGGCCGCGGGTTCGATCCCCGCACCGAGACAATTTTTTGTGTGATCCACAAATATTTGTTTCGGGTCTGGGTGTATGTGAGACCGAAAAGTCTCTCGTAGTTTCTGATACCCACGACACAAGACTTGTTGTATCTTAGTGTGGGATCAGAACTATGTATGTGACTGTTGGGTGTATTTATTTATTTATTATTATTTAAGACTAGCTGTGCCCGCGATTTCGTCCTCGCGGAAAATTTATTTTTAATTAAGTGTTAAATAAGATTAATAAGAAAACTTTTAAACTAAAAGTAGCCTTAGTTACTCATTATTACATCAGCTATATGCCAATAAAAGTCCCGTTAAAATTGGTACACCCGTTTCAGAGATTAGCCGGAACAAACAGACAGACAGACAAAAATTGTAAAAAACGTTATTTTTGTGTATATATGCAGTGTATCCATCCATATGCATTTATTAAAAAGCGGTTATTTCATTATTACAAACAGACACTCCAATTTTATTTATTTGTATAGATTACTTAGGATTGAATCCCGCACCTTATCGCTTTTCTGTTTTATTCCGAACTCCAGTTAACCTTTACCTCACCGTCCAATAATTAATTAATTGATTTCTCCTACAAATGTTTCATCATTCAGATGAAATAACATCGATCATTTAGCGTAGTTTTGTTGTTCTACAATCGGTCCAGTGGCTCGTGGTTCCACAAAAAGTATTTGTAACCATCAAATTTCCTATCGCAAGAACTAGATCGTTAACGTGGCACTGCTAATGAGCACAGCCTTGTGGAAAAGGTCGCTGATTCGAATCCTGATACTCTTTTGTTTTTGTATATAGGAATGATAGTTATAGAATGTGACTGAAAGTTGAAGTTAACCAAGCTTTCTCAGATGGATAAATGGCGTTCTTCAACAGTGCGATTCAAACGGTGTTTCTTTCCTTGAATAACATTTTTGTGGAATCAGCTTTCTTCGGCGGTATGTATTTCCGAATAGATACGATTTAGAGACCTTCAAGAAAAGAGCCTCAAAGGCCGGCAATGTTCATGGGTGGTGTTGACCACTTAACATCAGGTGGCTCACTAGCTTATTGACCTTCTTTCCCATAAAAAAAAGAAAAAAGGTAAAGATTTTTTTTAAACACAAAGTAATAGGAGGTTAACCTATTGCCATACCTCGGACACATTTCTTAATGGCGCACAAATAATTTCAATTGATTTCGATTACCTCAATTATAATTTATATCTTCGAAAAATAAGAACTTTAATTCTCAGTACTTGAAATTACGATCGCCGATTTAACAATTCGGTCACATGCAATTTATTGCATTCATACGTACCCAGTAATACAAAACATATCTGACGTCACGTAGGTAAATAAAACACGGTTGTTTTCCAGTCAACAGCGCTAAAACATATGTGATATGGTTATTACTAATTGCAGACACAGACTTAGTAACATCTGGTAGAATGATATTGAGTGAGTAAACGCTTGTGCTAACTACAGCTACATTCATATCTCCTTTTATGCACATCAGGCTGTTAAATAACCGTATGTATGTCCAAGGATGTGCTCGGTTAATTGAGAGGAGTGAAGGTATGGTCCACGACTTGGACTTGCAGGTGAGTTGACTTAACCCAAGAAGCGCTTATAGGAAAACTCTCAGGGATGTACATTTATTGTATATTTTCCTATGATATATTCCATCACCAGTAAAGTTTCTAAAATCATCATATACGTCCCACTGCTGGTCACGGGCCTAATCTACAACTGAGATGGATTAGGTCTTAGTCCACCACGGTGGCTTAATGCGGGTTGATGGACTACAAACCTAAGAACTTTTAGGTGTGCACACGATGTTTTCCTTCGCCGTTAAATTACGTGATAATTCATTATGAATACACACATAAATTCGAAAAGTCAGAGGTGTATGCCTGGGGTTTGAACCGCCCAATTCTCGACCGCGCGCCAAAACCTCGAGGCCATCACCACTTCAAAGTTTCTAATAATTAATTAAATTACCCACCTTCAACAAGTCATGTGTGCCTGGTACGAGTCCACGACATCCTTAAATGTATCCTGCCTCCAACCCCGTAAGTCGACGAATAAATATGCATGTTTTAGTACCGAGTAAAAACCCATAAAACTCTTGGGGATGATTAGACGTTACCAATAAGTCAGTCATAAAAACCCATTCGTTCACAGCTAGTCGGTGGCTGTCCCGTGCACTGTGGGCGGTGCGGGATATCCCACAGTGAAAGTAGCCCGATTATCTCACCACAGCCGGCCCGGTGGTAATTAACACACAATTTTTTATTTAAAATAGTATAGTAGTATTTTATCTTGGATATTAATGATTTTTTTTTTTTTTTTTATTCTGGCACGGCAAAGTGACCCCATTGCACCTGATGGTAAGCGCAATGGAGTCCAGAAAAAGTGCCGACCAGCGAGAGATGATGGTCTCCCGTTGGTCGACACAATCATGCCGGCCGAATACCTCTTCACCTTATTGTGAAGAAGTTTGGGGGACTATCAATCATGACGATCAAAGGACCGACCGCGACAAACCGGCCAAAAAAATTGCCGGCACGGTCATCCTTTCACCATGATTGAAGTCCCCCCGAAAACCGGATATACACTGGCTGATCCCGGAACGCGGCACACTTGCATGTGCCACTATGGCGGGTTTTACGCCCTGTGTACGGTGGTCGCCATCCGGGCGGATACGAATATCCTACCACCAGCAAATAGCATCTATACTAAAATATATATATATATTTCTATCTCGGTGCGAGGATCACCCAGATAGCATCGTAACTATTAGATACAGTCGATATAGCTACAGCTTGAAATGTAAAGATGCGAATATTTCACTTGAATAAATAATCTATGAACGTCTTTACGGAAATCTTAAATCTTGTTCCAAAAAGAGAGATTTGTATTCTTTATACAAATACTCTTTTGTAAGCTCTTTGGAATCGTCAATACAATATAAAGTACAAACGCTTCGTGTATAATCGCCGCCGAGAAGAAAATGAGCGTGAAACTCCTTAAAGTTTTTAAATAATTCTCATAATCTTCGTATACTTTTGCGCACTTTCGTAAACAATTGACCACACGAAACACGCAACATCAGCGAGAGAAAAATAGCCCCGCAACGCTTACATCGAGATAAAACAGAAATATCTACGATAGGGAATCGAAACCGTGTCCAAACCGTCACGGTCGGCACACGCACCGCTGCACCACGAAGGCCGCACGAGCAAAACCATAAACCGCTAAACAATAAATACAACCCCTGATTGCAGATAACATTGAAAGAGATTCGTAATTTTTTTTATGGAATTAAAAACGGCATAAGAAGGGTTGAGCAAGGAGTTCTTATAACTAAGTAAGTTGCATGAAATAAATGACAATTAAAAAACTTTTAAATAGAATTTCAACTCGTGAAATGATACGACCATTTTTCATCAGTTAACACGATAATACCGACGAATTGAAGACAAAATATAAAGTGGTAGATACTATTTCACTGTACAATATTATTTATATAAATTTATAAGTCTTGTGTCGTAGATTAGTCTATTAGCTTTTTCGGTCTTAGAAACACACAGACCCAAAACAAAATTTGTAGATCACACTAACATTTGCTTCACAATCTGACGTCTTTGCGAAATTGCGAAAGCACAGATGCCCGAGGGTTGTCTTGGGTTAAGGTTTATGTTTATTATGTCATCCGCCAGAGAACCAGAGTCAAGACATTGCCCGAAAGATTAGCACGCTAAAGTGGAAGTGGGCCGGCCATGTCTGCCGACGGTCCGACGGCCGATGGGGCAGACAAGTGTTGGAGTGGAGACCTCGCTTAGGCACACGTAGTGTAGGACGACCTGCAGCACGATGGTCCGACGACTTGAGAAAAGTGGCGGGTAACGGATGGATGAGGGCTGCTCAAGACCGGGATGGTTGGCGCTTTCTTTGGGAGGCCTACGTTCAGCAGTGGACGGCAATAGGCTGAGTATATAAGGTTTATGTTTTAGTTCAGAGGTTCCCAAACCTTTTGTTTCATAGACCGCTTTGAACTTTTTGGACCTCCGTTTTTTGTCACGCCCAACGCAGAACCCCGTCGAGTCCCCGAGGACCCCTGAGGGACCTGGACCACTTTGGGAATTACTGCTTTAGTTAAACGAAACATTTAATCCAATCGTAGAGAGGGCGCAATAATACCTATAACGTATAATACGAGAAGCTATAAATAATCGATTTCTGAGACGTATTTAATACGATGTGAATATTACGCATACTTGCCTTATTTCTGTACATAAGGCCAACTGATGCGGCCGATAGCGCACGTCTGGGAAATCCATTGTGCGAGAAACATTATTCATTATCCAATTGCATAATCGCACTTAGCTCCACTTACACATAGATTTTATTACATGCCCACTTCTGAATCCTAGAAGAAGTAAACAGAGGCGTGTATTACATATAATAATATATATATTACATATATTAGTATATATTACATATATACTATAATTCCATTTTTCTAACTGTATGTCTGACAGCCCCGTGGCGCAGTTGGCTAGACACCAGCTTGCGAAACGAGAGGCCGCGGGTTCGATCCCCGCACCGAGACAAATGTTTGTGTGATCCACAAATATTTGTTTCGGGTCTGGGTGTTTGTGAGACCGAAAAGTCTCTCGTAATTTCTGATACCCACGACACAGGACTTGTATCCTAGTGTGGGGTCAGAACTATGTATGTGACTGTTGGGTGTATTTATTTATTATTTATTTTCAAGTCGATAATACAGTTAGCAAAATGGGCATAAAAATACGTTTGCCCACGTGATAGGGGGCAAGGAATTTTGGGCACGATTCCAGACTCCGTAATTGTACTAAGAACATTATAATATATAAAACAATAACTGCCTCGTGGTCTCGCGGCACAAGTACATATGTGCCGTGCCATCTAGAGGTCCTGGGTTCGATTCCCGGGTCGGGCAAAATGTTATTGGGTTTTTCCATTAGGAAATTCTCAGTAGCAGCACGGAGTTTGGAAATGTGCCCGAAAAACGGCAACAGGCTCGCCCCCTATTACATGGGACTGATACATATACGAAATGTGCGTGCCGAAATGCAATTCTGCCTACGCCTTCGGGGACTACAGGCGTGGGGTTATGTATGTATGTATGTACAAAACAATAACAATGAGTAGATCTAGGCTTCGCTCCGGACCGCGCTAAGTAAGTAGTAAAAGTCTTTATTCCTTTAATATCCTTTGGACGTCATGCTTAATCCCGTCACCGACTAGTAGCCACAGCCTATATCAGCTCATAACGTTTATCGTTATAAAATTGCTTTGTTTTTTTTTTGTGTCGTCCTTTTAATGAATGAGCAATTAAAAAGGTTGTATTGATTTGAACACACAATTCAACAATAAAAACATAAAATTGTCTTTGTTAATTGTATTAATTATAATTTTTTACATATTTCTTTGTCCACGTCTGATACCAAACTAAATTTAAAACCAATCAAGAAGTTTAGATACCTACGCCCCTACTGGTTCTCTTCTACTATTGGTTATGGAGTTTACACCTGAAATTCAAAACACTGGCATTTAGGTGGATTTCACACTCCTAAGAAATTGTTTTCCATCTCTTTTATATTGTCTTTCCGATTAACTTCGTTACGGGATTATGACAAATTAGGTCCCCTTATATTCGCTGAGTTTCATTGCTCGGCGTCGATACTGTGCGTGCCGCTTAGAGATTGCAACCCGGTATGTTTCCCAACCCGGCCGGGCCCGGTTGCATCCGTCGCAATTATTTTTTTAAAGTAACAATTATTTTTAGTCTAAAAGAATGATTGATACGAGTATTTTACAACAGTAACTACTACGAGTAGGCGCTCCCGTGCCGCGATTTACTTATCGGGTCCGCTGACCGGGCCCGGTAAGAATTGCCGGGCCCGGTGGGTGCGTAAAAGGGCACCGGGCCCGGTTTGCAATCTCTAGTGCCGCTGTTGATCCTGGAGCGCAGGAGCTACCGTGGCGGGTGTGTGGTGGGATAGGGCCAAAAATAGTCCTAAGAAATTCAGTATGTGATACCCACGCCGTAGTAGGCTTAGACTGAGCCTTGACCGTGGTACTGTCACAATTCAACGCCAAGCAATTTTTTTTTTTCGAGCGGTGAGTGATTACCCGAGAGCCAAATTCTCTGGGTAGAATATTAGTATCCGCCCGTCTAGATAGTATCAGAGGCGCCCTTTAGACTCGAACCAGCGACGCAATCTCCGCAGCTAACTAAGCTATCACGCATCACCCATTGCGACGTCAATGATGTCTCGCATGTAATAAGGACGTGAGACATCGACGCCACCTGCCACCGATGCATGTCAATATGATCGTAAACGACACGGACACGTGGCAATAATTAAATGCATGTGTTGAGTATTGCGTCGTAGGATGCCTCACTGTGTCGCTCCATCCTGGTGCGAACAAGTCGTACTTATCTACGCATCTATATCTAAAGAGGCAGAAATATATCTCTATATTTGAAGCTATATATAGGTTAAGGCGCGCGGTCGAGAATTTCGGCTGTCGCAGGTTCAAACCCCAGGCACACACCTCTGACTTTTCGAAGTTATGTGTGTATTCACAATGAATTATCACTTGCTTTAACGGTAAAGGAAAACATCGTGATAAAACCTGCACACCTAAAAGTTCTTAAGAGTTTCTTAGGTGTGTAGTCCGCCAACCCGCACTAGGCCAGCGTGGTGGACTAAGGCCTAAACCCTCTCAGTTGTAGATGATGATGATATTTATATAGAAGGGGCCATACAGAGGCAAAAGCTATGCTTTAACTTTTAAGGTACACGTAATTGTGAGCGTGCTTGTTGTCGCTATTTTTGGGCCTAATTTGGGACTTTCGGTGCTACTAAGACTTTTCTTATTATAATGAATTAACCCTATGACACTTTGATTCCCTTATCGAACTCGGGAACATTTGATCTCACGCCTCACAATTATGCAGCGAGGCTTTACAAGTCATGGTTCCAATAACTTATAGCGTGTTTATGTATCCAATAGCTTTGCGTATAAAAATAAACCATATTTTATTTAATAAGCATCGATTTAATAATTCTAATGAAAACGGACAAAATTTTACCCCTACGGGCAGTACAAAATTATGTGCATATCCGTCAGACAAACGATGTCTCGTGTGGATATCACTTAATTATAATAATTTAGTTGGAGTGATCACTGGCCCGAGGGCATTAAAACACTGTAAAGCGTTGGAAAATAATATTGTTGATCCGAAATCCAGATACAGTTAGACACCTATAAAAATTAGGAACTGATATTTAAAATTTATCTGGAAATGTATTGTCAATTCTTACGGAAAATATATTAAAACTTACTTGCGTGGTGGACCAAGGCCTAAACCCTCTCAGTTGTAGAGGAGGCCCGTGCCCAGCCGTGGGACGTGTATGGGCTGATGATGATTCTCAGTGCTTAAGTAATTATTATTGTCCACTGAATACTGTTATTGACGATTTTCTAAGCCTTTTTTAAATCTCATAGAAATCTGCCAATTAACTGACCCACATTATTTCGACACACCTCACGCTCAAATCACTCGTGGTGTTTAAGTAAAGAATGCGTGTTTGGGTCCGGAAGTGGAACATCGTTCTCCATCTCGGCTGTGACCAATCGGCTCCGTGGCGATGCTTTGCGCAACACAAGTTACTCAATAGTACTCGCACAATTATTGAGCGTTCGAGTTTGAACGAGCCCGAAACGGTGGACGCCTCAGCTCTCCCTTTTATGTACTTAGAGCCATGATGCAATGGTTAGTGAGAGTCCTAGCCGAAATAGGCGAGGCAGCCTCATTGACTGCTTAATACAATATATTGTGTTGTTAATTCGCGTTAGCCAAAGGGTACTTATACTGTTAGAACTTATTTTAAATAGAGTATACCTTACTAAGAAAAAGACTTATTAACAATTTGGATTTTTTTAAATATTAATTGAATAAAAAGATATTGAATTTCACACAAATTCTAAATAATTGAATAAGGTATGCTTCTAGGTGTTATATATTTTTTGCCAGATTAACAAACCAAGGTAAAGTAAAGGATCACTACAATGAAAACATCTGCGTGAGTGGAACATAAAAACATTTAAACAAAAAATAAAACTCGATTGATTTCGATACCTCCACAAGTAAAATATACATAAATTTACATACATTTATATAAAAAGTTAAACAGTGGAACACATTGCAAAAACTTTAATCGTGACAAACTCAAGAAAGAGCAACAAGGAAACACTTGCTTGAAAAATATTGCAACACGTGAATCGTTGCTGAGTATAAAAAGACTGATGACAGCAAGGTCATCGGAGAAACTTGAAAAGGTCAACATTAACTGGTTCATCATCAGCCCAAATACGTCCCACTGCTGGGCACGGGCCTCCTCTACAACTGAGAGGGTTTAGGCCTTAGTCCACCACGCTGGCCTAGTGCGGGTTGGCGGACTACACACCTAAGAAATTCCTAAGAACTTTTAGGTGTGCAGGTTTTATCACGATGTTTTCCTTCACCGTTAAAGCAAGTGATAATTAATTGTGAATACACACATAACTTCGAAAAGTCAGAGGTGTGTGCCTGGGGTTTGAACCTGCGACCGCCGAAATTCTCGACCGCGCGCCTAAACCTCGAGGCCATCACTGCTTTTATTAACTGGTTATTGAGGATAAAATACACTACAGTTATTATATAATTGATCAACCAAAAAATGGAAATACGAGGACGCAGTAGTGTCCATACAAAGGACTCATTTGCTAAAATTCTGATGGAATGAACATATCCAATTATTCACATTTGTCGATTTTTTTTTCTATTAAACATTTTCTCTCTATCCTTTAAAATCCTCTTCCAACGTGTTGCTCTGAGCACTTTTTATTCCAAGCCTATCGTCCACTGCTGAACGAAGGCCTCCCCAAGTAGGCGCCAACCATCCCGGTCTTGAGCAGCCCTTATCCATTCGCTACCCGCCACCTTTCTCAAGTCGTCGGACCATCGTGCTGCAGGACGTCCCACACTACGTCTACCTAAGCTCTTACCCACCCCAAATCAGAGAATGTACAATTTCCACGTCTCTTACATTTTATTGAACGCACAAATCCATAATCATAAATATAACTCATTGTCAAAGTCAAAGTCAAAATCAACTTTATTCAAATAGACTTTTACAAGTGCTTTTGAATCGTCATTAAGGTTTTTTTTTAACTTTTGCCGCTTCGAAACGTAGTATTGTAAATACACACATAACTTCGAAAAGTCAGAGGTGTGTGTCTGGGGCTTCAACCCGCGGAATCTCACATTTCAATAGACCGCCTCCTAAACCTCGAGGAATAGAAATTAAATCGTACACGATTTAATGCAGGTGTAATTAAAGCACTAGGTTCTATCGAGATAACTGTTCGTAGTATCATAACGGTAAGATCCCATAAACACAGTGTGTTTTATTCATTGATATTCATTTTATATTATTCCGGTCCTTTATGTCCGGGATACTTGAATCAATTACTTTAGAAATATCAACAAAACCAAGGTTAATAAATTCAGCACGCACCTATTGCGTGTTCGTGGAGATGTATGGGAAGTTATCAATAAGAATATATGAACAACAGTTTTAAACACTCTTCGATTTGTATAAAGGTAATTTCATCAGATACAGCGACCAAATTATTAATATAACTGAATGTAACGGTCTCTAACGCGTTTTTCATTCATTTTGACTTCCTAACTTAATAATATAATAATAATAAAAAACACCCAACAGTCACATACATAGTTCTGATCCAACACTAAAATACAAGTTTTGTGTCGTGTGTATCAGGAACTACGAGAGACTTTTCGGTCTCACAATCACCCAACTAACTGTCCGACGACTTTTCTAAGACTCTGATAGGTAATATAAAGTAAGGATTTCTCATAATAAGTTAAAAGATGGTAGCAGGTAATAGACTTTGAGCAATCTCAGCCTAACGACCAGTTATAAAGCTATTCAAATGTTTTCGTTGAGGAAGCGTCCAGTAAGCTATATAACCTGACGGTAACAGCAATCATCATGAACTGTTTGATTCAATTATACCAGGCAGCACTTAATTCTATTTACGGTAAAAAGAATTGAATATCTAAATCACAGAACAGTTGAATAAGACTAGAAAGGATTAAGGAAGTGTCAGCATGCCGAGCGTGACACGGCTGCTTCTTAGTAATTCGGGTAGCGTATAATATCAAGACTTTTATAAATGTGTGACAATCAATAGCAGCCTTTTGTTTCTGTTTGAAATTTTTATCATTGGACGTATGAGCGTAAGAATGAACAGGTGACAATCCCTATTTCCCTTTTAATCTTATTCAGCTGTTCTGTATTCTTAATGTAAATAAATACACCCAACAGTCACATACATAGTTCTGACCCCACATTAGGATACAAGTCCTGTGTCGTGGGTATTAGAAGCTACGAGAGACATTTCGGTCTCACAAACACCCAGACCCGAAACAAACATTTGTGGATCACACAAAAATTTGTCTGGGTGCGGGGATCGAACCCGCGGCCTCTCGTTTCGTAAGCTGGTATCTAGCCAACTGCGCCACGGGGCCGTCAAAATATAAATTGTTTTTTGCTTATTACTCGTGGTTTTTGCCACATCTAAAAAGTTATGCAAAATATATTGTGTATCAATCAATTACACATGACCAAAGTCTGTAATGAAATCTATCTCGAAACTACGGCAACACACTATCATAATAGAATACCAATTACGATCCGAACACAATGGACGGTGCGGACAGACGCGCGCAACATTTTCACAACCGGTTATTGAAATGTTACAAAAATATCTCGTATTCTATATTATTTTACGACTAATTATAGTCGATGAACTAGTCTACGATTCGGGGAATTAATTTATATAATATTGTGCAATTTAGTCCATAAATAGTATCCACATGTTTTTGGTAACAATGTAATGCAGTTGCTTGGGTGGCCCACACATATTCACTAAGTCATCATAATCAGCCCATATAGGTACGTCCTACCGCTGGGCACGGGCCTCCTCTACGATTGAGGTGGTTTAGGCCTTGGTCCACCACGCTGGCCTAGTGCGGGTTGGCGGAATACACACCTTAGAAATTCCTAAGAACTTTTAGGTGTGCAGGTTTCATCACGATGTTTTCCTTCACCGCTAAAGTGCGTGATAATTCTTTTGAGTGACATAACTTCGAAAAGTCAGAGGTGTGTGCCTGGGGTTTGAACCAACGACCGTCAAGATTCTCGACCGCGTGCCTAAACCTCGAGGTCATCACGATTATTCACTAAGTATTTTTTTACAATTTGTACAGTAATGGATACCACTCTATGGAAAGTAAGGCAGTAAAGCGAACATAATATTTTTACATGGAAGACAGACGAAACTATTATTTATATTATAAACAAAATATTCAGACCCAAAAGTCATCAGACAGAGACATAATATGTAATATTGTAGCAAAAAAATTATGCAACTCGTCAATATGGTAATCTATTAATAGTTCGGCCAAATGTTAACAACACTCATCAAATTTGTTCATTTCATAACGATAAGATTAACCTATGAATAGCGTTATAACACTAATATAACAGTGTTATAAACCATTTGACATTTGAACTGCATATTCATGATTTTTCAGGGATGTAAGGGAGTACGACTAACAGCTTAGTGCGCCAAGCCAACCTCTCCTGCACGTGGTACATCCTGCCGATCAGCGAACGAGGCTCTGGCGACCGACGAACGGCGGTATAACTGTTCCGAAACCCCACAGACCCGTGACGGGCAGCAGCGTCACCGGTGCGAGAAACACTGCGATCGCCAACCCGCCTGCCCAGCGTGGCGATTATGGGCAAAACCTTCTATGGTAAAACGCACACAACGGCCCCCAGTTCCCGGTAGCCCCGCTATTCCTGGCAATGGCGGCGGCCATGGTTCCGGCGGGGCAGGGGGTGCTAAGAATCCCCGGGCTACGGTAGGCCGCCAACACCAACTGACCTTGGCTACGTTTAACGGACGCACGCTACGGCTCGACGAACATCTGGCTCAACTTGAGGAGGAACTGAAATGCATAAGATGGCACATTCTAGGGCTGTGTGAAGTCCGAAGAGAGGGGGAGGATACCATAACCTTGGAGTCGGGCCATCTTATGTATTTCAGGGAGGGAGACCAACCATCCCAAGGCGGCGTCGGGTTCCTGGTCCATAAGAGCCTCTCTGACAACGTCATAGAAATCTCCAGTGTGTCGACGAGGGTGGCGTACCTTGTGATCCAACTAACGGAGAGGTACACCCTCAAAGTCATCCAAGTGTACGCGCCGACCTCGACGCACTCGGACGATGAAGTGGAGATAATGTACGAAGACATTTCAAAAGCCTTACATACCACCTCTAAGGCCCACTTCAACGTTGTCATGGGGGATCTTAATGCTAAAGTGGGAGTACAAACAAGCGGCGAAACGGTAGTAGGACCCCACGGATTTGGTCGCAGAAATCATAGGGGACAAATGCTCGTCAACTTTCTGGAGCAAGAAGGGCTCTTCTTAATGAATTCCTTCTTTAAGAAACAGCCCCAACGGAAGTGGACGTGGCATAGTCCCGATACTATGACAAAAAACGAGATTGACTTCATCATGACTGATAAAAAGCGCATATTTAGAGATGTCTCAGTGATCGCTAGGTTTAAAACCGGAAGCGATCACCGACTCATCCGAGGCACTCTAAATATTAATTACAAGCTTGAACGAGCCCGTCTGATGAAGTCAACGCTCCGACCGAACCTGCTCAAATCCGTGGTAGGATCTGAAACTTTCCAGATAAAACTGGAGAACCGTTTCGCTGCCCTGGAAAGCACAATTGACATTGACCAGGAACTCGCCCAAGTGGTGGGTATCCTCCGGGAAGAGGGGACGAAGTTTTGTGAGACGCGTACCTGTAAGAGGTCCAAACTCTCTGCAGAATCTCTGCAGCTAATGCAACAGCGACGCGAAGCTCCCACTATCGCTCCGTCAGATCAGCGGGCTTTGAACAAGAAAATTTCAAAGCTGGTAAGACGTGACCTCCGAAGCTCTAATACGCGCTCCATTAAAGAAGCGATTGAGCAAAATCGGGGGTCTAAAGTTTTTGTACAAGCGCTGAATCGAAGCCATCTGACGAAGTTGCGAAATCATAGTGGAGAATTCGTCGTTGCAAAGCCGGAGATTCTTGCGGAGATCCAGGACTTTTACGGTAATTTATACACATCACATGCGTCCCGTCCTCCACCCGAGAGTGAAGACCCGAGAGCCACTTTAACCCGCCACTATTCCGAAGAGCTGCCAGAAGTCAGCCTAGACGAGATTGAGATCGCTCTTGGGCAGCTTAAGAATGGAAAAGCCCCCGGAGAAGACGGAATTACAACGGAGCTTATAAAAGCTGGCGGAGCTCCTACGCTGAAACAACTCCAGCGCATATTTAATTCCGTCCTCTTTTCGGGGAGAACTCCTAAGGCATGGAGCAGGAGTATGGTCGTCTTGTTCTTCAAAAAAGGCGACAAGACCTTATTGAAGAACTATCGGCCCATCTCCCTGCTAAGCCATGTCTATAAGCTGTTTTCAAGAGTGATCACAAACCGTCTCGCGCGCAGACTCGACGAGTTCCAACCCCCCGAGCAGGCCGGGTTTCGAAGAGGATATAGCACCATAGACCACATCCACACAGTGCGGCAGATTATACAGAAAACAGAAGAGTATAATCAGCCCCTGTGTCTCGCATTTGTGGACTATGAGAAGGCCTTTGACTCTATCGAAATCTGGTCTGTTCTGGAATCTCTGCAACGGTGCCAAGTCGATTGGCGATACATCCAGGTGTTAAGATGTCTGTATGACGCTGCCACTATGACCGTCCGAGTACAAAACCAGCAGTCTGAACAAATTCCAATGCATCGAGGAGTGAGACAAGGGGACGTCATTTCCCCAAAATTGTTCACAAATGCATTGGAAGATATGTTTAAGACGCTGAACTGGAAAGGACGTGGCATAAACATTAACGGCGAGTACATCTCACACCTGAGATTTGCAGACGACATCGTCATCGTGGCTGAAACCGTTGCAGATTTGCAACAAATGCTGTCTGATCTGGCTAATTCTTCTGCACGCGTCGGTCTCCGGATGAACTTGGACAAAACCAAGGTCATGTTTAATAGACAGGTTATTCCGGAACCGATTGCGCTAGAGGGAGTAACTCTCGAAGTTGTTCAGGAGTACATTTACCTCGGAACAACTATACAAGTAGGCAGGAACAACTTCGAGAAGGAGACCCAAAGAAGAATACAGCTGGGTTGGGCAGCGTTTAAAAAACTTCGTCGAGTCTTTTCGTCACCCCTACCGCAAAGCCTAAAGACAAAAGTCTTTAACGAGTGCGTCCTTCCTGTCATGACATACGGAGCCGAGACGTGGACACTGACGGCGCGACTAATCCACCAATTTAAGGTTGCTCAGCGCGCTATGGAGAGGGCTATGTTGGGGGTTTCTCTGAAAGATAGGATCAGAAATGATGCCATCCGTCAGAGAACCAAAGTTGTAGACATAGCCCAAAGGATTAGCGAGCTGAAGTGGCAGTGGGCAGGTCACATCTGTCGCAGAACCGACAACCGTTGGGGGAAACGAGTTCTGGAGTGGAGACCGCGACTCGGCAAACGTAGTGTAGGGCGCCCTCTGGCTAGGTGGGGTGACGATATTCGCAGGGTGGCTGGCAGCGGTTGGATGAGGAGGGCCGAAGATCGAGCCCATTGGCGTGCCATAGGAGAGGCCTATGTCCAGCAGTGGACGTGAGAAAGGCTGCTGATGATGATGATGATGATGATGATGATTCATGATTTTTCGCGATATAATAATACTATTTTTTTAAGTAAGCATAAAATTAAAAAATTAAAAATTAGCACCTAAAATGACAAGGATTCATTCGATTTAATTGCTTTGTTTTAAATGAATTATGTAAAATAAACAAAATCAACTAAAATATCAAGGCTAAATACTACAATATACTCATTTTAATAAATCTACATCCACTTCATTAAAATTTATGATTTGTTATTTAAAACATCAAAAAAAAAATGATAGCTCTCAAAATAGTTTTAGATGTAGAAACTAAATCTAAATGTCACAATTCCCGCCTAAATTTAACGTTAACCTCTTTTGACATAAATGAAACAATAAAAAGAAACATTACATTCAGCCATCTCGTCTTTATGCCAGTATTGTCGTGTCAACATCGAACTATACTCGTAGTTGCCAACCCAGGTCACGACATTACCGAGTGCTCACATCAAGATGAACATATAAAACTTGAATTTCTTGATTCACAAAGTTATGAGGTAATTTTAAATTGGCCATGTCAAGCATGCGCGATCTCATGGACTTTTTGTTAAGTTTTTTAAGAAGTTATTAGCACAAAACTATTGAGAGTAATATTTGAGAATTACTAGATTATTTTTCTTTACTTTATACTAGGCTTCTTTGTTCAACTTTGTGTTTTAAATAGGTTGAAAATACATAGTACTTTGTTAACAGAAGCTTAAAATTCCTTTTATTCTGTATATATTATGATTATAAAAAAGGTTTCGTAACTCTCGAACTGTGAGAACAGAACTCCTTTATATGCACGATTCAATAAGCCTTCTACAGACTAGAATATTAATTTATGCACTTCCTCTTAATAGAGCAAAAATTATCAATGAAAGTTATAAAACGTTTCTCTTTAATCTGTTTACATCCCGGATATAATGTCTCATAACTGTACATAAAACGATTGCGACTTAATTACATTGTACTGTTATTTCACTAGTTCTTAACCTTAGTTGTGGTATATTTACGTGTCAAACTATCTAAATCCCTAACCATTACTATCTTCTTACTGTTTCAAATTTGTTGTTTTTTCACAACAAACAATTCTATACGGTACCACTAACAAATTCCCGGTTTTTCAGACTGTTTATGTGGTAGTGGCAAGAAACGGTGTACGGTGTGAACGCGCAATCTTTTCACTAATAGTAAACTAGCTGTGCCGGCGACTTCGTCCGCGCGGAAAATTAATTTTTAATAAGAAAGTTTATAAACTAAAAGTGGCCTAAGTTACTCCTTATTACATCAGCTAATTGCCAGTGAAAGTCCCGTTAAGATTGGTCCACCCGTTTCAGAGATAAGCCGGAACAAACAGACAGACAGACAGACAAAAATTGTAAAAAACGTTATTTTGGTATATGTACCGTGTATAGATCCATATGCATTTATTAAAAAGTGGTTATTTCAATATTACAAACAGACACTCCAATTTTATTTATTTGTATAGGTGTATAGATGTAATACGAAATGTTTGCGGCCCCTACATTGCCTCGTGCACGTGCAAAATTAGGCGCTTATTCGTTGTTGCCACACTGAAGGGCACGATCTACTTCGAAACGCTCAGTTATAACACATAAAATGAAGAAACAGTGAAGAAATCTGGCTACTTATGATGCGAAAAATGTTTATATTCTGAAAATGCGGCTTCAGTTATATATTTACTCCTAAGGTTAAAAAGATTAGGAATCTGCTAAATTTAAAAGGCACCTATGTTCGTGAGAAACCTGATATAAAAATAATTAGTCCCGCTTCTCTTCCATGCCTACATTGCATGATTGCACCGATAGCTCCGCAACACAAGTGTGCGGGAAGCAATCGAATCGTCCCAGGTTATACATATATAAGGAATGAAAATCTTTGCAAAATTCATCTACACGAAGTCTGTAAATATGAATGCTAAAAAGGCAATAGACTCGATTCCTATTACGTGGGAATTATGAACTCATACAGGCAATTAGGCGCGTGTTTGTCTATTACAAAATGAAGTTAAAATATCTCCTAGGAGTGCTAAATGCTGCGCACCAGTAGGTACCAAATAAATGAAGAAAAGAAACGGGTGGCACTCCGGGAGCGTCAGCAGAACTGAAAACTTCAACATTAACGTTGTGCATATTTAAATATTTTGGGATGTTTAGGGAATAATATCGCACGAATTGCTTTATTTATCAGTATAAAAGTACTATCATTAACGTGGTAAAATACAATATTTATTGCGCTATCGTACACAAACATGACAACGCGACAACAAACGTCTTACGCATTTCGATCAGGCTCACGTGATCTGACGCGAGTTCAAAATTTTTTACCCATCCCAAAAAAGTGCACAGCGCCGCTAAAGAATTCATAGCTTCAATTAAACCAATTAAAAACTCTCAAAGCAAAAGCAGTGATGGCCTCGAGGTTTAGGCGCGCGGTCGAGAATTTCGCCGGTCGCAGGTTCAAACCCCAGGCACACACCTCTGACTTTTCGAAGCTATGTGTGTGTTCACAATGAATAATTATCACTTGCTTTAACGGTGAAGGAAAACATCGTGATAAAACCTGCACACCTAAAAGTTCTTAGGAATTTCTTAGAAGTATAGTCTACCAACCCGCACTAGGCCAGCGTGGTGGACTAAGGCCTAAACCCTCTGAGTTGTAGAGCAGGCCCGTGCCCAGCAGTGGGACGTATTTGGGCTGATGTTGAAAAACTCTCATTGTTTATGACCACTGTATTCCTTGCAACACTCCAGTTAATTAATGAGTTGCCAGTGACACATCTAATCAGTTTGCAATATATTTATTTTTTGTGTTAACAGTAATATTGCTGATTCAATTCGCTCGTATTTCACGCGCATGTTGAACCGTGCATTGGTTTATTAAAGAAAATCAATTAGTTAGGAAATGTTATCGAATTTCTAATGCGCTTGTGGAATTTGATTTTTGCTGATTATAGAAGCGCAAAACAAAAACGCGCGAATTAAATACAAGAAATATGGTCGGGAAATATGGAATATTGTTATTTTATTGCGGTAATTCTCAATTTTCAAGACATTTCCTTATCATTTTATTCATCATCAGTCTGTACGAGTATATGTCATTGCTTGGTACGGACCTCCTCTATAACTAAGAGGGTTTAGACCTTTGTCCACCACCCTGGTCTAGTGCGGGTTGGCGGACTATACACCAAAGAAATTCCTAAGAACTTTTAGGTGTGCAGGTTTCGGGACAGGTTCGGGTGCAGAACGATCCCGCCCGCCGCCGCCAACAATCGGCGGCATCCCCGCCCGGTGGATTGGGGGCGTAAGAATTCCACCACGGTATCCCCTCTCTGTCGTAAGAGGCGAATAACAGGGACCACTGGGGTGGCTGGGCGTACTGCGGGGGCAGTACACTATGATTAAAGCAACCCCAAGATTTGCGGCAGAGGGCGTCTCTTGACTGCCGCGGACGTTCACAAAAGGTCCAAAATAGCGTAAGTGGAGAGCATCTCAAGCCCTCCCAATTTTGAGGAGTGCAAAATTGGACGGTGCGCTGGGCGGCAGGGGACCATTTAGGGCGCAATCGCAAAACTTAAGGTGATTTCCTCTCGTAAAAAAAAACAACAAGAGGAGACACATAGTTCCCGGAAGTTTTCTAAATAGAGAAAATTATGTGTACCATTGCGAGCGTCATCGGAGATATATCTGGTGAAAAACATGCATCCGAGATGCGTGCATTTAATTGGACGTAACGGAACCGAACTCCGGAACACTGTTTACAGACCATGACACTGTCCGACACGGCACACTATTTCATATACACATTCCTTAATTAGATCCTCTAACTATTTAAATAACCTAAATATTTTTAGATCTAAACTCGATTTATAAGTTATGGAGATGTCCTGAACTTGTATAAAATTAAATCTTCGTACAGCTCAATAACAAAATCTTATTTTGTAATAGAAATATTTGCATAACACGTAAAACCGCGAACTCTCGATTCTCAGGGACTCATCTGCCACCGCGCCACAAAGATCGACTAAATGTAAGGATGTTAATAAATTTAAAAGTGAAGCAATAAGTTTGTCCTTACGTTTTGATAAATTAATAATCCGTTTTAAGAACTTAGTTTCCATGTAAAGCTGATTTAACATTCCCGCCATTATAATACACGTCATTAGTTAACAATACCTACTACAATAAATATTATATAAATAATATTTTGTAGTAGGTATTTTAATTAAACTCAAATAAAAAGAACACTAATAATGAAAAATAAATGAGCACTAAAGAATAATTTCTCGATTAGCATGAAAATATTATGTTAATACAACATATACTTAAAATATTAATTGCCAGTAATAAAAGTATTTGTATTATTTGAAAGCAAAGTCCTGTTAACATTTGTTTCTACAATAACAAATTATAAAATTATTAAAGCACCTTTAAAAATAAATTATCGAAACATCGCTGTAAAATAACACGGTCCCAATATTCCAAGACCATATCGTTTAAAAACAACAAAAGAAATATACAATCACAACTCATACAAAAAATAAATTAAAAACATTATCACGTGTTTACCTCGGCTGTCCCTTAGATCCGGAATGTCCAAGCACTCGATTCATAAAATAAAAAATAAACCCAACACGAACACACAACACTGGCAGTTTGTAAACACTCGGAAGTATTTTTTTTTATTTATGTCACTTTTAAAAAAATGGCGATAGTTTTCGAGAGTTCAACTTTGACAGCTCGTTGTGGCAGCAAAACGCGTGCGGCAAGTGCGACGCGCGCGAACCGACTGGCTTGACCACGGGCCGAGAGGAGAAATAATCATTGCATTCAAGCATTGGTATTAGAAAACGAATAAATCGCGTAGATACGGTGTGTTTGTAATGTTAGTCGACGAGTGGACAAAATTGCATCGAAAGTTGCATTGTTAAAGGCTATTAAACGTTTAAAAAAAACGCAGTATTAGACTCGGCTCCCGTCGTATTTACTTAACAATACGTGCAGCATTGTCTGGTTACTGCTAGAGCAGTTGTTAAAAGTAATTAGCGATTGATTAGCTATTCAGATACAATTTTTTATCAGCACATCTCCGCCTTAAGGTTAGGGGCTGCATTAATATTCGTCATAAAAGGCAATTTACAGAGGTCATCATCTATGCAGATAATGCTATCGGGAGACGCACACTCTCGGAAAACGATTCCCAGATCAGTGGACATACCACAGACACACACTGACACGAGACCTCAATTTAAAAAAATGCATTCCACACCTTTGAATACTAGTTTGTATAAAAATTATAAAAGAAACTTGGAAGGATTAAGAATTGTTGGGATTGATATAATTTGGGAGTAGAAACAAAAACAAAATAATTATGACCAAACAAAACACAACTACAAATATAGATCTTCAATTTTGTTTTGTTTAAAAAATTGATACTACCCCCGTTGAATAATGTCATTCAAGATTCGTTGTGTAATCTAAGCTGATCTAACTCTATGATTTATCACTCAACTAAAATAAGTTCTGATTTGATCCTGGTCAATTTATTGACGATAATTCATGTGTGCTGTCCAATTGGATAAGAAATAGTTTTAAATGTTAACCAAATATCCTTGATTATTCAAATTGTTGCCATTGGGGGATTTTGCCATAGTCACCACGCTTGGCAAGCGGGTTGGTGACCGCAGTGGCTGGAAAGCTTTAGCCGACGGTGCTGCTGCCCACCGAAGGTTTTGGTATTTAAGGCATTCCAGCTTGAACGAGTGGTTATGCCGCCACTAGTCGGCCGCCAGAGCCACATCTGTTAGCTAGCAGGGTGTACCGCGTGCAGGTAGGGTTGGCAGTTGGGGACGTGAGATGTTATGCGCCCCCCTTACACCCCGCCGCCTACTTGGGGAGGCCTTCGTTCAGCAGTGGACGGCGATAGGCTGAGAATGAAATTCAAATTGTATTATTAGTCAATCATGATTTTTATCAACAACAGAATGATATGCAACAGTGCCAATTTTAAATATTCTAGATACGTTAAATAATTAAACACTTTCGTAATAATTAAAAGAGCTGTATGAGATTGCACACAGTAGTTCGATATTGGTTTCAAAAATAGCTCTTGTGTAATCAAAAAGTGTTAAGCTGAGACGAAACATATTGCAATATTTAATTCATTTGAATTAATTTCTGATGATTCCAAAGTGCAATTATATGAAACCTATTTTTTTATGTATTCCTTGCGGGAAATGTCCCGAAGCAAATATTTTATTTTGAAATCATCATCTTCATCAGCCCATACACGTCCAATTGCTGGGCACAGGCCTCCTCTACAACTGAGTGGGTTTAGGCTTTAGTCCACCACGATGGCCTAGTTCGGGTTGGCGGACTACACACCTAAGAAATTCCTAAGAACTTTTAGGTGTGCAGGTTTCCTCACGGTGTTCTCCTTCGCCGTTAAAGTTCTTGATAAAATTCATTATGAATACACACATAACTTAGAAAAGAGGTTTAAGTGTGCCTGGGGTTTGAAACCGTCAAGATTTTCGACCGTGTGCCTAAACTTCGAGGCCATCACGACTTGTTGTAAAATTGGTAATTTTATTTCAGGAAGTATTACGAACAGCTAAATTGCGTGAAAAAGCGACTTAGTGGACTGATATGATTGTGTTGATCTATGAGGGATACCCGACACTACTGTAACGAGAGATGAGTAGTAAAGTTTAATTCAGATATTCGTGTCACTAATCACAATACAACTTGAGACAAACAAGGGGAGACTAGGAAAAACATAACAAAAACGAATATAACAATTACGAAATTAACCTTTTGAAGGCAATGACACGATACATAATATTCGCGAAAACACATACCATATACTTACTTTCTAGTCTTTATTATATCAATTCACACTGCTTCTCATTTCCTTTTCATAAAACCGTAAGTTAATGATAGTTCATCTTTTATTTGCGATTGTAAGATAATTTGTAGAAAATGACAATATTTGTACTTTAAAATTGTTAGGGGTAGAATATTTGACCATGGATAGGAACCGGACTGCCTCGTGGTCTCGCGGTACAAGTATGTGCCGTGCGATCTAAAGGTCCTGGGTTCGATTCCCGGGTCGGGCAGTGTTATTGGGTTTTTCTATTAGGAAATTCTCAGTAGCAGCACGGAGTCTGGAAATGTTCCCGGAAAAACGGCAATCCCCCAGGTCCCCCTATTACGTGGGACTGATACATACCTGGCGAAATGTGGGTGCAGAAATGCACCTCTGCCTACCCCTTCGGGGAATACAGGCGTGAGTTTATGTATGTATGTATGTATGGATAGGAACCGCCCCAAATACCAAATTTTCACTCTATGTGCATCCTGTTTCTCACGTTTAAATGCGGTAAGTTTTTCCTTTAAATTAGGGGATTTACATTGCAACTATTACTATTATCAAGTCGATGCTCTGTACTTTATGCAAGCAATTAATCACCTCTCAATGTCTCTGACCGCATCACCCTCCGATAAGCGGGAACGAATACCACCCACCGTTTGATAACGACGAACAATAACCACGCATAGTTATGAAATTATAAGTATATATATATTCAGCCTATCGCCGTCCACTGCTGAACGAAGGCCTCCCCAAGTAGGCGCCAACCATCCCGGTCTTGAGCAGCCCTCATCCATCCGCTACCCGCCACCTTTCTCAAGTCGATTATAAATATACACTTAATGAATTGAAAATACGATTATGTGTTATTTCGAATAGTTCTCTTATTCATTTCAAGTGTAAGGCGGTACAAATTTATTTATAACAACAATCTCTTAATAGGATTTGTATTAAATTTAACTACAACCATTTCGGTTAAGTACAAGCGTATCGATATATCGAAAAACATTTTTTTTTTCAAAACTAGTTTATATTTCCTAAAATTTGATTATCAACTCATATTCCAACGAAAGCATTGATGAAAGAAGTGGTGGCCTCGAAGTTTAGGCGCGTGGTCGACAATCTCGGCGGTTGCGAGTGCAAACCCCAGACATACGCCTCTGAATTTTCGAAGATTCACAATGAATTATCACATAATTTAACAGTAAAGGAAAACAGAGTGAGGAAACACACCTAAAAGTTCTTAGGAATTTCTTAAGCGTGTAGTTTGCCAACTCGCAGGGGTGGTAATCTCTAAAATTACTCATTAGACTACGAATCTTCCTTAACCAATATTCAATGATAATATTCTTTTACAAGAAGTAGAGCCTCGTGGACTCGCGGTACAAGTATGTGCCGTGCGATCTAGAGGTCCTGGGTTCGATTCCCGGGTCGGGCAGTGTTATAATAACACTGTTATTGGGTTTTTCTATAAGGAAATTCTCGGTAACAGCACGGAGTCTGGAACTGTGCCCGAAAAACGGCAATAGGCTCGCCCCCTATTACGTGGGACTGATAAATACTTAGCGAAATATGGGTGCAGAAATGCACCTCTGCCTACCCCTTCGGGGATTATAGGCGTGAGGTTATGTATGTATGTGAACTAGAGCCATACTGTGGTAGTTCAAACTACCGCATGGTTGTTTAGGGCGACCGGATTGCTACATTCAATGATTAAAATTACCTTAGGTTTTAATCATTATAATTCCTCCCGCACTAGGCCAGCGTGGTGGACTAAGGTCTAAACCCTCTCAGCAGCAGACCAGTCCCAGTCCAGCAGAGGGACGTATGTATATCATCTAAAATCGGATAGTGCTCCAGGCTGGGACAAAATACCAACCACTTTCCTTAAACTCGCTAAGAAAGAATTGGTTCCTATTTTATGTCACCTAACCAATTTATGTTTTCAAATAGGTGTTTTCCCATCTTCATTGAAACAATCAATTATAACACCAATCTACAAAAACGGTGACGAAGGTGAGGTAACCAATTATAGACCAATCTCAGTTTTACCAGCAATATCAAAAATAATCGAGAAAATTATAAATAAAAGATTGATAAAATACCTTGAGGATTTCAACCTACTTTCGGACACACAGTACGGTTTTAGATATGGTCGATCTACTGAAGATGCTGTTACTGCAGTCAACAATTACATAGTAGAACAACTAGATCGAGGCAACAAATGTCTGTGCGTCTATATTGACTTAAAAAAAGCCTTCGATACCGTCCATATTACCACATTATT
Source organism: Hemaris fuciformis (assembly GCA_907164795.1). NCBI lineage: Eukaryota > Metazoa > Arthropoda > Insecta > Lepidoptera > Sphingidae > Hemaris > Hemaris fuciformis. The sequence continues at coordinate 1,540,558 of OU015447.1, forward strand.
AAAAAAGCTAGAAAACATTGGCATAAGAGATACTTGTCTCACACTTTTTAAAGACTACTTAACAGATAGGAAGCAAAAAGTAAAAATAGGAGAATACAGTAGTAAATACGCAAATATAAATTTTGGTGTTCCTCAGGGTAGCGTCCTGGGCCCTACTCTTTTTCTCATATACATCAACGACCTCTGTAAATTAAACATCAATGGCGCTAAGATCTTCTCTTATGCCGACGATACTGCCGTAGTTTTCTCGGGAAAAACTTGGGATAGTGTACGCAACCAAACGGAATCAGGACTCGCAAAAGTGGCTCACTGGCTTAGGTTAAACTTACTGACAATTAATACCAAAAAAACCAACTACATATGTTTTTCCATCTGTGATCGAACACAGCCTGGCGACGATTATAACATTCGATTACATAATTCATCTTTAGACCATGACAATAATTGTAAATGTCCCACCATTACAAAAGTGAACTCCGTCAAATACCTAGGCGTAATGATAGACCAGAGATTATCTTGGCAACCACAAATTGAAAATATCAGTAATCGGATCAGAAAATTAATATGGATTTTTAAAACTTTGAGACATGTCGCTACAAAAGAACTTTTACACAAAATATATTTAGCACTAGCGCAGTCTGTTCTAGGATATTGCATTCCTATTTGGGGTGTGGCTCCCAAAACTCGACTTATGCAAGTAGAAAGAGCGCAAAGGGCGCTCTTAAAAGTCATGTACTTCAGACCCTACAGGTATCCCACAGAGTTGCTATATTCCTCCAGTAAGACACTGAGTGTGAGGAAATTATTCGTTTTAAGGACAGTTTTAAAAACGCACAAATCATTGATTTTTGACTCAAATACAGTTAAAAGAAATTTTAACATTCTTACAGTTACCGCAACCAGAACCTTTTTTGCAAGGAACCAGCATCTAATTATTTCCACGCGTTTATATAACACAATTAACAGGAACCTCAATATTTATCCGAAATCGAACTTTGATTGTAAAAATGCAGTAACTGACTGGCTATTGGAAAGAACCTATGATGAAACAGAAGATATTTTGCAAGTTGTGAAGTAGAAATATAGAATATATTATATTGTAAAGAAAAAGTCACACACACACACACACACACACACACACACACATACACACACACACATATTACTAAATTGGACTATACTTAATTAGATTATATACTTAATTAGAATTTGATCCTATGTTATTTGTCTTCAATTCTTTCAATTTTTAATTTTTATCAGAACTGATTTTATGTCAAATATTATTTGTTTTTATTTGTTTTTTAAGTTTTACTACAATTGATTTTATGTCTCCTGTTGTTGGTTTTTATTTGTTTCTAATTTTTATTAGAGTTGATTCTATGTCAAATGTTTTTTAGTTTTTATTTGTTTTAATTTTTTCTTAGAATTAATTTTATGTCAAACGTTATTACTTATTTGTTAATATTTTTTATCAGAAATGATTTTATGTCAAATATTATTTGTTTTTAAGTTTTACTACAATTGATTTTATGTTTCATGTTTTTTATTTGTTTTTAATTTCTCTTAGAACAAATTTTATGTCAAACGTTATTACTTTTATCTGTTTTTAATCTTTGTTAGAAATGATTTTATGTCAAATGTTTGTTTTTATTTTTTTATTTTTATTATGTTCTTATATATGCTACATATAATTAGGTACTTCAAATTTTTATGTTTGTGAGATAGCAGGGTCTCCTAGCACAAGTATGGAAATACTTAAAAGGAGGCCCTAACACTGTAACAATTGTTGTAAAAGACTTAATAATGAATAAAGATTTATTATTTATTATTATTATTATATGGGCTGATGATTTGATTCCAATGAATGACTAACTACTCTACAAGGGACTAAACTATAGTAGGGGAGCCCAAGAGGGAATTTCGGGATTTACTGGAGCGCGTCAGATTAATATACGTTACCTATTGATACGTACCTCAAAAAAATATCAATATCTGACGCCCTTGTGTACTGTATTTTTTTACAATTTTAAAGTCTGAAGCAGTGGCGGACTAAGCCCGTCAGAGGCCCGGGGCGGCAGAGCGAAATGAGGCCCGGGGCGGCAAAGCTAAATGAGGCCCCCCAGCTATAAAAAATGTAGTTTTACAAGCTTTTTATTCAGTTCACATTTGTATGTATAAATAAGTGTTTATGTTTATTTCTTTAAAATCTGGCAAGTGAAATTTATATTCGACTTAAATTATTTAGGCTAAATAAACATATGAAAACTATTACACTTTTTAATCAAATTACTTTTTTATTAACTAAATTATAAAGCTTTCATAAGTTAATAAATTATAACAAAAAAACGTTGTATATACTAATATCTATATTTTTTATACTATTGGGGTTGATACCAGTGACTGGCAGGAGTTAGCAACTGTGACTGGCAGTCTGCTACTTGTGAACCCGGGCCTAAAGTCTTGTTTAGGATTTGATCAGGTGAACGCAGAGGTTTTTGGGGCCCCCCAAGACCGTAGGCCCGGGGCGGGCCGCCCCTTCCGCCCCCCTGTTAGTCCGTCACTGGTCTGAAGACGCTTCCACCACCGCTAACAGTGGAAACATTATAGGACCATTTTTTCATTTTCATTAGATCAATTTTTCTTCATATTAAACTACCAATTCTAAATAAATCCACATTTAGCATCATGGGCTCCCATACTAGTACAGTACAATCTAAAATTAAATCAAGTATTACTCTCAAAGTCATTTAATCGCATGTTTACACGGCGCGTACAATAGTACAATGGTAAACTGGTAGACGTGCCTATTACAGCACCATTAGCCACACCATAATTAGCTTAGAACGCGCCCTATTGATTAACAAGTCCCACTAATTACATAAGACATCGTTAAATAATTGCTTAGGATGTTCTGAAGTAGTTTGAAATCACTAATAGACAAACACATACACAATAATTAGGTCAAATAAAAAAATTAAAAGTCACATATAGTTCGGATATACAAGGTGCATTCAGACCGTAATCGGAAGCGAAGGCAGTATTAGGCAGAATTACAAACCCATTGGCGTTAAAAAACGACATTTGACGTTTTCCTAACAATCATAGATATTAAATGGATGTGGTTGTAAGGAAAACATATTTTTTTTTAAAAAAAATCGCGATTTTTTTTAATGTCACGGTGTTTGTAATCACCGCAGCTATTATCTGCCTTAGTTTCCGATCACGATCTGAATACATCCTGTATAATAACTACTTCTGGGTATCCTTTCGCCTAATATATTACAAGTGATGCTCACATAGCTTCAAACTTTAAAATGAATAATTTAGTCCTCAGTCAACCTAGCTGGTGTAAAGCTAGGAGGCTACAAGAACCCTTACAAAGAAAAAGTCAAATTTAATTCATTTATTGAGACATTCAGATTAAACGTGGCAATATATTGACCAATTTACGTTTTACTTGCATCATAGTGCGAGAACCAAACTGTGTGACTATTGAATGAATACATTATTATTGTCAGTAAATAAAAAAAACACCTTATCTCAATTATGGTCTGCAATAGGCACGTTATTTTTATAATAAATTACATCCTGTCAGATCAAAATAAATAAACGACAAAAAATAATAATAAATTAACAATTAAATCGGTGAGAATCAACTCATTTGTACAACAAAATTACCACGTAAGGTTAACATAAAAAGTTTAACCACTGTATGCTGAAACATAAAAAAAAACGACAAAAACGTCATAATAACACATATACAGATGTTAGTATAAAACAAACACACACAGACACACACAAACACAATGTATATAATTATTATGTTTAAAACATTGATGTTAGTTCGCTATTTCAAAAACATGTTTAATCAGACATTAGATCTCAAATCTACAATTCTTAACATTTAATTTCAATACATTATAATAGTTTCCCATTATGATAGAAATAGCGACGGATATGCCTCTACATAATATCTCATAAGCATTGATGGCCTCGAGGTTTAGGCGCGCGGTCGAGAATTTCGACGGTCGCAGGTTCAAACCCCAGGCACACACCTCTGACTTTTCGAAGTTATGTGTGTATTCACAATGAATTATCACTTGCTTTAACGGTGAAGGAAAACATCGTGATAAAACCTGCACACCTAAAAAGTTCTTAGGAATTTCTTAGGTATGTAGTCCGCCAAACCGCACTAGGCCAGCGTGGTGGACTAAGGCTTAAACCCTCTCAGTTGTAGAGGAGGCCCGTGCCCAGCAGTGGGACGTATTTGGGCTGATGATGATGATGCCTCTACATTTCTCTATAGTCATATATAAGTTTGTTTTTGGTCTGGCAGCCACATTAAAATTTACCTAGCAGATCTTTTGAACTGACAAGTTCATACTTGTTTTTTATATACATTTTCTTCTTAATACAATCGACCACATCACCATAAAGTTTTTATTTTAATTCCAATGAAAATGTTGAAATTTTGTTATAAATTGATTTTAAAATTACATTCCGATCTTTAGCGATTCCAAATTTTAAAATAGATTGAAAAATACACATTTGTATAAAAATATATATCATCGCATCAAACGTCGTAAACCTCAATATCGCTTTAAATTTTATTTTCAATATCTCAGTCTACAAGGAAGAGCCAATCAAAAATTATCAAAACACTGTAAATATTGCACTAATTATTTTTCAAGTATTGTAAACATTTCAATACAAATATATTATTACAAATATGTACGACAGAGGTAACAAACATTTATAAGGCATAATGTCAAATCAGTCTTCAATGATCATCATACATTTTAAATTATGACATGTAGTCAAATTATGCTCAAATGTAGTAATTATTGAGTAATCACAAAAATGTATATAAATGTTAACATTAACTGTGGATACCCAGTCAGACTTATGTGGGTAGATCTAAAAAATATTAACCGACCATTGATGTATTTCAATAGTAACAACGTTAAAAAGGAACAAGAGGATTTATAGGAATATTCACCATGACCATATGGGAAAACAGAAATGTATATAAGTATAAAAAAGTTATGATAGTTTCCAATTTTACGTCGCTACAGCTATAAAAGTGTTATTGTTATGCTAGATATAGAATAGGGCGCCACCTATTGGCAAATCCATGGAATATCCAAGAAAATTGTTTGTTATTAATTTTTTTATCATTTGTGATACTGTTTTTGTAAAAAAAAATGTTGTAGCAAAAATGTTATGCACAAAAATTAACATCGCAACTATTATATTATGTAAAAAATAAATATGTGTTCAATACATAAAGAAAACATTAAATCTATTCTAAGAGGTAATATCATGGAATGTAATTAAGGTCACTAGGATAAGGTTTCATAAAAACTGGTTTTTAGCTGTGATTTTAGAAATAACCGATAATCTAATAGATCCGTATTTCTTCCAACACCATCTGTTGGTCACTCTTTAAAAACATTGTATTAATCAACTAACAGAAACTTCATAGAAAAAGTTGTTAGCAGCGCCATCTACATTTAGTGTTCGAAAATAAGTCATTCAAAAATATACATTAAAATACTATATAAAATCACACTTACAAAAAACTAATATATTTTACTACACATTTACATATATGTCAATAATACCGAAAGGACCACATGGCAAAATTTTTGCATATAATTACTTGTTTTTATAAACAGTGTTTACATTGAACAATTAAATCTCAATGAATTATGCTAAAGTACACATTGTATTGCATTGTGAATTTTTCGTTCAGTTATTTTAATCAGTGTCAATTGAAGACAACTATTGATCCTTTTCACACGCAAGTTCCTCGTTAGAAAATCATTTATGAAATAGTATATTACAGATCAAAATTTATATTGTGTTAAGGCGAAAAAATAATGTTTATGTCAAGAAATATCTTGTTTAACATACCATTGGTCTGTAAATCGAGACTGACAGCGGCACGTGTTATCCTTACTGTGGTTTATGCCTAGTTCGCATTATGCCTAGTTCGCATTAGGCTAGTATTTTAGTCGAGTAGAAAGTAATTTAGTGGCTAAATGTGTCTGAACACCAAAAATTTAGTCGAATAGGTTAGTAAATAATTTAGTCGAATCAATCCATTTTGTTCTATTTTAACGGTCGAGTAGCGCCCCCCCACCACACCTCCGTGTCACTGATTTACCGGCTAAACAAGTCCGAACAGGTTTGATTAGTCGAGTTCATTAGTGGCGGCAAAAATTGTCGTAAAGTATTCTTTGGGATCTTCCAATGCTAATTCCTTCAGAAGACAATTTGTAGCTCCTAGTTTATCTCTTCTACAGATCCATTTTCGTACCCATACCTTCTTTTTTTTTAATCACACAAATTTCTTCATCCACCTCTTCTAAAATAGCCATTACGATTAGCTTAATGAGTTTATTCAGTCTATTGCATTGCAGCTCATTCATCTTGCAAAACACCAGTCACTTGTGTACTGTACTGGACTGTAATGTGAACGATTTCTGTGCAGTAGCGAGTTTAACCACTAAATTAATCTCTACTCGACTAAAATACTAGCCTAATGCGAACTAGGCATTAGTCCGCTACATCATACATAGGTGAAGTAGAACATGGTCGAGGGTGGCGGTGGGCTAGGAGTAGAAGGTGAGCACGGCGGAGTGGTTGCCGCGCACGAGCAGCGTGTTGTCGGCGGCGGTGGCGAGCGCGTGCAGCCAGCCCACGTACAGCGGCGCCGGCAGCACCCCGCGCCGGCGCGGCAGCGGCAGCGTCACGCACACGAGCCGCGCGCCCGCCGACTGCGCGCCGATCAGCTCGCGCAGCCGCAGGTGCCGGTGCGTGCGCGAGCGCGCCGCCACCAGGTCCGCCTCCGTGATGCCGCCTGACAGACATGTACAGGTGTATGCAAACCCTCTGGCGTTAAAGAAAAACGTTTTCCTAACAAACACATACATTTTATACCTATAGCTGTTAGGAAAACATCATTTTTTTTACGAGATTTTTTTTAACGCCAGAGGGTTTGTAATAAACCCTAGCTATTACCTGCCTTGGTTTCCGATCACGGTCTGAATACAACCTGTTTAGAAAATCATAAGGGGAGAGGGGAGAATAAAGTGTTATAGAAGAATAATAGAAGGCCTCGAGGTTAGGAGACAACCAACTGAACTACATATTGAAGGAAGAAGGGGAGTTCTAAGTGTTATTATGCGGTATTGAAGAGTAGTGATGGCCTCGAGGTTTAGGCGCGGTCGAGAATCTCGACAGTCACGGGTTTAATCACAAACCTCTGACTATTACAACTTATGTGTGTATTGGCAATGAATTATCACGTACAAAGTTGTTAGGTGTGAAGTCCACCGATACGACCTAGACAACCGTAGTAGACTAAGGCCTAAACACTCAGTTGTAGAGGAGGCCGGTACCCAGCAGTGGAACGTACTTGGACTGATGATGATGCATATGATATGATACTGCCTGCTTTTAAGGTAGACTGCAGTTTAACAACTGCGATGTTATCCAAAATAGCATACGAGATGAGGCGTACATATATCTCGCGTTATAATTACTACTGCATATTATGATACTTACGTTTTGGGGGAAGATCTAAATGCTCTCTAAGGTAAAGAAGAACTGCCTAGCAGTGGGAAGTATATGGGTTGATGTTGATGGTTTTGACAGCCCCGTGGCGCAGTTGGCTAGACACCAGCTTGCGAAACGAGAGGCCGCGGGTTCGATCCACGCACCGAGACAAACGTTTGTGTGATCCACAAATATTTGTTTCGGGTCTGGGTGTTTGTGAGACCGAAAAGTCTCTCGTAGTTTCTGATACCCACGACACAAGACTTGTATCTTAGTGTGGGATCAGAACTATTGACTGTTGGGTGTATTTATTTATTATTATTAACTTCTCTTACACGACTGCCTCGTGGTCTCGCGGTACAAGTATGTGCCGTGCGATCTAGAGGTCCTGGGTTCGATTCCCGGGTCGGGCAAAGTGTTATTGGGTTTTTCCATTAGGAAATTCTCGGTAACAGCACGGAGTCTGGAAATGTGCCCGAAAAACGGCAATAGGCTCGCCCCCTATTACGTGGGACTGATACATACTTGGCGAAATGTGGGTGCAGAAATGCACCTCTGCCTACCCCTTCGGGGAATACAGGCGTGAGTTTATGTATGTTCTATTAAAACACCCAAAAGCAGAGAGAGAAGGAAATACGACGCCAATTATTCTTTATATTAACAAATCGGCAAACGTAGGAATTCGATTAAGATTACGTACCATCGTTATTTTCGTCGGTCGTCATAAACGGAGCTATTAATTTGTCGAAATATGCCAACGTTGAATCCTTGGGCCTCTTCGTAATATCAGACACCATCTTCAGAGCGGAGTAGTCTATCCGGAACTTCGATAGAAGCGATGCCATACTAAAAAAGAAAATAAATATTTATATACTTTATCAATTATTATTAATTTTTTACTACTTCCATTTTTGTGTTGGGTAGCTTTAATCTGTTTGATACACCTAGTGACACCTGGGTCGTAAAATAGACCCTAAACAATTATAATAATTATGAGCATTAGATTAGTGTCAAGAGTATGCCCTGTCTATTATTCTAACCTACATAGTAAGCTTTAGTAGACTTTAGATATTTATTCATATCATTTTAAAAAGCTAGAGGGAGGATTAACTATTTTACTAATCAGTTGATTTAAAAATATTGAAAAATAGTAGACATGCTTAAGAGTTCCAACATACTTTCGTTCTTCTATTTCTAATTCGGTGTTCTTATTGGCTAATGTGAAAACTCTTAGCGGACAAGATGACCATGCTCTCCTCGTCGACAGGATGTAAGGTAACAGCAGCGTCAAACCTGTGGAATATAAAACGGCACTTAAGTTTTGGTTCTACAATAAGAGATGGCGCCACTTTTACCCATAAATAAATAATTTGAAATGTGTGTTTGTGTTCGCTTTAATAGCTTACGATATTCGACGAAGCTAGACATAACATACATAGTTATGACCTTACAATCGAAACAAATATTTGTGGATCACACAAACATTTGTTTCAAATTGATAATCGTGCTCGCCGCCTCTCGTTTAATACTGGTGTATAGCCAAGTGCGGCATGGGGTTGTCAATAATAAAAAATATATCATTTGTTTTTATATATTAAGTCAGTCAAATTATCTTTATTCAAATAGACTTTTACATGTTCTTTTAAATCGTCAATTTTAAACTATTGCCGCTTCGAAACGTGTTATTTCTGTGGAGAAGAAACGGCAAGGAACTCCCTCAGCAACACGAAATGTCATTTTATTTTATTTTATAGAAAATAGCATTTATTTTTATTGACATTATTTCAATTTTACATGATAAATGTGATAAGGATAAATATAGTGTACCTCCGTCGTCGTAGAGCCACCAGACGTCGACGGTGCCGGCGTGCTTGCGCGTGAAGTGGTCGGGCGCGCTCAGCGACGACGCACGCCGCGCCCCGCGCGCCCCGCCCGCCCCGCGCGCCCCCCCGCCCAGCGCGCGACGCACCGCGCCCACGCCCTTACTGACACACACACACACACATCGCCATGAAGAAATACATACAGACGAAACCGGCCTTACCGACAGTTTTACATGATATTTTTTCAAGTATGTTATGTTCATTATCATCAGCTCATATACGTCCCATTGCTGTACACGGGTCTCCTTTACAACTGAGAGGGTTTAGGCCTTAGTCCACCACGCTGGCCTACACATACTTATTCCGCGAGACCACGAGCCTATCATTTTAATTGATTAAACAAGGGCTTTATACGATTACTGCGTCATTAACAATGAAAATATCATATTAAAGTGTTTAGTAAAAAAGTTAAAGAGACATACCTCTCTTTCCCTTCGTTCTTCTTAGCCGGTTCCTTGTTAGGGCTTGCGCTCGGTTCCGTGTTAACCGCACGCCCCAGCTGCGGTGATCCCATCGACACGTCCGACAAACTGCTGCCTAAAATGTTGTTGTCATCTCTGTATCATCATCATCATTAGCCTTTATCACGTCCATTTCTGGACATAGGCCTCTCCTTTGGCACGCCACTAGGCTCGATCTTGGGCCCTCCTCATCCAGCCGCTGCCTCCCTTGCGGATATCGTCATCCCATCTAGCCAGAGGGCGTCCTGCACTACGTTTGCCGAGCCGTGGTCTCTAATCTCATATATCTCACTCTAATATCTCTACATTAATATAATAAAAAGAATAGGGAACTTTTTACTCAATCTCTAAAACTACTCATTAGACTCCGAAGCTTCTTTAAGCAATTTTCAGTGATAGCAAGCTTCTACAAGAAGTAGAGCCTTACTGTGGTAGTTCAAACTACCGCATGGTTGTTAAGGGTGAGCGTATTGCTACATTCAATGATTAAAATTACCTTAGATTTTATAGATCTTTATCATTTCCTCTATTATCGTACTGTTTTCTCATAAGACACCCCCAGTGCTCTTAACCAGTGGCGGTACTTCCATAGAAGCCCAAAAGCGTTACACGTTAATTGTGTAATGTCTAGTTCATAATTGTTTATTGTGGGGTTAGGATATTATCATTTATATGTGAAATTGCATTTGTTAAATAAAGATTAAATATTCGGAACTTTGTAAGGCAAGCTGGGATTTCGGGCTTCTATGGAAGTACAGCCACTGCTCCTAACGTTCCTTTTATTCGCAGCACACAAAGTACCACAGTATCGTTACGATCCCATCACAATGAATCACAAACATAAAGCACATAATTCAAATTAAAATCTAAAAAGCTGATTTTAGCCACCTTCGAGATTTTCTCTCTTAACTGTAAATAGATATATTTATCAAATGATAATAAATACAATGAAGTAGTGATGGCCTTATGGACGGAAACAATTTACCCAAATGGCTTGGAGTCTCACTGATTATTCCGACAAATAGAGGGTTGAGATTTCGAGTAATAGAGGTTTTCAACTTATCTAGGTTCGACTTAACGAGATTGTACTGCAGTATCTGCACATTCGTAACTCAACACAAGCAAATCAGACCCTTAGTAATTAAAATTTTACTATTTTATATAATTAATTACCTATTTTTATACAAATGATATACAAGATTTTTAAATACTTGCAGAAATCACATGACGGCTTTTAAGTTCAACACGCAGTATGACGTCATTACTTTTAAAGAGAAAGAAGGTACTAATATAATCTATATACATCGCTGTTTTTATCACGTTATTTTTAATGTAGTGACACGTAATAAAGTACAAATATCATGACACAAGTAATATATTCAGTTAATAAAATTTTGATATACGAGTAGAAAAGATATGAAAGTAGCAAAAACAAGCGTTTGACCCTTACCTCGTGACTGCGAAGTGAGACTCTCAGTAGACTTGGACTCTTTGAAGTTATCGCCCATCGATCCTGGAGACAAGCTCGACGGTTGTATGACACGATGATTGCGTTTGTTATTACACGTAATAAAGCCACAGTTGATGAAATAACATATTAGTAATCTGCTCTTTTTTTTTTCTTGTTAGTCGTATCGATAGCCAAAATCACACCCAACACATTTTTTTTCTAGGCAATTTATAATATAGCTCAGTACACAACATTTAATTCTACACACTACACTACAGACTACACTTAGTATCAGAAACTATGAGACACTTTTCAAGTCTCAGTCACCCAGACCCTAAAATAAAAAATTTCAAAATGGACATAGAATCTGTCACCTTTTATCAAATATTTGTTTCACAAACGGTTTCTAAAGTTTTGTTATAGAAACGCTGTTAAAATCCCTAGAAAATCCTACAATATTTTAAACATTACACCATCCAGATATTTCCTTACATTTACCCTGTTCTTCAGTAAAAATCACGTCTTAATTTCAGCAAATACTTCTATAAATATTAAGCGTTTGCCTGTCTTCTATAAGTTTTATATCATAAAAAAAATAGCTTACGTGAAAAAGCGGATAGGTCCTTGTTATTCATATCGTTTAAATAAGCTTGGAGATCGTCGTCTAGTCCTTCGCAAGTGTACTGTCCACCCTCGACGCGCAGCAGCGCTATAGCCATATGCACGTCCAGGGCTTTACTGAAAAAAGTGTGTGTGTTATGTACACGCGTTAGAAGGGGGGGGTAAGAGGAGTTGCCAGAGGCAGGGGCGAGTTATATTACTAAAAACGATTTAAGCCTGACCATGCGTGACGTACATATCATATAAGTAATAAATTTAAATTAAGGAAATTAAAATTATAATTAATTCTGACGTCACGACTCGGTCTTGACGGCACGTGACGTGAGCAGAATTTTAAAAGTAAAATCAGATTAAATTAAAATAAATAAAAACTTTTTCTGAATAACTTTTTGGTGTCGGTGTGCGCGCGCATCGTAAAAAATCACTCTCATCATTTTTCCCTAACGCGCCAAAAGAAGTATAACTTCAAAAAATACACTGGATACTTTCGAGTTTTGAAGTGTGGTGTGAGTTAAAAAAAGGGTGTACGTACTAATGTAAACACGTTAGAAGTTATACCACACGACTGAAGTAAAACTTATAAATACGCCCAACAGTCACATAGTTCTTAGTTTACACAACACTTTACATTTCTGAACACAATCATAAATATTTGACAACTAATAAATATGTCAATCCCTTTTTATTACTGTCACATTTCTACATTTTACAAATCTAAAACATATAAACTTTTTTTTAAATAACTTTATGGTGTCGGTTTTTCGTGACGGTGTGCACGCGCTGTTTAAAAATTTACTGTCATCATTTTTCTTAACTTCAAAGATTTAGGTTCCGTTTATCACTCAGTTAGTAAACTAAGATAACATCTGGTACATAATTCTAAAATACCGGAGTTCTTTTACGATGTTTTCTTCGATATAAAATATGATTTTATGAGCCAAATAAAAATTACGTAAAAGTAGTGATTGCCTCGAAGTTTAGGCACGCGGTCGGGAATCTCAGCGTTCGCAAGTTCAAACTTCAAACTTTTTTTTTTCGAAGTTTGTATGTATTCACAGTGAATTACCACGTATTTAAACTACCAAGGAAGACATCGTAAGGAAACCTATGCACCTAAAAGATTTTACATGCGTAGTCTACCAATCCCCACTAAGCCAGCGTGGTGGACTAAGGCCTAAACCCTATCAGTTGTAGAGGAGGCCCGTGCCCAGCAATATATGGGCTGATGACGATGCCTAAGCAGCAAGTACTCACTGCATGACCTCCACGTAGTCCGCTATCTCCCGCGGGTCGCAGGAGAGCCAGTCGTGCTTGAAGCCCATCATGAGTATGTTGGGCGCGAGCTTGCCGAGTCCGCTGGCCTGCAGCAGCGCGCTGGCGCCGGCGCCGAAGGACGATGCCTAAGCAGCAAGTACTCACTGCATGACCTCCACGTAGTCCGCTATCTCCCGCGGGTCGCAGGAGAGCCAGTCGTGCTTGAAGCCCATCATGAGTATGTTGGGCGCGAGCTTGCCGAGTCCGCTGGCCTGCAGCAGCGCGCTGGCGCCGGCGCCGAAGGACGATGCCTAAGCAGCAAGTACTCACTGCATGACCTCCACGTAGTCCGCTATCTCCCGCGGGTCGCAGGAGAGCCAGTCGTGCTTGAAGCCCATCATGAGTATGTTGGGCGCGAGCTTGCCGAGTCCGCTGGCCTGCAGCAGCGCGCTGGCGCCGGCGCCGAAGGACGATGCCTAAGCAGCAAGTACTCACTGCATGACCTCCACGTAGTCCGCTATCTCCCGCGGGTCGCAGGAGAGCCAGTCGTGCTTGAAGCCCATCATGAGTATGTTGGGCGCGAGCTTGCCGAGTCCGCTGGCCTGCAGCAGCGCGCTGGCGCCGGCGCCGAAGGACGATGCCTAAGCAGCAAGTACTCACTGCATGACCTCCACGTAGTCCGCTATCTCCCGCGGGTCGCAGGAGAGCCAGTCGTGCTTGAAGCCCATCATGAGTATGTTGGGCGCGAGCTTGCCGAGTCCGCTGGCCTGCAGCAGCGCGCTGGCGCCGGCGCCGAAGGACGATGCCTAAGCAGCAAGTACTCACTGCATGACCTCCACGTAGTCCGCTATCTCCCGCGGGTCGCAGGAGAGCCAGTCGTGCTTGAAGCCCATCATGAGTATGTTGGGCGCGAGCTTGCCGAGTCCGCTGGCCTGCAGCAGCGCGCTGGCGCCGGCGCCGAAGGACGATGCCTAAGCAGCAAGTACTCACTGCATGACCTCCACGTAGTCCGCTATCTCCCGCGGGTCGCAGGAGAGCCAGTCGTGCTTGAAGCCCATCATGAGTATGTTGGGCGCGAGCTTGCCGAGTCCGCTGGCCTGCAGCAGCGCGCTGGCGCCGGCGCCGAAGGACGATGCCTAAGCAGCAAGTACTCACTGCATGACCTCCACGTAGTCCGCTATCTCCCGCGGGTCGCAGGAGAGCCAGTCGTGCTTGAAGCCCATCATGAGTATGTTGGGCGCGAGCTTGCCGAGTCCGCTGGCCTGCAGCAGCGCGCTGGCGCCGGCGCCGAAGGACGATGCCTAAGCAGCAAGTACTCACTGCATGACCTCCACGTAGTCCGCTATCTCCCGCGGGTCGCAGGAGAGCCAGTCGTGCTTGAAGCCCATCATGAGTATGTTGGGCGCGAGCTTGCCGAGTCCGCTGGCCTGCAGCAGCGCGCTGGCGCCGGCGCCGAAGGACGATGCCTAAGCAGCAAGTACTCACTGCATGACCTCCACGTAGTCCGCTATCTCCCGCGGGTCGCAGGAGAGCCAGTCGTGCTTGAAGCCCATCATGAGTATGTTGGGCGCGAGCTTGCCGAGTCCGCTGGCCTGCAGCAGCGCGCTGGCGCCGGCGCCGAAGGACGATGCCTAAGCAGCAAGTACTCACTGCATGACCTCCACGTAGTCCGCTATCTCCCGCGGGTCGCAGGAGAGCCAGTCGTGCTTGAAGCCCATCATGAGTATGTTGGGCGCGAGCTTGCCGAGTCCGCTGGCCTGCAGCAGCGCGCTGGCGCCGGCGCCGAAGGACGATGCCTAAGCAGCAAGTACTCACTGCATGACCTCCACGTAGTCCGCTATCTCCCGCGGGTCGCAGGAGAGCCAGTCGTGCTTGAAGCCCATCATGAGTATGTTGGGCGCGAGCTTGCCGAGTCCGCTGGCCTGCAGCAGCGCGCTGGCGCCGGCGCCGAAGGACGATGCCTAAGCAGCAAGTACTCACTGCATGACCTCCACGTAGTCCGCTATCTCCCGCGGGTCGCAGGAGAGCCAGTCGTGCTTGAAGCCCATCATGAGTATGTTGGGCGCGAGCTTGCCGAGTCCGCTGGCCTGCAGCAGCGCGCTGGCGCCGGCGCCGAAGGACGATGCCTAAGCAGCAAGTACTCACTGCATGACCTCCACGTAGTCCGCTATCTCCCGCGGGTCGCAGGAGAGCCAGTCGTGCTTGAAGCCCATCATGAGTATGTTGGGCGCGAGCTTGCCGAGTCCGCTGGCCTGCAGCAGCGCGCTGGCGCCGGCGCCGAAGGACGATGCCTAAGCAGCAAGTACTCACTGCATGACCTCCACGTAGTCCGCTATCTCCCGCGGGTCGCAGGAGAGCCAGTCGTGCTTGAAGCCCATCATGAGTATGTTGGGCGCGAGCTTGCCGAGTCCGCTGGCCTGCAGCAGCGCGCTGGCGCCGGCGCCGAAGGACGATGCCTAAGCAGCAAGTACTCACTGCATGACCTCCACGTAGTCCGCTATCTCCCGCGGGTCGCAGGAGAGCCAGTCGTGCTTGAAGCCCATCATGAGTATGTTGGGCGCGAGCTTGCCGAGTCCGCTGGCCTGCAGCAGCGCGCTGGCGCCGGCGCCGAAGCCCGCGTCGTCCACGCACGAGTAGAACGCCTTGATGCGGCGCGCGCCGAGCCACGAGTACGCGCGCGAGCACAGCGCCGAGCGCGTGCGGTGACTCACCGGCCCCTGCATCATCATCATTTTCATCATTTATTAATTCACACTTTATACAAGTTTGTTTAGGTGGATTTACTGCCTAAGGGGCCGTCCAATAATCACGTGAGGCTCGAGAGGGGTGAGGAGGGGATTGGCAAAAATCACGAAATATCACAAGGGGCCTACCCCCTAGGAGGTAGGGAGTAGGTAGTAAGATATCCCGTGTATTTATTTTTTCGTCAAACGCGCGGTTTCTAAACCGAAAAGCCAGTCACAAACAACCTGCAACCTTTCTGTCTAGACATTTTTGTATTTAAACATAATATTCTAAAACTTTTAAGATTCTTTATAGGTACTAAAAACACACGTGATTTTGCGTGGGGAAGGGAGGTTTGTCTGAAACCTCACCACGTATCACCAAGGGGGACGTGGGGGTTAAAAAATTCTAAAAAATACATCACGTGAAAAAATACATACTTTTAATACACACATATATACAAAATACATATAAACATAGATAAGATACGTATAACACAAAAATAAACAAAAAATCTCAGTCGTGAAATTTCATGGGCAGTGTTAACCATTTAACATAGATTTAAAAAAAAATGCGAGCGGATAAAACTATGCAGAAAAAAAAACAATTGGCTTGGCTTAGGAAGGGATATTAAGACGAGTGAGCTGAGACGAGGCGAGCCGTCGCCGTGACGTTTTTCGTTTCTCTTACGACTCTCTTATAACTCTACTGGCTTTCCTCCGTTCAAAAGACAAGCAATGATCGTTGTTCAATTGTTGTAATCGTGTTTTGGACTAATTTATTGGACGACGCTATTATAAATTGAAAACACTATCTCCAATGTGTTTGATGCCGACGACGACCAATGTGCTCTGCGCTGTAACCAAACTATTTCGGAGCCACGAAAACATTTCAACTCGACAAGGAAATCGATAATTACCTGAATAATATGTCCGCAAATCATTAGCGATAATCCCTTGGTGAGAAGATAAGTGAACTCCGTGAGCAGCGGCCTCTCCCCCGGGAATCCGGTCAGCACCAGTATTTGAGGCCTACGAAAATTGAAAGGAAAACATCATCATCATCATCAGCCCATATACGTCCCACTGCTGAGCACGGGCCTTCTCTACGTTTGAGAGGTCTTAGTCCACCACGCTGGCCTAGTGCGGGTTGGCGGACTACACACCTAAGAATTTCCTAATTCAAAATTTACAGCAACTTTTTTAACGTAATTTATGGTAGATTAAAGTATCGATGTCAAATATCGAAACTTAATACAATATATCGATATATTTTGGAGGCTTAATAATTAAACCACTTCTACGTTTTTGACTTTCCTTTTCTCATTCACCCAGATTATCGACTATCGACAGCTGACACCATAGTTTATATTTTGCACGGTGGTCTCTATCCGGGCCGGGTGTCTTACCGCCAACATACTTATGTCAATATAGTTCGATTAAAAATAAAACTTCATGTAAATGACCTGTAATTTTTGACATGCTCCGTGACTCTGTTCAGTTGGTGGACACCGGACAACGCTGTTTTGTACGTCTGCGCTTGAGTCGTTGAACCCCAGTTGACATCTGAAAATTTGAACATTCATTGTACATATATAACTTAGATAAATTTAACTTATGGCCAAGAAAATCTATTCATAATTCTAGGAATTTATTTATTCAATATTAATTATACTGCAGTTCATTAGGTTTAACTTCTGGTGGCACAGTATTTCTAAGTAGGTATAAAGGTTTTTTAAGCTTGAAGTAAGATGAAATAGCGTTTTGCCACCCAGTATTACGAATTACCTTCTTAAATTATTCTCCACAAATCTCGACATTCTTAATACGCCATAACCAGCCCTTATTGCTATACAAACAAACCTGGCTTCCTGTAGGAGACGAGCAGGTAGAGCGCCAGCAGGAAGCCGAAGGTGACGAGCGCCGTGCTCCACGAGATCACGAACATGATGACCACGCACAGCGCCGCGCCCACCAGCGACAGCCACATGTTGTACAGCTGCAACGTATACACATCATCATCATCATCAGCCCATATACTTCCCACTGGGCCTCCTCTACAACTGAGAGGGTTTAGGCCTTAGTCCACTATGCTACGCTACAAAACTACCTTGTACAGCTCTGACATTACATTTATTTAACGGTGTGAAGTTGCCTATAAGGATTATACAAGCTACATATGTTGTACAGCTGAAATATACACGGAGTGAAGTTAGGTACAAACCTACGTTGTACAACTGCAACACAACAGTCATTTAACGTTGTGAAGTTGTCTATAAGACGGCTTCACAAGCTTTATTGAAGGGCTTGAACAAATGATTAATCAAAGGGCGTGAAGTTGCCTACAAGACGGTATAAGCTTTGTTGTACAGCTACAATATAAGTCCAGTTTAACATATAGTTTGAAGTTAGCTACAAGGCAGACAAATTATATTAACCGCTTGTAACCTGAACTGCAACTTCTATAGTGTATCTAAACCCGACGTTAAAACTTGTTTATCAATATTTCTTACATTTAAATAAATTAATGTATGTTTTTGTGTGCATATGTGCGTGTGAACGTACGTGCGTGCGTGCGTGCGTGCGTGTGTGTGTGGGTGTATGTATGTATATAGATGTATATGTGTATGGATAATACTAATAAATGAAATACCCTGAAGGTGGGCCTCCATCCGACGGGCTTGGCGAGGCTGGCGTGGAATGTGGAGAAGTTGATGAGCGCGTACGCAGCCAGGAAGAAGTTTGATATCAACGGCGCGATTTGATTTAGACCACCTGGAAATTACACAAAATAACCTTTTATGAAATGCTGAGGCTGAATGGTTGGGTGTGAGTCAAATGTCTTCCAGCGAAAATTAGTGCGTATTATAAGCAGACGTTGATAAATTACAGAAAGGGGTGATTTTCGGCCTGAAAATTAGTTTATTTTCCACTAGGCACTAGCCTCTAAATCAGACTTTTTTGTCAGTCCCATAACCCATTGCAGCATCATTAAGGGATCAATTATTATCTGATTGGTCAAGCTTGTGAGTATGAGAATACTAATACAATCCGTGGGGCTGGTATAGTCGCTTTATGCACGAAGGTCATCGGCCCTACAGTGATCACGAACCTATAGTGACTCACAAGTCAGTGCAATAATAATAATAAATACACCCAACAGCCACATACATAGTTTTGACCCCGCATTAGACTTGAATAGTCCTGTGTCGTGGGTATCAGAAACTACGAGAGACTTTTCGGTCTCACAAACACCCAGACCAAATACTTGTGGATCACACAAATATTTGTCTCGGTGCGGGGATCGAACCCGCGGACTCTCGTTTCGCAAGCTGGTATCTAGCCAATTGCGCCACGGGGCTGTCAATAAATGAAATATGCAATAAATGAAGCTTGCGGATATACTCACCCATAAGTATAAAAGCAGTGGCGATGATGAACGTGAGCACGTAACCGCGCACAGGCTCGTTGTTGTGCCCATAGCCTTTCGCGAAGAATTCCAAATACGGATATAATTTATCTTGACACAGAGCCTGTTAAAAGAAAAACAACAATTTTTAAATACATAATATAACCTCATGCCTGTATTCCCGAAGGGGTAGACAGAAGTGTGTTTCTGCACCCACATTTCGCCAGGTATGTATCTAATTCCACGTAATAACGGAGGACCCTATTTATATTTTTCAGGCACATTCCCAGACTCCGTGCTACTACTGAGAATTTCCTAATGGAAAAACCCAATAACACTTTTGCCCGACCCGGGAATCGAACCCGGGACCTCTAGATCACACGGCTAATACTTGAGCCGCGAGACCACGAGACAGTAAAACACATTTTGATAAAGCGACATCTAGTTGGTCACATTTGTACTACTTCATTTGGGGAACACTAAAAAAAACATCAACAATTAATGTTGTTTAACCCGGGGCATTCGATCGCATGCTATCTACTTATGCTGTGGACTAACAAGAGAATAAAAAACCCAAACATATTGATAATACCGAGACTTCATATTTATTTGACAGATTTAGATACAAACTTAATTTGAGCATAACCTCAAGATTAGACAATTGAATTTATCTCATTCCCCTATTATAACAATTACCTGAAATACTTTAGGTGCGGAGACCAGAGATGCCAAAGCTGATGACAGCGTGGCGGCGAAGCAACCGCCGTATATCAACGGACCAAACGCAGACACCAACCGGATCACCTACAATGAACCATCATTTTAAATTCAACTTTAAAACGGTGATTAAAATATAATAATTCGAAATCGTGTATCAAGTAAGACCAGCAAAATATTTTCGTTCATGTATACAAAAACACCTGAAACATTAGCTAACTTTATCAATCTAAAACTATATTTATTTACACTTTATACATTTTGTATAGGTGGACTTAATAACTAAGGCATTCTCTTACAGTCAAACCTAGGGTTATGCAGAGATGAAATGAGGCAGGTGTGTAAATATAATTACAATGCTATGAACAAAATACACACACATATACACAAAATTCATATAAACATAAATATATACAAAATATATTTTCGTCATCACAATATGAAAACTTACGGCCTTACTTATAGACTTAGATTAATTTAACGTTTTCTCTAACGTCACAGGACAATCAATAGAACAGGATAAAGCGTGCTTAAATAGTAGTTAAATCAGTGACCGTATCCATAGAAGCCCAAAAGCGTTATACGTTAATAGTGTAATGTCAAGTTTATATTTTTTTATTGTGGGGTCTTTATTCTTTTTTAAATTGCTTTTGTTAAATAAATTTTCCAAACTTATAGATATTATTATTCGGAAAATTGTAAGGCTAAGGCTTTTAGGCTTCTATGGAAATACCGCCACTGAGTTAAATTATAATTTAACAATTTAATTATTTAACGTTTATAGGTTAAGCCGTTAGTCTTAAACTTTATGATTATGAATAAATGAAATGAATGAATGAATTTAAAAAAGAAAGTAATGTAAATGATTTCAAATTAATAAACTATGATTAAATCGTAGTATTGCACGTTTTATAGCATCTTTACAAATAAATAAAATTGTACGCTTTAGTTTGCAATACCTTATAGACTTTTACTAAATTTGTATGCATCATTAAAATGGTATTCAAAGAATAAAACTGTCTATCTATATGTACCAGCTGATCTCCAAAACGTCTGAACAAAATTTGACGGGAAATTTATTCCAAATACATTTTAAAAGGAACATATTAATCTACATTTAATTTTATACAAAAATAACTTTTGTCCACTATAAAAATATGAAAATTTATATTGTGGTATACTAGACATGAAGAAATTATTCTAAATTGCCCACAAGCAAAACAACAGGTATTCATACAATTTCACTTACATCATTACTATTTTGCAGACCGTACTGGCAGGTACGGTTGGCAGCGCAGTCGGTGACGGCTCCCGCGGCCAAGTCCGCCAGATCGCCTGAAGCATCACGCAGAACGGTCCAGCCGGCCAGCACGGCGATGCCCAGGTATGATAATGTCGTCAGCAGGATAGCCAGGAGAGTGCCTTTCGGTATGGATTTTTGAGGATCCTGGAATTTTATGAAATTATTCAATATTAAATTAGAATTGGCAAAAAATACTGTATACAAGTTTACAGTAAAGTGTGAAAAAAATGATAATGGTATGCTTATTTGAAAAAGCGCGTTTACTTTATTTATAATATCTGAAGGCTTGCTTAAAAACTTATCATATGCCTAACCAATAGACATAGATTCAGAACTACGGGAGATCTTTCGGTCTCAAGTCTCAACCCAAACGCGGGAGATATATTTGAGTATGACGAGAATATCTTTTACGGTGTTAGATCGAACAAACGACCACTCATTTTATTTATTTATTCACTAGCGTTACTACTCCGTCCGCGTAGACTACAGGGGTTGGGTTCAGAAAGAAAATAAGTTATAGTCTATTTTACTCCACAGAGTCCCGGTGTGCGGCAGCGCACCGCTCATAGTGTACGGCGCGGCGCTTGGCAAGTTTCTTACTTGCATTGTCTCTTGTCGTATACATAGAAAACATTTCATCCCCTACTTCCTATCGTTATTTTACCCCCTTAAAAGCCAAATAAAAAAGTTTCATCATTCTAGCTTCAAAAATGACGAATTTCCACACAAACTTTCATCCCCTATTTTTATTTTAACCCCTTTAAGGTATTTTTTTACAAACTTTGAATGTCATATTTATTTCTATCTAATCAACAGCCTAAAAAATAAGTTTCAAGCTTCAAGCTTTAAAAATGACAATACTTCCATACAACCTTTCATCCCTCCTTTCAACTCCTTAAAACTTCTTTTTCGCAATAAAAAGTAGCCTATGTCCTTACTCAGGCTCTAAACTATCTGTGTACCAAATTTCATTTAAATCGGTTCAGTAGTTTTAGCAGGAAAGCGAGACAGATAGACAGACAGACAGACAGACAGAGTTACTTTCGCATTTATTATATTAGTAAGGAAGTAAGGATATTAGTAAGGATTATATTTTGTTGTACACTATACAGTACAAAAACATTAAGAATAATATTAACCGATGCAAATAGTCTTTCCCACAACGATTTAAGGTTTCTAACTGCCTGGTGGTCTCGCGGCACAAGTATGTGCCGTGCGATCTAGAGGTCCTCGATTCGATTCCCGGGTCGGGCAAAGTGTTATTGGGTTTTTCCACTACGAAATTCTCAGAAGCAGCACGTTGTCTTGAAATGTGCCCAAAAAACGGCAATAGACTCGCCCCCTATTAGGTGAGACTGATACATACCTGGCGAAATGTGGATGCAGTAATGCACCTCTGCCTTCGGGGAATACAGGCGTGAGGTTATGCATGTGAGGTTATACAGGGTGTATTCAGACCGTGATCGGATACTAATACAGGTAATAGCTACAGTGATTACGAATCCATTAGCGTTAAATAAATTACCGACAAAAAATAAAAATTTTGACGTTTTCTATACAACCATAGATATTAAATGTACATATGTGGTTGTTAGGAAAACGTCAATTTTTTTTTGTTCAGGATTTTTTTTATCGCTAATGGATTCGTAATCACCGTAGCTATTACCTACCTTAGTTTCCGACTGCGGTCTGAATATACCCTGTATATGATTTAAGGTTTAACTATCTAGAAAGACAAATGAAACTACCTTCAAATCACCAGATATGTTGGCTCCGGCCAGTATGCCGGTGGCGGCCGGGAAGAAGATGGCGAACACGGAGAAGAAGTTGTGCTCCACGCCCTCGAAGTACCTGTAGTCGGGGCCCATGTTCTGCCACAGCACTGACACTGGAACACATACAACCAGAACATGCTGAACACTCTCATCTCTACAATACACCCAACAGTCACATACATAGTTCTGACCCCACACTAAGATACAAGTCTTGTGTCGTGGGTATCAGAAACTACGAGAGACTTTTCGGTCTCACAAACACCCAGACCCGAAATAAATATTTGTTTCTCTCGTTTCGCAAGCTAGTGTCTAGCCAACTGCGCCACGGGGTTGTCTTAACAATCTATACAAATACATAAAATTGAAGTGTCTGTAATATGATAATAACCGCTTTTTACTAAGTGCATATGGATGTATACACGGTACATATATACCAAAACGTATTTTTTTACAGTTTTGGTCTGTCTGCTTGTTCCAGCTAATCAGTGAAACGGCTGGACCGATTTTGACGGGACTTCCACTGGCAGATAGCTAATGTAATAATATGCAGATAGCTGGGGTAACTTAGGCTACATTTATTTTAGAAATTTTATTATTTATTTTTATTAATATAAATAAAGTCGCGAAGGACTGTCTGATCTGTTTTTATTTTGGTGTGAAAAATAAAGAATTGATTATTAAGGACAACATCGTGAGTAAACTTGCATATCTTAAGTTTTTAAGAACTTCTTAGAGGTGTGTAGTCCGCCAACCCGCACTAGACCAGCGTGGTGGACTAAGACCTAACCCCTTAGCTGTAGAGGAGGCCCGTGCCCCGCAGTGGGGCGTTTATGGGCTGATGATGAAGAAACTAAGCCAATATACTGTTGAATAATGTTAAAAACAAAAAGACTTACTATTATATCCGACGAACCCCTGCGCCATTTCCAGATCACTTTTAGGTCCCACGATGGTGCCAATGCAGAAGTCTGCGATAGCCGCCAGCAGTATGATGAGCAGCACGATCTGCGCCTTCGCCTCCCACTCCATGCCCACCATCACGATGCCCGTCAGCAGCACTATCGTAATGCACCCGTATATCGCTTGGTCCTGAAATTATATATTTATAATAACTTATTTGTATTTAGGCGCATTAAGACCTTCTCTACAACTGAGAGGGTTTAGGCCTTAGTCCACCACGCTGGCCTGGAGCGTGTTGTTGGACTACACAACTAAGAAATTCCTAAGAACTTTTTAGATGTGCAGGTTTCCTCACGTTGTTTTCCTTCACCGTTAAAAGTATGTGATAATTCATTGTAAATACACACATAACTTCGAAAAGTCAGGGGTGTGTGACAGGGTTTCGAACCCGCGACCGCCGAGATTCTCGTCCGAGCGCCTACACCTCGATGACATCACTGTTTTTCTTTTTTCTTGTTAAGATATTAAAGAAAAATTTATCATCACTATTTCTGAAACGTGATTCTTCTTGCAAACTGATTTAACGAAAATCTAATTTAATTTAAATATAGTAGGTGCGGCCAATAAGGCCTGTCGGGTAATAAGGCCTAAGTAACAGAAATACAACTTAAAATAATCCCCGCCGCCCAAAATCGCTGTCATAGGTAGCTAACAAACCAAGATGACGCCCCAAACATGTCAAGACGCCCTAGCTCGCACGCCGCTACCAGTGCGGTGTCATTCATCGTGGCCGGCAGACGATCAGCTCGAATTATAATATAACTGTCGAATCAAACGTAAGTAATTTTTGTAATATCACACTTTTCTATATTATTTTTCAGTTTTTTTTGTCTATTAGTTCATGCTTAAGAGGTGCTGTGGTATTGAAATAATATAACTTAGACCGAATAATGTTATTTTTTAATTTTCTTTACAAAGTGGTCGGCCGTTATTAAGGCCTATAAAATTCGACCATAGGCCTTATTACTCCCCTTTTTTAGCATCATCAAGAGACTCTTTTACTGTTTATTTTATCCATTTACAAATGTAATTATAATTGTTTTCTAATTGGTTTATTGTTTAAGGAACTATTTATAACCACAATGACCCTCAAGCGAGCATAGTGGTCTGAAGACGAGCTGTTGACGGCAGTCCGAGCAGTACAGTGTGGACGACTAAGCACGTACAAAGCTACCGAAAGGTACAAAATGCCTAGAAGAACGATATACGAAACGACCTCAAGACCGGTAGTTTAAAAAAACCTCAGGTCGAAAACCTTTACTTAAAGACGAACAAGAGGCTGAGCTTGTGAGCAGAATTGTTGACGATAATAATTTGGAGTGTTCAGATTGTTCCTAATCAAAAAAAAATTTTATTTTAAGTCTTTACTGTGATTATTGCATTATTATGATTTATGGATCTCAATGACCAAATATAAGAAGTTTATTTTGTAGATTAAAGCCTTAGGCCTTATTAACCTACCATATTTTAATCAGGCCTAAATATAGTGTTTTTAAAAATGTTTTATTTTGACTATGTTTATGGCAGAAATTGCAGTTTTTTGCTTATAGTTAATAGTAATTGACATAAATGTTTAATTAACATTAAAATTTGTTAATTCGTTAAAATAGTTTTTGATTTATTTTGATTCCCGCTTAGCTAGGCCTTATTGGCCGCACCTACTTATAGGTCAGAAAAACAAACTTCAAACTTGTACTCCAATCATTTCTTTGTTTCACTCACCCAACTTTTGCTGACCATGTAGGCGGACTCGGGTATGAGCGTGATGAGGGACTCGCCGAAGCCGACCACATACATGGCGCACGCCACGGCGTTGGCCATCGAGAAGATGAGACCGATGGACCCGCCGAACTCCGGGCCGAGAGACCGAGATATCATGTAGTACGTACCTCCTGGAATAAAATACAGCAGATCATTCAAAGTATAACCTAAGAAAACATAAAATAAATATTATGCGCCATGACTAAAAGCAACCCCGAGATGTGCAGAGAGCGTGGCCTTCTGACTGTCGCGGACGTTCACAATAAGTGAGCGTCCAAAATAGGGTGAGTGGAGGGCATCTCAAGCCCGCCCAATTTTGAGGTGTCCATAATTGGACGGTGCGCTGGGCGGCAGCGGACCATTTAGGGCGCTTCTCACCCTGAGATGCCGTAAAACCGCACAAAATGCGCGTAAGGGTCTCCGAGAGGCCCAACTCAGCTAAGTGGACAACTGCTTCGCGCGCCGAATTGGAAGGCCAGAGACCCCGACATACCCTTGACGGGCCTCCTCCGAGGTTCCGAAAGGGGAGCTTATGGCGCTTTCCTCTCGTTATAAAAAAAATAGATTATCGGTGTTGTATTTCTTTTGCAATTAGGTAATTGACGACTTAATGCTGTTTAACAGTTTCAATTAAAGACTCCGTGGTGCACTGAGAAGTTCCTTATTTAAGAAACATTTGAAAATCTCATCTTATGCTTTAAAGAGGCGATTGAGTCAGCCCAGTGGTGTGCTATAGGAGAGGCCTATGTCCAGCATTGGACGTGAGAAAGGCTGTTGATGATGATAATGATGATGGTGTCACGAACACATGTCATGATGATAATCTTGTATTGATACGTATACATACCGCCTTTAATGACTCCGTTCGTGCTGATGGCGGACATGGAGAGCGCCGTGATGGTGGTCACCACCGACGTGGTCAGGATGAGTAGAATGGACTGCGCTGCCAACAACACCACACTTTACTTACAACTTATATCATATGCACAAACCAACACATAAAAAAATATAGTTTCAAAAATAGACATGGTAAGATTGTACGACTTCCAAAAACATTAGTTCCAAAAATAACCAATATTCTTAAATAGCCTCTCGAGTCTTGATTACCCGAAAGGGTAGGCAGAGAATCCTATAACTCTTCGCTATAGTTTCGCTAACTACTTTTAATGTCACACAAACACCATACTCACTGAAATTTTCTTCTACGGTTTGTCCGTTTCTACTTATTGTCATGCTGATTTGAGTTATATATTTTTTTAATTTATGCAACTTATCTAGACAAGACAAAACTGAATTAAAGCTTGTAACTTAAAATCCACTACCTTTTTAAATTCAAACATTCCTAATGGTAATATTATCCCATCTATAAAGTGATACAAGGTCAAATGAATTAGTCACTAACCCACTCCCGCCTGGCCGACCACCCACGACAGTCGCAAGAACAGCATGACACCCCATATGTTGAGGAGGCATCGCATCAGCACGCCCTTGATCCAGCCGAACTTCACGTTCGACGTCATCACAGTAGGAGTCACCAGATCCTTCTCCACAACTTGGTTGGGCTGAAACAGAGTGAATAAACACTACAATACACACAATAGTTACTCGTATATATAACCCCCAGACCCATTAGAAATATTAAGATAATGATGAAAAACTACTTACAAAAGGAATATATTGAGAGAATGTAAATGAAAGGGTCGTAAAAACCTCCCACGGAGCAAATATAAAGATCAAATTCATGAGGGGAGGGGGGTAGTGTGTGTGTGTTTGTGTGTGTGCGTGTGTTTCTTATGTAACTATTTTTAGAAGACTTTCCGTGTCTTCGTAATCCACTGTTAGAAAATATTTTTTTATTTTGATTTTGGCATCTTGTAGCGTAGTATTTTTAATTGCGCATGTTTTGACTATTAATTAATTAATAAATATTAATTAATAAGCATGTCAAAATCGTAGTTTGTAGCACTAAATGGACTCAGCCTATCCCTATGGAAAAACCTGTGTATATACGTATGCATGTAAGAATCAGCACGTGTTTAAAACATTGTAGTAGAACATCTAATCCCATTGATCCATTATTTACAAATCTGGCGCCGGAAGACGATAATAAATGTATATCCTGACGGAAAAGCCAAGAAATATATTGCAAGACGTCGATACAAAGTCAACCAGAGAATTATTTGAACATATTGGATGAATTCCAAAATTTTGATGTTGCTAAATCCAAATTCCTGGACGATGGATCGTTTGCATGTTCGAATTCAAGAGATGCATTATTGGCATATTTGTGTCAAATTGATATTGATAATATTTTCTCTTCTACAACCTTTGACAGAAAGCCAACGTTAGAGAAATCTGTTGCGCTTTGCTCGACAAGTAAAACTGAAGGAATGTTCATATTGTCGCTTCTTTAACTTCTCATTCCCGCGCTACCTTCAGAAACGTTTAAATTCCATACGAACTGCTCATTCTCATTCACTTAGGTCATCAGAGAATTTGATGTTGAAGTTTCTTGCTCATATCATAGGACATGCTTTTATGACCACTCCTTTGCGGTAAAAGCTGTTCGTTTAAGGAACACGCTACCTTTAACCATGGAAATTTTCAAGTCTAGATTGAAATCGTACTACTCGTATTTGTGCACTTTCTTCTATGGAGGTCTCAGTGATGCCATTAGTTTTTAGTCTTAATCAAGCTAGCACGCGCAAATTCTCTAAAGAGACATTTCTGGACTTTTGCGTATATTTATTTTGGGTTTTTATCCAACAAGGATATGTCAACCATTTCTAGACTTCATGGTTATAAGATGTCCTAAGAAAAAACAATATCATCTTACCCTACCCAAGAAATGATCCTGGCATTAGCACTTTTGATAGTATCGAATTATCTCCTTGAGGCTGTTAGTCGCCTCATCACGTCACAATCATAACAAAGTAGTCAGAGTAATTAGTCGAATCCCGTAAGACTCAAGTCCCATTTCGACTCGCGTTAGTCACGCAGATAAGAGATTGTCATTACGCATCGTAATGAGAAAATTGAGCGCATTGACGCCTTGGTTCCAGTATCATTCAGATGTGAAGACGCTCATGGAGTTTGACGCACAACAGACAAGACCGACATAAATATATACCTATTAGCTGTTTCCCAAAACTAGATATCGGAAACTGAAAACTCCATAATTAATTATTTTTCTCCGTTTCAACACATTTTTCATTGATGCTCCACTCCTATTGTTCGTAGCATGAAGAATGGAGAAGAAAATAAGCTTCTCGAAGTACTAGTCCTGCGCAGACGAAGTCACAGGCACCAGATTAGTACCTTTATAAATAATAGTCTGTTTCATTCTGATGTATAAGAGCTATATTATTGTATAATTTTAATAAATCTATTAAGCAGTTTTGTGTGATAGAGTAACAGACATACATATGTTACTGGTGGGCTCGGACCTCCTCTCCCTTTAAGAAGAGTTAGAGCAATGCTACGTTTATCTGTGTCACTAAAAAAACCTTAATAATTATTGTTGCATTTCGACATCGTTATAACGTGGTGATGGCAGGATATTCCTGTTCTTCTCGATATCGAGCACGCCTAAAAACGCCTAATAACACAAGAGTTATGTTATTGTGATCAACCATTGTATAACCGGTTATGAAAACTTTTAAGAGATTATTACAGCGCACTACAAAACAGTCAGCAAATCTCTTTCATTGCCAAGTTCAAACATTACTCCTAAGCCGTGATAAAACTTACCATAACAAAATCAAATTGAAGTCTTACAACGTTCAACATGCATCAATCACGCTTTCTAAAGCTCATTTATGTTGGTTGTTATTCGAATAATCCAATAAAGTACGGCCCATATCTCCATCCGTATCGCGAGGTAAGCCGGTTCATTTATCATGTACGTGATTGGAATAAAACCAGTTATATAGGAGCCGTGACGTGTTGCCCGGCCTTGTGGAGCGCATCATTTGACCCCGGTTCAAGAGGTGTGCACCTGCCACGTGCTGCAATTTACACACTCTGATCTACTGACCCTATGATTGGATAATAGCATCGAGTGTGTAATTAGTCCATTATGCTGAATACCGATCTTGTAAATTCTCATAATCTATGAGTAAATTAGTGTATTTTTGCATCGAGGTTCCTTCTA
This sequence comes from Hemaris fuciformis, assembly GCA_907164795.1. Classification (NCBI taxonomy): domain Eukaryota; kingdom Metazoa; phylum Arthropoda; class Insecta; order Lepidoptera; family Sphingidae; genus Hemaris; species Hemaris fuciformis. The sequence goes on from OU015447.1 coordinate 1,570,591, forward strand.
TCGATTCCAGGGTCGGGCAGAGTTATTAGGTGTTTCCGTTAGGAAATTCTTAGTGTCAGCATTTTGTCTGGAAATGTACCTGAAAACCTGCAATAGGTTCGCCCTATATTACATAGTACTTATAACACTGCTGGTAAAATGAAAGTTAACACGTCTGCACTCTGCTTACTACTTCGGAGATACAGGCGTATAATTCATAATGCAACATTTTTCATCATCATCAAGCCATATAGGTATGTCCCACTGCTGGGCACGGGCCTCCTCTACGACTGAGAGGGTTTAGGCCTTAGTCCACCACGCTGCCGTAGTGCGGGTTGTCGGACTATACACATAAGAAATTCCTAAAAACTTTTAGTTTGTTTTCCTTCACCGTTAAACATACAATACACACATAAACTCACGCCTGTATTCTTACTGTTAAAGTAAGCGATGATTCATTGTGAATACACACAACTCTCATCTATCCTTTCTTTATTTCCATCCTATGGTTATCTCTAAAAGATCGCCTTGAGCGATAAAACCGCCAATTGTAGGTACTGTTTTTCACTCTGTGTTGTTTTGTTCAATTTCTCCGTGTGTACAATAAAGTGTAAATAAATAAATAAAATAACATCGAAAAGTCCTTAAGTTATAGGTTGTGGAAAATTCTTTATTAGCAGACCCCGACGCCATAATACCAATCGGCGTGCCGAATTTCAGCCCAAGCTATTCATTATTTTACCTTTTATATATACAGAAAACGAGTATTACAATAAATGCTTATTGAATAAGGTAAATAATATTATGTACAATGTACCGGTAGTAACAGTGGCGTAGCGTGACTTTTCGCCGCCCGGGGCCGACCGAAAATCTGCCGCCCCCTATTTTAATTATGTCATTTAAAGTTGTAATATTATATTGAATGGACCTAATGTACATCGTACATCTTATTGCAAGTCAAGATAAACTACTACGCACTGCTTCAGAAGGAAAATACATCTATAAATAATAATAACAAATATTAAAGTGTTTTTTTGCCAATTGACTGTACAATAGTATCTTAAATTATACATAGTGCTCATTGAACTTAGAAGGAATAAAATATTTACGGGTGTTACAAGGTGCCTAATAATATTTTTTTATAAAATTAAAATTTCACTCAATAAATTTAAATTTAAATTAATTATTAATAACTAAAGAAAATTAAATTAATCTTAAAAAAAATTGATTAAAAATGTACTCTTCGTGTTTTTTTCAAAGCAAAATCTTTTACACAATCGTCAATATCAAAATATATCTCATTTTCAATTGCCATAATAGCTAGATTTGTTAGCCTCACCGTGGACATAGTCGATCTGAGATAATTTTTCATTAGCTTTACTTTAGAGAAGCTTCTATCGCAACTGGCATTGTTGACGGCAGATGTTAAAAAAAGTTCTCAACATTATTACAATGTTTGGCAAGCCATCTTCAAGTTTGGAGTCGATAATATATTTTAATAATCCCAGAGAGCCGGATTTAGCCCTTTTTTTTAGTCTGGGTTTGTTGCAGACTAACATTGCTGCGGGCATCAATAAGGAATACTTTTGCGCTAGATTTTGCAGCTGTTGGAATTGATCACAAATTTCAGCAGTTACTCTGTCTACTGAAGTGAACATTGTTCGCCTCAGTTCGTTCTCGTACGATAAACCAACGTCAACATATCCATCGCCAAAAATATGATTCCTCCTGATTTGTCTTGGTTCAAAATAAATTCTGAAAGAGCTCCGTCTACAAATTCAGCTCGATTTTCTTCGAATAGGGTCTGTAAAGCACTAATTTTCTGAGCGCACTGATGTATGTTCAGTCCCTCTGTTTGCAAATACTTTTGAGTGTCATTAACTTCACGTAGTATCGGTTGCCAGAAGTCTAAGTAACATAAAAATGAAATGAATAGAGTCAAGTGAGTACCTACTTGCAGTCACTTATTGGTTCGTTCGCGTTCAGGACGACTCGCGCGCCGCAGGCCGCCCGCCGGCCGGGCGGTTATCGTCCTCTCTTTCGCACACTTGCGGTTTCGTTTCGCTTTCCGTAAAATATTGCGGACGTGATTTATTAATAAGATTTTTTTTTCTTAATCATGCAATGTAATATTTTCGTTATGTTCCTTATCCGCCGCCCCCTTTCGTATGGCGCCCGGGGCCATGGCCCCCTCTGCACCCCCCACGCTACGCCACTGGGTAGTAATAGTAATCGATTAGATCGCAATAACTCCACATAAGTTGTCAAGGGACGCACCATTGCCGCGTAAAAGCTCGTTATTCTATAGCACATATTGCTATGTCCGTTCATATTATTTATGTTTGGCTGGTGTAATTGCGACGCAGTGCAGGAAGCCTCTCATAGCTTCGTAAACACAACATAGGCAATGGTACAAATATCTTAAAAGAGTAAAGGCCTTGGCACAAGGCGTATTTAAAATGCGTTTCTGAAACGCGCGTCGTCGACGCCGTAGATCCCTATTTTTGCGTTTGTATAGATTCAAACGCGCGTGTGAAGGGCGTTCACTGCTCGTTTGAAGCGCTTACGAAGGGGCGGAGAAGGGGCAGAGGCGTAAATCGCGCATCCAATAGATGCGCTATTTTTACGTTTTTTAAAGCAGTGCCATTGTACAACTAATCTGGTCAAAACGTATAAGCTACGAGCGACTACTGCGCGTCTGTATCGCTGTATCAGCGCGTATACGCGCAGTAGACGCGCGTTTCATGATCACCGTGTGCCTAGGGTTACAAGGTTGCGTTCGAATCTCGTTTGAAGCGCGTATACGCGCGTCATCTGCGCGTCGACTGCGCGTTTAAAATACGCCGTGTGCTAGGGCCCAAGTGTCCAGACATCGGAATGTCGGTGATTTAAGGTTAAAAAACAAACCTTATCAATTCTTAGACAATGAGGACAAACGATAAAAGATGAAATTGTGATTTGAATGAAATTTTTCGGGGTATTTTTCTTTGACTCCTTAATATACTTCATAATATTTGTAAATAAAATTAAATACGGCGCCACTCTAGACCACAACCGCAGCTTAATGGTCAGTAATGAAAATAAAACATCTATAATTATCTTTTGTTATCCGATACATTTATTATTCAACATCAATATGTAGTGGCGTGAATACCATGAAGCCGTTTGTCACGGGGAAAAAAACCTAAGAAAACTAATGACTTAAAGTAATATGTGACCACTTTTTCTTGGCTCTAAGTAATGGGTACTTTTCCGTTATCGGTTTTGTAACTTTATATACAACTAGCTATGGGTATCAGCTCTGCCTGGGTGCAATTTTGAATTTCTTGCTCATTACCAGACAACACAGCATTTTCCCGGGTTAAAAGTACCCTGTGTCCTTCCCCAAAATTCTATCTATCTCCATACCAAAAATCATTCATATCGATCCAGCGGTTTAGGCGTGAAAGCGTAACAGACAAAACTACAGACAGAGTTACTTTCGCATTTCTAATATCTATAGGTACTAATATAATAAAGCTAAAGAGTTTATTTGTTTGTTTGCTTATCCCAGGAGCTACTGGTCCTTTATTTAATTCTTTCATTGTTAGATAGCCCATTTATTACGGAAAGGTCCTCTCGTGAGTCGATAAAACCATGCCAGCCAGTAGATTTTAATCACATTGATACTACAAAACCAGGTAACATATGCACTCACCTTCCTAGACAACGAAGCGTTGTGCAGTTCATCCAACGTTGGTCGAGGCGCCGCGTGGAGCGACAGCACGTTTCTATAGTTGTCGAGTCTCGGTAGGGCTTCGCGAGTGAAGTGCCTGTTGAAATAACATACTTTACATAATATAGATAAATCGAGTTAGATATTAAATAGGGTCTTCTTTTCAATTAACCTCTTTTCATCGACTGCCTTGTGGGGGACAGGGGTGCATTATCGCAGCCACGGTTCGCCAATTGTGTTTCAAGTACCATATAATAGGGGACGAGCCTATGGTCATTTTTCGAGCATTATTTCCAGACTCCGTGCTTCAGCATTTCCACGAACGAATTTCCAAATAGAAAACCCAATAAAAAAAATAATTTAAATTATTATATTAAAAAAATATATTTAATAAAATATTTTTTCCATTAGGAAATTCTCAGTAGTTGCACGGAGTCTGGAATCGTGCCCGAAAAACGGCAATGGGCTCGCCCCCTATTACGTGAGACCGATACACACCTGGCGAAATGTGGGTGGAGAAATGCACCTCTGCCTACCCCTTCGGGGAATATAGGCGTGAGGTTATGTATGTATGTAAAATCCAATAAAATTACTAAGACTTTGCTTTACTAATACTTTTGTTTTTGCTTTACCTGAAACTCTTTCCATATTTAGTGTCGGTCGTGGTGAGTGGGTCGTCGCTACCCATTTCAGAGGCATCGGAATCTTCACTACCCTCTTCTTGTTTGTCTTCCATCTGCAACAAGAGGTAATGATTAACCAACTTCATAGTTTGAAGAGACCAAGAAATAGTGATGGTCTCGAGGATTAGGCACGCGGTCGCGAATCACGGCGGTCGCAGGTTAAACCCCAGGCACACACCTCTGACTTTTCGAAGTTATGTGTGTATTCACAATGAATTGTCACTTACATTAACGGTGAACGAAAACTTCGTGAGGAAACCTGCACATCTAAGAGTTCTTAAGAATTTCTTAGGTGTGTAGTCCGCCAACCCGCACTAGCCAGCGTGGCGTACTAAGGCCTAAACCCTGTCAGTTGTAGCGAACCTATTGCCATTTTTTGTTCACCATTTGAAAGACAATACAGCTACTTTTAATTACTTTCTATTGTATAATACCAATAAAACTTAATTCTACACGGCATCAACCGCAGGAGAAACGGGGTATTTTTTTAATATAGGACCCTTAAATTGTGTACAACAGGCATGTATACCTTAGGTTATAAATTTACAACCGCCGATCGCCAATCTCTCGTTAACTTGCATAGATATACTTATAGAAGTTCTATAAAAATAACTGAATCAACTATCTGAGTTAGTAGATTATGTAAGTAGGGCGCAAACTTTTCGTGGCATTGAGAAATACCAGTTGGTCCCTAGCAACCGGCACGAAGCAATTACATTAAAGTGGTCGGCGACAGCTTAACGTCAACAGAACTGTTCTAATCACAAAACCTCCACTTAATACTTAAGCAGCTCACTGATAGCTCATATTGATGATAGAGCATGCAATGGGGGCTACTGTTTTTATGTCCACCTATTGGCGAATTTGGTTGAAGTTGGTGTAAATTGCCCGTAGAAAAACAACTTAACATGAAGGTAGACTAACTACTTATGCCTCGTGGTCTCGCGGTACGAGTATGTGCCGTGCGATCTAGAGGTCCTGGGTTCGATTCGCGGGCCGGGCAAAGTGTTATTGGGTTTTTCCATTAGGAAATTCTCGATAACAGCACGGAGTCTGGAAATGTGCCCGAAAAACGGCAATAGGCTCGCCCCCTATTACGTAGGACTGATACATACTTGGTGAAATGTGGGTGCAGAAATGTACCTCTGCCTACCCCTTCGGGGAATACAGGCGTGAGTTTATGTATGTATGTACTAACTACTTATATTTTAATTCTGACTAAATCGTATCTCGAGAGACCATGTCCCTTATTCACTATGCACACTTCACTATGCTTATTCACTATTTTTAGACACTACTATGATGTCCAATTGTTTCTTATCTGTATTTAATTTTTTTATGTGATGTTCCGTCGAATGCAAGGACAAGTGCCACACGATCGCACTGTTACGAACGAAGTGCAGTGAAGTGCTACTAGCAGTTTTTTTAAATTAAATTGTAAATTCTTATAGTATTACTTCTTAAATTTCATATATACAGGTCCAAGTAATCACAAAATTCTTGATATACTAATAATTATTCTACTGACAAATTCAACGCACAGTAGTAGTATATTTTAGTATCTACTAAAATTAACGGTTCCAAAACCATTGCGTAAATTATTAATTTACATAAAATTACAGGTGAAGGACAAATCATGATCAAACATTTTGCGCCTAAAATAAATCAGTTTATTGCTAAATAAACTAACGCGCTGTTCACGAAAAGGTGTGTTCTGTCACGACATTTCAATGTCTTCAAATTTTCAATTAAATTATACCTTGATAAAAAATTGTTGAACTCACTTTTGTTCTTGACGCCAATTGCAATATATTGGCATGAATAGGCAACTATTTTTTTAATTTTCATTTAACAAATAAAATGTCTTAAATAATAATTATATTTGCAATGCAATCATTGATTAAAATTTTAAGATGGAGAAATCTTAGATAGTTGAAAATTTTCATTTAGATGGTCACCGAGAGGTTTTAGTCGGTATGCTGGCGTAGGATTTTGGTTAGGGACCCAACTCAGCTAAGCGGACAATTATTGTTCTGCGCGCCGAGTTGGAAGGCCAGAGAACCCGACATACCCCTTTCGGCCTCCCCCGAGGTACCGAACAGGGGAGCTTAAAGCGCTTTCCTCTCGTAAAAAAAAGGGTTTTATTATGTATCAATGAATGCAATAAATTTATAATGGCATAACTACGGATTGTTATTTCAACAGCGATTACTTTTTCTTTCTCGTCGCTGTCTCAAGACTCCCATTTCTAACTTGAAAACTTATTTTGAATATATAATGTAAAATCATAAGGTTTATTGTTTCGGAAAATTTTATTACAAACGGCACAATATGGTCAGATGACAACAATAGCAGGTCAAGATAACAAGATAACAGCAGGTTAACTGTTTATTTATATGAAACCAAAATCGTACAAACTGTTATCAATCAATGTTGACAGCCCCGTGGCGCAGATGGTTAGACACCAGCTTGCGAAACGAGAGGCCGCGGGTTCGATCCCCGCACCGAGACAAATGTTTGTGTGATCCACAAATATTTGTTTCGGGTCTGGGTGTTTGTGAGACCGAAAAGTCTCTCGTAGTCTCTGATACCCACGACACAGGACTTGTATCCTAGTGTGGGGTCAGAACTATGTATGTGACTGTTGGGTGTATTTATTTATTATTTACTATCTTCACTATACTGCGCATTATGGATGGACGCATGGATGTCAAAATGTCCACTAAAATAAGCATTCCTTTGGACTCTACGTCAATAATTACCGTTTCCTCTGAACAACTCAGCGCTGTACAACACAAAATTGACTTTTAATGGGTCTGTGAATGGCTAAAGTAAACAAGGACACAGCTGCGTATTTAACCCTTTATTCCATCTCCAATGGGATAGAGGAACATCCTCCTTATGAACACTTAGCGTCTTTATCCGATACGAACGTGCCCAAGGCACTGAACCCATCAATAGGGACGGAAGCTTTTCAAGCAATCCTAAGACTGTCATCAACTCATCGTTTCGATGCAAATTGAGTCTACTTCCATTTAAATTAAGGTCCAAATTGAAGAGGCAATTCATTATGATCAGGATCTAAAATTAGACCAAGACTCCTACACAAGAACATAAATTATTCGGCCGGTGGTTATTTTTACACTGATTCATGAGGATGTGTCTTTTAGTGGTGAATCATGGCGACAAATCATATTCGACTGATTGAGAACGAGCCCTCACATACGGGCTGAAATTGTTTCAATTCCTCATCGATGAAAATTACCATCAATTATGGATTCAGCAGGGAATTTTGCAATTGCGTTTCCAATTTTTAATGTTGTAATAAATAAAAGAAAATTTTTAATTAAACTAGCTTGCTTATTACTTCACTGTTCCATTTGTTAGAATTAGAAAAAGAAGGAAAAATGTTATGATACGAGCTAGAAAACTATTCTTGGGTCGTGTATCATAAGCGTTTTGGTAATTTCTTAGGTGTGTAGTCCGCCAACCCGCACTAGGCCAGCGTGGTGGACTAATGCCTAAACCCTCTCAGTTGTAGAGGAGGCCCGTGCCCAGCAGTGGGACGTATTTGGGCTGATGATGATGATGAATGTGTGGGTTAATGAAAGTTTACACATTATTCTGTTAAAAAAGGAAAAGATAACATAATATGGTTTAAAATCTTTTTCATCGCATTAGCCGTGATAAATATATTAAAACGCGCTATAGACAAAAACTTGCTAAACAAATTATCGCAACCACTCCTACAAGGTGTCTTCGTTTAAAAAACAGACAGGATCCAGAGCACGAAATAATATTATACTCGTATGTGTAAAATTAAAATGAATGATGAGTTTTATACTTTATGTTAATTAATAATTATCATTATTTCACAATGTTAGTTACAGGTATACAGAGTCGCTTACGTTACAATTCAGGTAATAAAACATCTATCTGCTAGATTCCGTCGAAATTCGTTCAACTGTTTTCGAGCAATTGAGTAACATAAAAAATCCCCAAATCCTTAATCTTTTTCTAAAGGGGTTAGACATCTTCATAACATATGCGAAACGACTAGAATCACCCAAGAAAGTCTGCAAAAAGTAATTTGGCCCTATCCTACCAGACACCCGCCACTGTAACTCCTATGCTCCAAGATCAACAGCGGCACGCACAGTACCGACGCCCAGCAATGAAACTCAGCGAATCTAAGGGGACCTAATTTGTCATAATACCGCAATGAAGTTAATTAGAAGGAAGAATCCGTTCCCGTCAATCGACACTTGTTAAGTATAGGTAATGTGAAGTAATTAAATTATCGGTTATTGGTCCACATCGCACGCCCCCCGGCTCATAGCTCTGACAATAAAGAGGTTGAGGTCGTGACACGATGCGCTGATTATATCCGTATTAAACGACGGATAGATTTAATATAAAACATTCTTCCATCGAAACTCATATAATAGAATAAGAATATAATACTACGAGTACTATAACATAATATATCGTCGTGATGGCCTCGAGGTTTGGGCACGCGGTGGAGAATCTCGACGGTCGCGGGTTCAAACCCCAGGCACACACCTCTGACTTTTCCAAGTTATGTGTGTATTCACAATGAATTATCACGTACTTTAACGGTGAAGGAAAACATCGTGATGAAACCTGCACACCTAAAAAAGTCTTAGGAATTTCTTAGGTGTGTAGTCCGCCAACCCGCACTAGGCCAGCGTGGTGGACTAAGGCCTAAACCCTCTCAATAGTAGAGGAGGCCCGTGCCCAGCAGTGGGACGTATATGGGCTGATGATGATGACTATAGAATACTGCCTCATTGACATAAGCTTGCCACGTGTTTGGTCCTTCGGAATAAGCACGGGGAGTGCGATCTAGAGATCGCGGACTCGATTTCACAATTGATTAAGCGTTACTAAGATTTTTAGTAGCATGACGTGTTTTAAAAATATGCTCATTTTAATTCCATTTACTTGTCATGTTAATCACCTATATAACGAAAAATGACAACGGCAAATCTGGTAATCTAAGATTAAAAACGCATCTTCTATATTTACAATATTAGCGCAGGCTTTGGATTTTATAAAAAATAAAAATCACTTTTTTTAATATCTCATCATCATCCCATATACGTCCCACTGCTGGGCACGGCCCCCCTCTACAACTGAGAGGGTTTAGGCCTTAGTCCACCACGCTGCCCTAGTGCGGGTTGTCGGAATACATACATAAGAAATTCCTAAAAACTTTTAGGTGTGCAGGTTTCCTCTCGGTGTTTTCCTTCACCGTTAAAGTACGTGATAATTCATTGTGAATACACACATAACTTCGAAAAGTCAGAGGTGTGTGCCTGGGGTTTGAACCCGCGACCGTCGAAATTCTTTACCGCGTGCCTAAACCTCGAGGCCATCGCGACTTTTACGACGATTAAATATCTCAGTATATCATAATAAACGCATTTTCGTTTTATGCATTTCACCTTATCCCCAATACACTATCGCATAATATACGACAAATCTGACCTACTCTAAATGACCAACGAAAGCGAGTCCATAACATATACAGGGTGTATTCAGACCGTGATCGGAAACTAAGGCAGGTAATAGCTAAGGTGATTACAAACCCCCTGGCGTTAAAGAAAATTATTAAATGTACGCGGTTTGTATGGTAAACGTCAAAATTTTTATTTTTTGTCAGAATTTTCTTTAACGCCAGGGGGTTTGTAATCACCTGCCTTAGTTTCCGATCACGGTCTGAATACACCCTGTATAGAAATATGATCGGCGCGAGATAACAAGATGAGCCTTGAAATAGGGTCTGCGACCTAAAAAATAATGAACGACGTTTGAAATGTCTCCGTAGGGACTAAAGGGTCATCAATCATAGTTTTACGCTGGTTAAAGATACTCAGTAAGCATAGAAACGATGCTTATATACTTGTAACGTTAAAAGAAAATTCCGACGCTAAGATGGTAAATTTCTTTGAGTATAGTGTATATATCGTGGTCTCGCGGTACAAGTATGTGCCGTGCGATCTAGAGGTCCTGGGTTCGATTCCCGGGTCGGACAAAGTGTTATTGGGTTTTTCCATTAGGAAATTCTCAGTAACAGCACGGAGTCTGAAATGTGCCCGAAAAACGGCAATAGGCTCGCCCTCTATTACGTGGGACTGATACATACCTGGCGAAATGTGGGTGCAGAAATGCACCTCTGCCTACCCCTTCGGGGAAAACAGGCGTGAGTTTATGTATGTATAGTGTATACCTGCAAAGACTACTTCGTGGATCCAGTGGAATAAACTATGACGCATGTCCAAGACGTCTTACGATTCATTCTCAGGTTGGGTCGATTTGTACTGATTTGACTTGCTATGCTTATTAAGAGGAGGCACAACCGTTTGAACTGTGGTAAGACTACGTTAGCTCGACCGAGGTGGTACCACTGTCTTACAGAAAATCTACGTGCAGTAAAACTGTTGTTTCCGAAAGCCCAGTATACAGATGGTATCGTATGCGCCCGGATAGCGATCACCTTACAAAAGGTGAAAACCCCGGCATAATAAATTACATACATATGTGTCCTGTGCATATCCGGTTCACATCAAGCTAGCATAATTGTGATCATCAGTATGGGTAGACTGTATTCGTTTCTGGCCAGTCTACACCTTATTTGGACCGCCCTGCAATTACCACCAGGCGCGGTGTTGCCTATTTGCCTCGCCTGTATATATGTATGTATTTGACTACATTACTTTAGCATGAAGTTGGGTGTGATGTAAAATGAGTGCAAAGCGAGAACATCGCTCACGGAAAAATCTGGGCCAAAGAGCAACTTGCAAATGAATATATTAAGTGATACAAATATTCATGAATATTTGAATCTGATATCGACGCGAGCGAGTAATTTTCCGTTGTCATGTAAGTATTATATTTTTCCAAAGATTTTTTTATCGCACGTCGTAAATAATCACTGTTTACAATAACAATTAAATGACAACATTTATTGCATTCGAATTGCTGCATAATCAATAATTTATTTCAAAGAATTGCTTGAATAAAAAAGTAACATGAATTAAAAATTCGATCGCCACCTACTGGAAGCCCGCATCTAACTACTTTTTTGACATCTTAAAATTACTTTGAAGGACCATTGAAAACTAGCCTCGTCATTGAAATGCGTCTACTCTGAACTAACATGATAGATAAGGAAAGGGATGATATGCGATGGTTCAGAGAAATATAATTTAATGACATTCGTAGTTTGGTTTACGTATAGTGAAAGTAAAAAAATAACACTTAAAACGGGATGGAAAGACAAAGAAAGTCAAGGACGGCGAGAAGCGGATAAATCAAGGCTTCATCATCAGCCCATATACGTCCCACTGCTGGGCACGGGCCTCCTCTATAACTGAGAGGGTTTAGGCCTTTGTCCACCACGCTGGCCTAGTGCGAGTTGGCGGACTACACACCTAAGAAATTCCTAAGAACTTTTAGGTGTGCAGGTTTTATCACGATGTTTTCCTTCACCGTTACAGCAAGTGATAATTCATTGTGAATACACACATAACTTCGAAAAGTCAGAGGTGTGTGCCTGGGGTTTGAACCTGCGACCGCCGAAATTCTCGACCGCGCGCCTAAATCAAGGCTTATTGAGTCATAATAAAATACACAGAAAGAAGAGAATGAAAAGAAATGGAAGAATAAAACTGGGCAACAGGCAACCAACGACCATAGCTAGCGATGGCGAGAGGGGCCGTAAGATAAAGGAGCGGCTGGCGAGGCTATAGGAAGCCGGGACGCGGCGTGCACTTATCCAATTTGCCGCTATTACGATTTATTGGTGCTTCCAAGTAAGCGCCTCTGACCTAGACCGCCGCGTGCGACAGGTGTGAGGTGAACAGTCCTCGTAATTCGCTTTTATCATGATAAATTGAAAGTATTTTCGTCTTAATGGTTATTGGTAGGGCGACGCTGTAGTTTAGTAAGAATGAACTTGACTGTGGTAATAATAATATGTGTTAATAACTTATGTAAGGTACTTTTCTTGGGTGAAACTGCCCCAGATCCCAAATAACTCAGTGCTTATTTAAAATGTGCAAGACTCATCACCATTGTAGATGCGGACCGCCATAATTACAATAACTTGTAAACAATGTGTTTTTTTAACAGTCGAAGTACTAGAGCAGAATGCATTTAACATTATAATCTATACAAAGTATTTATTACAGATAGTTGTTTGAACATAATGGCTTTGAATTCAAAGCATACAAGGTACATTAGTAGTAATTATCGCCTTCCATTCCTCTTGAGAATGTTTATAGGTACCTATACCTGAAAGTAGTCTGCAATATTTTAGAGAATATTTGAATGTGGTTAAAAAAGTTAAAATACTAGAGTAACGGCCTTGCTTATAAACGTTAGTAAAACCTAGTTCTTAAACATTCTATTTCTTCATTGCGGGTTCGATCCCCGCGCCGAGACAAATGTTTGTGAGATCCACAAACATTTACTTCAGGACCGGTTGTTTGTGAGTCCGAAAAGTCTCTTGTTTCTGATACCCACGACACAGGACTTGTATCCTAGTGTTGGGTCAAAACTATGTATTTGACTGTTGGGTGTATTTATTTTTATTCTTTGCCTAGTTTTCTCTGACATCGTAGTTCAATCAATAGAGCAGGCCAAAGAATGCTCGAGTTGTTGTTAAATTAATTACCGTTTACGATCGGCTTTTTGTTGCAATCTTTATTAGCTGAATATGCTAAAAAGGACTTTTGACTTTAAATACCAGCAATGTATTACGACTTTCAAGTTATACATCATTAACAATTTCTCATTTGTCGGAACTACGTAAAAAAGGAAATAATATAGCTGTTCCATATTTTACCATAGTTAAAATAACCTTATAGATAAGCGATTGTGTAAACCATTAACATAACCTTTGATAAAAGATGTGTTTCCGCGATACAGCCGTGTTTAGTACTAAACAATGTTTTACCGAACAATAGCCTATTCATTTTTACAACCAGGATTAATTTAAACATCCTTTTGTTAATGGGATGAAGAGATTAAATTTATTTGCATGTTTGTTCTGATATAAAAAGTGATATAGTGAACAAATGGCGGTAGAGCCCAGCTCCGCCAGGGCGCAATTTTGAATTTCGTGCTCATCTTACGGCAACACAAATTTTCCGGGTTAAAACTAGGCCATGTTGATTCCCAGGGTCCCATCATCACCATTGTCTTTCATTATAAATATGAACATACGTAGAATATACTCACGACGCCTGTATTTCCCGAAAGGGTAATCAGAGATGCACCCACATTTCGCAAATTGTGTATTTGTGCCACGTAATAAAGGGAAAGCTTATTGCCGTTTTCGAGCACAAAATTAGGCTCCGGGCTTTTACTGGGAATTTCCTAATGGTTCCTCCCAATAATACTTTTCTCGACCAGGAAATCGATCCCGGGACTTCAAGTTTGCTTTGCACATACTTATGCCACGTTACCACAAGGCAGTTATTATACATATTCTCCCTCATGATTGCATCTGTGATTGCTAGGGGTGATACTTAATCGTAGAAGAGACTTTTTTGACCGGGTTTTGGCGGATTTTTTTATCGGGTATTACGGCGGAAGGAATAGGCAATATTCTAAATACGAGCAGTAAATACTGGTCTAGATCGGATTCAGTGGAACGTCAAGAGGCCTATTACCTGTTAGTTTGATTGCTTATAAGTGATCGGTATTGCGTCAGCGAACGCCAGCGTCTAATAATACCAGGACGACATGCGAGGCCAGGAGTTTCACTAGATATATTGTACATCATCATCAGCCCATATACATCCCACTGCTGAGCGCAAGCCTCCTCTACAACTGAGAGGGTTTAGGCCTTACTCTGCCAAGCTGGCCTAGTGCAGGTTGGCGAACTACACACCTAATAAATTCCCAAGAACTTTTAGGTGTGCAGGTTTCTTCATGATTTTTTGCTTCACATTTAAGGAAATTAAGATTAATTGCGAATACACACATAACTTCGAAAAGTCTGTGCCTGTTTGAAAAAAAAGTGGGCGCCTCGAGGCCATCACTACATCACATATTGTATTATACAATAAATTTAAAATCATTCAGTTGTGTAAGCCCTAAAGAAAACCTTCGAAAAGTCGCAAACACATACATACAATATATATAATAAGCGCCCTAAACACAGGGTGTAAAAAGACAGTGATTGAAATCTAAGGCAGGTAATAGTTACAGTGATTACAAACACATTAACACTAGAATAAGTCCTGAAAAATTACGTTTTCCTAACTTCCATAGATATTAAATGTATAAGGAAAAAAATTTTTTTTTTATTTCTTTTCGAGATTTTCTTTAGCATCAATGTGTTTGTAATCACCATAGCTATTACCACTATATTATTAGTTGGCGATCACAGTCTTTTTATACCCATATATGTATAATGTCATGACTTTATAGACCGTATATCACAGCATAATATTTTAGTTTTCTAGATCTGGTGGATTAGATTGGAAAGCTGCAACTCAGTTTCAAAGCCTATGAGGTACATTTATGTACGATTTTTGTGTAGCCCAATAAAAAAGGCCCAAGGAATATTATTTTTCTACAGTTAAGTTATATTTTCAGCAGTGGCGGTACTTCCATAGACGCCCAAAAGTGTTACATGTTAATTGTTTAATGTCTAGTTTATAATTGTTAGTTGTGGGATCAGTATATTCTCATTTAAACATAAAATTACTTTTGTCAAATAAAGATTTAGAGCTTAAAGATTATTATTCAGAATTTTGTAAGGCTAGCCGGGCTTTTGGACTTTTGGGCTTTTATGGAAGTACCGCCACTGATTTTCAGGATCATGCCTATGCATTTCCTAAATATTATTTTAAAACCTGCATAAATAATTGATTTATAATTTGAATAATGGTTTTAAAACCAAACCACCAAAGTTATTTACCTGCTCTTACAATAGAAATAAGAAAGATATAGAAAATTATGACTAATGACTTTAAATACCAGCAACATATTACAACATTCAAGTTATACATCATTGATGGATGATTCAAATTTACTCATTTGTCGGAACCAAATGCCACAATTTGAAATAAAAACCAAAAAGAGTAAAACCTGACTATAAATGCTACTCTACTGCATCTGTACTGGTGCTAGCAAATTTTCATAGAATAAAAATAGGTTCTAGCTTTAAGATATAATATTAAAAGTCTTTAGGGCCTAAACCCTCTCAGTTGTAGAGGAGGCCCGTGCCCAGCAGTGGGACTTATTTGGGCTGATGATGATGATGATGATGATTAAAAGTCAATGTCATTTAAATAAGAACAACACAATCAGTTTCATGTTGTCATAGGTCAAATTCATATCACAGGCTCATTTATAAATTAATATAAGATATTGATTTATTGTTTAGTTATAAGATATAGTTTTAAAAATATATTATTTTTAAAATAAATTACTTAATTTAACATTCCCTGAGGATCTCCTCACAGAGATAATACACTAGAATGATGTTATGTTGAAATTAAATTATGACAATTTATTTTTGTATAGAATCATAGGTAATAATGCACTAGGGCATCTTTCAATTGCTTGCACATTTCCTGACTTTTTAAATTAAAAATAAGTGTTTCAAATAATGAACAGGTACAATGTTTTCCAATCTTTGAAAGTCAGACAGAAAAAAATATTTTTATTTTTATTTTCTAAGCTTCTAAAATATTCCTAATGGAATCTTACCTGAAATCTAGTGGCGGAAGGTTGATCCTTAAACCTGGATGGCTTCTCAACATCCCTGAAGCTGCTCTTGGTTGCGGGAGACTTGGGCTGCACCACCACCGCACCATTAGTCACTAGTTCCGACAGCAACCTGTCTTTCTCGCCCGGCTCCTTTTTAAAATGCAGTCCCGATTCCACATCGTCATTGCGTACCGGAAGATCCGTCGGATACTGTATGTTCCCGTTTGTGGCCGCCATAGACTTCGCTGAACTTATTTTTCGGAATCGCCCTATAATAACATCTTCCTCGTCCACTATAGGCGGTGGTACATTTAATTTTTCAGGAACCGGTGCCCCGCTCCCCTGTGCTTCTGTTTTAACAGGGCTCATTTCTATATCTTTTTGTGGAGAACTCATTTTTATTATCGCACTTACAGATTTAATTCAAAATATCATAGTTACGATTTAAAAAGTGTAGAAATTTTTTACGGCAATAAAAAGCGTCCTATAAGCACAAGCTATTCAATATCGATTTATTAAACGCGTTCACATTCGTTTATCATCTATTTATGTAAATTTAACGAATTTGTCATTGTACTTGCGAAACTCGTTTGAAAGTTTTGAAACATGCGAACTGTATTAAATTAAACGACCACTGACAATACCACCCAACACAACTGATATCAGTTGTTGACTGACTAACTAAAGTAAAATCTAAATCGGCTCTCAAATTTAACCTCTGGACATTGACAAGTGGCAACTGACAGTTAATGTCAGCAGTCCGGCAATATTTTTTTCTAGAACACTAGTGCCATCTATTATATTAGCTGGTCATTGTTTCATGGGGCTAGTCAACGTTTATTTTCGCTTGGTGGCGCTAGTGTAGTACCTTAGAATTGAATTGAAATAGAATAAAGCCTATTTTTGCAAAAATGAGTTCTACGGACCATTTTGGAAGTCAAAAAAGTAAATAAGAAGAACAAAAGAAAGTCTACCAGGACGAAGGAATTGTATTCAGGAAAATAGTCAGAAAGTAAATTTTATCGTCTGACAAGCGACTAATGCCTAAATCCCATGGGGATAGTCAGATACTTACGAAGTGCCAAATTTACGATTTTTACACACCTCTTACTAATAATCTATAATCCATAGGTACATAAAAATATTCAAATCGTTTTTTCGGTTTAGGCGTAAAAGCGTAACAGATAGACAAAGTTACTTTCGCATTTATAATGTTTTTTTTTTTTTTTTTTATTCTGGCACGGCAAAGTGACTCCACTGTACCTGATGGTAAGCACAGTGGACTCCAAAAAATTACTACCGACCAGCGAGAAACGATATGGTCACCCGCTGGTCGACACAATCATGCCGGCCTGCACAAATGCTTCTTCACGCTTCGCTTAAAGGATCCAGGATCATAGTGTTCCCTCCACACGTGAGCTGGCAAACTATTCCACAGCTTGATGGTGCGGCAGAGGTAAGAGTTGGCGAACATACATATACATATACATATATACAATTTATCTCAAAATCAAAGCAATTTAACCTACATAATATACAACGGCATTGTGTGAAAATGTTCATAGGTACTTGCATATCATTGTTTTATTCAGCTTGGTTTCATATGGTCGAATGTATTTCATATATTATGTATTTATATAATTATTATTTGAACAAGTTTAACAACATTAATGATATATGTTTTATACTTTTTAAATCATTACAATACGACAGTTTTTATGATAAATTAATTAATAGATGGCGCTAGTTGAATACAGATGATATATCCAGTTTGACAGAAGCTGTCATTTGTCCAAGATAATAATAAATTACTACCAGGCCCGGCCAGTTGACGTTTTAATTTTGTGGGAGTGTATGCGTGTTCCGTTAACAATTTTTACATTTTTATAATGGGTTTTGATGAGGGGCATATTGTTTTAGATAGTCCAAATGGTGCCTATTTTCCTGGACAAATTTTGCGTGGCAGGTTAGAATTCGATCAAGAAAAAGAGAAAACTTTTCGAGGTAAGAACCAGTCTTGTACGTTAGATGTTAACAAAAAACTAGTGACCTCCACAAACCAATGTATCCAAATGATATTCAGAGCGGCATTTCGTGGCTCGTGCCGGTAGGCGGTAAGCCAATTTATACAAATAAACTGCAGATTATTGTATCTATCCTATTTTTTTCACAAGCCTATTTTTATTTATTGCAATTCTAGTGCATACGCATGAGAGATAAGATAAATTGCATAATTCGTCAAAGACCGAATTATACAATATCACTGTAGAATGATAGCTTATTACCATTTTTTTTCCCGCCAATATAATACTCATTATTAAAAACTTTGTAAAAACATATTGTCGATAGAAAATGGTCTTGCTCCCCCAATCCCCATGGAATGATCATAAAACCACTACAAAGAAGAGAACTACGTCTGACAGACTTTACCATAGTGTTTCCTTGGGCATACGCGAATTTGAACACCTCCTCGCCTCGTTTTTCTCATTGCTGTGGGTTGTAATCCCTTGTACCAAGAGTAGTCGTTCTTCTCACTATGCTGCGCCCCCAGTTCCTGTCTTTGTAATCGTGGAGCCCAACATAAAGTTTCGAGTTGAGGGTCGAGCAAATTTCAGATGGGACTTCGGCCTCTTATTTGAATTCACAAAAAAAATATTTTGCAGCTATTAACATATATAATACAAGTTCGTGCACATATTTATTATAGAAATTAAAAAATATAAGACTTGTTGGCTTCATGAAAATTCAATGAATAAAACACGACGACAATGCTGTAGTTACACACGTATTTTTTTAATGGTAGGGCTATTACTCTCAACAGTGATAGGTTAAAAGGCACACATCTCAATTTACGAACTTTTCTGTAAATTTAATAAGTGTTATTAAAGAGGTGACTAATCTTATAAAAGTCGGCATAAAGTCATTGTAGTTTTGAAGTTAATTATTACAAATAACAAATACCTATATTAAAAATAATTAAAACAATGAGCACATTGTTCATAGCAAAGATATCTTCCATTCAGCTACATGCTGCAGCAATGCTTGAACGATATTGCAACATTGATTAGGGATTAGGAAATATGCTATCTTCCACTTTCACAGAACATTCTTGAAATCTTTGGGGTTGACATAAGACCAGTAGAAAAAAATACTTTACAATAATATTACATGTTAAGGGTTTATTTCTTCACTCAACTGCAACATTGTCAATAACGAAGACTAATTATAAATGGGTCGGCTCGACTATTATATCGCACAGACGCGATAAAACAACACATGTTCTGTACAAAGCGTTTAACTCGATGGAACATATCACTGAATTCTAAGACTTCTTTATTTTCGGTTTCTTTTCATCCAAATATTTCACATTGTCAGCAACGAACACAATGTTAGAACTTAGATCCAAGAGTTTTTCATTGACATGGCGATGACCCCTTTTATTTGCAAAAATAGGTCATGCGTAATGGATACAAAGATGAGAAATTAGAGGGAACTCTACTATCGAACAATTCAGATTTCAGACCCGCAACAAATATTTGATGACGTATTTTTCATATTTGTGTAGACATAGACTAATTCACTAGTCTGCAACACATATGCCGTAAAAAAATAAGTTTCGTACCTCAGCTGCTCCTTGTAATTGATGGAGTAATTTATTTATCGTTTGAAACAATTAGAGTATTCCATCTATTGTAAAATCTATTCATAGATCTAAGATACTTTATCATTGTTGAAACAAATGTTATTTTTGAAGAAACTGGCATAAACTAGGTATAGTTGTCTCTGGGATAAAAAGTAGCCTCTAATGCTAGTTTTCATCTTATTCGGTACCAAAATATATCAAAATTAATTTAGCGTTTCTGCCGTGAATAAACAAATTAACTTTCGCATTCATGGTATTATTCAGGATTCAAATAGTAGCCATTCAACGCACAAACATAATAAGCCTGTGTATTAAAATAATTGGCAAGCGCAACTTAACAAAAAAAAATCAGACTATTATATAAATATAAATTTTATCAAGCTGTCAGTTTTTCGCATTATAGAGCTCTTTATGACTATGTCTTTACTGTTTAGTCATTACATAAGATGATATTCTTCGCTTAGTATTACAACCAGGCGTTTGTATTTTAGAACAGTCTTAAAGTAGACACCAGTCTAGAAATAGTATTTGCTACATTCGTCGCATTACGCGCATGATCGAAATTAAAAATCAAACGGCCCAGCCCCAAGTGAATATACGAACAAATTACTTGCTGTCATATTATCGCCTCTAAGAAATAGCAGTATTTTTACAATTCACGACGCCAACGTTTAAAATATGAACTGTAATAATCACGGAGCAGATTCGTGATAATCTAAATGCAAACGAAATTAATTTTGTTTATTGCTTTGTAAATTCTTTGTTTGCTTTGTTTATTTTTTTGTGTAAAGCTTATGTGTGCCGTAAATTGTTCCAAAGGCCGGATAAAAATTAATTTGTTTTTTCTTTCCAAAATTTTAAGTTTTCGACTATAGTCTGGAAATGTGAAACTTGATACTGAGAAGAACATAGTCCGCCTACCCATTCGGTGATACAGACTTGAGTGTACAAAGCTTAATGATATTCCAAAATGATCTAGTCAGTCATTAGGAAAGTTAATGACTATTAACTTTGCTAATGACTTCTCATCCGTTCAGATATCCTCATTTAATGAACTTTAATTTTAAAGGAATCTTGTTTCGTTCATTTGTACAGTAGTGGCAGTACTGTCGTATTTCCGAGATCCCAGACAAAATATTATTTATATGACGAATTTATTACAAATGAACGAAACAAGATCCCATTCAAATTAATGTTAGTAATTGAAGAAATCTAAACGGATGAGAAATCATTAGGGAAAATACTGCCACTATATAATTCAAATTGCTATTTAAGAAATTAATAATTAAAAGGCGGAATAATAAAGTTAAAATTAATATCATCCTCATATCTCCTCTTACTATACGATAATTACAAGTATTAATTGAAAAAGTAAGAGAAAAAGATAAACAAAACTCGACACACAAGAATCTATAGAGCAGTCGGCGCGTGGAGTAGCCTTGACACTGCCGCGAATTTTTTGGGTGGAGCTAAAAGTACCTACTCGAGTTTATAATCGATAGCAACGGCCTGTGCGTAATAAAAATTACACACACATAGACAGTAGACTCATACATACACTCCACCCATTCTCACGCACACACACACTGTGTATTCGTTTCCGTAACCCACATTTCGCCAGGTGTGTTTTTTAGTCCACGTTTTTGGGGTATGTTATTAGAGAATTTGACCTTGTTCGGGCACAAATTCAGACTATGTGCTGCTGCTGAGGATGGAATGGAAACTAGTAAAATTTCGTTGGAACATTTTGGTCGAGAAATGCAAACTTATGTCGCAGTATTATCATGCTAGTCATGCAAGTCATATTTTCAAGTCGTCGGTCCCCCAGTGCCGTAAGACGAAAGTCTTTAATCAGTGCGTCCTACCCGTAATGACATACGGAGCCGAAACGTGGACACTCACTAAATGGTCCACAAATTTAAAGTCACTTAGCGTGCCAGGAAGCGGGCAATGCTTGGAATTTCTCCCTTTGTTGGAGTGGAGACCGCCCTTAGGTAGACGTAGTGTAGGACGTCCAGCAGCACGATAGTCCGACGACTTGAGAAAGGTGGCGGGTAGCGGATGGATAAGGGATGCTCAAGACCGGGATAGTTGGCGCCTACTTGGGGAGGCCTTCGTTCAGCAGTGGACAGCGATAGGCTGACAGAAAATTATCATGCTAGTAGTGATATTATTGGGAAACATCCATTCGATGGTATGTGAAGTATTAAGCCAATGAAGTAAAGCCTTTGAAACGGAAAAGTCTCTTGTTACAGATAACCACTACACTAGCCTCGTGAAGTCAGAACTATGGGACTGTTGGGTTACGCTACAAGTAAGATTTAAACAGTCCGATATGCATTGATTTATGTATGAGTAGACTTATGAACAAAACGTTCAAGGTCGCCGGGTTCAATACAAGTTAAAGTAGTGTATTGTCTTATCGTCTAAACTAAATGTGGCCACATTAGCGTCGCCCGCTGTTATCATTTTATCTCAAAAATTCAGTTCAAGTCTTTAAGAAAATTTAACTTTAATATTGACGCAGTACGATTCATATTTGATTGAAAAGGTGGCTCACTGCTCAGCTATGGCCAGACGAATAACTATATTTATATTCCTTACACAAAAAGTATACAGCGAAACTAATTTCGGCGTCCCGAAGCATTCTTTAAGAACAAAAGAGTATAGTTGATTCTCAGAATAGTATATAAATAGCCTTGACCTAACATTAACATTTAAGATTATAATAACAATTAACTCTTATGTATCACTACAAAACTTTTAGGCATCACAATAATCAAACCTAAAATACATTATATTTATCATCATTATTGGTTTTGGCGTGGAAACCGAATCCACAGCCCCAAATTTCATATCTATTAACGAACCAACCTATTAATTGCTGAGTGAATCTTTAGTCCACCACGCTGGCCTAGTACGAATTGGTGGTAAATAGTACGTATTTATGTAAAGTAAAGACTTTACATAGAAATTCCTGCTGGAGAAATCTTACGCGTCCATTTTTCCTCACCATGTTTATCTTCACTGTTAAAGGGAATTCATGAAGAATGAATACATAACTTTAAAACTCATATGTACCTAGGATTCGAACTCGCGACCGCCGAGTGTCTCGATAGACCAGTCTAATCCATTACGTCATCCCGCATGTAACTACGAATATAATTCCATGTTTTCATTACACTTGTTGATGCTACAATTAAGTAATGTTGTACCTATTGCACGAAAGGAAAATGAATTATTAATAATAACGCACATTACTTGGAATAATCAAGTGTAATAACAAGGGTTTCGTTGTTAATTCATTAATTTCTATGAGCAATTACTTGTTACGCACGTAAGGAGAGCCAGCTTGGTATGAACATTCCCGACCAGGGTACCGCTGAAAATCCACGTTTCGTATTGTGTGTGAAATGGTTAGAGCGTTCTCTTTAAAACCATTCTTTTTTTGTCAGCACCCTAGCGCCGTTGGCTACACACCAGCTTGTTTGTGTGATCCATAAATATTTATTTCGGGTCTGGGTTTTTGTGAGACCGAAAAGTCTCTCGTAGTTTATGATACCCACGACACGAGGCTTGTATCTTAGTGTGGGATCTGAACTAAGTATGTGACTGTTGGGTGTATTTTTTACGGGTGTCAATACACATAATTATTTGTCTGTATAGCGATTATCGTATGGATTGTAACTACCGCTTAAATGGCCCATGTAGTCCTGGTCCCTAATCGGCGTGTAAGCCTGTGGTGTTCTGTTAAACATAACTTTTATCGTTACTCTGCCCTTGTATTTTTTTTTTATTGCACAATAATCAGCACTTATCGTAACTATCTATCTAACTAATATCCCCTATATCTCGACACTAATTATTTTAAATTCGAAACATTAATAATTTAGCTATATGCAACGCGCTGTATCAATAAAAGAAATACTTATTAAAAAGGCAAAAACAACTCTTAGTTAACAAATAAAATAATCAACATATAAGGCCTACATATAAATCAAATTGGTCACAGTATTATTATGAGAGCCATATAAATACGTAAGATCTACGCGTTCGTTTGTTGCCGTATAAAAATATCAAGGTCAGCGACAAGTTAACATATTCTAACCAATTAGCCGACTTGCAGACTAGGCGCCACACACATCTGTATGTACGATTTGTGTTGCTGGCATTAACAAAAAAAAACTTTTTTTTTAATTCTAGATATTGTAGGTGCAAAAGTCAAAAGCTAGAATTTCTTGGCGGCAAAAAGATGGTAAAAAAAATATATTATTTTTCCAAATTTAAAAAAGGATTTCCACAGATTCCGTTCAGCCATCCACAGTTACCATTGTGCATATTCTGAGTGACATTGTGTTAAGTGTCCATGAGTAGTAAGAGCTGTTGAATCACATAATACGAGTATAAACATATAAACAATAATCGAAACAAGTAAAAACGAATTTGGGCAAATGACAAAAAAAAATTCTTGAATTAAAATTAAAAACATATTGTTTGCAATGTAGCTTTTGCGTCCGTCATTATAATATTTTCTTTATGAGACGATATTATTATAATTTATAAAAATCATGCACTCCATAATATATTAAAAACAAATTCGATATATTTATGGTTTCGTTGCTCTTGACGATGTGGTCTAGCTCCAGTTGACAGACTTTCTATCCAATATTCATTTTATAGTAGGGTAGGGCGGGGCTAGTTGAGCAATTTTTTACTTGATCGTTCATTGCTCCTTAAAGATAGGTCCAAATTGCTGGTAATTTGTACTTATAGGTAAGTAATTTATTCCTTCTTAAAGTGTTCATAGTAATTTATTATCAAAATATAGCATTTAAAAGTTACTCCCGTTTAAGTGCAAAAAGTCAGATATGCTCAACGTGCCCCATGGGTGGGGTAAGTAGAGCAAGGGTATGGAGTACATTGAGCAGTTAGAAATTCTAGTCTAACCAAGGTTTCTAAAAAAGAAATAACAATTGTATTTGATAATCAACTGTTTATTTATTAATCTCTAAACTAAATATCTTAGTGAAACAAAACTTAAAATTCTTTTGAAGGTATTTTTAACATAAAAATAGAATCAACAAAACCGCAACATATTATTAGATTAATTTTTGGATTAGATTCAGTCTTTCCACTTAAAATCAGACTTTTTTTAGGACCTTTTACACAGGAATTATTATTAATAGTGACAGGAATTATTATTAATAGTGACTAAAACTAATCATCATCGTCATAGGAATTGCAATTGATGCAAATGAAACAGTTGCTCAACATTCCCCAACCCCAATATTTGAATTAAAAGTGAGGTTATAAAAAAACTGTATTAGATCAAACAAAATCCTCATTAGATATCAAAAAAACATCAAATTAATGAACTTTTAACACTTAACTGATTTAAAATGGATAACATTTGAGTCGTACAGACAAAATATACACAGCAACGATTTTTTTACTTTTTGGTCGCAAAATAAACAAAACGCGAGTGTACTTTACTCGTTCGTCAATTCGCCACTAGCGGTGGCGTGATCATTTCCCCTCCCGCGCCCCCTCGTTTCCCTCATTTGACGTGCTAGCGTTTGATGTATAGTTTCGGAGATATTTTAATTGCCCAACTTACCCCTATGCTCAACTAGCCCCGCTCTACCCTACATACTACGTGTATGATGGCTTCGTTGGTTTCGCAGCTTAAGTAGCGGAGAGAAGTCTACGGTTCTATTCCCCGATCTGGCAGTATTATTAGGTTTGCCATAAATAAAGTAAATTCTCAGCAACAGCACGCAATCAGTAAATGTGACTTAAAACATACATACATACATAAACTCACGCCTGTATTCCCCGAAGGGGTAGGCAGAGGTGCATTTCTGCACCCACATTTCGCCAAGTATGTATCTGTCCCACGTAATAGGGGGCGAGCCTATTGCCGTTTTTCAGGCACAATTCCAGACTCCGTGCTGCTACTGAGAATTTTCCTAATGGAAAAACCCAATAACTCTGCACGACCCGGAAATCGAACCCAGGACCTCTAGATCGCACGGCACATACTTGTGCCGCGAGACCACGAGGCAGTCTTTTAAGTGTGACTTAAAAATAGCAATAAATTCGCCTTATATTCCTCTACATACCTTTTAAAAGGTACAGGCATGTACAGAGTGTCAGTGGTGATACTTTCATAAAAGCCCAAAAGCGTTACACGTTAATAATAACTAGTTTATAATTGTTTTTTGTGGGATCAGTATATTCTCATTTATATGTCAAATTGCTGAAATGAAGATTTAAGGCTTAAGGATTATTATTCGGTTTTTTTTAAGCATGCTGGGCTTTTGGGCTTCTATGGAAGTAACGCCACTGCAGAGTGTGTACATGTGTATTTAAATTACCTCCATACTAGCACTCCCTGGGTTGTTCTAAATTCATAACGACACAAAAATTAAACTCCGCATTGTGCCAATTACAAATGATTAAGACTGTCGAGTTTATTGCCAGCAAACTTGAAAACCAAATATCTGGTTCTCAAACTTTCATAACGATGTAATGCATCATATTATACAATTAAATACACTTAATAAAGGAGGGAAGTGGACAACTCTTTGTTTTGTAAATCCTCTTTTATTTGTCTTTTTGATTAACTTCGTTGTGGGATTATGACAAAAGGTTCCCTTAGATTCGCTGAGCTTTATTGCTCGGCGTCAATACTGTGCGTGCCGCTGTTGATCCTGGAGCACAGGAGTTACAGTGGCGGGTGTGTGGTGGGATAGGAAAGGTGTGGCTCAACAAAAAACCTGTGAAACATAGATGCAGAAATGGCATTGCTTACTGTTTGGCAATTTCGGATGACGTGTGTTAAAGAAAAATGTTTTTTTTTTCAGGTATATGTAAAAGTGAAGGGTTTCTGCAAGGTGCACTGGACGAGTACGCACACAAGACGCGTGAACGACAGGGACGAAACATACACAGTCGACCATGATTCTCACGAGGAGTACATTCATACCAAGATATACCTGATTGGTGGAGAAAGCGGTGAGTGATCAGATACTTTTATAGTGTATTCTTCTTTAATAATATGTTAGACATGAAGAGTATTTCTGGTCTACTAAAGTTCGCGGGCAATACTGATGCCTACGTACAAAGAAATGGACCGAGTGAGATATTTAACATCCATTAAAGAATAGTGTGCACAAATTTTCGTGGAATCCTTGATTGTTACAAAGTTTGAGCAGGCTTTACCAGGGTTTTAA
The DNA here is from genome assembly GCA_907164795.1 of Hemaris fuciformis. Taxonomy (NCBI): domain Eukaryota; kingdom Metazoa; phylum Arthropoda; class Insecta; order Lepidoptera; family Sphingidae; genus Hemaris; species Hemaris fuciformis. The sequence goes on from OU015447.1 coordinate 1,597,597, forward strand.
CAGTAATATTCGTTTAGCTGAACATCGTTAGGAAAGCAGCATGCTTTGGAGAATTAATAGACATACATACATACATAAACTCACACCTGTATTCCCCGAAGGGGTAGGCAAAGGTGCATTTCTGCACCCACATTTCGTCAGGTATGTATCAGTCCCACTTAATAGGGGGCGAGCCTATTGCCGTTTTTCGGGCACATTTCCAGACTCCGTGCTGTTACCGAGAATTTCCTAATGGAAAAACCCAATAACACTTTGCCCGACCCGGGAATCGAACCCAGAACCTCTAGATCGCACGGCACATACTTGTACCGCGAGAGCACGAGGCAGTCCATAGTAATAGAATAGAATTTAATCCTTCCCAGTTGTAGAGTAGGCACGATCATTGCACTATGATGTGAGACGCCTAATCATGATTATGATGAAGAGGATGATGTTAATGTGAAATTTTCTTTTTTCAGGGGAATACCACCTGCCACCAGGCCGCCATGTATTTCCCTTCGAGTGTCAGATCCCCCCAAACTGTCCGTCATCGTTCGAAGGTTCCCACGGACACGTGCGCTATGAAGTCAAGATTGTCGTTGATCGCGCTTTCAAATTCGATCAGGAGAAAATAGTACCGTTCAGAGTGATTGCACCTTTGGATTTAAACACTCATCCTAATTGCAAAGTGAGTAATTTCATTTTGTGATTAATCTATCAAGAGTAGTTACATAAATACTACTTAATATAATTTTATTTATTATATTTAATTACTTGACCAACAATCCTACCAATCACTTTATTGATAAACACATCAGATTTATAAACTAGAATTGTATAAGTTTAATCGCGCATTAAACAAAATAACATGATATAAATATTCATAAATAAAAATTAGAATAAAAACATGTTTGTCAAGATTTAAGGAATTTGTAAGCCCTCCACCAATATACTCGTAAATGAAATATTCAAATTTAACAATTGATATTTACAGAACAAACCCCACAGCTCAATCTATACGAACTCCAAAACATTACCCTGCCAGTGACTAATATCATATTTGTCCTTTGAACAGGAGCCCCTAGAATTTGAGATCTTGAACACATTCTGCTGCTGGTGCGTCAGCTCGGGGTCGTGCCAGACGCTGGTGAAGCTGCCGGCGGCGGGCTACTGTCCCGGACAGTCCATTCCAATCGAAGTCAGCTGCAAGAACAACAGCAGCGTAGAGATCGACACCATCAAGTTCTCCTTACAGAAGGTTAGTTACAACTAATTCTACCAAAAATGCATAATGATTCTTCTTTGAGCAAAACTTTTCATTATCAGGATTGATGTTGGTTTTTATAATCCATTCAGAAATGCAGAAGTTAGATAACTTTCAAATCTAGCCACATGTAGCTATGAAAGCATATTAATTTGCAGAAATGACGTTGCCGTTTCGTACTTACCAGAGAGATGGGTAAATATTTCCAAGACAACTTCTATGTTTAAAATATGAAAGACTGTTTAATTTTCAACCAACTTCGGTGCAGTTTATTATTTAAATTATTTATTTGTCTTTGTTTTTAAACAAAAGTGGGAATCGGTCATACTATAATTTGTATTGTATTATTATGTAACCACTGTTGCGTATTATAGCCCAGAACCTCGTAACGCACTGCTGAAGATAAGACCATGGGGTCGATTACAGATACATATACTATTTGACGGGTTACCTACAATTCATTTTAATAATAACCCAGCTATATTTACTGGCCCGTAATAAAGACTATGGAATGATTAATGTTGTAAGTGAAATTCGAGGACAAAAATCTGGTAGGCGGTCTCCATCACGGTGGACAGACCTCACCAAATCTGTTACACATATCAGTATCAATGACTGCTCTTGATATGGTAAATACAAAGAGACATGGAATAGAACCACGAAAAAAAATTATGTGGCGAATATTTACCGCGATTTGACCAAGAAGTCTGGTTGATGAAGATTCCTGAGTAAAATAAATGTGTATTAACAGACAATAGCATTCCACGCGTCCCACGAACCGGCCGACCGCGATGAGACCGAAGAGGTGCGAGTGATAAAGAAGGGTCCCGTTCCTGCGAACACGACGCGCAACTGGACCGTGGAGATGGACCTCCCCGCCATGGACGTGTACAACCTCGACGGCTGCAGGTCCATTGACATCTACCACACGTTTGGGGTATGTACTTCATTCATTGTCAGCCCATATACGTCCCATTGCTGGGTACGGTCCTCCTCTACAACTGAGAGGGTTTAGACCTTAGTCCACCACGCTGGCCTAGGGCGGGTTGGCGGACTACACACCTAAGAAATTTCTAAGAACTCTTAGGTTTGTAGGTTTTCTAACAATGGTTTCCTTCACCGTTAAAGTACGTAATAATTCATTGTGAATACACGCATAACTTCGAAAATTCAGAGGTGTGTGCCTGGGGTTTGAGCCTGCGACCGCCGAGATTGTAAATGCCGTATAAAGTAGGACTTTCAAAGAGAAAGCAGTTCAGAAATCTGGCTAGTCTGAAAGTGTACTGTCCATTTATGCTACGCGCATTAACTTTACGTTTGGTGTTCAACCAAGATGGTGTTGTGCTATCTGGAGGTGCCGGTTTCTATATCGGATCGAGTATTGAGATTGTGGTTGAAAATACTCAGTAGCAAAATAGAATCTGAAAATGCCACCGCAAACGGCAAGAACTTGTCTCTTAGAAGACAGCAGGCTAAATGAGGACTCAAAATTATACCCTCTACCAATCCCTTCGGGTATACAGTCGTGTGTATGTATGTACGGTTATATTTTGTTTCTCTTTGACAGGTAGCAGTAGAAACGCCAAGCTGTCACACAGACGAAGACCAGTCCTGTCCAATAGTGATAGGTTCAGTCCCCATAGTCGGCTTCCAAGACAACATACCAAACCTGCAAAACCAGATGCCCAATCAGCCAATCATCACGCAGAACGTCCAAACAGTGACGTCATCCTATCCCCCACCTGTCAGCCAACCAGGAGCTCCATACCCAGGACCCACACCTTACCCACAAGTCAGCCCTTACCCAAATAATACTGGATATCCGGGAGCTAATCCCCCCTATCCGGGTGCAAATCAACCCTATCCAGCAAATCCTTATCCTGGTGGCAATCCGCCTTATCCGGATGGGAATGGGCCTTATCCCGCACCTCCTGGCGGCAGTCCATACCTGCCCCCCGCTGGTGTAACTCCGTACCAACCTAGATCTCCTTATCTTGGTTCGAATAACCATGGAGGGTCACCCTACCCTCCTACAAGCTCTCCCAATCAGTCGGTCCCGTACCAGAACCATTCTGTGGTGAATGATGTTCCTACGGCCACCACGCCGCTGCTGAAGACTGGTACGATGGGATTCGTACCCCAGACTCCGGGCAATGCGACGGTGCCGTCTCTACCGCCCGGTGCTAATGTACCTTACGTAAGTTGAACCCTGAACATGGATCCGGTTGGATGAGGAGAGAAAGGCTGTCGATGATGATGATGATTATTAAAATGGATGCGAAAATTTTTGTGCGGCTAAGGATATTTATTTCATATATAGATACATACATAACCTCACGCCTGTATACCCTTAAGGGGTAGGCTGTGATGCATTTCATTGCAAATTATTAAAATGATAAATATTGTTTATTATTTATTCGTTGTTGTATTCATTCTAATTTAAATTCGAAGTATCCACTTTTTAGTACAGATTCTTTCGAACACAATATATAAAAATTGATGGATAGTAAGTTACCAAGTGTGTAATTTAAAGGAGTATTTTTTTATATATTTGCAGCCCCCGAGTCCCATGAACCCTTACGTAGGAGCCAGCGCGCCAGCACCCTCCACTCCGGACAACGAAAATAGTAAGTTCATAAATACTATTAATTACTATTTGCATTTAATTAAATTACCGCTTTAAATTGTCAAGAACCCTTTACATTCTTTATTTCTATGCAAGCCACTTTTGTTTATCATTTTTGTACAGGGGAAAAACTAAGACAATAATAGTTATGGTGATTAGGAAAACGTATTTTTTTTATCGCCACCTCACGCCTATATTTCCCGAAGGGGTTAGCAGAGGTGCATTTCTGCACCCACATTTCGCCAGGTATGTATCAGTCCCACGTAATAGGGGGCGAGCCTATTTCCGTTTTTCGGGCACATTTCCAGACGCCGTGCTGTCACTGAGAATTTCCTAACGGAAAAACCCAATAACACTTTGCCCGACCCGGGAATCGAACCCAGGACCTCTAGATCGCACGGCACACACTTGTGCCGCGAGACCACGAGGCAATTTTTATCGTCAATATATTTGTAATCACCGTGACCGCTACTATTACGGCAAAGTCAGAACCGCATTTGATGGTAAATTACCGTGTTGTTCGAACGGAGCTTCAAGTGGTGAGCGACTCATCTCTTATCACTTCAATAAAATTCTGGTAGATACAAAGTATCTTTTTGAAAAATAAATAAAAATATTGTAGAGAGGTAAAGTTTTTGACGTTGTAGGGGGTAATCTCTGGATCTTATCTCAATGATTTTTGGTTCTGAGATAGGTGGGACCCACCGAAGATACTTTTTATACCGGAAAAAATAGTGTTCCCGTGGGAATGGATATAGTTATAAATGCGAGAATAATTTTATATGTCTATTACGCTTTCACGCCTAAACCATTTGACCGATTTGAATATTTTTCGGTATGGACATAAATTGGACTCTGAGGAGTAAAATAGACTACAACTTATTTCCTTTCTGAACCCATCCCTGTAGTCTACGCGGACGAAGTCGCGGGCAAAAGATATAAACGATAATTTTTTGATATAAAAGTATCGCCCGTGTACACAGATCATGTAAGTCAATATAGACAGTGAGAATTGTAAATCGCAAATTGAATGTTTTTATTGCATTATGCGTTATTTCTGTCGCGTGTTGTGGCCTTGGAGAATCAAACTTCAACCGACGCGGCGCTCATTTATATTCAACACTGGCGCATTGTTCTCGACGCGGATTTATTTTTCAAAACATTTGAAATTCTTTAAGAGAATATACACTTACAATATTAATGGACTCTGTGGATATGTTGGAATTGATCCGTCACGAATTCACGATTCTCCTCATCAATTTAATTTAATTTTTTCGCGAAGTAGTTTTTTTTTATTCTATTAAAAGTGTGTCTATTTGTCGCCAAGCTCCAGATTATTGGTAAAGGTTGATTACAGTTGAATAATTCTCCAACGTCTATAATAGGGATTTTTCGATCATTTTGAGGAATACAGGTAATCAGACATCATGCCATTAAATTAAACCACGTACATATCTAAACAAAATGTGCACTATGCACTCACTTTTTGTCATAGAAACGAAAAAAACAAACAACTTAAGTCGATAAAACAAGAAATAGGTTTAACATACCTTATAACTATTATATTTCGGCAACGTAACATAATTCACACAGCTCCATAGTTTATTATTTACCCACAAAGCAGAGCGGACATAGTGGAGCGATATGGACATCGCAACGAAAACTTTAAAATCTTGGTTCGCAATGGGCAAAACTACCTAGCGGCTATTTCTCAAATTTACATTGTTAGAACACGTCCTCACACGTGGTTTAAATTAAATGTCTTGATTTTTTCACCCTATTAGCAGAATCATTATATCATCGCCATCATCGGCCCAAATACGTCCCACTGCTGGGCACGGGCCTCCTCTACAACTGAGAGGGTTTAGGCCTTAGTCCACCACGCTGGTCTAATGCGGGTTGGCGGACTACACACCTAAGAAATTCCTAACAACTTTTAGATGTGCAGGTTTTATCACGATGTTTTCCTTCACCGTTAAAGCAAGTGATAATTAATTGTGAATACACACATAACTTCGAAAAGTCAGAGGTGTGTGCCTGGGGTTTGAACCTGCGACCGCCGAAATTCTCGACCGCGCGCCTAAACCTCGAGGCCATCACTGCACTTAACAGAATAGAATAGTTATTTCCCCAACCAATGCCTGGTGTCTTTTCGTCGTCATCGACATATTTTCCTCGTCGAAATTTAAGCAATTTTTTTATGTGTCTGCTCCATGGCAATCTGTTTTCCAACAATAAGCCAATTCTTTGTTTAATTTCTCAGTATATGTTTTCCTCAAGAGCCATACTTGTATGAAATTTCTTGTCACACGACCCTCTTGATGTCAAGTGGTAAATCTTTGGACTGCCTCGTGGTCTCGCGGTACAAGTATGTGCCGTGCGATCTAGAGGTCCTGGGTTCGATTCCCGGGTCGGGCAAAGTGTTATTGGGTTTTTCCATTAGGAAATTCTCGGTAACAGCACAGAGTCCGGAAATGTGCCCGAAAAACGGCAATACGCTCGCCCCCTATTACGTGGGACTGATACATACTTGGCGAAATGTGGGTGGAGAAATGCACCTCTGCCTACGCCTTCGGGGAATGCAGGCGTGAGTTTATGTCTGATGTATGTGGTAAATCTTTAATGTAGATTGTAGGGTATGCTGAAGAGCGCCTTCTCTACTCAGGGCGTGTGCCAGTTTGCCAAATTTTTATAATGATGTACTATTTTGTTCCAGACGCACTCATCGGAAACAACGCTAACCCAGCTCCCTAGTTTAAACGTTAAGTGCTAGACGTAAGTTGATTTTTAAACTCGTAAGATTAAAGACCCACCTTAAAAAAGTCATTTATCTTTATGTAACAGTTTAAAAGTTAAAACAGTTAATAAAATCGTTATACAGGTTAAAATCATGTTCTAGCAATTAAATAGACCGTTATGCAGGTAAAAGTTATGTTAATGGAAAGAATAAGTGGCATACATTTATTTGTCGCTCATAGAAGTACTACCTCATGTTTTATGATAGGATTTTGCTGGTTCGAAATCCTTGAAAGTAATGAATGAATATATAAAACCCCTTATTTAGTCTTCCGATAGTTAATCCACGTAATTAGCGGGAAAGAAACGTATAGAAATGTTTTCTAAAATAATATGCTTTCAGTGACATTTCACACCTTAAAATATGGCAAGAGAAATATTAAAGTACATTGCAAGCTACATATGTTGCTCTTTAGATTTGGTTTGATAAAATATAAAAAGTAGCGTATTTAAGTAAGCATTAGAAATATAAAATGCCATTTCAAAACTAATGTGCCATCAACGGATTTTATATACACCGTGACGTCATCCTATTCCTTAAAAATCACGCCTAATTTAAACTGAGGATAGATAATATTGGACCAATCGGAATTGGTTCATTTTTTAATCAATCTGCTGGTAGAATAATGATCGATAATTATTAATCGACCATATGTGAGACCCTACGGGTCCAAGGCCCTGAATTTACCCCATTTCGTCACAATTTACTACAAGTTTTATTTAAATGTATGATTGTATGTACTAAGATAACTATTTTTGAATGTTTATTATTAAATGTAAGACCTTTGTACACTGCTTTTTATAGTTATTTTTACAATGCAATTAGTGTTTGATATTTTTTATAATAATAAGAATATACTATAGATATGCTAATATTATAAACTGTACTTATATTTTGATAAAGCATGCGCTATTTTCTGGTGATTATGTGTTTAAATATTATTAAAATGTACGGAAATAATAATAAAGGTAAGCGTCCACTACACGCGTCGTGCAAATATGCTTTACAGTACAATATTGAAGTTCAAACTATATTAATACAAGGCGCCTCGCCTAGAGGGTGCTTAGCTTAAGACGGAAAATATCTATCAAATAAGGATCTTAAATATACATTAGTTTATTTAATAGTTACTTGAACATCCTTCGTCTCGTTTTCTCTAACATAATAGATCAATCATTAAAGCAGGACAAAGCATACTTAAGTTAAATTAAATAATGTTTAAATAAGATAGGCAGTTTATGTTAAATATGATTATTTGGAACGCATTTAGTAGGGTATGTTTTTATATTGTTTAAACTAAGCTGCTATTAAAAATTTCATGCTCTATAAAAAAATATACATTCAACAGTCACATAAATAATTATGACCCGACACTAAAATACAAGTCTTGTGTCGTGGGTATCAGAAATTACAAGAGACTTTTCGCTCTCACAAACACCCATACCCGAAAGTAAGATCTGTGGATCACAAAAAACATTCGTCTAGGTGCAGAGATCTAACCCGCGGCCTCTCGTTTCGCAAGCTGGTGGCTAACCAACTGCGCCCCGTGGCTGTCATATGTATAAAGTTATAATTGATAAGTGTAGTTTAATCAACCGGCATTTTTATTTCAACTGGTAGCACTCATAATATTTCTACTTCTGTTTCTCTTTATCCTGTTCTCTTCTCTTCTCTGTCGGTTAATGATCTTTTTTCTTCATCTTCATCAGTCTATATACGTCCCACTGCTGGGCACTGGCCTCCTCTACAACTAAGAGTCTTAGTCCACCACGCTGGCCTAGTGCGGGTTGGCGGACTTTGATAATGATCTTTTATAATTTACAATAAGTTTCTTAGAATTCGTACCTAACTTGTATAAATAATGGAGCAGTCTATCAAGAATGAAAGTTGTCTAAATCTAGAATATTCTAAATTGCTGTATTAATTTTAAGTAAAGTACTGTGTTGCAAATTGTCACGAAAGGATTTTTTTTTTATGGAACGGATTCTCGACATTAGACCGTTAATCTAAGCTCGACTCTTATATAGTAGAACATTAGGTTATCTACCTGTCTTTTCGGGGATAAAGGCGAAAATATAATTTTAATTACAGGTAAAGATCTTATTTTTACACATCATCATCATCAGCTCATATACGTCCCACTTCTGGGCACGAGCCTCCTCTATAACTGAGAGGGTTATTTATACACAGTTTTATAAAATAATAATGAACTTACTCATAAATCGATAAATTATTTGATGCGTTGATATTTATATACAAAATAGCTTGTAAATGTTATACTAGTTGAATAAAATTACTATGCACATAAAAGCAAGCTACTAATTCAAAAGTTATGAGACAAAATAGCCCTCATGTGTCAATTTTAATATTTAAAATTAATCTGACTGTTCAAAAGTGCCTCATATGATTCAAATCAATGACATGTTAAATCAGTAATGTAATGTAAGAAAATAAATGATCTAATTGCTATAATGTTATGCACAAATTGCGTTTTGACTTATTATATTGTATTTGTTATATTTTAATCAAAAAATTATATTCATGTTGGACGTATTGTGAACACTTATATAAATGTTTTATATTCATCTCGTGTTTTATTTTTAATTCAAAGGAAATGCAAAAATAAATATACCTGACTAAGGTACAGAAAAGTTAATATGGGCTATATATGTCGTTTTACAATGAAGTCAAAAGATGTCGTTACAACTGCAATAAATAAACTTGCGAGTTGCTCTTACAAAGTATATCCTCTCGGCAGCGGCAGTTAAGTTGCAAATGTGAAGTGCACTCGAATAAATTAATAAAATTCGTTGACTTGCAATGTTAAACATAAAATTTATAATTTCAAATAATTTTATTATTCGAGGCTGTATGGCTTAATGCTTGCCTTGCTTTGCCTCTGTGGTAAAATTTAAAAAACGAACTGTCGTTGTCAAAGAGTCAGCGGAGAAATTGTAAACAATATTAACATGACCTGGCCGCGGGCCAGTGTCTTTTCGTGTGTGCTTTAAGCCTACAGTACTCTACAGATTCCTAATTAATAATTACTCTACTATAGTGGTTTGTTCCGTTAAATAATAACATAGTTACAATGGGGTTTAATGAAGGGCGAATATTTTTAAATAGTCCAAATTGTGTTTACTATGTTGGTCAAGTCCTGCAAGGCAGGATGGAATTCGATCTAGACAAGATGGAAACTTTTCGAGGTAAGTTTTTTGTTGTACTGTATATCAACAAAAGATGAGTTCAAAGTAGCTTCGGTAATTTTATTAAGTTACTCTGGAGAGCTCCATGTAGAGTCATCACGGTATCGTATTATATCGTATCGATATGTGACAAAATTATGCATATTGATGATGAAGTTAAAACCATATCCTGAATGCATAGCTGATCATTCTAATCGAGGGCGACTGCAATAAATTAAACTTTTTAAGAAATTTTTAAATCTCGTCTCATTTTGTTTCTATTTATCACTGTTTTTACGAAATTTTCTATATTTTGCTCTAGTGCACCATTAGAATATTTTCGGCTACTTCCAAGCGATTTTATGAAGTTTTTCCATTATTACAAATGTAGATAGAGAGTGATATCATTGCATCGATATATACCGACGTTAAATATCGGGAAGTACGGTGCATCGGCCAGACAAAGACGCAAGTGAGCCTAACATTTTATTTGCGTCGGGCTTTCCCTCTGCGTCATCCAAGCTTCGTTTAAAGATAGGTGGAACGTCGGGCTCGGAATGTTAAATTGTTATGATGGTTAAATGTGCAATTCAGCTTACTTTTGTATTTTTTGTAGGGCAATAATATTAAATTTAATTTTAACAGCAAATTTTTCGTTTCTGGTGATGGTATTTACGTAAAATTTCTTATTATTACGTGATTTTCAAGGTAGGGCTCACGATGCCCTGTTCTAGCTACTGCCCTCGTTTCGTCTCGTCTAACATGAAATTATTTCTAGGTATATATGCAAACATAAAAGGTTTCTGCTACGTGAACTGGACCACCACAAACACAAGATGCGTGGATTTGCAACACGAAGAGTACACAGTGTATCACGAAGCTTATGAAGAGTACATTAATGAGAAAACGTATTTAGTTGGAGGAGAAAGTGGTACGTCAGCTCAACATTCTTCAAAAAGTCTTTACTCGTGTGTTTTCATGGTATACGTCGAGTAAATTAGCAGACAGGTGGTACTAAATAATCACCAGATATGTTGGGCACCGCAGAACAGTTGTATAAGGCTTGGCACGCCTTTTAAAATGATATATGGAATGAATTATTGTAAATTGTGAACTGATTTTTTGAATTAGCCCACCTTCATGGCAAAAGCCAATATCGTTCGTAAAGTCTAAAATCCGTGTGTGCTACACATTTTGAGTATGAATCCCTCACTGCATTACGTCACAGTCCAGTACCGTTTGTTTTTTTTTTTATTTTAGGCAGTTAGTCCACCATTCATTCCGGTTCCAGTCAAAGCACAGCGGTCGTCTCGCCATCACTTTCCGAATCGTCTATGTTCTTGAGAGCCTATTGCATCACAACTTAAAGTCATCTGACCACCAGACCTGACCAACTACAAAATAGCCGAGTAAACTAGTGGGGGTACTTCTATAGAAGCCCAAAAGCCCAATTTGCCTTACGAAATTCTGAAAAGTTATCTTTAAGCTTTAAATATTTATTTAACAAAATCAATTTGACATATAAATGAGAATATCCTGACCTCATAATAAACAATTATACACTAGACTTTACTAATTAACTTGTAACGCTTTTGGGTTTCTATGGAAGTACCGCCACTAGTGTAAACATATAATATATACTTTTCGCAGGTGAACACCACCTTGAGCCAGGCCACCACGTCTTGCCCTTCGAGTGCCTGATTCCGGCAACCTGTCCGTCGTCATTCAGAGGCTCTTACGGATTCGTGCGCTATGAAATTAATATTGTCATTGATTGCACCTTTAAATTCGATCAGAGGAAAAAAGTGGCTTTCAAAGTAGTTTCACCTGTGGATTTGAACCTGCATCCTCGTTACAAAGTGAGTGTTTTATATTTTCATCCGACTTTATGCCAATCGTATCCATGTCAGCTAAAATTCGCCAATTCGTATCTTTGAAAGATCAGGAAGCTGTGGATGGTTTGCCAAGCCACTTGATCTCTCTCTCATATAATCTTGGGTCCTTTAAGCGTAACGTTAAGAAATATCACAACTGGACGGCTTCAGTATTTCCTGTATTGACAGATGTCCACTTGCTCTGTCAGAGCAGTACCGTACCTACAAAGGACTTTGTCACTTTGCCTCATCGCTTTTTCAATAGGACCCAGTACAGCTCGAAATCTTAAACACGTTCTGCTGCTGGTGCTTCAGTGCGGGATATTGTCAGACCCTAGTCAAACTGAAGGCGGGGAGCTACTGTCCGGGACAGACGATGCCTATTGAAGTCAGCTGCAAGAACAACAGCACCGTTAATATTGGAGCCATCAAATTCTGTTTGAAGAAGGTTAGTGATGGAAATCATCCCACTCTATTTAATTTTTTTTTTATGGTCCCCACACCTTGGACTCGAAATAGGTTTGCAAGGGTGTGTCTTGTTGTAATAATGATTTACTTGTACTTTAAAGAAATACAGCCAAGCATGCACAAGTTCGTACAAAATCAAAATAACTCGGCAAGTCAAGAATCGTGGACAAATTCATGCAAGATAACGAGCTCGAGTGTACAAGTTTAAAAAAAATAATGGAATTCTAAAGTAATTTGGCTACGAGGTCTAAGCAGTGGCGGTTCTTCCATAGAACCCCAAAAGCCAAGATTACTTTTTAAAATTCCGAATAAAAAATTTAAGCTTTAAATCATTATTTAACAAAAGCAATTTGACATATAAGTATGAATATCTTGACCCCACAATAAACAATTATAAACAAGACATTACACAATTAACGTGTAACGCTTTTGGGCTTCTATGGAAGTAACACCACTGGGTCTAAGATGATACCTTCTTTTTCGAAAAGGGGGTAACAAAAATAGTTCTATAATGACTGTTCAAGTACATCAGATGCATGCCCTATTCTTTCAATCTACTCAAATCTTAAGTAAACAACTCTTCATTTACGAAATTATGTCATCATCATCATCATCAGCCCATATACAACCCACTGCTGGGCACGGGCCTCCTCTACAACTGAGAGGGTTGAGACCTTATTCCACAACCTAAGAAATTCCTAAGAATTTTAGGTGTGCAGGTTTCCTCACTATGTTTTCCTTCACCGTTAAAGTAAGTGACAATTTCAATACACATTTGGGTGTGTGTAGGTGACGGTGAGGTGTCACCGCAATGTCAAACACAGGGTCCACAAATTTATAATGTTTATTGCAAATAGTGCGGATAGAGCAGGTACAATCTGAGGTTGCACAAATACGATATACCGGGCGAACGTGAATTCGAGGAAACAGAGTACGATAAGGATAGTTATCGAGGTGCGCGCTAAGGTAGCCAAAGGCGGACTAAGGTCACACGCACGCGGCGGCTAGGGTCCGGCCGTCGGTGGGGTCGCTCGGTGATTGGCGCAGGTACGCAGCGCGCGTGCGCATGCGCACGATGATGCACGAGCGTCCCCGAAGGCGCGGTGCGTCGCGCGGCTCGGCTACGCGTGTCGGGTAACCGGTTCCGACCCGATCGCTGTGCGTGGATGCGCGTATCGTGTTATGATGTTGCCGGCGGCCACACACACATAACTTCTTAAAGCCAGAGGTGTTTGCCTGGGGTTTGAACCTCGAGGCTATCACTATTATCGAAGTTATGTGTGTAATTTCAAAAAACCATCGCGCTTTTTGATGGTAATAAAATATGTCGATAGGAAACCAGCATACCACAGACTCATAGAGTCTTCCTCAAGGAATTACTAAGGTGTATAGTATGCCAATGTGGTTGATGATACACCAAAGCCTAATGTGGGACGTATATTGACTGATTATGAGGATTCCTGTACCAAAGTTTGAATTGCCGTACAGAAAATAGTATACCACGCGACAGACGTGCCAGGCGACCATGAGAACACTAAAGAGATGGCGGTGATCAAGAAGGGTCCTATTCCTGCGAACACGACGTGCAACTGGAGCGCGGAGATGGAACTCCCCGCCATGAACGTGTACAACCTCGACAGTTGCAGGTTAATTGACATCTACCACATTTTTGAGGTAAGTTGTTACGATTAGTGGCGGGACTTCCATAGAAGCCCAAAAACGTTAAACGTTAATTTTGTAATATCTGGTTTATATTTACTTATTATGAGGATTTGTTAAATAAAGATTTCTAGCTTAAAAATTACAATTCGGAATTTTAAAAGGCAAACTGCGCTTTTGGACTTCTATGGAAATACCGCCACTAGTTACGATACATCTTGATATTCTATTGCCCGCATCTGCCTTCTATCTGGCGTTTCCTCAGCCTGATACCAGGGTCTGCCTTTAATGGCAATCTCCTTCACTTTGCTCGATCTTTGGCATCCTCGTTGTAACGCCTAAGTTGAGTCTCGATCTCGATTGTAAGTTGTGCTTAGTGTTCATCTTTATGGTGTTCATGTAGTAGTCCAAGTTTATTATGTTTCTATTTCTAACTAAATATGATATCTGCTTAAATAAAGACTTACATAAGTTCAATATAACTTATAACACGTATCTCGATAATTGATACTCTAGGTGGACTGAACGACTTCACTGCAATAACATTTTTAATAATATAAAATAATATGCTCTTTTCAATTTTAGAGTAGGTAAAATGTATACTTTTTTTTAGTAATTAAATATTCAGTAACAGCACAAATAAAAACGATAATAGGCTCGACGTCTATCACTAGAACTTGAAAGCCTTTGACAAAGCAGGGATAAATGTACCAATACCTAGATAACTAAATCAAGAATAAACTAAAAAATGTAACCTAGAACTTCACAGCACACTGCAGTCCTTGTCTAGTTCACTGAGATATTATAGATGTGGTATCTAAATTGTCTTTTTCAGGTTGTAGTGGAAACATCAGCCTATCACACAAACGAAGACCAATGCTGTGGTATACTTATAGGGTCAGTCCCCATAGCTGGCAGCCAGGATATCTTACCCAAGGGCGTTCAATGCGAGTCTAACCAAGCCGTCGATAGGCAAAATACGCAAGGAGTGACGTCATCTTACCCACAACCTAATCAAGGTGCTCCCTATCCAACCACAACTCCGTACCCCCAAGTCCCTCCATACCCTGATACTACCGGATATCCAGGATCTAATCCGCCTGATCCAATAGCAAACCAATCCTTTCCAGGTGGAAATCCAGTTGCTATCACTCCTTACCCAACTAACGAAGGAGGTCCCTACCCTCCGACAATCTGTCCTTATCCCACAACGCCGCCACTCCCGTACACGAATCCCGGATGGAACCAGAATGTTTCTAGCACCACCACTGCATTTTTAAAAACTGGGATATTAGGGTTTGGAGTGCAACCTCCGAGCAACAACCTGACGGTGACAGGATCCAAGGCGTCTTACGTAAGCAATTAATTAATAATAACAAATATATGTAGCGCAAACCTCGGCTTGCCATAAGAATATATAAATATGTAAGTAATGGTTGCCTCGTGGTCTCGCGGCACAAGTATGTGCCGTGCGGTCCTGGGTTCGATTCCCGGGTCGGGCAAAGTGTTATTGGGGTTTTTCCATTAGGGAATTCTCAGTAGCAGCATGGAGTCTGGAATTGTGCCCGAAAAACGGCAATAGGCTCGCCCCCTATTACGTGGGACTGATACATACCTGGCGAAATGTGGATGCCGAAATGCACCTCTGCCTACCCCTTCGGGGAATACAGGCGTGAGGTTATGTATGTATGTAATGGCCTCGAGGTGCAGGAGCGCGGTCGTCTCGGCGGTCGTGCGGGTTCAACCCCAGGCACACGCCGCTGACTTTTCAAAGTTATGTATGTTTTCACAGTGAATTATCACTTTAACGGTGAAGCACAACATCGTTAGGAAACCTGCACACCTAAAAGTTCATAGGATTTTTTTCTACTCCGCCAACCCACACTAAGCCAGTGAGGTGGACTAAGGCCTAAACCCTCTCAGTTGTAGAAGAGACCCGTGGACAGCAGTGGGACGTATATGGGCTGATGAAAATATAGATAGAAAATTTTGTAAATAGATTTCACGATGAGCAGAAATACCGTTTTTAGTTGTAATAATGTAACTTGTTAATGTGACTTGCTTTAATTTAAGTTCGAAGGCAAAGGGTAACTTTGGATCGCTGCGCTATTTTAGTGAGATAGTAAATATAGGAAATAATTATGTTGTTACAGACCCCGAATCCAATGAACCCCTATGTAGGGGGCAGCGCTCTAGCACCTTCCACTTCTACTGCCGAATATCCAGGATCTAATCCGCCTTATCCAATATCAAACCAATCCTTTCCAGGTGCTAATCCAGTTGCTATCCCTCCATACCCAACTAACGAAGGAGGTCCCTACCCTCCGACAGGCTGTCCTTATCCCACAACGCCGCCACCCCTGTACACGAATCCTGGATTGAATCAGAATGTTGCTGGAACCACCACTGCATTTTTAAAAACTGGGACTTTAGGGTTTGGAGTGCAACCTCCGAGCAACAACCTGACGGTGACAGGATCCAAGGCGCCTTACGTAAGTATTAAATTAATAAATATTGTAAAAAGAAAGTGATGTTAAACATGATTAGGAGAAATATCGATATAAGTTGGTTAATTGTTATGTACCTTAAGTTCGATAGTCAAGGTTAACTTTGGATCGCTGTGCCATTTTAGTAAGATAGTAAATATAGGAAATAATTATGTTGTTACAGATCCCGAATCTAATGAACCCTTACATAGATGCCAGCGCGCCTGCACCTTCCACTCCTGACGATGAAAATAGTAAGTGTCGATTCATTTCAGACGGTTTCTTGTTCTTAGTTGCGAATAGAACAGTATTTCATCATTAGCCGAAAGACGGCAATTGTTAAACATATGTAGGTCTCTTACACTATCGCGTTTAAACGGCAACACAGCTTTTGATGATTTTTGGTAAACACTTCGGTGTCTTGGACAAGAAAATGGACTCCCTTTTATATTGCAACCGAAATAAGGCAATAGCGGTTTTAATAATAATGAAAATAACGGCATAAAGCCATACAATACGGTATATTCAGGGTGTAAAAAGACCGTAATCGAGAACTACGACAGGATAAGCCACGGTGATTACAAACATTGGCATAGTGATGTTATGTGATTAGGAAAACGTCAATGATTTTTTTAGCGGGATTTTTAACGTCAATGTGTTTAATAATCACCTTCTTCTTACACCTGTATACAGGGTGTATTCAGACCGTGATCGGAAACTAAGGCAGGTAATAGCTACGGTCATTACAAACCCCCCTTTTTTTACGAGAGGAAAGCTCTTTAAGCTCCCCTGTTCGGTACCTCGGAGAGGCCGAAAGGGGTATGTCGGGGTCTCTGGCCTTCCAACTCGGCGCGCGGAACAATTGTCCGCTTTAGCTCAAACCCCCTGGCGTTGAAGAAAATCGTGACAAAAAAATTGACGTTTTCCTAACAATCATAGATATTAAATGGATGTGGTTGTAAGGAAAACGTATTTTTATTTTTTGTCGGTATTTTTTTTATGTCACTGTGTTCATAATCACCGCAGCTATTATCTGCCTTAGTTTCCGATCACGGTCTGAATAATTTTAGAGAATCAAGTTGCTTCGGCACGATGCTCATATACATATACATACATACATAAACTCACGCCTGCATTCCCCGAAGGGGTAGGCAGAGGTGCATTTCTGCACCCACATTTGCGAGCCTATTGCCGTTTTTCGGGCACCATATACATATATATTTTACAAAAACCTTATGGCAAGCCTTATGGGAAATTACATTGTTATGACTGATGTAACATAAATGGCCTTTTCATTTCTTTTTAATTCGACAATATATTTGGATATAAAAGTTATTACTATGCCAAAAATTAAACTAATTTAACACGACCCATAAGTCCTTAAAAAAGCCTTGACTATCACCTCAATATGCCTACCTATAAATTGGCTTTACTTTCCTTTAGTCAAAATGTTGGTTGTTTTGCTTTGTCAGTAATAGTACACAATAACTTGGTCAATAAACAATGGCTTTCTATGTCTCCGAAATACCAGTGTATTAAGCTAGTTTTTTTTATAGAATTCCCTGCTTCTTCCTTACAATAATTGCCAAGCAATTTGTACAAACATACGATTTTGTTACAGAATCACTGATCGGCGGCAACAAGAACTCCGCTTCCTAATGGTACTATTAAGTATTTATTTATTCCTGTACAAAACTGAAATGATAAATACAGTACAGGGACTCAAACATTATCATGTGGAAACGTACAGGCGAAGGATTTAACATTCGTCCTAAAGTGGACAGTATGCTTTATGACAGACATTTCACGTCGTTGAATTATTATGCATAAATCCTAACCCAGTAACGGTACTTCCATGTCATCATGTCATCAGCCCCACTACGTCCCACTGCTGGGCTCGGGCCTCCTCTACAACTGAGAGGGTTTAGGCCCTAGTCCACCACGCTGGCCTAGTGCGGGTTGGCGGACTACACACCTAAGAAATTTCTAGGTACTTTTTAGGAACTTTTTAGGTGTGCCGGTTTTATGACGATGTTTTCCTTCACCGTTAAAGCAAGTGATAATTCATTGTGAATACACACATAACTTCGAAAAGTCAGAGGTGTGTGCCTTGGGTTTGAACCTGCGACCGTCGAAATTCTCGACCGCTTCCCTAAACCAAAACCGTTACATGTTAATTTTGTAATGTATAGTTCATAATTGTTTTGTCAAATTGCTTATGTTAAATAATGATTTAAAGCTTAAAGATTATTATTTGAATTTTAATAAGGCAAGCTGGGCTTGTAGTCTTCTATGAAAGTACCGCCACTTTTATTTTTAAAGCCTTTACCTAAGATAACCGTCGTAATGACACACTTAAGTACGTCGTGTTTCGGCGTATTTACTAAGATAATTATTTTTGAATTTTTATAAGATTTTTATATTTTTATAAGAAATAAAATGTTAAATATTGTTTTGAAATGTTGTAAGTAAAGTACACATTTATATTAGTAATAATTGTTATACAATAAGCAGACTATTGAAGTTCGCCTTAAATTGAGACTGTAATTTTTTTTTTAATATTTAAAAATTTACAAATATTTTTTGGAATACTAACATATTTCCAGTCTATAATTTTGTTTATAAAGTTAAATGTTTAACAGCTTAAAAGACTGATATTATTTTAATAAAGCAACGACTAAATACTACACGAAAATGAATCCAATATATTAATGTGTCTTGTATAGTTACTCTACGTTTAAATCATATACCTAGTTATGCAAGTCAATTGTATGAAATTTTATATTATATACTACTAGCTTTTGCTCGCGACTCCGTCCGCGTAGACTACAGCGTTGGGTTCAGAAAGAAAATAAGTTGTAGCCTTTTCGTATATTTTAAACTGAAAAGGTACTAATCTTATATAGCCTGCATCTCAAAATCCTTTCTTAGGGGATGCCTACGTCATAGTAGCTTTATGCATGCAAAGTCTCAGCCCGATCGGTTTAAAATTGTCAATGTTTCATACAAACTTTCATCCCCTATTTTATCCCGTTGTGGGTAGAATTAATCAAAATCCTTTCTTAGCGGATGCCTACGTCATAACATCTACCTGCATGCCAAATTTCAGCCCGACCCGTCCAGTGGTTTGGGCTGTGCGTTGATAGATCACTACGTCAGTCAGTCAGTCACTACACGGCAATAGTTTAGTATGAAATAGCTTAAAATTGACGATTCAAAAGAACTAGTATTTGAATAAAGTCTATTTGAATAAAGATAATTTGACTTTGACTTTGACTATCACTATTTGTTACGTATATACTAGTCTCACCGTCTTTTCCATGTGCCTCAAATCTATAAATAGGAGTAATATTAAGTGATAAGTCTTAAGTAAGAAGTAACTATGTGAAGTTTTAATACTTAAACTTTAAGGTATATGAAACCTACGTTAGTGTATTCACCGCCTTGCTTGACTTAACAGCCTTATTGTATAAGTTATACCTTAATGATGTTCATGTGCTTTTATGTTAATTTTTACGAAGTTTATACAACAAGAATATCGCAACCGTCATTAGTTTGACATATTACGTAGATGTGTAATGTTAATCTGATTTGCAAATTTTATTATATGACTATTTTTATTTGCTAAGGTATTTTTATTTGAAATTATTAAAGGAACAGCATCTGTTGCGCTGTCGGATATAAATAATAATAAATACACCCAAAAGTCACATACATAGTTCTGATCACACACTAAGATACAAGTTGTGAGTGTCAATACAAGTCCTAAGTATAAACAGTTGGCGAACAGTAAGTACATTATGTATTAAGTTAAGTATGGGTTAATGCTTTGCCTTTTTGGAAAATTTTAAAAAACAAACTGGCAATGCCAACGAGCCAAGAAATTGTAAATAGGGATGGCGATCTGAGATCGATTAATCGAAGAATCGACAGTACTGAATCGATTCAGTGGATCGATATTTCACCCTTGAAAATCGCCATTAGATTTTTTTTGGTGTTAACACTAAATGGTACTGAACCTAATGGGTTCGAATCCCGGGTCGGGCAAAGTGTTATTGGGTTTTTCCATTAGGAAATTCTCAGTAGCAGCACGGGGTCTGGAATTGTGCCCGAAAAACGTCAATAGGCTCGCCCCCTACTACGTGGGACTGATACATACCTCTCGAAATGTGGGTACAGAAATACACCTCTGCCTACCCCTTCGGGGAATACAGGCGTGAGGTTATGTATGTAAGTATGTACATATTTATTATATGTTCATGAAAAGTAAGTTTTGAGTCAACTATCGAGCCCAGGTCATGAGTTTCATGTACCCTATTCCTCCCAATGCCAAAACAAGTGCTTTTCACCTATGTCATGATTTGACATTTAGAAGTATTAAAAAGCAACCTATTCAATGAACTCTCAACTGAAAATAGCATTAATGTCCTTCTGTTCTGTTTCTGTATTCTTAGGTGACGTTAGTTGCCTTTATTAGATTAGAATTGCCGCTGGGTGGTGAGTGGGTGGTTTTAACAACTAAAAACATTAAACAATCACTAAAACTTTCAAAGGTTTGTCGTTTGAATAAAGAAGCGATTGACATGTGATGACATACACAAACGTCTGTTGATAAAAATTGTTCCATTTATTATTATTGTTGTATATTATTTCACCCTTTTACTGTTTATGCACCTACCTTTTATCTCTGCATCACCCAAAGGTTGACTGTTAGAGAATGCCTCAGGCATTAAGTCCGCCTTTATACGCAATGTGTAAAAAGCATAAATAAATAAATAAATAAAAATGTTTAAGAATACAATCCGTTAAACAACGTCATTTAGTGAAAGTTTCATTAGTATTTAGTTAAATGAACTAACTGTTTTCAAATAACTGTAAGGCTGCCATGTAAACATACAGATGGCGTTAATGTAATAGTGATGGACCTAATAGTAATTCTGACTCCGGAGTCCGGATTAAATATCGAGGAGTCGTATATGAAAAAATCAACGGTGGAAAATAAATCGATATTATTAATAGATTTTTCGAATTCGATGATTTTTTCACATCCCTATTGTAAACAATACGAGTATTAATAACATCACCCGGGCCGACCGGCTAGTGAGTGTTCAGTGTGAGTGTGACTCGTGGTCTGTGCTTTTAGCTTACAGTAGTCTGTACACCACAGATTCCTATTTACTATAGTGGTTTGTACTTTGTTCCGTGAAATAATAACATTAGTTACAATGGGGTTTAAAGAATGTAGAATATTTTTAAGTAGTCCAAATTGTACCTTCTATGTTGGTCAAGTCCTGCACGGCAGGATGGAATTCGATCTAGACAAGATGGAAACTTTTCGAGGTAAGTTTTTTAATCACCTAGTTAACCTTAATCATCAGTATACAGTATGAGTAGTATACTGTATAACAAGTAGCAACAAAAGGTGATTTCAAAGATATGTGAACGAGCTTCAAAGTAGCTTCAGTAATTTTATTAAATTACTCTGGAGAGCTTCATGTAGAGTCACCACGGTGTCGTATTTAATCGTATCGATATATAATTAATCGGTATGCGTCAAAATTATATTTTATTTGCGGAAAACGGAAATAAGTTTTCTATATTTTTTGCTATATCATACAAACCAGCCAGTAACTAATTAACTATGTACCTATGTATGTCAAGCATCGTGATATTATCGATCGTGTAACAAAATATACATTACTATAAAACATACGCTTTGTTATTCGTGGAACGGCAACGGATAAGTAAAATAGACCCTTTTTTTAATGGATTTTTCGTCGCCCATGTTATCATCATTGATGCTAATAATTTTGAATTCAATAATTAAAAATAACCTAACATCTTCCCCAATCAAACATTAAACCTATTATATTATGTTGTTTTTAAATATTAATTGCATATTGACGACGAAGTTAAAACCATTATTATCATGAATGCACAGCTGATCATTCTAATACGATGGCGACTGCATTAAATTAAACTTTCCAAGAAATTGGTAAATCTCGTCTCTTTTTCTTTCTATTTATAACTGTTTCGACGAAATTTTCTATATTTCGTCTTTTTCTGATTTTTTTTATACTGGCACGGCAAAGTGACTCCACTGTACCTGATGGTAAGCACCATAATGCTGTGGTGCATCATTAGAATATTTTCGGCTACTTCCATGGTGCAGCAATTTTATTAATTTTCCATTATTACAAATGTAGAGAGTGATATTGCATCGATATACACCTACGTTAAAAATCGGAAAGTACAGTGCACCGGCCAGACAAGGACGCAAGTGAGCCAAGTTTATTTGCGTCGGGCCTTCCCTCTGCGTCATCCAAGCTCCGTTCAAATAGGTGGAAGGTCGGAATTACTAAATTAAATGTGTAATTTAGCTTGCCCCTGTTTGTCCATGTTGTTGAACATTTTTATTGACGAATAAGTATTTTTATTTATCATACTTTATTGTACACCACAACACATACAGAAACATGAATTAGGAATAAAATAGGTAAGAAAAAGAGTGGAACAAATGGCGGTCTTATCGCTGAATGCGATTTCTTCCAGACAACCGTAGGATGGAGTGGAAAGTATAAGAAAAACCAATAATAAATAATAAAAAAAAAAATCTACTTATAAAAAGTAATTTATATTCAACGTTCGTTGTTTTTGTTTAATTAAAAAGTGATTCTATCGATTAAAAGTTTGTTTAATTAGCCTTATAAATTAACTATAAAGTGAACAGTTTAATTAAACTTTAATAAATCAAATTTAATTTAATTTATTTTTTAAGGATTCTCTTCTTAGTTCCGTTATTAAGTAAACGAGTGCAATTCGTTCGAGAGATTCAGGGATTTTTCATTAGAAAGCTTGCTTTTAGCAGTATAGAGTTAATGTGTGCATGGATACGCCGATACAGTAACATGGGCCGTGGTTTTATATACACGGATTTACATACGGTGCAGTATATAATAGCTTCCAGGGCCTTCAATTCTAGGAATTTAATTGTATTTAAGGTATGGTATCGATGGTTACAAGTAGGGCGGAAGTTAAATACAAGTGATAGATTACATTATTTGTATGGAACAGCTGATGTCTCTCCTTTTGGTAACTGGTGCTTATTGCTACTTAATTTTGAGATAGGGCCCACGATGCCCCGTTCTAGCTGCGGCCCACGTTTCGTCTCGTCTAACACGAAATTATTTCTAGGTGTATATGCAAAAATAAAAGGTTTCTGCTACGTGCACTGGACGACCAGACACACGAGGCGCGTGGATTTCCGAAGCCACGAGTACACAGTGAATCACGACGCATATGAGGAGTACATTAAGAAGAAGACGTATTTAGTTGGAGGAGAAAGTGGTACGTCAGCTCAACATTCTTCAAAAAGTCTTTTCTTATGTGTTTAAATAGTATACGTCGAGTCAATGGCAAATGTTACTAAGTAATCAGCAGAGATGTTTGACACCGCAGAACAGTTGTGGCACGCCTTTTAAAATGATTGGAATGTAGTAGTCCACCTTCATGGCAAAAGCAACAATCGTTTGTAAAGTCTAAAATCCGTGTGTGCTACACATTTTCGTAGTAATGAGTTCTCTTCAGTTAACGCTCTATGAAACCTTCGCTGCATCACGTCACAATCCAGTACGGTTTGTTTTTAGGGTTCCGTACGTCCGAATAAAAAAACGGAACCCTTATAGGGTCACTCCTGTGTCCGTCTGTCCGTCGCGTCGGGCACAGTCCATTATCTCCGAATCTACTAGACCGATTAAGTTGAAATTTGGTACACATATCAATTTCTTAGACCCAAATGCAGAGGTGTGACGTGAAGATGAAATCTGTATATTATATAGGTATAGGTGGAAAACTAAAAAATAATAATTGAAAACTGCATCGTATGCCATATCAAATGGAAGGTATAGTTGTGATGATCTAATGTATTTCTTGTAATTTTAAAACAAATAGTTTCCAAGTTATTCAAGAAAATAGACGAAAATTGACCATCCCCCCCCCCCCCTTATCTCCGAAACTAATGATTATAGGGAAACCTACAAGAAGTCCATGATATTAAAATAACATGGTAAATCACTCAATATTGTGCGTACCAACTTACATTTGCAGGTGGAATGTATGGGAGAACATATTTTTCAACTCCCAATGTAAAATTTTGTTGAATCGGTTTATCGGTTTTATATGAATATTTAATGAAAAAAGAAAGCCCACAGCCACACATTCTACGACCAATATTTTAGGAGATATTAATTTTTAAATTGAATTCCGGTATGACAAATAAATGCTTCGTAAGGCGAAGGCCCTTACTATTGTGCGTACGGAACCCTTTTCACGCGAGTCCGACTCGCACTTGGTTTTTTAATTTAGGCACTTATTCCCCGTTTATTCCGTCCCAGTCAAAGCACAGTGATCGTCTCGCCATCACTTCCCGAATCGTCTATGTTCTAGAGAGCCCATTGCATCACAACTTAAGGTCATCTGACCACCACACCTGCCCAATTACAACATAGTCATACATACTATATAAACTTTTCCAGGTGAACACCACCTTGAGCCAGGCCACCACGTGTTGCCCTTTGAGTGCCTGATCCCAGCAACCTGTCCGTCGTCATTCGAAGGCGCTCACGGACATGTGCGCTATGAAATTAAAGTTGTCGTAGATCGCGCCTTCAAATTCGATCATCAGAAAAAAGTGACTTTCAAAGTCATTTCACCTGTGGATTTGAACCTACATCCTCTTTACAAAGTGAGTGTTTTATATTTTTAGCGGGCCATGAAAGTTCGAGAGGGCAATTTTTGGGTTACAAGTAAAATTTTACATCGCTTTATGCCAATCGTATCCATGTCATCCAAAACTCGCCAATTCATATCTTTGCAAGATTAGGAAGCTGTGGATGGTTAACCAGTCGAATTGTTCTCTCTTTCCTATAATCTTGGTCCTTTAAGCGTAATGTGAATATCACAACTGGACGGCTTCAGTATTTCCTGTGCCGATAGATGACCACTTGCTCTGTTAGGGCAGTGCCTACTTAAAGTACTTTGTCACTTTGCCTCATCGCTTTTTTAATAGGACCCAGTACAGTTCGAAATCTTAAACACATTCTGCTGCTGGTGCTTCAGTGCGGGATCTTGTCAGACCCTGGTCAAACTGAAGGCGGGGAGCTACTGTCCGGGACAGACGATGCCTATTGAAGTCAGCTGCAAGAACAACAGCACCGTTAATATTGGAGCCATCAAGTTCTTTTTGGAAAAGGTTAGTGATGAATATTATCATTCTATTTAAAATCTTTCTTTCTTGACTTTACCTTTCTAACTTTTAGGTGTGCAGGTTTCACCACGATATTTTCTTTCACTGTTAAAGTACGTGATAATTCTTTGTTAATGCACACATAATTCGAAAAGTCGGAGGTATGTGCGTACTGCGTGGGGCTTGAACCCGCGACCGTCAAGATTCCCGACCACGTGTCTAAACAGCGAGGACATCACTACCATCGAAGTTATGTAGGTAATTCTAAATAAGTATCGCGCTTTTTGATGGTACTAAAAATATCGATAGGAAACCAATATACCACAGACCCACACAGTCTTCCTCGACGAATTACTCAGGTGTATAAAGTCCATCAACCCGTACTAGGCCAACGTAGTAGACTAATGAAACGTCATAGCCTAGTAGTGGGACGTTTATAAGCTGAAGATGAAGATTTTTGTACCAAAGTTTGAATTGCCGTACAGAAAATAGTATACCACGCGACAGACGTGCTAGGCGACAATGAGGACACTAAAGTCATGGCAGTGATCAAGAAGGGTCCTATTCCCGCGAACACGACGCGCAACTGGACCGTGGAGATGGAGGTCCCCGCCTTAAACGTGTACAACCTCGACAGCTGCAGGTTCATTGACATCTACCACTTGTTCAAGGTAAGTGGTTACAATACATCTTTATCTTCTATTGACCGCATTTGTCTTCTACCTGGCGTTTCCTCAGCCTGATCCCAGGGTCTGCCTTCAATGGCAATCTCCTACACTTTGCCCGATCTTTGGCATCCTCGTTGTGACGCCTAAGTTGAGTCTGGATCTCGATTGCAAGGTGTGCTTCGCGTTCATCTTTATGGTATTCATGTTGTAGTCCAAGTTTATTATGTTTCTACTTATAACTAAATATGATATCTGCTTATATAAAGACTAACATATGTTCAATATAACTTATAACACGTATCTTGATAATTATTGATACTCTATGTGGACTGAACGACTTCATTGCAATAACATTTTAATCCTCATTTATAAAGGACTGCCACGTTTATCCCGTGGAATAAGAATACGTGGAAAATGTATACTTTTTAGTAAGGAAATTTTCAGTAACAGCAGAAATAAAAACGATAATAGGCTCATCGCCTATTACTAGGAACTTGAAATAACAAAATACATGTAAATATATCAAGAATAAACTTAGAAATGGGATCTAGAACTTCACAGCACACAGCTGTCCTGGTCTACTTCGCTGAGATATTATAGATGCAGTATCTAAATTGTCTTTTTCAGGTTGTAGTGGGAACATCAGCCTGTCACACAAACGAAGATCAATGCTGTGGTATACTTATAGGGTCAGTCCCCATATTTGGCAGCCAGGATATCTTACCCAAGCCCGCTCAATGCGAGTTTAATCAAGCCGTCAATAGGCAAAATACGCAAGGAGTGACGTCATTTTACCTACCACCTAATCAAGGTGCTCCCTATATAACCACAACTCCATATCCTGTTACTGCCGGATTTCCAGGATCTAATCCGCCTGATCCAATAGCAAACCAATCCTTTCCAGGTGCCAATTCAGTTGCTATCGCACCATACCCAACTAACCAAGGTCCCTACCCTCCGACAGGCTGCTCTTATCCCACAACGCCGCCACCCCCGTACACGGATCCCGGCTTGAACCAGAATGTTTCTGGAACCACCACTCCATTTTTAAAAACTGGGACTTTAGGGTTTGGAGTGCAACCTCCGAGCAACAACCTGACGGTGACAGGATCCAAGGCGCCTTACGTAAGTATTAAATTAATAAATATTGTAAAAAGAAAGTGATGTTAAACATGATTAGGAGAAATATCGATATCAGTTGGTTAATTGTTGTGTACCTTAAGTTCGATAGTCAAGGTTCACTTTGGATCGCTGTGCCATTTTAGTAAGATAGTAAATATAGGAAATAATTATGTTGTTACAGATCGCGAATCTAATGAACCCTTACATAGATGCCAGCGCGCCTGAACTCTCCACACCTGGCGATGAAAATAGTAAGTGTCGATTCATTTCAGACGGATTCTTGTTCTTAGTTGCGAATCATCATCATCATCATCAGTCCAAATACGTCCCTTAGTTGCGAATAGAACAGTATTTCATCATTAGCCAAAAGACGTCCATTGTTAGACGTATGTAGGTCTCTTACACTATCGCGTTTAAACGGCAACACAGCTTTTGATGATTTTTGGTAAACACTTCGATGTCTTGGACAAGAAAATGGACTCCCGATTTTATGTTGCAACCGAAATAAGGCAATAGCGGTTTTAATAATAATGAAAATAACGGCATAAAGCCATACAATACGGTATATACAGGGTGTGTTCAGACCGTGATCGGAAACTAAGGCAGGTAATAGCTACAGTCATTACAAACCCCGTGGCGTTGAAGAAAATCCCGACAAAAAATAAAAAAAATGACGTTGTTATGACTGATGTAACATAAATGGCCATTTCTTTTTAATTCGACAATATATTTGGGTATAAAAGTTATTACTGTGCCAAAAATAATCTAATTTATTAATTATCATTTTAAGTCGCAAAACCTGCCTTTCACGACCCACAAGTCCTTAAATAAGCCTTGACTATCAGCTCAATATGCCTGCCTTTCTAGGCACTTTACCCTCACCACTTTATGGACTCAACCTCTCTTTTATCAAAATTTTGGTTGTTTTACTGTGTCAGTGTATTTTAATTAATTTTTAATTTTCTGTATCCTACATGCCAGTGTATCATACAATTAAGCTACATGTTTTATGCAATTCCCTTTTTTCTCTTTACAAATATTGCCAAGCAATTTGTACAAACATATACGATTTTGTTGCAGAATCACTTATCGGCGGCAACAAGAACTCCGCTTCCTGATTGAATTTCTATTAGTAATTTATTATTAAGTATTTATTTATTCCTGTACAAAACTGAAATGATAAATACAGTAAAGGGACTTAAACACTATCACGTGGAAACGTACAGGCGAAGGCTTGAACAGTCATCTCCAAAGTGGACAGAACAGACATTTCACGTCGTTGAATTAATATGCATAATAAACCATAACCGAAGATAACCGTCGTAATGACACACTTGACCCTTAATTCGACAGTATATTTCTTGTTAGAGCAACGACAATCTAACTTGATTGTTGGGAGTGCTTCAGGATTCAAATAAATAATAAATAAATAAATACACCCAACAGTCACATACATAGTTCTGACTCCACACTAGGATACAAGTCCTGTGTCATGTTCGGTCTCACAAACACCCAGACCCGAAACAAATATTTGTGGATCACACAAACATTTGTCTCGGTGCGTGGATCGAAACCGCGACCTCTCGTTTCGCAAGCTGGCATCTAGCCAACTGCGCCACGCCACGCCATAAAATTCCTCTTTCCAAAGTAAATATTCAGGACTGTATATTCTTCTTTTTCGGTAGTTGCGTAACTAATGACAATATTGCGTCATTCTTATACTAATTTAGGGCTCGCACTACTTAATCATATAATCTAAGTTATTATGCAGAGTTTTATCCTGTCAATTGAATTTGAAAATTAATAAAATATCCGCGAGAAAAGTGGCGGATACGGATACGGACACAGGCCTAAATTCTCCCGCGGATACGGATATCCGGAATCACTAGTTGTAATGATCGTAAAAATGCAATTTAAAAGTCTGTTGAATTAAGGGTTTAGTACGTCGTGTTTCGGCGTCCTTTAAAAAAATAATTATTTTTGAATGTTTATTTTTATAAGAAATAAGATTTTTGATATTGTTTTAAAATGTTGATTTTATATAATGCAAAGCAAATTAAGCTGATAATAAAGTACTCAATTATTAGAAATAATTATAATTATAGGTACATAAATGCAGACTATTAAAGTTCGCCTTAAAATAAGACTGGTATTTATAAAAAAATAAAAACTTTACAAAAAAAACAGAATACTAAGATATTTCCAGTCTATAATTTTGTTTATAAAGTTAAATGTTTAAAAGATTAAAAGACTGATATTATTTTAATAAAGCAACGACTAAATACTACACTAAATAATGCACGAAAATGAATCCAATATATAAATGCGTCTTGTATACTTAGCTAATAGCTACTATATTATGTTTAAATTATATAGCTATTTATATAAGTCAACTGGCTATGAAATTTTATTTTGTATACTATTTGTATCTCTTATGCTCTACCATGAACAGGTAATTACCATCAGAGAAGTTAACAAAATAGTTTATAACAGAATCATTTTACTAATATTAGACAATACGGCAATACATAAAGATTCTCGCTAATTTAACAATCTTTACGACTTGCAGATTTATGGTTAAATATCTGCAGTCATATCTAAAAATAAGAACAATGCCTGTTTAAATAAAGTTAAAAAAATACAAATAATGAACAGGTAAATATAAAAAAAAAACTAAATGTAAGTTGTGGCGTGTTGCTAACGCCACAAGTAATGTTACTACATCTTATCGTCTTTTCAATGTGTCTTAAATTATAAATATAAGTAACTAATTGCCCGATCCGGGAATCGAACCCAAGACCTGTAGATCGCACGGCACATACTTGTGCCGCGAGACCACGAGGCAGTCTGAAACTTTAAGGTATAGGAAATCTATGTCAGTGTATTCACCGCCTTACTCGACTTAAAAGTTTTATTCTATAAGTTATACTCGTACCTTATTGATGTTCATGCGTTTTTATGTTTATTATTACTAGGTTTGTATGCAAAGGTATGATAACCCCGTCATAAGTTTTTCATACTTACGAAAATGTTGTTAATGTGTATGGGAAATTTTATTATATGTCGATTTTTTAAGCAAAGGTATTTTTATTTGAAATTATTGATTGTTGCCTGTGTTACGCATATACATCAGTACCATGTGATACAAGGGGCGGCAGGTTAAATTATAAAATATTTGCATCATCATCAGCCCAAATACGTCCCACTGCTGGGCACGGGCCTCCTCTACAACTGAGAGGTGTTTAGGCCTTAGTCCACCACGCTGACCTAGTGCGAGTTGGCGGACTACACACCTAAGAAATTCCTAAGAACTTTTATTTTTTTTAGATGTGCAGGTTTTATCACTATGTTTTACTTCACCGTTAAAGCAAGTGATAATTCATTGTGAATACACAAATTACTCCGAAAAGTCAGAGGTGTGTGCCTGGGGTTTGAACCTGCGACCGCCGAAATTCCTGGGTATTTGTGAGACAGAAATATCTCTTAGCTTCTTATACCAAAGCCAAAAACTTTAAAACAGGAAACGTTCATCTATTGGGTGGATTTTTAATAAGCAAAACTATAGTAACAAAACTGCTTCAAAAGTAAGAGCCGTGCGATATGGAGCCCCGAGTTGGGCACATTGTTATTGGGTTCTTCTGTTTAAAGTTGAAGTTCTCAGTAGCAGCTTGGAGCCTGAAAATTTGATGCAAAATCCTCAATTGACTTTCCATTTATTACATGGAATTTTAATGTTAAACAGCTGGCGAAATGAGGGAGTAAAAATGCACTTTTGTCTACACCAACACTGATGTAAGTATAATAAATACACCCAACAGACACATGCATAGTTCTGACCCCACAGTAAGATACGAGTCCTGTGTCGTGGGTATCAGAAACTACGAGAGACTTTTCGGACTCACAAACACCCAGACCAGTAACAAATATTTGTGGATCACACAAACATTTGTCTCGGTGCGGGGATCGAACCGCGGCCTCCCGATTCGCAAGCTGGTGTCTAGCCAACTGCGCCACGGGTTTGTCTAGTATGTGTGTGAATTTTTTCTTTGAAAAATAATACTCCAGTTAAAATTTGGGAAATGCAAGACATATGGCAACACTATTAAGCAGCTGTCAATTCTCAAAACCGAATATAAACAAACCAGCAGGCGAGCCGGTCGACGCCGGCGCCAGTTGAAGTCTGTATTTACGGAGTGTTCATGTGTGTTTAGTTTTTTTTTTATTTACCATGGGATTTGACGAAGGCCGAATAGTTTTAGATAGTTTAGACCGCATATACTATGCCGGCCAAGTTTTGCATGGCAAATTGGAGTTCGATCAGGACAAAGTGAAAACTTTTCGAGGTGAGTTGTTGTGGATAATAAACAAAAATTGTGACCTTCAGCAACAGCTTGATATTCGGAGCGCGGGCGCCTACAGCCGGAATTCACATTAACATAATGTGCGAACAGTAAATGCGCTGCTATGCTATTGAATAATCTTATTATCTCTTTAGATTATAATATCTGTCATATAGTTGGTTCATTGCATTTTCGAAAATACTTGACGACAGTTTGTTCGCAATTCGCATATTGAATGAGTGGAGCATGATATTTTTAATATGATCACGAAGCATAACATATTCGTCGGCGATATTTCATCCAAGAAAAAAGTTCCGATAAGCGAAAAAAAAATTGAATGCCGGTAGAAAACTGATACCCCTGTAATAAATAATTACTCTATAGTATATTATGCATTGGAGGTTCTCCCAGAATTTTCAGAGTAAAGTTTTCTCGACAAGGTGTTCCACTTTTAAACCACCAAAGGGACTGAACGGAACCCAAACGGGCAACTTATGATAAAAAAAGTAAAGAAAACAGGATGCGAAGTTGCTTAAAATATTCGCCTTTCGTGGCCCACGACCTTGTACAGGGCAGTTCTTAGTATCAGTTAACGTTCTTTAATTTAAAAATGCCTTGTTGGTTGCGAGATGCAACCGTGCGTGGTGCGTCTTGAGGTCCCCGTTTTAATTCCCTAGTCAAAATGGTATTTAACGAATGGTATAAACGAAGTTTGGGACATGTGCTTATAAACGACAATAGGCTCACCCTTAACTATGCCAGACATAAAAACTCAACAGAGGAAACATGCTGATGTGCACCCATGTGGAAATATAGAAGTGTAAACAGGTAGGTAAGTCGTGATGGCTTTGAGGTTTAGGTACGCGGTCGAGAATTTCGACGGTCGCGGGTTCAAACCCCAGGCACACACCTCTGACTTTTCGAAGTTATGTGTGTATTCACAATGAATTATCACGTACTTTAACGGTGAAGGAAAACATCGTGATGAAACCTGCACACCTAAAAGGTTCTTAGGAATTTCTTAGGTGTGTAGTCCGCCAACCCGCACTAGGCCAGCGTGGTGGACTAAGGCCTAAACCCTCTCAATGGTAGAGGAAGCCCGTGCCCAGCAGTGGGACGTATATGGGCTGATGATGATGATGATGATGATGAAACAGGTAGTGATACAATCTAAGACGGGTAATAGATACAATGAAACTAAAAAAATATCAAAGAACAAATAAAAATATTGACGGTTTCCTAACTACCATAAAAATTACCCGTCTTGGATTTCGATCAAGGTCTATTTCCACTCTTAATGTTACAAAATATTAAAATAAATTTATTCCTTAGGCTTTTATTTAGGGTTTTCAAAGACCGTGATCAAAAATTGAGACAAGTAATACTTATGGTCGTTAGAAAAACTAAAGTTTTAACAATTCTATTCGGGATTTTTTAGCGTCAATGAGTTTGTAATCACGTTACCTATTACCTAGTCAAATAAAGCTTTAAAAAATCCTATCGGCTGCGCCAGTCAAATATAAACTCTCGGCGTGATTAAAAAATATAATTTATTTTTATTATTACACGAGTATTACATGTGTACATACAGCTAGTAACAAAAGAAGAATGGTTTAAATTAAAATACATGGGTTTTTATATTATCTTATCCTAAGTATGTGTGCTGTCACATATGCACACATGCATGGATAACATGGACCACCAAGAGCATGTTACCGGGAATCATCTGATGCAAATCGATTGCTTCGATTTCGAAAAATGGTTTCGACATCATTACTTTCATACCTAATTGATGTTATTATTTAGTGCGAACATCGCTCATGGCGTAATGCGTTTAGTGTGGTACTACCATCGTACGATATGTGGTATGGGAACGCATAACCGATTTAAATAAATTTAATTTAAAAACTACCTATCTTAGTTTTCGATCACTTCATCATCATCATCAGCCCAAATACGTCCCACAGCTGGGCACGGGCCTCCTCTACAACTGAGAGGGTTTAGGCCTTTCGATCACTTAGTGTGTATGTATAAATAGTGCTTGAAGTGATGTTAAATGGTTATACCAAATGTACTCTATACAATTTAACAGATATGTAGTATAAAAAGATCATCGGACAGACAAGGTCGCTTCGCATAAAAGCAAGGTTATCGTCGTTTGTGTTTGCGTCTGGCATTTTTACACCGTATGTTTTAATCCCGTACTGTTGCTACTAAATTAAAAAGGTTTTTTTTATTTTTTATTTATTTATTTATGGAAGACTAACAGCTACATTATAACTAGGTTAAAAAACAAAATAATTAACAAAAAGCCAATAATAAGTCTTCACTTATAGCTACAGATCAGTAAAAATAAAATAAAAAGTGTGCAATAAAAGAAAGATAATAGTTATAGTAAAAAATAAGAAAAAATAATAATAATAAATTATGTAATAAATCTGGTATATTGAAATTATTTATTGTAGTATTTTGTATTAATATTTGTAAAATATAAAAATATAAAGGAAGAGCATTGAATTGTATAATAACGGTTTATTCAGAATGTCTATTGACTTAATATATTTTTATTAATATAGAATATAAAGAAAGTGTATTGATCGAATGTCACTTAAACGACGACATCTTGTTCGTGTGATCATTGTTGAGTAGAAATTGGAGCGAGTGCAAGTAAATTGTTAAAATATAAATATATAGTTGTAACTGAAGACTGGACTATTCTTTAAAAACAGCAAGCCACATCTAC
Organism: Hemaris fuciformis; assembly: GCA_907164795.1. Classification (NCBI taxonomy): domain Eukaryota; kingdom Metazoa; phylum Arthropoda; class Insecta; order Lepidoptera; family Sphingidae; genus Hemaris; species Hemaris fuciformis. The sequence goes on from OU015447.1 coordinate 1,632,052, forward strand.
ATACATCTGTTATAGTTCAGAAGTGGAATGTTAAAAGGTATATACCTCCCGCGTGTACAGACTACGGAAGCGTCAGTTGGATTTTTGTAACGGCTAAGTATTATCGTTTTAAAACAACCGGTGAGTCTGATGCTATTTTATACTTTAATTTGTACGATATGAAATAAGTTGTAAATTAAGGCAATAGTGACCATGTACTATTCAAAAAAATTATAATCAAATTTTACAACGTGGCCTCTAAAATGATTGTTATCTACCCTATTATATAATTTTATAAAAAAAAAAAGTTTTACAATTCCATCTGCTTCGTTCAGATGTTTAAAGATTTATGCTTATGAACAAAACTATCTTTGTATGATTATTGACGATGTGAAACGAATAATTTTAGGTATTATTTATTGTGTACAAAATTAATTATTTAGAATACCCTATTAACATAGCAATATGAGTTTCAGACTAAACGATAATGCCCTTGGACGAAATCGTTGATGGCCGAGAGCGGTCACTGAGGCAGACACCGAGTCCTGTGCCAGAGCGTCATGGTCGATTGAGAGCTGAGTCAACTCGAGGCAGGCCCAGGGAACGTGGCGCCACATCCAGCACTTCCAGCCGTAAACGCAGGCACCGGAGCAGAGCCACATCCAGACATCGAAGCCGCTCCAAGCGTTTCGACCGTAGACGTAAGAGATCTCGCAATTTATCTCGAAGCAGTTCTATGTGTACTAGCAAAGATTCTTTGCGCGATGAATCGTTAGACTCTCGTAATACTAGAATTAGAAAGAGGAAAGAATGTAAAACCAATGAAATTAAATCGGATAGTGCGACAATAAGTTTATCTGCACGTGAACTTTTTGAAATACTAAAGTCGATACCTACATCAACGTCACAAAACCATTTTTCTATGAACTCAAATGCAGTTCCTGAATTTGATCCATCAAATAGAGAACAAACTGTAGATGTCTGGATTAATAAAGTAGAAGAGTGCGCAAAATTATATAATTGGAGTGATACTCAGTTAATTCATTACGCGTTGCCAAAACTATCGGGAGTGGCAAAAGTATGGTACCAGGGCTTACCGTCTGTTAATTTTGTTTGGGCTGAATGGAAGGAGAAATTGACTCTTACATTTCCCACAGTGCAAAATCACGCTCAATTGTTGCATGAGATGTTAGATAGAAAAGTTAGGTATAATGAATCTTTAGAAACTTATTTTTACCATAAAATGAATTTACTAAATCGTTGCGAAATTGTGGGAAAGAAGGCTATCGACTGCATAATTTACGGATTGGAGGATAAAGGAATTAGATTAGGAGCACAAGCAGCAAATTATTCACAACCGGAGGAACTATTAGTGTATTTAAAAACCGTCAAATCAGAGGACGTCAAGGATAGGAGACCATACTTTAAGAAATCGTCAAATGATAAGGCAAACAACAGGTCTAATACTTTGAAATGTTTTAACTGTGGGGACTTAGGACATCCTAGTTTCAAATGTGTTAAGCCTTTAGTTACATGCAGCGTATGTAAGCGATTAGGGCATCAATCAACAACCTGTAGAAGGTTACAAATACATTCAAATAATATTACAACCACTGATAATGCAGTATCTCAAGTAAAATTAGTAGGTCGATTAGACAATAAATATGTTTTGCCCATAAAAATTAATTCTGTGCCGAAAACGTGTTATGTAGACCTGGGGAGTCAGTGTAGTTTAATCAGGCAAGTTGATTTTAACGAATTGGGAGTAAGTTTAATAAAAACATCCCTGCCATCGCTTAAAGGATTTGGAGACTTTTTAATAAAACCGATAGGTAGAGCTACTATCAACTTGGAGGTTCAGGGTGTGAGTGCGGATACTGAGGTCCTAGTTGTAGAAAATGATCTGCTTAAATATCCCGTACTCTTAGGTCAAACTTTTACCGAACAAGCAGGAGTGGTCATTATTAAAACGGACGAACAACTATTTTTATACAAAGAATTTCATTTTAGCAACAGTGATAAAATAGAACTATTTGTTGAGTGTGATGTGAATATAGAATTTATGACTGCCGTGCCAGTCATTACTAATGGTCAGGTTTCGTGTGACGTATATGTGAAGGGTTCTATCAGGGATGTTAAAGGAAGTAAATATGGTATTATGCCGGGTGTATATACTATAAATAAAGGTGTTAGTTGTGTTATCATAATAAACTTGAATTGTGGGACAGAAAAGAATGTAATCTTGAAGAAAAATGATCTTCTAACCAGGGCTTTTATTAATAATAAGCCTCTTCTCGTTAATAAACTTGAGTCATTGAATACAAAATTTACTCAGGAAGATTTAAAAGTAGGTGACCATTTGAATTTGCAACAGAGACTAAATATTGAAAATTTGCTCAATAGATATCAGAAATGTTTTTCCTTTAGTTTTAATGATTTAGGATTAACTCATTTGACCGAAATGACCATTTCATTGAAAGATAAAACACCTGTAGTATATCGTCCGTATAGACTGGCGTATAGTGAGAGGGAAAAAGTTAAAGGGATGATACAGGAAATGTTAAATGCCGGTATCATTACGGAATCTACTTCCTCATATGCCAGCCCAATCATATTAGTTCAAAAAAAGACTGGAGATCAAAGACTCTGTGTTGATTATAGGGCGCTTAACTCTAAAACTATAAAAGAGCATTATCCGTTGCCTAGAGTGGATGATCAGTTAGATAGTCTAAGGGGTTACAGGTATTTTACTACTCTTGATCTGGCATCTGGATATTATCAGATCCCAATTGCTACCTCTTCTCAAGACAAGACTTCTTTTGTAACACCTGATGGTCAGTATCAATTTACACGGATGCCGTTTGGATTAGCAAACGCACCGTCAGTTTTCCAAAAGACTATCAATAAAATGTTAAAATCAACACATAACTCTGAGGCTTTTGCTTTTATGGATGATATAATTATACCATCTATGGATGTCGAACAGGGTATGGATCGTTTGGAACGAGTTTTAAAATTAATACAAGAAAGTGGTTTAACATTAAAAGTAAACAAGTGTCGATTTTTCTACAACACGATTGATTATTTGGGATTTGAGATATCGCAACAAGGAGTTCGCCCGGGTAGTAAAAAGACGGAAGCTGTATTAAAATTTAAAACTCCTTCTAATCAACATGAAGTTAGACAATTCATTGGCTTGGCGAGTTTTTTTAGGCGATTCGTAAAACATTTTGCAATTTTAGCAGCACCCATTACGAAATTGTTAAAGAAGGGTATCAAATGGGAATGGGGCACGGAACAAAATAATGCATTTAACACTTTAAAATCAAATTTAATTAATAGACCAGTTTTAGCGATATACGATCCTAATGCTAAAACACAAATTCATACTGATGCATGCAAAACTGGTATAGCAGGTATGCTGCTACAGGAAGACCCTTCTGGTAAACAATGTGCTATAGCTTATTACTCTCGACAAACAAATTCAGAAGAACAGAAATATCACTCTTTTGAACTGGAAACCTTGGCAGTTATCGCTTCACTACAGCGATTTAGGGTTTATGTTTTAGGTATTCGATTTACTATAGTAACGGATTGCAACGCGCTACGTACTACGTTGTCTAAAAGAGATATTATACCTAGAATAAGTAGGTGGTGGTTACAATTGCAAGAATATGACTGTTGCATAGAATATAGACCGGGAAGTCGTATGAGCCATGTTGATGCTCTAAGTAGGAACGCTATAGAACAATCTGAAGAAGTTGAATCTGTATTTGATATATTAGGGATAGAAACCGATGATTGGTTAGTTACGATGCAAAAGGCTGATGAAGAAATCAATAGGGTAAAGCAAATTTTAGAAGACCCAGAAACTAAAAATATTGTAGATATACATTTGAATTATAAAATAAAAAATGGCAAGGTATATAGGGTGGTCGATGAGCAATGTAGGTGGGTAGTACCAAGAGGAGTAAGGTGGCAACTATTAAAAAGGAACCATGATGAAATGGGTCATTTTGGGGTAGAGAAAACTTTTGATAAGTTAAAAGATTTATACTGGTTCCCTAAAATGAGAAAGTTTGTTAAAAAGTATGTCGAATCTTGTCTTGAGTGCTCTTACCACAAAGTGCCCACAGGCAGAAGACAGGGAATGCTGCATCCTATTCCAAAAGTAGACGTACCCTTTCACACAGTACACATTGATCACCTTGGTCCTTTTGTAGTCAGTAAAAATAAAAATGCATATATATTAGTATTAATAGACGGCTACACAAAATATATTACTTTATATGGTGTGAAAAATACTAAAACGAAGATAACACTGAAAGCAATAAATAATTATATTAGCCATTTTGGCGTACCTAGTCGAATAATAAGTGATCGGGGCACATCATTTACTAGTAGGAATTTTAAAGAATTTATTAATAAATTGGGTATACGTCACGTCTTAAACGCTGTTGCTACCCCTAGAGCCAATGGCCAAGTTGAAAGATACAACCGGACAATATTAGCATCTTTGGCTGCCCGAAATCATAATTGTCCTGAGAACGAATGGGATAAACATTTGGAAGAAATACAGTTAGGGTTAAATTCAACCATAAACCAATCGACTGGCAGGAGTCCTTGTGAAGTATTATTTGGTTTAAAGCTACGTACAAAAGGGGATAGTATTATATCATCTGTAGTTGACTGTAATGATAAAAACACAAAACCTATAGAAGAAGTTAGAGATGAAGTCAGTAGAAAAATTGAAGAAACTCAGAGTAAACAAAAAGCTAGGTTTGACCAAAAACGTAAAGTCGCCAAGGTTTATAAGGAAGGGGATTTAGTAAGAATAGAGAGGGAAGTTGCAACTAATTCTGGAAAGTCTAGAAAATTAATGGGGAAACTACAAGGACCCTATAGAATTGTAAAAGCATTAGATCACGATAGGTATGTTGTTGAAGACACACCTTTAACACGTAAACAAAATCGTAAGTACAGTGCAGTCATTTCTGTAGATAAGATATATCCTTGGTTAACTTATACACATAATTATTTAAACGATACTGACAGTGATGAGTCAAGTGAGGAATTTGCAGAAAGTGAGAGTGTGAATCGGACGGTTTGTGACACAGTTGTTGATGTGGGGAAAGAATTTAGTGATTTGGTCAATGATTTGAATGTAGAATAAATAGATCATAATATGTAAAGCAGTATGAATAGATTACTTTAAAAACTCTAACTTTAGTTCTAGCCCATTTCTTGATATTCGAAATTGTGAAATAGGCGTCTGGTAGTCTAAGTATCAGCATACACATGAGGCCGATAAGCCAACTAAGGAGTTATGCTTGATACGAATGTAGATCCGTGTCAGATACGCATGAGGCCGATAAGCCAATTTGGGAAGTATCTGACCGGAGTGTTTGTAATGGAGTGTCAGCATACACATGAGGCCGATAAGCCAACTAAGGAGTTATGCTTGATACGAATGTAGATCCGTGTCAGATACGCATGAGGCCGATAAGCCAATTTGGGAAGTATCTGACCGGAGTGTTTGTAATGGAGTGTCAGCATACACATGAGGCCAATAAGCCAACTAAGGAGTTATGCTTGATACAAATATGGAAACGTGTCAGATACGCATGAGGCCGATAAGCCAACCTGGGAAGTATCTGACCGTTTTGAAGAAATTGAAATGTTTGTATATGTATGTATAAGGCCAATAAGCCATAGAGTGTAAAAAGATAATTTTAAGGAATATAAATTTGATTTGTTATTAATTGTATGTTAATTGTAATTAACTATACATATATTGTAAAGGGTGCATATTATCTAGTTATATTTTTCTTTTTGTATTGATAAAATTATTAATTGATGGAACAATTAACTACATTACCAGATGGCCGGAACAGTATGTAGCTAACAATTGATTCACTTTATCTTTAAATCAGAGCTTATGTACTTAATTGCGATAATGAATATTATTGTTTAACGACTATGAATTAGATGACATAAAATAAATATTTTTTTATAGAAATTGTTTACAAATATACAATGTATTTTATACAAAATTGTCTAAATTTAGTTAAGAAATGTAAAAAAAAAATAGATATTTATATTTACGATGGGACTCGTAAAAATTCAGGATGGCCGACTGTAATAAATCTGGTATATTGAAATTATTTATTGTAGTATTTTGTATTAATATTTGTAAAATATAAAAATATAAAGGAAGAGCATTGAATTGTATAATAACGGTTTATTCAGAATGTCTATTGACTTAATATATTTTTATTAATATAGAATATAAAGAAAGTGTATTGATCGAATGTCACTTAAACGACGACATCTTGTTCGTGTGATCATTGTTGAGTAGAAATTGGAGCGAGTGCAAGTAAATTGTTAAAATATAAATATATAGTTGTAACTGAAGACTGGACTATTCTTTAAAAACAGCAAGCCACATCTACATACATCTGTTATAATTAAACAAAAAGTAAAAAAAAAAGCTACCGCTAAATACACATTATTTTATTATTCCGGTTTTTTGGAAAAAAGTATGGCTCAAACATCTCTTTGCAGATGCAACACTCACCGAAAACGGGTCTAGGTTATGGTTGGGTTTATGTATGGGTTATAAAGTCCTCACTCCTTGCCCTAAATTTGTGGAGTCAACGCAGATGTTTGCTTTGCGTACAGTATCAATAGGTTTTGGCTTATATTTTTCGATAAGTCAATGTTATAAAAAAGTTACCAAGCTCGTTTTAACAATGATAACAGACAAGTTGGGCTTAGAGTTGAGAAGTTAGCTTTCGACTCGACTTGTGTGTGTTTATAAACAAAAAAAGGTTGTAATACTATTGTTAGGGAGCGTATTAAAAAACAGGTAAAATTTAGTAATACATCTTATTAATGGGCACCGATCTGATATTGAAAAGATAGGCTTTAGTCCACAACGCCGGCCTAGAGCAAGGTACCAGCGGTGACCAGCAGTTACCACTACAAGTGATAATGTATGGCAAGCTCATCTGAGCTTGCAAAGTATTGGAAAGTCAACATATCGTCGCTTAAGTTCTAACACCGCGGAAGTAAAAAATGACAACTTTTTAGGAGAGCGAAAACACTGTGCCTACTAGTCCCATCTTATTTTTTGTCACCTGGGTTCGATTCCCGGGTCAGGCAAAGTGTTAATGGGTTTTTTTCTATTAGGAAATTCTCAGTAGCAGCACGGAGTCTGGAAATGTGGCCGAAAAACGGGAATAGACTCGCCCCCTATTACGTGGGACTGATACATACTGGCGAAATGTGGGTGAAGAACTGCACCTCTGCCTACCCCATCAGGGAAAACAGGCGTGAGTTTATGTATGTATGCATTATAAGGATTCATCATCAGCTCATGCATGTCCCGCTGCTGGGCGCGGGCCTCCTCTACAACTGACACAATTTAGGCCGTAGTCGGTGGACTGATCGGTGTGTGGTGACACGGGCATAGTGCGGTTTGTGTGCGGGTAAAGATTACCTAAATGTATTTATAAAAGAAGCAGCCCATATCCAAGACTTTATTTCTAGGCATATACGTGAAGATAAAGGGCCATTGCAAGGTGCACTGGACTACAACCCACACGAGGTCTCGAAGCCACCGAGCACGCAGGATGCACATGCGCAACCGACACAGAACTTACACAGTCACCCATGATTCCTACGAGGAGTACATCGACAAGAAGATATATTTGGCTGGAGCAGACAGTGGTATGAAATCTAGTCTCATTTTTATCATAACACTATATATAGGCCTCGGTTTAAAACTCATTACAGCGGGACTATGCCATCAATTTCAATTTTTGTAATAATTTAATTGAATATATTTTGATGTAAAGTCAACGTTAAAATAATCCTTATTCAATTAAACAAGTATACAAATGCTTTTGAATCGTCAGTTTTAAGCTATTGCCGCTTCGGAGTGAAACGGAGATTATCGCTGTGGAGAAGAAACGGTAAAAAAAACTCCCTCAGCGACACGAAATTTCATTTTTTTTTATCAAAAATATAGCAATATAGGGTACATTATTGTCATTATATCAATTAAGTTGGGATTAAATAAAATCGAGCACAGAAAGTCCGCAATATGTGTCTCGTCAAATAACATGTGTTCATTTTTATCGATTTCAGCTATTAAAAAATCTATCACACCTTATTTATTATCCTCTTATCTTTTTAATATCCTTTCGGTTGAACTCCTAAGTCTATGCAGACGAAGTCAAATATGGAAGTAAGTAATAATTTTGAGCCTCAACTCGTCAGACATGCAGCTGACCTAACCAGTGCGGCTCTTCAGTCTAGAGGTCATCTGTGTTACTAAGTTCACTCACCGTGTAGAAGTAATCGTCTCAAAATAAAACCAAAGTTTCATATAAGTCGGTTTGTTTGTTGTTTGTTGCCTAGCCTAAATTCTACTCTTCTACTCTTTCATGGATACAGGCTTGTATGTATGGAGTCATTGTTACAAAATCGCCTCAAAATTACCAGTCTTTTAAAATATCTACTTACATGACATCGCTAAAAACTAAAATTTATTAACAACTATGTACGTACATATGTATGTAACAAAACATAGGTAATATTTCACTGCATTCGTCTCTCAATGTTTTTAAATTCAATTTGATCATAAAATATTTATCGTCACTTCGAAATATATTAATGGGCGTTGACAGACAATTATAGATGCAAATAAAATGTGATGCTATATTTTGTGACATTCACAATACGAGTACAAAGCGCCTCATGACGTGCGCTCATTTATAGCCTCCAAACCGGCACACAGCGCTCCGTTCATGGGTTGTACGTTTCACTTGTACATGATTGACCCACGTTTCAAATTTTACAGATAAATACCAAAATAATTAAATAAAACATTACTACTCTCAGTCTTTCTAAAATAAAAGCCATTTTATCCGAATACATACTTTTTTTGTAATATTATATATATTTATATTATTTTTTTAGAATTTTGTATGTATTTTTGTATATATGTATGTATGTTGTATATACGTATGTATGTATGTTGTACACACTGACTACACTCTCATCTATCCTTTCTTGGTTTCCATCCTATGGTTGTCTCTAAAAGATCGCCTTGAGCGATAAGACCGCCAATTGTACTATTTTCTTTCTTGTGTGTTCTTGTTTTGTTAATTTTCTCCGTGTGTACAATAAAGTGTTAATAAATAAATAAATAATGACTGCCTAAAGGACTAATCGTAGTTCCGCGGCACAGATGTGAGTTATTAGAGTTCCCAGGTCAGGTTATTAGGTAATTCTCAGTACCCAGATGCACCAAGTTTTAATGGGCCCGAAAACGGGAATTGCCTTTTCCTTCTTTTAAAATAAGAAATCTGGGAAAACTCAGCAATATTTTGACCGGTTTAGCTGTTAGGAGAGAAAGCGTAAAAAAATCAGAGGTACTTTTGCTTCTTATAATATCAGTATTATGTAAGGTTTGTGAAAGCTGATTGCACTTAGGATTTTTTTATAATTTTAAGCAAAGTTATCATAATAACACATGTTGCACTCTCTGTAACAAGTATATTTGCGTAACTGCCACTTCATCATCAGCCCAAATACGGGACGTATGGGCACGGGCCTCCTCTACAACTGAGAGGGTTTAGGCCTTAGTCCCCCACGCTGGCCTAATGCGGGTTGGCGGACTACACACCTAAGAAATTCCTAAGAACTTTTAGGTGTGCAGGATTTATCACGATGTTTTCCTTCACCGTTAAAGCAAGTGATAATTCGTTGTGAATACACACATAACTTCGAAAAGTCAGAGGTGTGTGCCTGGGGTTTGAAACTGCGACCGCAGAAATTCTCGACCGAGCGCCTAAGCCTCGAGGCCATCACTGCTTGTTAACTGCCACTAATCATTAGTTTGTTTATACCCCTTTTCTCCAGGCGAACACCAACTGCAACCAGGTCACCACGTATTTCCCTTCGAGTGTCTGATCCCGCCAAACTGTCCGTCGTCGTTTGAAGGTTCTCATGGACACGTGCGGTATGAAATTAAAGTTGTCGTTGACCGCGCCTTCAAATTCGATCAGGAGAAAGAAGTTATCATCAAAGTTGTCGCACCTTTGGATTTGAACATGAATCCCTATTGCAAAGTAAGTATTTTAATCCTTTCAGCGATACTTACGTACCTAATTGAACTTGACATGCTTTTGAGGCACAATCTGAATTTATATGTAGATATAAAGTCGTTCTTAAGAGTTCGAAAAATTCAATGAAAAAAGCGTGTCAAAATATAAAGCAAAGAAAATACCAGATAGCTGATTTGCTTACTAAACATAACAATCTCTCGTTCCTCTCCTTGAACAATAGTTCGAATTTGCCCTTTTAAATCATTGGCAGTAATTTTGCTATCACAATATGTAACCAGATGATAAAGCCAGCTGACGTCATAACATGTACATCCTAAATTTATATTTATTGACAGATTGTGTGCATCTGTAGCAAACATAAATTAAATGAAAGTGTTTACGGTAGACAATCTTTATCGTGCAGTTCTTAAGATAGTATTTCCTTCACCAGGAACCAATTGAGTTTGAGATCTTAAACACATTCTGCTGCTGGTGCATCAGCTCGGGGTCGTGCCAGACGCTGGTGAAGCTGCCGGCGGCGGGCTACTGTCCCGGACAGTCCATGCCAATCGAAGTCAGCTGTCAAAACAACAGCAGCGTAGAGATTGACACAGTCAAGTTCACTTTGGAGAAGGTGAGTGCTGGAAATTGCATTTTACATGTTTCCCGCGGTACAAGTATGTGCCGTGCGATCTAGAGGTCCTGGGCTCGATTCCCGGGTCGGGCAAAGTGTTATTGGGTTTTTCCATTAGGAAATTCTCAGTAACAGCACGGAGTCTGGAAATGTGCCCGAAAAGCGGCAATAGGCTCGCCCCCTATTACGTGGGACTGATAAATACATACCTGGCGAAATGTAAATAATAAATAAATAAATACACCCAACAGTCACATACATAGTTCTGACCCCACACTAGGATACAAGTCCTGTGTCGTGGGTATCAGAGACTACGAGAGACATTTCGGTCTCACAAACACCCAGACCCGAAACAAATATTTGTGGATCACACAAACATTTGTCTCGGTGCGGGGATCGAACCCGCGGCCTCTCGTTTCGCAAGCTGGTGTCTAGCCATCTGCGCCACGGGGCTGTCAATGTGGGTGCAGAAATGCACCTCTGCCTACCCCTTCGGGGAATACAGGCGTGAGTTTATGTGTATGTACATGTTTTATGAGTTTAAGATGAAGGTATTTGGGATTTAAATCTTTGAGTTTACAGAAAGATACCGTCTTTTTGTCTTTTCTTTTTGTACGGCATTGCATTTACCAGTGTGTCAGTCACCACTTTCAGTCATAGTAACAAACAAAACGAAGCACGTATTATTTCCCCTTCGTTTTCTCATTCAGTAGAATTGTTTCGATTAATGAATTGTTGCCAGTTAGAACGAACCGATATAGCAGCCAATAAAGGATGGGCCCAAAATGAATTATTGACGCGTGTGAACGCGTATTAAGTACCTGTTAAACAATGGAGTTTTCATCGCCTTAAACGTAGTTTAATATTATTTCTGTGGGTGACTAAAGGTATCGGGCGTTTATTTTTGTCCTTTCTTTTGGTTATACGAACAATTTCTCTTAATATAAAAAACGAACCATATTATTTATTAAGATATTTTATATTAAGATGACTGATAGAAGTTATAAGTTTTGACTGCCTCGTGGTCTCGCGGTACAAGTATGTGCCGTGCGATCTAGAGGTCCTGGGTTCGATTCCCGGGTCGGAAGTGTTATTGGGTTTTTCCATTAGGAAATTCTCAGTAACAGCACGGAGTCTGGAAATGTGCCCGAAAAACGGCAATAGGCTCGCCCCCTATTACGTGGGACTGATACATACCTGGCGAAATGTGGGTGCAGTAATGCACCTCTGCCTACCCCTTCGGGGAATACAGACGTGAATTTATGTATGTATGTATGATAGAAGTTATATCTGTGGCAGATGGAGCAATTTTGGTAAAATGTGCTTTAATTGCGGACAATCATCTACACAGCAGCTTATTTAATGTCAATGTACTTATCTTATTGGAATAGTTTCCTACCGTGTTATAGTGGTGATTGCATTGATTCCTTGTGTAGTTTAAAAATTTATTTTCTGGTCTGATAACGTAATTAAGGAGAAACTGTTGTTTGAAAAAGGCAACTGAACTTAACGAGAAGAAAAATGACAATAGCTTTATATATGTTCGATACGAGCTCGGCTAACACTGAAGTATTACGAGTATAAAAGGTGTTTATATATCAGATCCTTATTCCACCTTGAGCCTTGATATTTGAAATGAGAGGGCCTAATGCAGCCTACCGTAATATTACTATTTAGCATTTTAAAAAATCCATATCATAGACAGAATACCAAGTGATTTCTAATCATGAATAGTTTGAATCAACAGAAAGTAGCATTCCACGCCATGCAAGAGCCGGGCGAGCGCCTAGACAGCTCAGTGGTGGCTGTGATCAAGAAGGGTCCCATACCTGCCCACACCACACGCAACTGGACCGTGGAGATGGAGATCCCCTCCATGGAAGTCTACAATATGGACGGCTGCAGGTTCATTGACATCCACAACATGCTTCAGGTATTACCTATTTTAACTGCCGAATTTAAACACAAATTAACATTCACAATGAATTATCACTTGCTTTAACGGTGAAGGAAAACATCGTGAGTTAAACTAAAAGTTCTTAGGAATTTCTTAGGTGTGTGGCCAGCGTGGTGGACTAAGGCCTAAACCCTCTCAAAGTTAGAGGAGGCCCGTACTCAGCAGTGGGACGTATATGGGCTGACGATGATGACGATGATGTGTTTCCTAAAAAGTTGAATATCCTATAAAAGCTCATATACTCGTACATCCCACTGTCGTCAACAATTGAAAGGTGTTATGACTTTGTCCTATGAAATTCCTTGTAAAGAGTTCTTAGGCGAGAATATCCCTCATTACATTCTTCAGCATTGAAATGCGTACATACGAGGGCAGTCCGATAAGTACTTAGCCTACAAAAGAAAAACGAAAATTTTGGAAAAGTGGCGATTTATTTCTCATCACAGTCTTCTTTCAACTCGATTCACTTGACCCAGCGATGCTCCAACTTCTTTAAGCTGTCTGAAAAGAACGTTTTCTGGAGGTCTACAAAGTAGGCCTCCGTGGCGGCGATAACCTCCTCATTCGACTCAAATTTCTGTCCGGCGACGGACTTTTTCAAGTTTGGAAACAAAAAGAAGTCACACGGGGCCTAATCTGGAGAATACGGTAGATGGAGCAGCTGTTCGTAGCCTAATGTGACCAATTTGGCCGTTGCGACGGCGGAGGTGTGAGCCGGTGCGTTGTCATGGTGGAAGAGCACTTTTTTCTTCGCCAAATGGAGCCGTTTTTTCTACAATTCAGCGTTGAATCGGCCCAATAGTTCGGCATAGTAGAGCCCTGTGACCGTTTTGCCCTTCTCCAGGTAGTCGATGTAAATCACACCTTGTGAAACCTAGAAAACGGTGGCCATCACCTTTTCGGCCGATGGGACAGTGTTCGCCTTCTTCGGAGCACATTCGCCGGGTAAAGTCCACTGTTTCGACTGTTTATTGGTCTCTGGTGTGTACCAGTGAATCCATGTTTCGTCGACGGTCACGAAACGACGCAGAAACCCCTTCGGATTGCACCTAAACAGTGTCAAACACTGCTCTGAAGTTGTGTCACTGATGCGCTTGTCGTCCGAAGTGAGCAAACGCGGCAGCCATCGAGCCGACAGCTTTCTCATGCCCAATATTTCATGCAGGATATGACCCACGCGGTCTTTTAAGATGCCTACTGTCTCAGCTATCTCGCGCACCTTCAATCGGCGGTCTGCCAATACAAGATCGGGACTTTTCTCACGTTATCCTCCGTGGTAGCCGTTTTTGGGGCACCTGGGCGTGGCTCATCAAAAACTGACGTGCGACCACGTTGAAACTCGTTAAACCAATTTTTGACGGTCGCCATTGAAGGAGAAGAGTCACCGTAAACAGCATCCAAGCGCTTTTTGATATCGCTGCGCGATTTCCCTTCCAAAAACAAGAATCAAATCACCGGCCGATATTGCTCTTTTTCCATTTTTCGAAAATCCGCGGACACGTCCGCTTACACACGCGGTCAAAACAAAACTACAAATCCAATTCGGCTGAAATTTTGACAATAGCCGTCTACGAAGATGTGCTACATGATGGTAAATTTATCTTACGATAGTGGTGCCATCGGGCGGTGAGGCTAAGTACTTATCGGACTGCCCTCGTACATAATTTCAAAAATTAAAGGTGGAAAAACACAGGCATAAAGCTTTATATAGACGCTAGAACTCCATTTCACAGGTATCTGTTGAAACACCCAGCTGTCACACAGACGAAGACGAAGCCTGTCCTATAATCATAGGATCCATTCCTTTAATAGGCTTTCAGGACACCATATCCAATCCTCTCCAAAACCGGGTGCCCAGTCAACCCGTCATCACGCAAAACGAGCAAGGAGTGACGTCATCGTTCCCTCAACCTACAAACCAACCTGTTAGGGGTGCCTATCCTTACCCTCAAGGCTCCCCATATTCAGCTAATAAGGGATATCCAGGTGCTAATCAGTCATACCCGGGAGCAAATCAACCTTACCCTAATTCTTATCCAGAGGCAAATACCTATCCAAATTACCAGTCGGGAAGGAAGTCTCCATATCTCCCAGCGAATTCTTATCCCGCTGCACCGGGCTCGACCCCGTATCCAGGCAATCCTGGGGTTAATTCTGACGCTTCATCTACTGCGCCGCTTTTGAAAACTGGTACGCTCGGATTTGGGGAGCAAGGAACGAACAATATCGCGCCGGTGCCTTCTCTACCGCCGGGCGCCAATATACCTTATGTAAGTTAAGTTTATAAAATATTTCATTGGATTAGAAAGATTAATATAATCATGAACATTTTGTTGTGTTCAATGGTTTGTATTTATTTATTTATTTAAAACTTTATTGTACACACAACACTAAAACTAAGGAGTACAGAGAACTATAATAGTACAATGGGCGGCCTTATCGCACAAGGCGATCTCTTACAGGCAACCTGTGATGGAGATGCAGGAAGAGAAATGTAAGGTAGTCGAAGTGTACTGGTTAAATTAAAAGACATCAACAATGCATATATATATATATATATATATATATATATATATATATATATATATATATATATATATATATATGCACATATCATGAAAAACATATCGTGTATTCTTTTATAATCCTGAAGAAGAGGATGTTGGGTTAAATATTCTTTCCAACATTTTTATTCGTCCATCAAACCAAATAATATGGTGCTGGACTAAGGTAGAGATGCTTACCTTAGGGTTAATAACGTTGGAGATAAACAACACTGTATCTCCGAGTATGTTTACTGTGTTAATAAAATATGTTTTGCACTGAACACATATAGGTAGAATACATAAAGACAGGTTATGACAAATAACTAGTCACTACATCCATAAAGATCAGTTCCAGAGATTTAGTGAACGCATATTTTGAATTTTTGCTCTTGCAGCCGACGAGTCCAATGAACCCTTACGTAGGCGCCAGCGCGCCAGCACCCACTCCGGACAACGAAAATAGTAAGTGATAAATGTATTTTGACGATAAAAGAAAAATAGTTGATACCTTTGATGAGTAATATCACTGGTATTATGCCATTTTTTTTTAATTTAAATACACCCAACAGTCACATACATTGTTCTGACCCCACATTAAGATACAAGTGTCGTGGGTATCAGAAACTACTAGACTTTTCGGTCTCACAAACACACAGACCCGAAACAAATACTTGTTTATCACACAAACATTTGTCTCGGTGCGGGGATCGAACCCGTGGCCTCTCGTTTCGCAAGCTGGTGTCTAGCCAACTGCGCCACGGGGCTGTCAAAAATTGAGAATTTCATTCAGTCCGAGCGCGCGAAATCGAACGAATCCTATATTTCTGAGACGGGCGCCACTATGTCGCTTGGTAATCGTCGTCTGCTCTAGATTGTGACAACGCATCGTCCCTTCCGAAGACTTATTACCAGCTTGTGAAACGAGAGGCCGCGAATTCGATCGATTCGATTTCGATTTCCGATTCCACATCGATTTTGGTGATCCACAAATTTTTGTTTCGGGTGTGGGTGTTTGTGAAACCGAAAAATCTCTTGTAGTTTCTGATACCCACGACACAACAGCTATATCTTAGTGTGGGGTCAGAACTATGAGACTGCTGGGCGTTTATTTATTAAAACCAAAACAACATAATTTGGAAAAAGATGTCAAGGTCACCCGAAAAGACATCGTCATCACTAAATCTAGATATTATATTTCTAGACACACTGCCAGATTCCAGTACTAAAAATTGCAGTTCACCAATTGAACATTGCTCATTAAATGATGCGCTATTGTTGTACGGTTACCGTGGCCTTGAAGAGTGGAACTTCAACCGACATGACACTCATTTATTTTCAACAGACATGTCCATCTTCTTCCGTAAAAAGCATACACTAATACCAACTTTCTTCTTAAGAATATTACTGTAGAGTCTTTCCAAACGCTTTGTACTTATTAACACTCATTTTTTTCAGAAGCGCTCATCGGTAGCAACACCAACTCCACTTAAAAACAAACTGCAGCTATTATTGATATATTTAAGTGTATGACCAGCTAACCTCTATTATTTTTAAAATGGCTTCAAATGAAATGCAAAAATTATTCGGTAAAAGGCTTGTCTAAAAAAATACAAAAAAGCAAATCTCGAGAGAAGACCAAATTATGGCCAGCCTCATGAAAATAATTATTCGATCTCTTTGCCCCGATTGTACACTTAATAAGTCTTCCAGACTACCAATTCCTTCATAAATAGTTAGGTTTGCGTCGAAATATAGTATACTACTTATAAAAAAATCAAAGTGATTATTTAAAAATACCATTTTAATAGATAGTGCCATTAATAGATTTATAATACGTATGACGTAATTTTGGTTTAAGTCGACATGATGGACTGCGGGTCTACGACCCTTGATGCATTCTGTAATGTCGTTGTTGTAGTCTTTACATGATATTTACAATATCAGTAATTTTTATATGAAGATTGCTATTTTTGAATGTTTTATTATTATTATTATTTATTATACAAACTAAGTAGGTATAACTTTTTTTATAGTTTTTATATTGCAAAAATTTTATACTTATGAAAGATAAGCACCCACATGCCTGATCTTAAAATTTATATACCAAGTAAAAAAAATATCCATCTATGATGAAATGCGCGTAGTGGGTGCTTAGCCCCAAACTACTTAATTTTAACGATATACATACGTCCTTACTTAGAAACTTTAAGTTAAACGACCTACTACTTCAACATGCTTGGCCTGCTCTATTAAGTTACATGTTACGTTTGAGAAAATGAAACGGAGGATATTTAAGTTGTAGTTAAATCAACCAACATTTATAAGTGAAGCCGATAATATACATGGGCAAGGCTGGGCAAAATACATGCTTTGCTTTAATTAAATTCCAAATTACAAAATAAGTACTGTATTGCAAGTAATTAAAATACGAAATACAAAATACATTTAAGTAAGGTATTTGAAACACAAAATACAGTATTTTAGCTATTTTTAATTGAAATACAAAATAATGCATATTTATTTGTTTTGGAATAGTTTTTTTTTTGAAGGCGGTTTTTGTTTTGTTATTGCAGGTCCTGATGAGCACAAACTTAATACTAAATGAAGGCTAAATGTATTTTAATAAATATATTTTGAAGCCTCGAGTATTTGAAATACTAATTACAAAATACTTCGGCTTCACGTATTTGAAACACAAATTACATTTTAAGAAAGTAATTAAAATACAAATACAAAATACGTATTTGTATTTCAATTACAAGTAATTCAAATACTGCTCAACCCTGTACATGGGTATATACTTTGTACCGTTATATTGTAGCAATTATGATTAGCAGGAAAGCTTAATATTACTTGCATTTATTAGAGCTAACTTCATATGATAACAGAATTAAGAATTCGTACATCTATGAATGATAATTTGTGAATGAATTAAGTAAAAGTTAAAAGTTATGAAACAGGATAGTTTTTGTCAAGTTTTGATAATTATTTCAGATTTGACTGCCTCTCAGCGCCTCGTATTAGCGCAAACGTAGTGATACAAAACTAGGATTAATAATAAAGTCAGTACTGAGATAATGCTGTTAACAAATTAAAAATAATTGTTTTAATCATAAGAAAAATAAATGTAAGGTTATTTACTATAATCTAAGACGCAAATTGCCTTATGACTTATACTATATCATTATATTCGTTATATATTATACCTATGTTGGATTTATTGTAAAATAATAATATTTTATACACAATTTTTATTTTTATTTGCCTTTTCTTTATAAGATTTTTTTCTCTTTGACGAGATTGACTGCCTGGTTGTCTCGCGGTACAAGTATGTGCCTTGCGATATAGAGGTCCTGGGATCGATTCCCGGGTCGGGCAAAGTGATATTGGGTTTTTCCATTAGGAAATTCTCAGTAACAGCACGGAGTCTGGAAATGTGCCCGAAAAACGGCAATAGGCTCGCCCCCTATTACGTGGGGCTGATACATACCTGGCGAAATGTGGAGTAGTCTAGTAGCTAAAATAAATTTGAATATTCTTATATGCTGTCTTGACGTTAGTTTGGTTAGGGTTTGAACCTGCGACCGCCGAGATTCGCGACATCACGCGTAAACCTCGAGGCCACTACTTGCGATACATTTAACATTATAAAATGATATTCTTGTTTGTCATATTCCGGACATCGATTTTTGGGTCAGGCTCGGTATTTTTGAATATTTCTTAGAGATTCTCAATATCAGTAAAGAGTTTGGACTATGAATTAAAAATAAAACACCATTACCACTAAACATTACATATAATATAGCAATAAACATTTCAAAAAAATATTATTACAAACTTAATCTTAAACTATGTTCTAGTCCATTACATTTCATAAAAATTAACAATGACATTATTGAATAACTGAATTATTGTGACGAATATTTTTGAGGCTCTTACAAAGTCTCAAAGCATAATTCTAAATGCTTGTTACGAAGGCACGATTTTCATAGTTATAGCAATTAAGTCTTCCATTTTTCAAGTGCTGTAATATACACAGAACAGCTGAATAAGATTAGAAAGGAAATAGACAGTATTTTGTATGGGGACGAGTGTCGCCGCTTGTCTGTCACCTGTTCATTCTACTACGATCACACGACCAATGATAAAATTTTTGAAACAAAATGAAAGGCTGCTATTGGTTGTCATATTTATAATAGTCTTGATATTACACGCAACCCGAATTACTAAGTGGCCGTGTCAAATATATGATTGTCTAATCGTAGGTTCGGCACGCTCGGCATGCTGACATTTCCTTTCTAGTCTTATACTACTGTTCAGTGGTAATATATTTAAAAATAATCATAGGCTTGTTTGTTTAGTTTTATTGCAGTATCATCGTGGTTCAAATCACAACAGTGAAGATATTTCTGCAACAGAAATATCTTGTTTCCACGAATAGCTTGTTGATTATGGCGGCCTTCAGAGGCATTACAAAATCTTGTGATGGTGTATGTACCTAAATTCAATCACATATCCAATTCCTAAATTTAGTTTTTCTTAAGAAATCATAATAAGCATGTACGATGTTAACGTGACATCAATATTAGGATCAAAGTTCGCTAGGTCTGTCACTTGAACCATTTAACAAAACTGTCTAGATTTTTTTGTGGAGTTATAACCAGCACAAATAAAATTTTATCACAAAATTCTGGTATATTTTCATCATCTGTACTTTTGCTTTACTTCCTTAAAAATAATTTTATCGATAATAAAACGAAATAGAATTTATTCAATTTAAGAATTACAAATTGTTACTTTTATATTTATATAAAAAAATAATTAATTACAAAACACGTGAAATTTGCGCGATTGACTCTACACTATTGGCTGGATTCGAAAAAAGAACAGCAAAAAACGGTTAAAAACTTAAGTTTTAGGCTGTTAAAATCTAAATGAGACTGAGACTGTGAAATTTAAGTGTGACTATCTTAGCGTTGTCCGAGACTTTCACTTACAATAATATTAAGTTCGTGGGCACTTTAAGGTAACATTAATAGAAGATACATATTTGTATAAAAATGCCAAATGGCATCTTATCTTGTCAACGGAATCTAAAATGAATCCTGTTTACTGTGATAAAATATATAAAATCACATATAAAAAGTTTTATGTAGGTACATTAACATACAAATTAAGTACCAATATATAAGTCTTACACATAAAGCCTCTTATTAGTTTACTCACATTACAAACGTATTTATGGATCTCCATAAAAAAATTGTCAACAAAAAATGTCTAGAAACTCATACAGTGAGAATAATTTCCAACAGAAAATTGTTAATTAATTGTACTTTTGATCCTTACTTAAATATATTGCGATGAGAAATAGCAGAATCTCGCCACACGGTTCTCTATTCACTGGGTAGCGTAAGGTGGGATTTGGTCATTATGAGGGGCCAATATGAAACTATACTTACTAAAAAATTCGTATCAGTCAAATTATACTTTTAAGATCACCGCAATAATGTACCGTACCAATGGGCAACATAATATAGTTTTGGGGTAAGTCGTGTAATTAATTACCCCTTCACATGTTTGAAGTATACAGTCCTATGAAGAAACAAGATGTTACTTAATGAGTAAGTAAGACAATCATACTCAATTATTTTTTATTCAAACTACATTATTCCGTTTAAAAAGTTGAAAGTTATTCGTACTGTGTATAATTTCAATAACACCTCATCATGACACTATAACAAAATGGCGTAGAAAACCTTTACACTTATTTACTTTATTAATATAATATGTCGCATAAGCTTGTACATTTAAGCGTTAATAATGCATCCAAAATTTTGTGTACATTTGTATATATTGTAAAGCGTTTTATCAAACATAAAAGCTCATATAAATGCATAGCGTTGGTATAGACTGCACTTTCGTAGTATATTGTCAGTTGAGAAGCACCTTTATATCACCCATGTAGAAATTACATACTTAAAGTATATTTTATTTGAGATGTAAGGAGACTACACCAGAGAACGAAATACTTTTAAACATGGTACCGTAAAAAAATTCTTCAATATCTCCAAACAAAAATAAAAATCCTAAGTTTTTTTATAAAAAAATCTGAATATAAAACAATAAAATAAATGTAATAAAGTATTAAACTAAATATCGATTTTTTTTTAATATTATATCAACACTCAATATTTTCTTTTGCGTGAATTTAGCATATTAACTTTTTCAACCTCAAAATATATGGCCCGACTTATAATTATATATGTAGATATATAATAACAATTACCCTTTCGATCTTTAGAGCATTGTCCTCACATCATATACATTTGTAAATACGTAAAAACACATACTATAATATCATAATTTCAATAAATTTTATATTGAGTACCATTTATATCAAATATGCGGAGCAGTTATATCTTATAATAAATACACATTAAGCCTTGTTAGTTGTTAGTTATATGGCAGATTGCATTTATGGCCTACCTTCAACATTTTAC
Organism: Hemaris fuciformis; assembly: GCA_907164795.1. Lineage (NCBI taxonomy): Eukaryota > Metazoa > Arthropoda > Insecta > Lepidoptera > Sphingidae > Hemaris > Hemaris fuciformis. Next base: position 1,653,783 of record OU015447.1, read on the forward strand.
CCCAAATTACATCATGTTTTGTCAATTTTTTACCCCATTACTAAATAGAAATGTTAGTTAAACACTGGACAATTTAAACATGCTTTGTCTCGCTTCCTCTAGCATCACAGGTTAGTCAACAGAGCAGGACAAAAAACGCTTAACTATTAAAATAATCAAGTAACATTAATCAGGCCTACAGATTCCACCCTTTTTAAACATACAGCAATCATAGAACAGTCAAACCAAACAGATCTTTACCCCAAACTCGCCATTATAATAGTATAATTATGAGAAGAGATTAAGGGTAAGCTGGAGGCGCAGACGGGGTCACTCCAGAGTTACCAGGCGCCTGCATCCCGTTACCAGGATAGGGGTATCCTTGAGGCGGAATATTGCCAGGATACGGTGCGTTATTTTGGGGTAATGCCATTGGATTTGCATTTGGGTAAGGCTGCTGTACATCGGGCACCTTGAAACCTATTTCATAATCATTGTATGGCTTTTTGTTCATAGTGGGGCTTTTATGGAAGGGTTCGAACTGTGTTTGGGTGCTGTATGGGGTATTGCTGGGTTCCACGAACCCTGAGGCCAGAATGGGGTCACCAGGGGTCGGTATGGGGCCTTGGGGTAAACTGTGGGCCATGGGGTGCACATACTCGCCTTGTACAAGCTCTTTCAACGGAACCAGTCCGAGGCAAATTTCCGATTCGTCTTGTAGATCATCGTTGCATCCCGATAGTTTTATCGTCGTCTGAAAATCAAATAAGACATTATACATTACGTTCTGACATGCAGACATAGTAAAAGTTTAGCAATTAAAATTTCATAAGCCCGCAATGTAACGCTTACTTTGTAGATACCGTGTGTGTTACAGATACACTGCGAGTTTCATATAGATCTAATGATTTAAAAACAAACATGCTTATCTATCTTATATTAGTGATACTTGGAAAAAAACTGTTACAATTAATGCCAAATAGATCCTACACTTATACTCCACACTGGACTAAAGCCTAAACCCTCTCAATGGTAGAGGAGGCCCGTGCCTAGCAGTGGGACGTATATGGGCTGATGATGATGATGATGAATAGATCCTACACTTACTCTGAAAAAGTATCCTTTTTCAATAATCCCACAGTTTTCTAGGTAGGGCACGATCATATCTGGCACAACCATCTCACACGTAAAGTTACGTTTGCTGTTTCCCATCACAGGGCCCTTTTTAACTGTCGCCAGCACTTTCTCTGGCGGTATGTGCTCCGCTATCGGCTGGTTGCTGCGGTAACACTCTTTCTGAAAATAAATATATATAACTTATATACAACGCAGTCTACCAACCCGCACTAGGCCAGCGTGGTGGACTAAGGCCTAAACCCTCTCATCATATGGGCTGATGAGGATACAGCGCTGGATGCAGGCCGCTTTCGACAAAGCGCTTTGGAAGTCTTTGGGGAGGCCTATGTTCAGCAGTTGACGTCTTTCGGATGATGATACATACAACCACGTCAGTAACCCTCGAAGGGTAGACTGAAGAGTATTTTTACATCTAATTAGTAATTAGCCGGGTGTGTTTTAAGTCTCATGTACTCATTACGTGGTAGGCCTATTTCCTGAAAACATTTCCAGACTTCCAGACTTTATATTTGTTCGAAACGTTAGTATTAAATGAAAGTGGACTGTATGATTTACAAACTGGTATATTGGAATAACTATTATATTATATTTGACAGCCCCGTGGCGCAGTTGACTAGATACCAGCTTGCGAAACGAGAGGCTGCGGGTTCGATCCCCGCACCGAGACAAATGTTTGTGTGATCCACAAGTGTTTGTTCCGGGTCTGGGTGTTTGTGAGACCGAAAAGTCTCTAGTAGTTTCTTAGTGTGGGGTCAGAACTATGTATGAATGTGACTGTTGGGTGTATTTCCTCACGACAAATTTTAATGACATTACCCACCTCGAGAGCCCTTGACACCACGAATGCACAATGCTCATTCATCTCGCGAAACCAATATAGCGTTGACTCATGCCACTTATGGCACTCGGTTGCTACTATAATTGGCACAGTTATGCAATTTGACAAATTACTTAAATGCTCATACATTTACGAGTTCATTCGCACCCGGTTCACAAAATAATAACTAGTTGTACTGGGTGGCCACAGAACAGTTGAATAAGACTAGAAAGGAAATGTCAGCATGCCGAACCTACGATTAGACTATCATATGTTTGACACGGCCGCTTCTTCGTAATTCAGGTTGCGTGTAATATCAAGACTTTTATAAATGTGTGACAACCAATAGCAGCCATTTTTGTTTGAAATTTTTATCATTTGTCGTGTGATCGTAGTAGATGAACAGGTGACAGACAAGCGGCGACATTCGTCCCCATACAAAAAACTGTCTATTTCCCTTCTAAACTTATTCAGCTGTTCTTTGTGGAGGACCGACCATAGGAAGGCCATTTTCATGGAGGGCTTACAGTATGGTACTAACTAGACTAGGAACTGGAACGAGATTAATTAAAAGAAATATCATTTAATTAATATTAACTATGTGCCCAGCCTTTTGCGATTTTAACAGACCGACTGTGTCTAATTCTCACCAGTTGTCATATCTATGCCAACTGTATCAGTTATCATATGATCATACACGACAGTGATATATTAGTTATTGGTATGATTGACATATAGGCTGATATTTTTTTTTATTTTACAAAAAGGGAAAACAAACAGTTATCATCTTCTTGCCGTGTTCCCAATCTTTTTTGGGGAATCTCCTTCGAAACATTCCGATCCTATCAGGCGAGGAGATACCTTTTTAGGTCGATCTGGCCGGTCACGGAACAGGGCTACGAGTACGCGACCTCGGCCCCCCATGCTGTTGCAGTCACCTACTACTTCCATCTCTGTGACTGTAGCATCCACACTATAATATGTCCTTAACCTTCAACATCCTATACCCACAGACACACATTCTATCCCTACCCATTCCTTAAACAATGAAACTTGTGACGTCAGCAATGATGACGTCACACATTTTAAAAACACTTCAAAGCCTCACCTGCCCCGACAAGTATAATATCGTCACTTGTTCTTGGCCATCAACATACTATCATACTGCTATACTTATGTTTTTCGTATGATTCACAAACAGACTGATATGTCAAAGATATTTTTTTATTAAATTACTCAAAGATCATACCGTAGTGAGTTGGAAGATCATCTTGCTGATTTCAACGGAGCTGTTGTTCTGCGCATCTATAGATATCGGTATGGTCTGTCCGGAGCAGTAGCCTGTGACGGGAAGTCGAACTCTGATGGTGACTGGACTCGAACTGCAGATGCAGTCGCACCCGTACACCTCTTCGAACTCCAAGTCCACTGGTTGCTGGCGATGGAAATAGTTTAATTAAAACCCTACTACATCAGCCCATATGCGGCCCACTACTGGATATGAAAAAATCTCAAAAAAGGTAAAAGTATTTTAATAGAAAAACTAAACATATTATTAAACATATTTATCATTTACTACAGCTCTAATAGGAGATAGTTATGCATTTATATCGGCTCACAGACGACCCATTACTGGACACGGGCTTCTTTTACATCTAAGAAGTGGTTAGGCTGGTCCACCACGCTGGCAAAGTTTGGAATGGCGGACTACATACCTAAAAAAATCTTTATTAATTAAATTATTACACACAAAATCTCATAAGTCTGATTTCAATCCATTTAAATATACAGACTTTCAGTATAAAGTGCTGTGACCCCAGTAGGGGCAAAGTAACCCGATCTGTGCAAGGATGCCGGTTCATTATGGATGCCCATTGTTCCACTTAGGGGTTTTAGCACGTTCCGGTTCGTCAAGCTGAAAATTTACTGTAGATTATGCCTAGAGTTAGACCTCTAGGCCATCAAACACTATTTTTTAATGTGTGAAGTTATTTTAATGTATAAACTTTTAAAATATGAATACGAGTATATCAAAAATTGCTTTAAATACTAATTCATCATATTATCCAGTCATCTTACCTTGATAGCCGGGCTCCCAAAGTTCAAATCGAACGGAGCGACGACTTGGAAAATGGTCACTATATCTTCATTTGGTCGTGTCGGGTCTGGATATTGCATGAATGCAGTGACGCGGTAAGTCACTGAACCAGCCTCGCCCTCAAATGAGGAGGGCGCGGTTTGTGGAATCTGACAAGAGAACTTGAACTCTTGAGGACCCTCTGGTAGTTGTGATACACCTGAAGATATTATATCAATTAATATGTTAAATAAATAATAAATACACCCAACAGTAACAAACATAGTTCTGGCCCTACACTTAGATACATCTCTTGTGTTACGGGTATCGGAAGCTGTGAGAGAGTTTCCAGTGTCACAAACACCCAGAGCCGAAACAAATATTTGTGGATCACACAATCATTTTTTTCAGTGCGGAAATCGAACCCCAACCTCTCATTTTGCAAGCTAGTGGTTATGCTTATTTGAATTATACTTGTCATCTCCCTGAAAAGTTACTGTCAGTGGACCAAAACGGCCCATATGGGTTTTCGGAATTATATCATTAGAGAGCTCAGAGAAAATTGGGTGACAAATTACTCACACAATAAGTTGCAGAGTGAGCAATACACATAAAAAAAATTAGAATCAGACTTAATCAAAATATTCTGGAACACTTGACTATAAGAAAAGGCAAAGTATCACATAATTTGATGCAGTATAATATGCCTTAATTTTCTAGTCATTTTTGAATTCAATCATCATCATCAGCCCATATACATCTCACTCCTGGGCAGGGGCCTCCTCTAAATCTGAGAGGGTTAAGGCCTTAGTCCACCACGCTGGCCTAGTGCAGATTAGCGGACTATATGCCTAAGAAATTCCTAAGAACTTTTAGGTGTGCAGGTTTTCCTTCACCGTTCAACTATGTGATAACTCTTTGTGAATACACACATAACTTTGAAAAGTCTGAGGTGAGGTTTGAACCCGCAACCGTTGAGGTTATCATGACTTTTGAATTCAATACACTGTGACAATATTCTTCTTCTTCTTCTTCCTTGTTCCCTCACTGCTGAGGATCGCGACCACGCAGGATCAGTTTCCACTGTGTGCGGTCATAGGCGGAGTGGACCGCACGGTGCATGCTGCCTCCCACCACCTCTCTTACTGCATATTAGTACACCTTTAAAGAAGTCTTACCCGTATTCCCAGCAAGGCACTGTGTGAACCTGAGGTACTCTTCATGGCCATGGTACTTGACCATGCCATGTGACCTAACACCATTGTACTCTTCCGTTTGTTCCTCTGTCCACAAAACTTTGGCTTCCCCATAGACTTCTATGCTTAAAGCTGAAATAAAATTCTAATTATTTATTATTGGAAACATAAAGATGGCCTTTTTATCACAGATTGGTATAAGCCAGTTCCTAATATAAATGTTTGTAGATCTGAGCCCTGCACTGAAATTAATGATTTGATTTAAGTCTGGGTTTTGAGGAACAGAATAATCTCTTGTAGTTGGGTCTCCTGGGTCTCGGACCCAGAATATACACTTTGTACCATAAAAAAGAGAACATTGTTTGTGACAGTGTAGAATACTTATTAATGCATATTGAATAAACATGCAAAAATGAAAAGTTCTCTCCAGTCTCAAAACACAGTATATCTGTTAATTGTAAATAAACTCATTATTGTGCTGCCAACACATGGCCTTCATTAATATATCAATATATTTCACCATTTTTATCAGTGTCATTAGTTCTGTGTATTTTAATTAATCATTAATGACTATGAAAATGAGATATACATTATCAACATATTTACTATATTCAGGGCTGGGCAAAATACATGCTTTGCTTTAATTGAAATACAAATTACAAAATACTGTATCGCAAGTAATATAAATACGAAATACAAAATACATTTAAGTAAGGTATTTGAAATACAAAATACAGTATTTTAGCTATTTTTAATTGAAATACAAAATACAAAATAATGCATATTTATTTCTTTTGGATTTGTTTATTTTGGAATAGTTTATTTTTGAAGGCGGTTTTGCCTTATTAATTCCATGACAACCAAGGAGTCTGTCTGTATTTATGGGTGTTGCCTGAACATAACCAACTCATGCTACCTTAGTAGATTGTCTGCCCAGATTGTGGGTGGCCTCCACAGGTTGAATAAAAAGAGCATATAACATGTTTACTTAAAAAGCGAACTTTAAAGTTTACTTGTAAAGTGTTCCAATGTTAATCATAAATATCTTATTCAGCAGTTATGTACCACTTTTAAATTGTTATTTTTTATAAACAATATTAAGAATATATTTTTTAGTAGTCTGTAGTAATTATTTAACAAGAGATCAGGAAATAAAATTTAATATATTAAATATCTATTAATAGCCTTACTTTGAGGATGTTATCAAAACAAAGAAAGTCAAAAGTTAGTTACTAATGAGCTAAAACTATAATTACCAGCAAACGTCAGTGGTGCATTCAAATTAAAAACAACACTTCCAAAAATCACTTGACCCGAGTAATATGTACTATTGGGCGAGTCCAATTTTATCATACCACTTTTAAAGCCACTGTTAGCCATAATATTGTCGGTTAGCGGTATAAAAGGTGTAAAAGGAAAAATAAATAACAATTCATTAAGCGAGGAAATTAAGCTGAGAGGTACTAAGCCGCGGACGGGGAAGGAATACGAATTACGATTTACGATTCTACGAACCGCGGACAAAATGATTGCAGAAAAGCTGCCAAAACAGGTCCCTCAATATATAGTTAAAAAAAATTAAAGTAGACTCTGTTCTAATGACACAAAATTTAAATTCAAATACATGACCATGTGTTTTGTTTTTGCCCGACTTTCTTCCTCCTGTTGTTCATTTGTAGCAGGCGTCGGCAAAGGCAAAACTTCAAAACGTTAACATCAAATAAAATATAAGTTATTATATATTTTTTTGTTCAATAATTAAAACAGAAAAATTTAATTTATAAACATTTTTTTATAAAAAAAAAACATATACAATGTTCTGTAATCGCATGCATTTCAATTAATTAAACGCTATTGGAAATTGTCAAATAGATACAAGATAAATTTGCTATGTTCATATTTGTAGCATGAAAAATGTACCTTATTTCAGTGTTCCAAACAATTTTACTGCAGTATTTGTGAAATAGAGAGAGCATACAAAGTAGAGATAAAATTATGGATTATGGAATACAAACGATCCTTTCGCTGCGATCACGTTGAAATTTTGTTATGTTTTTGTAAACATCAGTGATTAATTTGTGTTATGTAAAATGGGGAAGCTCGATGTAGCTATTTTACGATACCTAACCGGGGAAGACTTCCGAGTCTTAACTGCGGTAAGTCGAATTTTCTTAATTATTAAAGTAAGATTAATAGGTAACCTCGAAAAACTATATTTGTTTTTGTTATTTCCAGGTGGAAATGGGAATGAAGAATCACGAGCTAGTACCCGGGTCATTGGTAGCGTCGATAGCGAACTTGAGGCACGGCGGAGTTCACAAATTAATGAAAGACCTGTGTAAACATAGATTGCTGACGTATGAGAGAGGAAAACATTGTGAGTGCATTCAAACTAACAGTATGCCCTGGCGATGCTTACAGTACCTTGGGAAAATCTAATATGTCAGTTAAACTGTCAAGAAAACTATGATTATGTCTTTATAGTTATCTAATCGTGTTGAAATACAAATGTTATCCATGAGTTGAGAACCTCAATCTGTAAAGAATTTACAATATATATATTGTAAATAACGGATGTGGCTCTGGCGGCCCACGAGTGGCGGCATAACAACTCCTCACCAACCCACTTGCCAAGCGTGGTGACTAAGGCAAATCCCCCCAAAAGGTTATTTTATATAGGTTTATTTTCATTCAATTATTTCATTTATCCTATTTTATTAGCAGTGGCGGTAGTTACATAGAAACCCTAAAGCATTACATGTTAATTGTGTAAGGTCTAGTTTATAATGGTTTATTGTGGGGGTCAGGATATTCTCATTTTTATGTCAAATTGTTTTTGTTAAATAATGATTTAAAGGTTTAAGATTAATATTTCGAATTTTGTAAAGCGAGCTGGGCTTTTGGGCTTCTATGGAATGCCACTGATCATTAGACTTTGAGTTTCACAATTTTTCACCTTAATAATATAAGATTAATAGTGTTCTTGTTATAATAATATAATATTATATTTAATTTATTAATTCAACTGCCTCATGGTCTCGCGGTACAAGTATGTGCCGTGCGATCTAGAGGTCCTGGGTTCGATTCCCGGGTCGTGCAAAGTGTTATTGGGTTTTTCCATTAGGAAATTCTCGGTAACAGCACGGAGTCTGGAAATGTGCCCGAAAAAACTTGGGACTTACTTACGTGGGACTGATACATACTTGGCGAAATGTGGGTGCAGAAATGCACCTCTGCCTACCCCTTCGGGGAATACAGGCGTGAGTTAATGCATGCATGCATGTATTAATTCAAAGTAATTTACTCATTGTTGAGCAAACTTCGTCTTACTTATAGCATTTTAAAAGCAAAATCATACAAGTAGTTAGCATTATCTTGAGATCAATAAAAGTGGGGTACGGCCTTGTATGGCATTTCTTCCATATAACAACCATTAAATTATCCCACACTGTTTTGCATAGCCCTATGAATAATGATATATTTAGCTTCAATAAATTTATCTTAAGTTTAGCGATTGACAAAAGACTTTCATTACAGATGATGGTTACCGTCTCACCAATGCTGGCTATGACTACTTGGCTCTTAAGGCTCTTGCCAACAGAAAAGTGATTGCCTCATTCGGCAACCAAATTGGAGTAGGGAAGGAGTCCAACATTTATACTGTGGCTGATGAAGACCGCAATCCACTTTGCTTGAAACTCCACAGGTTAGTATCTTGGAATGTTTGCACTATTGTGAATTGAATGTATGACTCTGTTTTTTTTAAATTGAATTTAATAGATTGTTTATGTTGTTAATTCCACTATAACTTGGTTTTTTCTTTTGCTTTTGTTTATTTTTATGTGGTTAAGATTTTATAGATTGTAAAACTAAGTTGTTATTGTTTAATGTAATTAGTGTAACCATATTAAAACTAAATCATAGAACAGTTGAATAAGACTAGAAAGGAAATGTCAGCATGCCGAGTGTGCCGAACCTACAATTAGACTATCATGTTGGACACGGCCGCTTCTTAGTAATTTGGGTTGCTATGAAGACTTAACCACTTGACTCAAGAAACTGCGTTTCATAGGCCTAACTACTCTTGATTTAATTATATATTTTTTTCTCATGGAACAGAATTTTCAGACATCAAATGTCTGTCTGAGTGTTTCTAAGGTGTATTTTTTTATCCCCATGATACAATCCATTTTTTTCGTAAGATCAAAATTATTGTGTGTTTTATACAGACTCGGACGAACATGTTTCCGCAACATAAAAAGCAAGCGAGACTACCACGCGCACCGCAACCGGGCATCCTGGCTCTATCTGTCTCGCATATCAGCCACCAAGGAGTTTGCGTACATGAAGGCTCTCTACGACCGAGACTTCCCTGTGCCCAAACCTATCGACTTCAACAGACATTGTGTTGTCATGGAACTGGTGCGTGGAGGACCTCTGTAAGTACGAATATACAGGGTGTATTCAGACCGTGATCGGAAACTAAGGCAGGTAATAGCTACGAGACAGATTGAGGAATAAGGAGGAATTCATTGAGCCGGCAAATTAGCCGGCTCTTCCGTTACCGTATACACATCCTGGGACGCAATCTCTTCAGGACGCCATTTTTAATCACCAATGCCACAATTCATATCATCATTATCATTATGGAACGTATATACGTTCCACTGCTGGGCACGGGCCTCCTCTAGAACTGAGAGGGTTAAGATATTAGTCCACCACGCTGGCCTAGTGCGGGTTGGCGGACTACACACCTAAGAAATTCCTAAGAACTTTTAGGTGTGCAGATTTCATCACGATGTTTTCCTTCACCGTTAAAGCAAGTGATAATTCCGCTAGGTGGCGCCGTACAGTAAACATTGCATTACAAGTGCTCCGTAATCTTTAAGTGAAATTTAATAAAACCAGTGACTTTCCGGCCTGTACTGAAGATAAACTTTCTAATCGAGTCTTCGGGCAGCTCCGGTATCGTTTGTGAGACATGTAAAACGTTATCCTCCGAACAAATTCAAATTTACGTCTGTGGGACCGTTATAACATTTTAAACTTAAGTGTTCTAGTGTGCGCCTAAACAATCACTTTCCTGTATGTGAGCGGTGTGCGAAAACTTCAGGACACTTTGTGAGTATTTGACTCCCAATTACTCAAGAAAATTTGAAAAGTCTCAAGAATCATATTATTCTCTGAGATTGTATGATTGACAATCGCTAGCGCCATCTCTTGCTACATCTCGGTACTAAATCACAAGCTGGAGTAAGCGCCATCTATTGATATCCACCCGAACTTTCTCCCAGTGGAAAAATCGCTCTGAGATCGAGTTCAATACTTTAGCTCGTAGTTTATCACTCGACCGATAGAGGGCCTGCCGAAGAATTAATTTAATTTGACACAACATATTATTGGCTTTTAACATGCTTTGTGGAGCCTGTAACAAACAAATAAGAGAGGGCCGAAACACTGATGAAGTATCGTTCATTAACTGCTCAGTGTGTAAGGCCTCTTACCATATTAATTGTCTCAATTTACCTAAGGATGAGTCTCGATCTGCTAGAATCGGCAAGCTAGAGAACTTCCGCTGCCCTGCCTGCAAGTTAAAAACGAAAGAGCGTTGCACGGATGCGACTCCGATTCGCTCCAGAGAAGTAGCCTCAAGTTTTGAAAAAGAAGATCCATGTACTGATCATTCGGACATTCTTAAATCTTTTACTGATACCATTACTCAACTACAATCAGCATTTAATGTCATGAAACGCGAAATGAGTGCCTTCACTTCATCGCTTACATCCACCTCAAATGACATCGAGGATTTTCGAAAAGAGATCACTAACATGAAGAAGGAATTAAAAGAATTAGACCACTATAAAGCGGAAGTAACTGAGCTCCGTGCAGAAGTTTTTGAACTTCGGCAGGAGCTCGAATCTCGACAACAACGCCAGTTCTTACGAGACGTCGAGCTAAATGGTATCTCGGAACAGAAGACGGAAAATCTAGTACAAGTTGTCAATAACCTATCAGCAAAACTTGGAGTCAATCTGGATCCTCGTGATATTGACGATATAAAACGAGTTGGAGTCAGGGGAAGCAGCGAAACGAGCGACGCGAAGCCTCGCCCGGTAATTGTCACGTTCACGCGACGTGCTCCGCGGGACCAACTCCTACGCGCTGCCAGAGTCCGACGGGGCATCACCACTGACGCAATCGACGTCCCCGGCAACTCACGTCAGGTTTATGTAAACGAGCACCTTACCAAACCTAATAGAATTATTTTCAGTAAGGCTAGGTCTCTTGGATCTCGACTCAAATTTAAGTACGTGTGGACATCAAACGGGTCTATTTTTATGCGAAGATCAGATATGAGCTCTGTTCTCCGCATTACTTCAGAATCTATACTAGACAAGTTGGCAAATCAAAACTCGATACCCGCTGAAGCCTCCAATCAGAATTCCTGACTATCCTTATCTAGTTAAATTCGCTGATGTACTTTTTCACGTATGTAACATTGTATTCTATTTATTTTTTATTTTCACTTCAAATTATTGTTTTTCCCCTTCGTTAATTAATGGAAAAATCACTGTTGAACTCCCTTCTACTGTTATTATTAATTATGATACACAAAAAAATTACCACCGCGCTATCCCTAGTCGGCTCATCACTCCGTCCTCGTTTGCCTCACTGTACGAAAATTGGAGAATGTCTTTAATCCTTAACTGCTACATAAATGTTGATCAGACTTACACTTTGGGTTTAGCTCGCACATCCACATGTTTCAAATTGCCTGTTTTGTGGTCAACAAAATTAATCGAAACTCACTTCACTTACTGTTATTCTAGTGTAGGGGCAACCCTAAAGCGCATCTATAATCGACCCTGTTACATAGCTCTTACTCTCAGTGAATACTGTGGACAAGTTACACAACAACTACAATGCATACCCTAGATGATTTGGATGAGTCTCTGTCAATAAAATGTCTTTCCCTGGACAACGCCGAAACCTGCAGGAACAATCTGTCATCTCAACTAAATTTTAAACTACTCACCCTGAACATCAGAAGTCTTCAACAAAATTTCAATGCTTTTTTGGTCTTTCTACAACGTTTAGACTTAGACTTAGACGCCATAATTCTCACAGAATGCTGGCTCGGCCCGAACTCTGTAATTCCACACATAAGTGGTTTTAGCGTCTACTATACTCAAAAATACATAAATAAAAGCGGTGGTGTAACCGCATACATCAGAAACCATTGGAGCGCGAAAGTGTCAGAATCTTCTTGCCAGGATTGCAACTGTTTAGAGATAAGCCTTAATCAAGACTTATTAATACTCGGTATTTATCGGTCGCCGTCTTTCTCTGACACCACCAACTTTTTGTCCTCACTCGAAACAGTACTCCGTAAAGCCAGTGCCACAAAAAACATAATCTTAACCGGTGATATTAACCTGGACATAAACGCTAATCCACTAAGCGCTCAGTGCGCCGACTACCTGTGTTTGTTGACTGAACATAAGTTACTCCCTGTCATTACACTACCAACGAGAGGTAAAGCCTGCATTGATCATATATTTATAAAAAAATCCACTCTTACCCAGGGAATAGTCTGCTCCTCAGACATAACTGATCATTACCCCTGCATACTAGGTATGTCATTGGGTAAAAGCTCTGGGGGTCATAGACGGACCCGATTGAAAACAGACATAGACGCGATTGTCAGAGACCTCTCATCAGTTAACTGGTCGCCAGTTCTTTCCTGCCCAAATGTTAACGAAGCTGTGACCTGTTTCTACGGTATTCTTGACTCTGTCGTTTCAAAATATAGCCGTGTACAGGTTATCAGCCGCTCGAAATTCAACTTAAAGCCTTGGATTACTCCAGGGCTCATGAGGTGTCAAAAGAATAGAGACAGACTTCACGCACAAGCCAAACGTAACCCAACAAACGATTCCTACCAAATCACTTATAAAAGATATAGGAACTTTCTAAACTCCCTCTTACATAAACTAAAGTCCAACTATGAAAATAATAAACTCACGTCAGACAGAGATAATCCTAAAAAATTCTGGAACACCATCAAAGAAATATGTCACATAAATAAAGTTTATAACGACCCCATTCACCTGGTCTCTACCGAATCACAAACACAATCCTCGCTCAGCTCCTGCAACAACTACTTCGCTAACATAGGGAAAAATCTAGCGGATCGCATACTAAAAGATCTTGACACCACAGAATGCTCCCTAGCTGCACAAACACAAATGTCAAAACAAACATCTCACTCATTTTTCATGTACCCCACGGACCCTGACGAGGTTTCTAAACTCATTAGTAACATTAAACTAAATTGTGCCCCGGGACTCGATAATTACACTCCGTACATATTAAAAAATATCACTAACTTCATCCTAAAACCTCTAGTCCACATCTGTAATACTAGCCTATCGTCCGGGATTTTTCCAGACAAATGGAAAGTGGCAGTGGTTACTCCAATATACAAAAATAATGGAGATAAGAGCTCACCCAGTAACTACCGACCTATTTCTCTTCTATCAATACTTTCAAAAATCCTCGAAAAACTAGTCAATAAGAGGCTAATGGCATACCTCGAAAAAAATAATATCATTCCAGAGAGACAATTTGGCTTCATGAGAGGTAAATCAACAGAGGATGCTGTTCTCTTACTCATCAACAGCATTGCCAAAGGGCTTGACAAGAACAAAAGATGTCTGGGCGTATTCTTGGACCTCGCCAAAGCTTTTGACACAGTATCTATTCCAATACTGCTAAAAAAACTTCACTCCGTCGGTATACGCGGATCAGCACACGATTGGTTCCGTAGCTATCTCGCGGAACGTCGTCAGTGCGTCAGAATTGGTGGCTGCATAAGTGAAGAGATGCCTGTGTCATTCGGAGTTCCGCAGGGCAGTATCTTGGGACCCACCCTCTTCATAATTTATATGAGTGACATTTCTGATTTGCATTTACAGGGAGCCGACCTAATTAGTTATGCTGACGATACCGTACTGTTATTCCAGGATTACTCCTGGGATAACGTTGTCAAACTGGCTGAGCAGGGCATGATGGTCATGGCAAAATGGCTCAAGATGAATCTTCTTACTTTAAACACCTTAAAAACTCAAGCTATGTTTTTTTACAAAACATCTGCATCTCAACCTCCCTCCTCTCTAAGACCGAAGCTTCATACCTGTACATCGATTTCCACTTCTTGCTGCTGCCCGCCGATCAGTCGAGTCAACAGTATTAAATATCTTGGTGTCATTCTTGACCAAAAGCTATCCTTTAATGACCACGTTCACGAACTCTCAAGCAGAATTCGGAAAACAATATATATTGTCAAATGCCTTCGCTATTCTGCCAATGCCGATACTCTGCTCTTGGTATACAAAGCTTTATGTCAGTCTTTACTCCTTTACTGTATCAAGGCGTGGGGTGGCGTGGCTAAGACTCGACTCATGGAGCTTGAAGTAGCTCAACGTGCTGTGCTTAAGGTCATGCTTCGTAAGCCTCGACTTTTCCCTACAAATGACCTGTATAAGGAGTGCAAAGTGTTACGAGTCCGTCAGCTCTTTATATTAAGAGCGACTATCGCAACTCACCGTGCCACTATTACGTCCAGCGAATACCCAAATCTGCTTAAACGGAGAGTCTTTCGAATTCCCATTCCCCCAGTGAGCACCTCCTTAGCTAAACACTCGCCGTTCTTTCTACTCCCCACTATTTACAATTCTATTTGTCACCACATTCCTCAATTGCATACTAAATCTACTCGTGAAGTGAAGCTTGCCACTGAGTCCTGGTTGATGAGCCTCGATTATTACCAAACAGAGAAGATCATGTATTCAATCACATAATTCACACCTCAAACCCACACACTCACACAGTCACGCACATTCTGTCACACTCACACACATAATTATTTTTGAGTCATCTCCAATTTTACTTTGTGTTATCATTTATTATTATTTGTGTTAATCAGTTATTTTTATTCTTATTATTGTTTTATTTGATCTCTTGTTAGTTGTAAGTTATTATTATTCTTCTTTAATTATTTTTATTTTTTGTTATCCTATGTTTAGTCTTGTTTTAATTTTTTAACTAACAGTCATTTTAGTTGTTAACAAAGATTTACTTTTTACTCTATTTTGTTATTATAATTTAGTCATTTTCATTGTACGGTTTGCCACTATTTGCAACACTTATGATTCATTTCTGTAACCTGAGACCACTGCGATACAAGCTTAGCTTAGTGCAGGGTCCTCTGCTATTCTACTTGTTTTTACTTTTACTCTTGTACCAAATCCTTAGATGTATTGTGTAAAACTTTATCTGTTTTTAATAAATAAATTATTATTATTATTATTATTAATTCATTGTGAATACACACATAACTTCGAAAAGTCAGATGTGAGTGCCTGGTGTTTGAACCTGCGACCGCCGAGATTCTCGACCGCGGGCCTCAACGTCGAGGCCATCAATGCTTATAACACTATTCATATAACATGCCTAAATACTGCCTCGTAATAGCTTGGCATCTGGAAATGTGACCAAACAAAGTCAACAGGCTCTTCCCCTTTTACTTGAGACGTATAACGTTAGAATTGCACCCCTATCTAATCCTTCGGTGATAGGCTAGTAGATAAATATTTGTTTTTTTTTATAGGACCCACGTGACCTCCGTAGAGGACGCGGGGTCTCTATACGACGAGCTGATGGATCTGATCATTCGTCTGGGCAACTGCGGCGTCATCCACGGTGACTTCAACGAGTTCAACATCATGATCGACGAGGACAACCATCCCATCATCATCGACTTCCCGCAGATGGTATCCACCTCGCATCCCAACGCTGAGCTGTGAGTATCACGCCTGTATCGTAAGGGTTTCTCAAACTTTCGGTATCACGAACCCCTGTTAAAGTTTCCAGGTGACAGCGAACCCCTTAAGCCTTAAGTAACTAATTACTATATTTTATATTTTGTAAATAAAGTAATGTTAATATTATGATTCATCATCATCTACGTCTCATTGCTGGGCACAGACCTCTTCTACAACTGAGAAGGTTTTGCCCTTAGTCCACCACGCTAGCCTAGTGCGGATTGGCGGACATATAATATTATGATTGATTTAAGTAAAAAAAGAACATCAAACGTTCTTGGAAAATAAATATCATGCCAAGTATTGACTTACCACCCTTCCCTTTGATACTAAATGTTTAGTTAATTATACCGCTACTTGGAATTTCGATAGATTCCATTTAGAAAAACCTTAAAACACTTACCGATCCTAGAATCTTTGAATCTCCTGTCCGCACGCCGCACAATTATACAAGGCCAACTAACAATTTATACTCGCATTGAAACAAAAATAAAACATTGTCAGATACTTCGACCGCGACGTGCGGTGCGTCCGCGAGTTCTTCAAGAAGCGCTTCGGTTACGAGAGCGAGCTGTTCCCGCGGTTCAGCGACCTGCGCCGCGACGACCAGCTCGACACTGAAGTCGCCTGCTCAGGGTACAAGAGGAACAGGGACGAGGAAGATGAACTGCTGCAGGTAACCTCCAGTCACCAGACATAGCCAGATAGAAAGGTCAAGGCACAGAAATATACTGTCGCCAAGTTAGTGGGAGTGCAAGTGTTATCTCTAAGACAGCCGATACGAATGTAGCTCCTGACGTACGAGCTGATAAGTTATCAAACTTAATTGAAGACAGAACAAAAACTAAGTGAAATATGTCATATTGATCTCGTGCAAGCTAGATTAGCGTGGGATACACGTAAATGTACTGGGATGTAGTACTAGTTGCATTAGATTAAATCTAACTAATTTATATATTTTGGATCAACTTGTTTGCTTACTTACAGGAAATGGGTATAGAATTAGAAGTGAGCGACTGTGAAGATTCTGAAGCCGAAGAAGGTGAAAATATTGAAGATGACCGAAGCACCAAGTACTCTGAGAATGAGTTGGAACAACTGAGAAAAGAGGTAAAAAATATTACTGAACAGTATTGAATTTTATGACTGCCTCGTGGTCTCGCGGTACAAGTATGTGCCGAGCGATCTAGAGGTCCTGGGTTCGATTCCCGGGTCGGGCAAAGTGTTATTGGGTTTTTCCATTAGGAAATTCTCAGTAGCAGCACGGAGACTGGAATTGTGCCCGAAAAACGGCAATAGGCTCGCCCCCTATTACGTGGGACTGATACATACCTGGCGAAATGTGGGTGCAGAAATGCACCTCTGCCTACCCCTTCGGGGAATACAGGCGTGAGTTTATGTATGTATGTATGTGAATTTTATAAGATGCAATGTGCTTTTATTATTGATAAATACATATACCGATATTGAACCGGTCAAAATTGATAATTTTTTGGCTTGATTGTTGGTATCGATCATATCGATGTTTTCATAATCCGTAAACTTTAAAAGTAATTACAATATTTAACTCGCCATATTATTTTCAGGTGGCGCAATCAATTGAAAACGACGAAAAATCAGCAATCCAACAAATCACGACAAAAACAGTAAAACTAGCAATATCAGATGATAAAACTACTACAAATGAAGACGAAGAAGTGCCAAAATTAGTACCAGCAAAAGAAGTAGAAAGTCAAGAAGAGAACGCCGAGCTTGACAGAAACTCGCAGAAGTACAGACTCGCTATGATAGAGAAAGCTTTGTCCGACGCAAGGTCTATGAGAACTTACACATCAGCGAGTACGATAGCACCAGAAGTTGTGAAGCAGCAAGTGAAGAAGAATCTAGAAGTGAGGCAGAAGAAGATGGAAAGGAAGAAGGCTATCGCGAAAGGAGAAGCGAGCGCAGTTACACGTCAAAGAAGAGACAATAGAGAAACTGTAAGAGAGAGTCACGGATTGTGGGGATGGGACGAATAAATTATATATTACATTGAGTTTTGTCTCTTACTCCATTAAACAAATATCGCAAATGCGATAAGTAAGCAGAAAGTATTGTCTGTCTCCTAACTTTGCTATGCTTTGAAAAAAGGGCAGGCTATTTTTTTTTTTTTTTTAAATAAAACTTGGGAGATGCTTGGTATAGAGGGCGAAAATGGCGTCACGTAGGATGTACCTAATGTGGTTTTGGTTATAGGAAATGATACAATTTGATTGGACTCGACACGCGTCGCGTCTCGTCGGATGGCGTCGCGTTTTAATGGCGAGTGGCAGGCGTAAATCCTACTTTTTTTTAATGATAAAAGAGTTATTTGAACAGGTGTCATATCAAATTTACGTAACCTCATGACCATAGTTACATAATTTATATTTTATCATGAGCCATTTAGTCAAGAATTTGATTTCATTTGTTATGTTTTCTCGAGCAGCGGAATATTTTGTGTTTTTTCAACAAAACCAACGACGGAAATTTAAACATTTGTTTTGCATTATGTTGTCTGTCAGTCATCGTTTTCTTTGGACGTTTCGCCCGTTGTATTTTGGGTTCCGTTGTATATTTTGGGGAGCCAGTTGTGTGTACGCAGGTATACAAGTCTAAGGAATGTGTCCACACAAAATATCTGGAACACAAATTAAATTCAGCTTTTCTTAATAAGTAAAAGGGCGGAAAAAAAATTCGAAGCCTAGAATATTTTATCACCTTTTGTCCATCTACTCCGAAGCCATCAAGTCTAAAGGTGTATCCGAATGCGCTGGTGGATATCTTCGACTCGTACACAGTGAGGTAATTGTCTTCTGTAAACACCGGGTACTGGACCAATTTGTACGAACCAGCTCGCAACGGACATGATAGTCTGAAACATCAACATGTTTTCTCTTTTAAAAACCAAACTGACTTACACGCAACACCAAAATGTAAATATATGTGATATGTAGATACATATGTTACCCACACAATCACGTCTTTTTTCTGAAATCATAGTCATACGTGGCTAAATTTCTGCACCCACACTTCGCCAAATCTGTTCTGTTTATTTGGCAAAAAGATCAAATATATTTCTACAAAGAAATATAAAAAGTCATAAAGTACAAAGAAATTTCGTTCTTTCCGCTGCTTTTGTCATATCATTACCAATTTTTGTAATTAGATAGGTACCTATTATTGAACAATTTTACGACTAGATTTTCTTAAAGTAAACATAAAAGACACACACCGCCCTATTAAATCTTTTTACACCACGACAACAAACACACTAATTAATCTTTTTAGTGCCTCTTGTTTTGAGCCCTCAATTATTATTTTATAGTAATAGATCATAGATGCATACCTAGGCACAGTATAATGAAATAGTACATAATACAGATCTTTCTCCTCATCATCACCATCTCCGCACCCATTCTTGACTATGTAGAACGATTTGAAATAATCGCATGTGTCGATATTTCGTATGTCCTGACACTTTTGCATTGTTGCCTGAAAATAAAATGTTAATTGTGGCTAAATGATTACTTTAGACTTGTGATTACAACATGCTATACAAGATGAGGATCTACAAAATATATTCATACTTATTTACTAAGTATATATACTGTCAACTACAAACAAAGTGTCCTAACGAATCTAAAAGCTAGAAAACGCGGACATTTAAAAAAAAAACATGCGTGACTCAATACTCTCAATAAGCGGATCCATAGGATCGTAATACCTAAATAATACATATCTACCAACATTGAAATGAATAACCGTTCATTCACCGAAAACCGAACCTATTAGGCTACATGTTGACGGGCTAACAAAAACTAATAAAACATTTGTAGAAATGAAAAAAGTTGATTTAATAATTAAAATGACCATCGCAATTATGTTGGACAAGAAAACATTTCACCAGCAATAGATGGATAATGGTCTAACCAGTGAATGCTCGACTAAATATCACAAAGCTCGTCAGCAGATACAGTTACTTCTCGACGTCATTTTATACCTAACCTTACCTTAACTGACCATCCGTCTGGAATGTCTTCAGTGATATTTAGCATGCCGGTTAATGTTGAGTCATAAATCTTTTTCATTATGCTAAATTCTTGCATGGATATTGACAATTCTGGCCCTTCGTAACACGGTCCTGCTCGCGACACCAACAAATGTGTTGGCGCCATGGAACTTAATGCTTTTGGAATTAAAGTAAATAATACAAGTATGTAAATGTACATTCTTAATGCCGGTATATCTTGACAGTTACTATTACCATCCATGACTTTACTCAATCATTATTTTGACAGTCGTGTACAGTGTCTTTCGCAATTAAGTTTGAAATTAATCACTAATCTATTTTTTGTGGAAACTAGCCTACAATCAGATCGACCAAATCAAGACTATAAAGACACTTTATGCACGTATTTTGAACCGTTATGATTATTTTTTACATAAATAAAAAATAACAAGCACAGTCCTAATAACGTAATTTTCAAATATTTATATAAACCATATTCTACAGCTTTGTTTTGAGTCCTACGTAATAGGCTCAATATAGTCGCTCTTCTCCATAACTCTTCCCAACACTATAAAGAGACGTCTGGAAGAAAATCATATACCTACTATTACCGCCAGGCGGCACGTCCAGGGGGGGGGGGCGGCAAATTCGTTTAGGCGACCTTTTTTTTCTTTAGACAAAACTCAGAGTAAGTAGTTTGTAAGGCGGTATAATGGGGTTTGCACGTGGGCGACGAAATAACTAGCGGCGAGCCTGATTTCCGCATCAACTAGGCAGACGTAATAATAATAACACAATTTCGGCTGCTTTTTTCTATGCGAATATGTACAGCGTGCGGCTGTGAGGGCAATGGAGTTTTGCCTTAACCCTTAATTCTTCGAAATATCTCAGAAGCACTAAATAGTCTGGAAATTTGCCCAGTAAATAATGCAATAGGCTCAAATTTAAATAATCTGTAGCTTTACTACTTGCTGGGACATGTCGTGAAGGTGTCCGGTTCCACCAATCAGTGTAGGTACCTATTTATAACCTACATCATTTCAAAGAAGTAGAGTTAAATATTGTAGAATTTATATAGTTAAACAGTTTACTTCAAATATTGGTAGTGAATGTACACATTTGATAAATCTATCATTTTACATTTTAATAATGATGTTTTAATGTGATTTTAATGATGACATTACATGTAATATGTAAACACTACAACACGTCCTGTATACGCACACAATATACGACATTAGCTAATGAGATAAATATATTATATATTTTTTAAATAAAAAAACATTATTTTAATCGTTTATTTATTTGACATTCTTTATAATGTTTTGTTTCTTAATTGACCAATTTCCTAATCCAACTTAAAAACAGTTTACTGCAATCCATGACATTGTAAGCTTTATAGTGGACACGGGCGATCGAAAAAATTTAGGCTGACTCCCTTAAATTGGTTTATCTGGTCTATTCTTCAATCTTTAATCAAAAACAATTATAAAAAAACAAGTCTCGCAACTCAGTTCTTCTACCGTAAAAAGTTGTAAGATCCATGTAACACCAAGACATTTCATAATTCTTCAAGTCCTGGTACAAGTTAAATGAAATTTGAAATACCTATACAGTGTTTATACAATGCCTTTTTTTTTTTTTTGTTCTCGAGGGGAAAGCTGTTTATGGCTCTACTTCCCGCGCCAACCCCGGGGGAGGGGGGGCGGGAAGCGTATGTCGGGGTCACCGGTCTTCCAGCCCGGCGCGCGGCGACGTCATGTCCGCGCAGGTGTTAGTGCCGGGCTGGGTCCCTAACAATATCCCTAAACCGGCATACCGACCAAAACCCCCCGGTGGCCATCTCCGCGCCGAGTGGGGCGACCACGGTACGTTAGCGAGAAGCGCCAACCGTAATGCCGCAGCCGCCCGGTGCGCCTCCGAGACGTATTTGTCTCGGCCGTCTCGGAGTGTGTAGGGGGCGCAGTTGCACCCCCACTAGCTTGGTTCGGGCGCCCCGGTTGTGGATGGGCGCCCGCGACGTACACAGGCCACAGTGCCGCCGCCCCTCTCGGGATCACTTTCAGTGAGGACGCGCCGCCCCCGCAGCGCGCCCAGCGACCCCAAGGGCCCCTTTGAGTCGTCTTTTACGACAGGCAGGGGATACCGTGGTGGGATTCTAACGCCCCCTTGCCACAGGGCAGGTTTATACAATGCCTGCTGGGTCACAAAAAATTCAGGCTTCTAGTTTTATCCATTTTTTATTTATTTTTTGTCGGGATTTTTTTTTTCAATGTTTTTTAATCACCGTAACTGTTGCCTGTCTTAGTTTTAGATCAAGGTCTTTTTACACCCTGTATATAAACAAAATGAACCACACGAAACGAATAAAACCACAGAAAAACGTACAGACAGAAACACAGGCAGCGCTGTATGGTTATAATAAAATGTCAAAACAAACTTTATCTTCGCTAAGTTGTTTATCCCACTGCGATAAAAATCGTTTATCAATTACGCAATTAAACTAAAGCGAGAAGATATGGAAAATAACTGCGATAATAAAGTATTTAATACATGGAATGATAAAAACACTTAGACTATAATTTGGATTATAATCTTGGATTACTGTTTACGAATATGGTTTAACGAATCTAGATTTTTCTAGAGACATTTTAAGAACACTATAATTTAAAATATATCACCAATACTAATAGTAATAACATAAAGAGGAAAGATTTGTATTTCTGTATGGTTTTAGCGAATAAACTCAAAAACAACTTAAACAATTTGAATGATTGCCTCGTGGTCTTGTGGCACAAGTACGTGTCGTGCGATCTAGAGGTCCTGGGTTCGATTCCCCGGTCGGGCAAAGTGTTATTGGGGTTTTCCATTAGGAAATTCTCAGTAGCAGCACGGAGTCTGGAAATGTGCACGAAAAACGGCAATAGGTTCGCCCCCTATTACGTGGGACTGATACATACTTGGCGATATGTGGGTACAGTAATGCACCTCTGCCTACCCCTTCGGAGAATACAGACTTGAGGTACTGTATGTATGTATGTACACTTTGAATGATTTTTTATACGGACATAGACGGGACCATAAAGTAACATTGCCTTTTATTCCAAAAAAATCAGAAAAATACGATTTGTTATTTGTCGTGATACAAATAGCACATGGTAATATATAATTATACTGTTTGTTACTCTATTACTCTAATTCAGGTATTAAATAAAAAGTAGGTGTATATTACTATCCGTAAAAAAAAAAAATTATGAAATTTTTGAATAAATGTCCCATGTACATTTTGTACATAAGCAGTGATGGCCTCGAGGTTTAGGCGCGCGGTCGAGAATTTCGGCGGTCGCAGGTTCAAAACCCAGGCACACACCTCTGACTTTTCGAAGTTACGTGTGTATTCACAATGAATTATCACTTGCTTTAACGGTGAAGGAAAACATCGTGATAAAACCTGCACACCTAAAAGTTCTTAGGAAATTCTTAGGTGTGTAGTCCGCCAACCCGCACTAGGCCAGCGTGGTGGACTAAGGCCTAAACCCTCTCAGTTGTAGAGGAGGCCCGTGCCCAGCAGTGGGACGTATTTGGGTTGATGATGATTTAAATTTTAATATTTTATTTATCACGATGTCTTCCTTCACCGTTAATACGCCTGAATTCATAGTATATATTCATAGTAATTTCTAAAGAGAGGTGTGAACTGAGTGCGTGTCTGGGTTGAAATTTTGTCGACTGCGCGACATTACCTGAAAAAGAATACCAAATTAAAATTGATTGGGTTTATTAAAATTAATTCAAAAAATAAACCAATTTTCTAGTTCGGACAGAACAAATCCTAACAGGTTCGCGACTAAAAAAAATTTTCCTCTGCATCATTACCACAAACATTATAATAATAAAAATAAACTCTTTATTTATTAAACACCACAATAAAAACATAGACAATAGAAAAGAATTCACAAAATTGGCACAATAAATTGGCGGTCTTATCGCTAAAAGCGATCTCTACCAGACAACCAGGCAAGGATAGGAAAGTTACTGATAGATGGGACGGTGCTTACAATAATTATATAATTTAAAAAGAAATAAAAGTACTCAAGAATATATACCTAAATATAAGTTTACATAATATTACTATACCTACATCTTATATCTTTAAATGAGCAATTCTTGTATAAATATATATATTTATATAATTGGAATCTCGGAATCGGCTCCAACGATTTTCATAAAATTTAGTATATAGGGGGTTTCGGGGGCGATAAATCGATCTAGCTAGGAATCATTTTTAGAAAATGTCATATGGAAGAAAAATAACAAAAAGGAGGCGTTTGAGTAGACTCTTCCTGACATCTATTGGTGAATTGGCGAATAACAATACTATTTTTTGTGAGCAACTAATTGCTTTAACGACACAACAGCAGATGGCGCTGTTAAGTAACATTATTCATATTTCATCATTTTATTAGTAATTCGTACTTAAATATAATTTCCAAAAAACACAATTTAAAAAAAAAATCCGAGCAAAGCTCGGTCATCCAGGTACTATATATTTATACATACATAAATACATACACACATACAAATACATTATTCATCTCAACATGCCATCAGACATTGATTTTGCTCTCTATAGCACCCTATACAATTCCCTCGAGAAAAAAAAATCGATATTCGAACGAGGGTCATTGCAAAAATAAAGTGTATTGAGGGAAACAAGGACCCCTTAGCAATTGCATCCGCACGACCATTGGACGCACGCAGCTGTCTACAGTCTACTATAGCCAATTTTAATGCTTCTGTTATTGTTTTATCTATAGTTATCAACCTATACACGTCCGACTGCTGGGCACGGTACTCCTATACCATTGAAAGAGGTTAGGTTTATATCCACCAAACCCAAAGACGCTTAGTGCGAGCTGACGAAACACATAAAATATTTATTTGTCATGATGTTTTCCTTCACCTTTCTTTCTTAAAGTGGTGATAATTTATAAGGAATAGGTACAAATAACTACGAAAAGTCAAGTGCGTGAGATGTCACTCAGAAACTCAGAATATACTCGTATGTATACAAATACTGCATAGGTACCTGTTTCTTGAATTATCTGTTTCTTAGTGAAACGTAGGTACCTATTATCAAGTTTCGGGTCATGTTAAGAAGCAGATTGGAGTGTTTTTTGTAAATATAATATTAATTTCTGCAGATAAATTTTATGTTATGGTTGAATTCAATGTAAGTCTATTAAGTTGAAAAATAAAGATATTGAATATGTTTTATTCATAAAATGTAGACTTATACTTAGTAAGAGGTTGACAACTGAACGATAACAGTAATACGGCTTTTAATAGGTAGGTATTTGAAAATTTGTGACGAATTTCTGGTGGCTTGTGATAGCGTGCCGGTCACTCACATTGATTCACAACATGCATAAGAAAACAAAAACGGTTTATAGAATTGAAATGGTACATTTTCACTGCAATTAGAAAAAAACTTTTTATATTTATCAGGAACAAAATGTTACATAAATCTTGACAATTTATATTCTTTGTTAGCTTAGGTTTGTTCATATCATCAAATATTGTAGCAGTCGTCGGTAGATGTCGTCACACGCGAGATTGCGGCTAAGATATTAACTCTGATAATGAAAAGATATAATAATTAGCTAGTATTTTGCCCCGTAAACCGTCCTCATGCAATTTCTATTAGAATTATTTAAATTATATCAAAGAAAAACGTGAGAAATGTGGCGGGTAGCGGATTGGTAAGGGCTGCTCAAGACCGGGATGGTTGGCGCCTACTTGGGGAGGCCTTCGTTCAGCAGTAGAACAGAATAGATTACATCAACGGATTCTATCTATATTTTGTTAGTCTATTCACGTGTCACACAAATAATATGCAAAGAGAAGATTTGCTGCAAAATTTTGTTATTGGCGGCGTTTTAAACGTTGACAATCAAAAATGTCTTCATTATTAAAACACGTATTTACAAAGTTTACATTTAGAAACATATACTTACTGTTGTAACATTGATAAAAAATATGTAAGATTGATAAAATAGGCTATACCAATGACTATTGCCTCAAGTAACTATATTAAAAAACATGTAGTAAATTGCATCAAAAGTATAGTAACATCGATGAATCAATCAGAAAAACGTAGGGGGGTAAAAATATCCTCGTCGTGACAGCTAAATACAAAAATACCCCGCACATGTGTGTGTTTACGTACAGACACACCTCCTTTACATAATATTGTGAGCTCCATTCATTGGCCGAGTTAGTACCACGCTGGCAGCCGGCAATAGCGTACGCGTGTAAAATGTCTGAGGATAACTTAACCGCACTTTTGTACCAGACCAAAGACTTACGATTGGTGAGTTAACTGTTTTATTATTGCATAACAAATAGGTTTCACTTCACTGAATTTCGTTTACTACATAGCGTCTTCTACAGGCAAGCATTTAATTAATAAAACTAATAGGTCTTCTGCGCACACAGGGCTTAGCAACATAATATTTATTTGTTATCAATCGATTTTTTTGCTAATCTTTAGAGAATGACTGTCATTTAAGTTTAGATGAAGACTAATAAAAATATGTTGTGTCGAGTTTACAAATAATTATTATCTCTGTGAACTATTTTACTAGTATTTATCTACGGCTAGTTTTAGCATATTTTTCCTCAGTGCTTCGTAAAAAATATCTTTTTATTAGTTAACTGTTGTTATCCTTAATTAATGAAATGTAAATATATTAGTACTATCGATTCTCTTCGTAGAAATGTTTGAATAGTAGGTAATTTATATTCCTGTTTCGGATAAACATTAATTTGGTTCAAATAGTGTATGCGTAGCTCTTGTATATTTTTATAATTAGGTATTTAATACTCAAACTTCACTTGTGTGTAGTTGCTTACATTCTATTTATCGGTATCAGTTGTGCCTTTTTTCTTAATTTCCTCAATTTCTTTGGATGCCTTTAGATCGTCTGTTCTCATGTCTTCTGATAAGCAGGCATTACTTTATTGACCTTTTGACCCCTGTGTCAAATCGAAGTTACAAAAGAATGTTACTGACTCTCTCGCTTTACGGGGAAGATCATGTATGGGATTCCTGTATGGTCTCCGCAATCTACTTTCGACGAAAATACAATTTAATTTTATGTTCCTAATTCATCTTAAATTAACATTTTATCGAGTTTCTAGCTTCTTAGCGCAAATGCCTTAAGCCTGCTGTCATTAACAGATGTTCTTCATTTGAACAACTTGAACAATTGTTCAAGTTGTTGTAAGTAATTACTTATTATAGGAATACTTACCAATGTATTTCTTATTTAAATTTTAGAATTGAATCATATTGCATTCATTATTTAAAATAAAATGTAGACGCATACAATAAACGAGATTAGGTACTTTAGATTCGAAGCTATTAACTTGACCTTTTAGTTTTGCATTTTTATTAAAATGCTCTTTGACTTCATATGTGTACTAGATAGTAGTTTTTTCGTTTTAAAGAACGTCTTTTATTTTTGATCTTTTTATTATTTAGATTTCTTTGCTTTTACCCCTTGGACAGTCAACATACGATTATAAGTGTTACTTGGCGACTTTCCTGAAGGAACGTTCAGAAATTCAAACCTAGATACGTTTGTTCTGAATTGGAGAGAAATCTCTATTATTGATAATAAAAATGAGATCCTGAGATTTTTGCATTAATATACCTCTGCTATAATTGGAATTTTGTATTTCAATAGCCAATATAAATGAGGTAATTTACCAGGATCAGACAGTTTTTGACACTTTGTTTACAGTCCAGACAACTTAACAATAAGACAACTACCATATTTACCCGCCTATTTAGGAAACTATGTAAATTATAGGCCTCTACAAGTAATAAAAAGCCTCCCATAGGATTTTAATTAGATAGGTTTCACTGTATTTGTATTATATTAAACTATTTTCTTGTCATACTACATACTAACTTGCCGAACGAAACAGACTCAACATCTGACAAATTAATAATTGTGTGACCAATAAATAGCCATCAATTCGTACTAGGCCGGCTTGCTGGACTTGGGCTTAAATGGGCTACAATTACAATAGACCAACAATTATTATTGTTATCTCCTGTCAAAAGATATTCTCTCGAGTCAAGATCAACCTTGTAACAACAATTGCTTGCGGCCTTCGCCCGGGCGCCAGTCTATTTAATATATTGAACGTATACTCCTTTAGACGTTTCTCTGTACGTGACAGAAAATTTAAGCAATTTTTTTACTATACAGGGTCATATTGACATGTTTTTATGCTAATCGATCTGTATTTTTTGATAAAATAAGCGATAAATAAGTAAATTCACTTAATAGATTAGTCTTTATCAGTGTATTTACTCGTTCTGTTGGGTTTGCTGTTGAAAAGTGTTTGACCTGAAATGAACTTGAACTTGCGGTCAACGTAGGAGTCTGTTTACGTTCAATAAATCACATAGATCGCTACTGTATATAAGAAAATAACTTGTTAAACCTCTATTCTAATTTATGTAGTCAAATTATAAATTTTTAAATAATATTATAGTTACTTCAATCAATAAAATACTTACCGTAAAGTAAATGATCGGCAATGAATTTGATTCGAACTTTTACATCTAGAATTCTAGACACTACCAGTAACCAGAGTACCAGTAATCCTATGAGATATACGGACAATGTTATTCATTGCCGTTTAGCGTATCATGTTTAGTAAATATTAGTTGAGTGCATACATCACACGCTTAGAGACAAAAACTAATCGTGTCATTAAACTTTCACGGTGTTCAAATTTGTGCGAGATTAGGATTTATTTACACGTCGCATTGTAAAGAAAAATTAACTGATTACGAATATATCGTGTGGTGTAGAATTTTAGAATGAATAAATGATACATGATATGAAGTGGCAGTGGGCAGGTCACATTTGTGGCAGAACCGACAACCGTTGGGGGAAACGGGTTCTGGAGTGAAGACCGCGACTCGGCAAACGTAGTGTAGGGCGCCCTCTGGCTAGGTGGGGTGACGATATTCGCAAGGTGGCTGGCAGCGGTTGGATGAGGAGGGCCGAAGATCGAGCCCAGTGGCGTGCCATAGGAGAGGCCTATGTCCAGTTGTGGACGTAAGAAAGGCTGCTGATGATAATGATGATGGTACATGGTATATTTACTTGCATCGTATTTTTCATGTCTTGCCCCGCTAGGTATAAATAAACACACCCAACAGTGACATTCATAGTCCTGACACCACATTAAGGTACAAGTCTTGTGTCGTGGGTTTCAGAAACTACGAGAGACTTTTCGGTCTCACAAACACCCAGACCCGAAACAAATATTTGTGGATCACACAAACATTTGTCTCGGTGCGGGGATCGAACCCGCTGCCTCTCGTTTCGAAAGCTGGTATCTAGCCAACTGCGCCACGGGGCTGTCAAAATATATCTAAATTTAAAACATTCCTAAATCCACGGGGACTTGTAGGCTATAGAAAGCAAGGATTTGAAACAACAACTCGGGTTCAATGCCTGCATCAATTTGTTTTCAGGGTTCGATATTTATGAGGCCTAAATCTCTATATTCTGTTGTATTTGTTGACGGTCTTTGCATTTTTAATAATGACAAAAATATGTATAACTGACAGACTAATACATTTATTTATTTATTTATACAGTTATATATTTACATTCATATTAGATTATCCAACGGACTCTGCACTAAGCATGGCTTGAATCGCAGAGACAGTAAAATATGTAGAGCGGATACATTGCATACATTTTCATTTCCGACACTAAATCGCAAGCAGGTACATATGAGTATCACAAATAAAACAACACATAATAAAATTGTATAAATTACAACAAAACAAAAAATAAGAAACTAACATTATGAAAGATGAGGAATAATATAAAAATAGGGTGCAAGCTTATTAAATAAAAAATCGCTATGCCCTTCTTCGTGGTCGCGTTATAATTTACAGACACAGTTACTATATATACATATCTATTGGTGCACCTTGCACCTACTCGTTTCACAGGTTGGCTTGTAAAACTGTGCCACAGATGCTGATGAGAACTATAGAATCATTTGCTTTCATCATCAGCCCATATACGTCCCACTGCTGGGCACGGGCCTCCTCTACAACTGAGAGGGTTTAGGCCTTAGTCCACCACGCTGGCCTAGTGCGGGTTGGCGGACTACACACCTAAGAAATTTCTAAGAACTTTTCAAGTGTGCAGGTTTCCTCACGATGTTTTCCTTCACCGTTAAAGCAAGTGATAATTCATTGTGTATACACACATAACTTCGAAAAGTCAGAGGTGTGTGCCTGGGGTTTGAACCTGCGACCGCCGAGATTATCGTTCGCGCGCCTAAACCTCGAGGCCATCACTGCTAAGTGCTATACTATAATGCATTTGCTTTACCTCTGACATAACAATAAATACAGTAATATATTTTTATAATCACCGGTTATCTGTAACGTAGGTTTACTTGGGTAATCGTTTTATTAATGTAATAATTATGCTGATACCATATCGCATTTACACATCCATATTTTCTACAATTTACTAACTAGTATAACAAATCGTTTGTATGTTTATTGGACTTCTATTATAGTAAAAACAAGTAAAGGAAATTAGTGATTGAATAGTTCACAACTTGGTCCTTTTAAAACCAATGTGGCGTCAGCTTATTACCATAACAGTAGGTAATAATTCTTCTGTACGCACGTAATTAATAGAACTTCAATATATGTACATTTTTATATATATAGTAGTGATGGCCTCGAGGTTTAGGCGCGCGGTCGAGAATCTCGGCGGTAGCAGGTTCAAACCCCAAGCACACACCTCTGACTTTCCGAAGTTATGTGTGTATTCACAATTAATCATCACTTACTTTACGGTGAAGGAAAACATCGTGATGAAACCTGCACACCTAAAAGTTCTTAAGAATTTCTTAGGTGTGTCCGCCCACCCGCACTAGGCCAGCGTGGTGGACCTTAGGCCTAAACCCTCTCAGATGTAGAGGAGGCCCTTGCCCAGCTGTGGGACGTATAAAGGCTGATGATGGATACATTTTTATATTAGATATCTGTTATAAATACGTACACTCGCGCCTGTTACCCTGAAAGTAAAGACAGAAGTGTACTTCGACACCCACGTTACTAGAAGCTTTGTTTTTCGTATACATTTAATATCACAGATATTCTATTAGTACCCGAGACTTTTGAAGTGAAAACTTCTTTCGCTGTGCACTTTTTTTGGGAGGGGTAAAAAATATTGAACTTGCGTCAGTTCACGAGACCCTGATTGAAAATGCGTAAGACGCATTATGTAATAAAAATTGTCATGTCTGTGTACGATAGCGCAATAAATATTGTATTTTACCACGTAAATGATAATACTTTTATACTGATAAATAAACCAATTATTCCCTAACCATGCCAAAATATTCAAAATGCACGTTAAATGTTGAAGTTTTCACTTCTGCTGGCACTCCGGAGTGCCGCCTGTTATTTTTTTAAATCAAATAATTACAAATTTTAATCAAATGTGTTATTGAATTCCAGGTCCAAACACCAATACCAGAAATAAATGATGATGGTGAGTTTGACTAATATTTTATCACCATTTTTGGCTCAATTGAGACCTTATAAGTTTCTCTATTTATAAAAAGTGACTAAGTCATAATCCAACAAGCTTACTTTGGTTGACAGATTTTACATACACAAGATTTGTTTTAATATCTGAGTCATTTTTTGTTTAAAAGAGAGTAAAAATATAATATTTTTTCGAACTAAAAACTCTTTTAACCCTCACAAAACCCAATTTTAGCATCATTAGTTGAATATGATAACCTAAGAACGCAAAAGCAGGATTGAAAAAAGGAAGAAATTTCGTTCGTTGAATCTGCTACCAAATAAGCTCTCCAAATATTCTCTTTCTTTTTAATTGATTGACTGCCTCGTGGTCTCGCGGCACAAGTATGTGCCGTGCGATCTAGAGGTCCTGGGTTCGATTCGCGGGTCGGGCAAAGTGTTATTGGGTTTTTCCATTAGGAAATTCTCAGTAGCAGCACGGAGTCTGGAAATGTGCCCGAAAACGGCAATAGGCTCGCCCTCTATTACGTGGGACTGATACATACCTGGCGAAATGTGGGTGCAGAAATGCACCTCTGCCTACCCCTTCGGGGAATACAGGCGTGAGTTTATGTATGTATGTATGTTTTAATTGATGTTTTCTTGATGTCACACGAGTATTTATTTTAAATTTTAGAGGTGTTGCTGCACATGGCGTGCGTGGGGATCTGCGGGTCGGACGTCCACTACTGGCAGAGTGGCGCGTGCGGACACTTCGTGCTCAAGGAGCCCATGATCATGGGCCACGAGGCGTCTGGAGTCGTCGCCAAGGTACGGTACAATACAGGTCGGTCAGGGTATGCGAATGCACTAAATGATATGGTGCCAGGAGCCGTCCTTCCACAATTCCACCAAGTCTTCCTTCGGACGACCTTTGGCATCCTAAATATTTAGTCAGTTAGCATTGAATTAAACGCTACACAAATACATACGCCTATTTTCCCCGATGAGACAGACAGAGGTGCATATCTACATTTAAAAAATACGATTTCCTACATATCGAACAATCTGCGTATTACATTAATTAAAAATTTAGCATAGGTACATAAACAATTTCAAGGTTGGCAACATTTCCCAAATCCTGTCACTTGACATTTTGACCGTTTCTATTCAAACTGGTTTCACTTTGTAGGTGTGTCTGATTATCTATATTTAACACGTACAGACACACCCGCGTACCGTATACGTCATACTACGCACCAGCTGTAGCGGCACGACCTTGAACTTCAAACGTCACAGTGGACCAACTAATTAAACCGATTACGTTTTTTTAATAGACATTTTATTACCATTTGAGTACGAACTGTTAATTTAAATGTTTGATATTTATGTACGTGCCTATCTTACCCTAAATACCTCTCAGTCGTGGGCTTGTTGCTCCTTCTGGTAAAATGTGCCTTGTAAATATTTTATACTAGGGTCTGTGACAATCTTTACTATCGACTAAACGTAAAACAGGAAAAATACATACATAAACTTACGCCTGTATTCCTCTAAGGGGTAGGCAGAGGTGCATTTCTGCACCCATATTTAGCCAAGTATGTATCAGTCCCACGTAATAGGGGGCGAGCCTATTGCCGTTTTTCGGGCACATTTCCAGACTCCGTGCTGTTACCGAGAATTTCCTAATGGAAAAACCCAATAACACTTTGCCCGACCCGGGAATCGAACCCAGGACCTCTAGATCGCACGGCACATACTTGTACCGCGAGACCAACAATCTTTAATAAGTGCAAGCTTTTGTCATTTGTCATGGTACTATTATCACTACTTATTATCATCACATACTTATTAGTGCAATTAATAGAAGCCAACCGGTAAAGGTGAAAACAAACGGTACGGTACAAAACAAGTAAACGGTGAAAGAAAACATCGTAATGAAACCTGCACACCTAAATGTTCTTAGGAATTTCTTAGGTGTGTAGTCCGCCAACCCGCACTAGGCCAGCGTGGTGGACTATGTTCTAAACCCTCTCAATGGTAGAGAAGGCCCGTGCCCAGCAGTGGGACGTGTATGGGCTAATGATAATGAACCAGTAAGAGAGGCTGCGAGTCCGATCCCCACCGAAACAAAAATTGTGTAACTGTTCGTCATATGTGTGTATTTAGGCGGCTCAATTAGTAATACTTGGTTGGTTCAAACCCAATCTTCAGAGGATTGAATAATTTCAACGTTGTTAAAGTAATGCCAGAGACGTGATGTTTGTGCCCAGCGCAAAAATAACTGCAACTAAAAATAGACTACGCAAAGACGAGTTTTAAAATAGCCGTAAAGTGGGCTTTTACCTCCTTTATCCGACAATGACGAAACTAAATGGAAGACTTGAGATTGTATATTCTATTTGTATTAAAATGAACGTAATATTCCACCGCGACGTATAAATTAAATATACTATTTAAATATGTCAAATAATTAATAATTAGTTTTAGAACAGACAATTATTATGACAGCCACGTAGTTGGCTAGACACCAACTTGCGAAACGAGAGGCCGCGGGTTCGATCCCCGCACCGAGACTATATTTGTGTGATCCACAAGTATTTGTTTCGGGTCTGGGTGTTTGTGAGACCGAAAAGTCTCTCGAAGTTTCTGATACCCACGACACTAGACTCGTATCTTAATGTGGGGTCAGAACTATGTATATGTTGGGTGTATTTATTAATTAAGAGACTTTTTAACCTTTTGACTTACTGTAATATTTTTGACCGATTGTAATCTGTGAAAAGAAGCCGTTGCTAAAATGGGGGCATTTTGCTATCTCTGTCATATGCATGCGGCAAAATGGCTATGATGTCTATTGTGCATCCTTCTCTTATTATAAATTTATAATTACTAAGAATAAGAATTATCTGCGACATTTGATATTTCACGACTTATAAAAATATAAGTCGTGATGGCCTCGAGGTTTAGGCACGCGGTCGAGAATCTCGACGATCACGGGTTCAAACACCAGACACACAACTCTGACTTTTCGAAGTTATGTGTGTATTCACAAAGAATAATCACGTACTTTAACGGTGAAGGAAAACATCGTGATGAAATCTGCACACCTAAAATTTCCTAGGAATTTCTTAGGTGTGTAGTCCAACCCGCACTTGGCCAGCGTGGTCTAAGCCCTCTCAGTTGTAGAGGAGGCTCGTGCTCAGCAGTGGGTCGTATATGGGCTGATGATGATATGATAGGTACCTACTTCATAACTTTACAATTACCGGAAAATTTTCAAAAATATTTCTCTATTAGAATTAAGGTGATGGGACGTTTTGGTTGTAATAATACTTATCACACACATAATATGTAATTATGTATAGGTATACATAAATACACACAACCAACAGTCATACTATTGACCCCAAGCTAAGATACAAGTCTTGTTTCGTGGGTATCAGAAACTACGAGAGACTTTTACCCTTAACACCCAGACCAATCAATATTATCTTCTCAAAGTAAGGGTTTAAACTATCATTAGCATAATTTGCCCATTCCCGTCGCCTATTGTCATGAATTTAAGCTATGCGGAAGCAGTAGCTGGCTAGCGTGTTCAATAAAGCATGAAGTAGCGTGTAGGTATTTTACTGTCGAGTAACGTTCAAATTAATTTATTGCGTGAGTTTGGCAATTGAGTTATTACTCATGTTCACGGAGGATGGGGATCTTCTCATTTTATACTAAGTCAAAGTCAAAGTCATTTTCATTCAAATAGCCCTTTGCAAGTTCTTTTGAATCGTCACTATTAACTTTTGAAGAACAGCAAATAAACCGCATTTTCACCTATTAGCCGTGCAGTGCAGTTTAAAATGCCTCCAAACTACTATTACTGCTTACATAATTTACGTAGTTATGGCGGTGCAATAACTTATTCAATTTTCAATCAGTCTCCACACTTTTGTGCTAAAAACAGTAATAATGTTGACTGCTCACCGTTTGAATAAATACAATGACATAATATTAAATATTTTAGGCACAGTCACAGGCGGAATTAGTGTTACGCGGCCAAATGTGAATTATACTGCAGTTGTAAAGTCATGAGCACATATCTTTATTGCCGTAACTATTTAATTACAACTCTGATAACACAATATAAACTGCATAACATTTGTTATTACATCATTACTTCGCGTGATAACATTAATAATGTATTTCGACTGGTCATAAAATTGTATACGCTATCATCTTTATCCCAGAGTATGTCTCCAACAAGATGGTCGGACGACTTAGTAAAGGTCGCGGGACGTCGCTGGCTGCAGGCTGCTTCCAACAGGTCCCTGTGGAAGTCATTAGGAGAGCCCTATGTCCAGCAGTGGACCTCCATTGGCTGATGGATGGATGATGATGTCAATTTAGTCTCAGTTGTGTATTAAAAATCATGTATAGTATAGGAGAATACTAGGCTAGCAGCCTTTTTTGAGCATATTACAGGATCTACTGGTTAATTTTCTTATTCTATTCTCTAATATCAGCTTATCGCCGTCCACTGTTGAACGAAGGCCTCCCCAAGTAGGCGCCAACCATCCCGGTCTTATAATAATTTTCTTATTTACCCCTAATTAGTAATAACTGTAGTCTGGAATTTTGCCCGAAAAACGACAATAGGCTCGCCCCCTATTACGTGGGACTGATACATACCTGGCGAAATGTGGGTGCAGAAATGCACCTCTGCCTATCCCTTCGGGGAATACAGGCGTGAGTTTATGTATGTATGTGTAGCAGGGATGTTATGGAGCTCCGTAACCGTAACCGAAACTATCGGATATCCGAAATAAAAATATATCCGTAACCGTATCCGTTTCAGAAGTTTCGGATAGTTTAAGAAAGTCTTGTGTTAAGTACAAAATTGATTTTTATATGAGTAGACAAAAAGCGACCAATATCGACTTTAATTTGGACATTTTTTTATCAAGGTAATGTAGATTGTGCAAAATGTAAACATTGTGAAAAAACAAAAATCTTACAAGAGTGTCGAAAACAGTTATATTTTACTTCAATCTGATATCCGTAACCGAAACTATCCGAAACTAGCGGATAATCCGAAATGATTACATATCCGTAACCGTATCCGAAACCGATATAATTTAATTCCTATATCCATATCCGTATCCAGATCCGAAATATCATATCCATAACATCCCTAATGTGTAGTAATAACCCTATAACGGAACCCGAGACCTCTAGATCTCAAGCTGCACATTTAAGCGCAACACCTTCGAGGTAACCAAAGTAAATAAAAGTTATATTATTTATTGCAATACTTTTAGGTACATTGTGCCATTTGAACATATTTTCGTTGTAATGTTGTAAAAAAAATATATATTGCGCCACAACTGCGACTGTGAATATATTATTGAGTGCTATTGTTTGCCATTCCATGTTCTTTCTTTCTTTTTATTTTATTATACACAAACAGCCAGTGCTGCCTTATTTCGTCTCATTCATGCACAATGTAATTAGTGTGTATGAAAGAGACAAAATAATGTTGTTTTGCGTTACAAGGATAAAAACATGTATTTTTATCACAACGAATCTTATTTGTTCGTCTGTTTTCTTAACCGCTTCACTCACATTTAATTGAAATGGATATTGGATGCATTGTGTCTCGTTAATTGGCTTGCTGTTAGTTCTTTTTTTGTTCACATGTGTGTAAGAAATCCATCGAACCATAATTGGATTTTTCTAGTACGAACGTAGTAATGTAGTACGAACGTAGTAACGTAGTACGAAAGTACGAACTTTCTGGGAGTTTGAATAAGTTCTAATTTCGTGGGGCCAAGTCGTGGTGGCCTTGAGGTTTAGGCACGCGGTCGAGAATTTCGACGGTCGCGGGTTCAAACCCCAGGCACACACCTCTGACTTTTCGAAGTTATGTGTGTATTCACAATGAATTTTCACGTACTTTAACGGTGAAGGAAAACATCGTGATGAAACCTGCACACCTAAAAAGTTCTTAGGAATTTCTTAGGTGTGTAGTCCGCCAACCCGCACTAGGCCAGCGTGGTGGACTAAGGCCTAAACCCTTTCAATGGTAGAGGAGGCCCGTGCCCAGCAGTGGAACGTATATGGGCTGATGATGATGATGATGATGATGATGATGACAATAAATTTAAATTGTAAACTTATATGACTAGTTTATACCCTAAAAAATGTAAGTGTATCACGTTACGAAGTCAGGCTTCATGTGTAACAGACAAATCTAAATGATTTTTACTATTTAATCAAAACTTAAGATTGAAATCGGCTTGAAAATTTAGAAATATGATAATATCATATTTCTTCATCATAGTGTTCAAATCTAAAGGTGGAGTTCCTTACAAAAAGTTCTTGCATAGTTTTCCATTCGGAAATTCTCAGTTGCAGCACGGAGTACGAAATTTTGTCCAAACTCGACTATATTGCAAGAATGTACTGCTGTTAGTCTGCCTTCCTTTTCCCTACATTTAGGAAAACGAATTGTAGCGGGAGATACTCGGTTCCAAACCAACCTTATCTCCTATACCGTAATAATATGCGCTTACGTCTAACCACGTGATATGTTCAAGATAGGCAGGATGACGCAAAACCGGAGATTCGATGTTATCCACACAAAACAGTCGACTCGCCTAATCGTCAAGCAAATAATGATAATAACGTGTTTGTTATACCTTTTATATGACGCGTGATAATTATTTCAATAAACATGGGTTTTTATTAACGCTTATTTTTTTTACTTAATATAGTTCAATGCCTCTATAACTTGTAAGGCGATAAGTAGGGTCCTAATGTCTTTTTTATACGCTTTATATTAGCTTCATAGTTCACACGTATGTTAGTATGTAACGGAAACTTTGAACATGATTTTGACCCCCTTCAAAATATCGGATTAACACGAAATTTGGCATACTTATTATGGACCGATGACAATTCAATATTTTAAATAGTTTCGGGAACGTACATATATGGGCTGACGATTATGATGATGATGGTATAATATATGCATACATACATAACTTCACGCCTGTATTCCCTCAAGGGGTAGGCGGAGGTGCATTTCTGCACCCACATTTCGCCAGGTATGTAACAGTCCCACTTAATAGGGGGCGAGCCTATTGCCGTTTTTCGGGCACATTTCCAGACTCCGTGCGTGAGCATTTCCTAATGGAAAAAACCAATAAAACTGCCCAACCCGGCAATCGAACCCAGGACTCCTAGATCGCACGGCACATACTTGTGCCGCGAGACCACGAGGCAGTCTAAAAGTTTTTAGGACTTTCTTAAGTATGTTGTCCGCCAACTCGCACTAGGCCAGCGTGGTGGACTAAGGTCCAAACCGTCTCAGTTGTAGAGGCTGCCCGTGCCCAGCAGTGTAACGTATATGGGCTGATGATTATGATGATGGTATACCTAATATATCGTTGTTTGAATTGCAGGTAGGCGCCAAGGTAAAGACCCTGAAGGTGGGCGACCGCGTGGCCATCGAGCCGGGCGTGCCGTGCCGCTACTGCGAGTTCTGCAAGACCGGCCGCTACCACCTGTGCCCCGACATGCAGTTCTGCGCCACGCCGCCTGTGCACGGCAACCTCGTCAGATACTACAAACACGCTGCCGATTTCTGCTTCAAGTAAGTCTACATCTCTGTATTACGTCTTAAAATACTTTGCCACGACAAAATGCGTTCCGAAATTTACATATTTGTGCATATTTTTCACCTATTGTTGATATGAATATTATAAAGATAAAAGTTATAGAAATGTAAACTAAATTGATATAAAGAAATTTTTAAATATATAATATGAAAACTTTAATCAGAACTAAGTATAAAACATTAATTGTTATAAATAATAAACCAACAAAGAAATTATTTAAAAAAAATCGAAACATTCTAAAAGCGATAAGCCATTTTACTAGGCTCTAAAGCACAGAACAACTGAATAAGATTAGAAGTGAAATAGACAGTATTTTGTATGGGGACGAGAGTCGCCGCTTGTCTGTCACCTGTTCATTCTACTACGATCACACGACCAATGATAAAAATTTCAAACAAAAAGGAAGGGCTGCTGTTGGTTCCCACACATTTATTAATAAGTCTTGTTATTACACGCAACCCGAATTACTAAGAAGCGGCCGTGTCAAATATATGATAGTCTAATCGTAGGTTCGGCACGCTCAGCATGCTGGCATTTCCTTTCTAGTCTTATTCAACTGTTCTGTTCTTTAAGTCTAAAGTGATAAAAATTTGAATTTATGGACGTACTAGCTTTTGCCCGCGACTCCGTCCGCGTAGACTACAGGGTTGGGTTCAGAAAGAAAATAAGTTGTAGTCTATTTTATTCCACAGATTCCCATT
The DNA here is from genome assembly GCA_907164795.1 of Hemaris fuciformis. Taxonomy (NCBI): domain Eukaryota; kingdom Metazoa; phylum Arthropoda; class Insecta; order Lepidoptera; family Sphingidae; genus Hemaris; species Hemaris fuciformis. The sequence continues at coordinate 1,693,875 of OU015447.1, forward strand.
TATGTCCATACCAAAAATCGTTCACATCGGTCAAATGATTAAGGCGTGAAAGCGTAACAGTCATATAGTTATTTTCTCATTTATAACATATTAAGGGATTTTTTTTAAAAACTTTTAATATAATTCTTATATTGTGTATATATATATCATATATATGATGTTATTATGTAATAAAAGCAATATAAAAAAGTTTCATCATTCTAGCTTCAAAAATGACGAATTTCCATACAAACTTTCATCCCCTATTTTTATTTTACTCCCTTAAAGGTATTTTTTTTACATACTTTGAATGTCATATTTATTTATATCTAATCAACAGCCTAAAAAATAAGTTTCAAGTTTTTAGCTTTAAAAATGACAATACTTCCATACAACCTTTCATCCCCCCTTTCAACCCCTTAAACCCCTTTTCCGCAATAAAAAGTAGCCTATGTTCTTTCTCAGGCTCCAAACTATATGTGTACCAAATTTCATTTAAATCGGTTGAACAGTAGTTTTAGCAGAAAAGCGAGACAGACAGACAGATAGAGTTACAATCGCATTTATAATATTAGTAAGGGTTATTAAAATATTTTCTAATGATAATGTCATGTTTTGTTCCAAAGATTACCGGATCATGTGACGATGGAAGAAGGAGCACTGTTAGAACCGCTAGCGGTTGGTATCCACGCGTGCAGACGAGGCGGTGTGTCTGCCGGCGATGTGGTTCTGGTGCTGGGCGCCGGACCCATTGGCCTGCTCACCATGTTGGCCGCCAAGGCCTTTGGAGCCAGCAAAGTCCTCATCACAGGTAAGAAGAAACCGTCACCTCCGTTAGTATGTGTTTTTCGGACTAGAGAACTGGCGAAATAACATAAAAATCCTGTCTGGTATTAGGGGGAGCCTAAAACATCCTGTGGTATCTGTTGGAACTAGCTTGCAACCAAAAAATTCCACATATCAGGTCCCCCCCCCCATATTATTTATGAAGGCCCAACGTTGCGCTTCTCGGCATGTATTTCCACCTCGGCTCTATTTACCACCGGTCTTTTTAGCTTACTGCCATCAATGTGTCATAAAATATAACCACGCCTCTTAAAAAAGAATGTGACTATTTCGTGGTCTCGCGGTACAAGTATGTGCCGTGCGATTCGGTCCTGGGTTCGATTCCCGGGTCGGGCAAAGTGATATTGGGTTTTTCCATTAGGAAATTCTCAGTAACAGCACGGAGTCTGGAAATGTGTCTGAAAAACGGCAATAGGCTCGCCCCCTATTACGTGGGGCTGATCCATACCTGGCAAAATGTGGGTGCAGAAATGCTTCGAGGAATACAGGCGTGAGTTTATGTATGTATGTAAAAAATAATGTGTTCTACCAGACATAATGCAGTCCCGACTGGACTTCGCTAAGCAGTTAGGAGCAGACCACACGTTGTTGGTCACCCGGGACTCGAACGAGGGCGACCTGGTGAGGAAGGTTCACGAGTTGCTTGAGGGACACCCTGACGTCTCCTTCGACGCCAGCGGAGCACAGGCCACCGTCAGACTTTCTTTACTGGTAAGACTTATAATCAGATGTTCATATATTGTAAAAACTAGTAGCCAGCAATAAATATGTTGTGAAAATTGTGGGCATCTGTAATTTTAATTGATTCTAAGCTACATAGATTTGGGGTTTTCACATGTGTGGTCTATGCATGGTATATGCGCGGTATATACGCATCTGTGAAACGGGAGGTCGCGAGTTCTACTCCCACACCGAGCAAATTTTAACAACACCCTTAAATATTTGTATCGACAACAATTTTTTATTTCGGATCTGGGTTCTCCTAATCGAAAAATCTCGAAATTTCTGATACAAATTTACGAACTTTGTATTATATATTTACCTGGTATATAAAGTAATTCACATCACAATGAGGTGTGTAATAGCAACAAGGTACAATATATTGTAATGTTCAGGCGACGAAGTCCGGCGGCGTGGCGGTGCTGGTGGGCATGGGCTCGCCCGAGCAGACGGTGCCGCTGGCCGGCGCGCTCGCGCGGGAGGTCGACATCCGCGGCATCTTCCGATACGTCAACGAGTCAGTATTACACATTACTTGTCTTTCTTAATCTATCTATTCTCAGCCTATCGCCGTCCACTGCTGAACGAAGGCCTCCCCAAGTAGACGCCAATCATCCCGGTCTTGAGCAGCCCTTATCCATCCGCTACCCGCCCCACCTTTCTCAAGTCGTCGTTTAATCTATCTATACTAATATTATAAGCTGAAGAGTTTGTTTGCTTGAATGCTCTGATCTCAGGAACTATTGGTCCGATTTGAAAAATTCTTTCAGTGTCAGTTAGCCCATTTATCGAAGAAGACTATAGGCTATATAACATCACGATTTGACCAATAAAAGCGGTGCAGCAATAGAGTGCTATAAACTTTCATAAACTTTGAAATGTGATATTTAAGGGTGTGCGAATATAGTTCGATTCGGGACGAATAATTCTTAAGTTTGAATTATTCGCACACCCCTAGTGATATTTGTTGTTTGTAATATTTTTTTCTTATTAGTTATCACTTGTGATGATCCTTTTAAGACCTCTGGGTGGTATTAATATAGATTTATCTACAATTTTTATAAAAGTATAATCTCTCCGTAACATGACAATAATGACAACAACATAATATAACAGTATCCACAGCTTCATGTATCTCAATACATGAACACCGAACTCACCTACGCATTCAGGATATTAGTGGGAATGGGAACTGACTTCAACGACTACGTCATATGTATACTATTTTAAACCCTTTTTCTAATGATTGCAGTTACCCCACCGCTCTGGCGATGGTGGCGAGCGGTAAGATCAACGTGAAGCCGCTGGTCACCCACCACTTCACCTTGGAAGAGTCCCTGAAGGCGTACGAGACGGCGCGTCAGGGCCTCGGCATCAAGGTCATGATACACGTGCAGCCTAGGGATTCCAACAACCCACAGAAGTTCTAGAACACACCAGAAATAACTAGAATCATCAACTCTTATTTCAAAATAATTGCTAGAAAATTAAGAAATCCGTTCTCTGACACTCAAAAAAATATTCCTGTATGTTTATTTTATTCGACTACAGAAAAACGAGACTGGTTTGAAAACCGTCAAAGTTTGATTCGGGTAAAGCAGTTGATAAGACGGACTGTTATAATGTAAAACCGCAAAATAAATAATTTGTGATAACTATATTAAATAGAAAAAATAATGGAAATAATAAGTAATATGAATTTAATGTGTCGTTAAGCAATTATTTTAATTATTTTATGTTTTACTTTTACACTGCAATGAATTTTTATTATCAACAATTTTAATCAAGAGAAATCGAATGTTATTCCATTTAATTGGGTGGCCTCGAACATACCGTCACTCAAAACTGTTAAGCCCGGTTTAAAGAGCAATTATAATGGTGATAAATGGTACCTTTAAATGATAAGTACAAAAAAGAATAAATTATTTTTACAACAAAACACGTTTTATTTCGTAATGAGAAATGTAGAATGACTGCCTCGTGATCTCGCGGCACAAGTATGCGCTGTGCTATCTATTGTCGCGGGTACGATTACCGAGTCGGGCAGGGTGTTGTTGAGTTTTTTCATTACCAGCACGGAGTCTGGAAATGTGCCCGAAAAACGGCAATAAGCTGCCCCCCCATTATGTGAAACTACATACCTGACGAAATATGGTCGCAGAGATGCACCTCTGTCTAGCCTTCGAGGAATACAGGCGTGAGGTTATGTACATATTTATGTATGAATTAAGCTAGGGCATTGCCCCAAAAAGTTCTTAGGAATTTCTTAGATGTGTAGTCCGCCAACTCGCACGAGGCCAGCGTGGTGGACTAAGGCCTAAACCCTCTCAGTCGTAGAGGAGACCCGTGCCCAGCAGTGGGACGTATTTGGGCTGAAGATGAAGATGATTGCCCCATGATTCCCCCCCAGCTAGGGTCATGCACACGTATAGTTTTGTTGTTTTTAAGGTTCCGTACCCAAAGGGTAAAACGAGACCCTATTACTAATACTTCGCTGTCCGTCTGTCGGTCTGTCACCAGGCTGTATGTCATGAACCGTGATAGATAGACAGTTGAAGTTTTGACAGGTGATGTATTTCTGTTGCCGCTATAACAACAAATACTAAAATAACAGAATATAATTTTTTAAGGGGGGGGGCTCTCCTACAACAGACATGACTTTTTTGCCGTTTTTGTAAATAATGGTACGGGCCCCTTTGTGCATGAGTCCGGCTCGCACTTGGCCGGCTTTTATCTTACCATATTATTTGGCGTGGCTTGTGCCGATCGGGAGCTTCTTTGGTAATGACTAAGTGCATAGAAACGAATGATCACTGTTTTAGCATAAATGCCACTTTTTTTCCTACCTTCCTTTTTATACTGATATATTTGTGTCTTCCCGGCCTTTTGCTTACGATTAAATAATAACGATAAATTTGCTGTATAAATGGAAATGTTTTGTGAAATAAGACCTTCGACATAGCATTATCTGTTAATTTAATTATGTTGTGTAACATCATCAAAGCGATTTCGTTTGTTATTTTGTTATAGCAATAATAAACATAAGGAATGCGCACCAAATTTCGGCATTAAACACAATCTTTGGGAGTCGTAATACTCAGTAACAATGATACGGAAAATCACAAACATAAAATTTACTAAATTACTAGACACTTACTTTTAATACATATTTTATTTAATTTTAGGGAGCCTATTGCTTTAAACCGTGTTGCTACAGAGAGGTTTCTATCGAAACAACTTAACATTTTGGTTGATCTGAGAACTGAACCGATCCCGGGATCTCGTTTTCTCATCAGTTGCGTAGTCCGCCAACCCGCAATAGGCCAGCGTGGTGGACTAAGGCCTAAACGCTCTCAGTGGTAGAGGCCTGCACCCAGCAGTGGGACTTATATCAAATCAAATTATCTTTATTCAAATAGACTTTTACAAGTTCTTTTGAATCGTCAATTTTACACTTCTTAATTTTTTTAAACTATTGCCGCTTCGAATCGTGTTATAGCTGTGGAGAAGAAACGGCAAGAAACTCCCTCAGCAACACGACATGTAATTTTTTTATTTCTGTAAAAAATAGCAATATATGTATTTTTTTCCATTACATTATTTCAATTTTCCATTATAAATATCTTAACGATACTGTAGCAACAAAACAAAACTCCGATCAATTTACTTACTCCCACTGCTTATTATCTTCAATAAAATCTGAAATTTTATAGTATGCTTTTTTGTAATGCTATATGGGCTGATGATGATGATGATATATATTGCCATTTTTCAGGCAGGTATTTAAACTCTTATAGACAGAACCTTGCCTGATCCGGAACTTATACTTGGGACCTCTAGATCCCCCGCACATACATAGGTACTTGTACCTTGAGACTACGAGGTAATGTTATTATCCCCACTGTGTGACAAATCATTTCCAAACATTAGCAAAATATTATTGTAGTTAAATTCAAGTGTTCAGATCAATCAAGTTATCTCCCAGATATATGGAGTGTAAACACGAATTATTCGGCAAGAATTATTTCAGTGTAATAACAGATATGGTGCGTTATGGTTGTATCGATTCGTGCGACAACTTCGCCGCGGTTTTATACGGGCCCAATGACGTCAGAGTTGTAAGTATAGTCATGCTTTCTAACTTATCTAAATAGTGTATATGCCATCAAAAACAAAACATAAAAACACAATGTATCTCACTTTTAGTGCGATTGCCAAGTCGGTTAAAACATACCTACTCGTAAAAGATAAAACATAATGATGTCTGGTAAACTAAGTGCATAATCTCATATTCAATAAAACAGTCTGAGATTGTATTGATGAGCTGCTCTAATTTGGGAAATTCATTCTTTGTATCAATATTGTAAACTATCTCTTGATTGGAAAAGAGCAACACTAGAGTTTCTTGCCCGTTCTTCTCTAGTGATGACTGCCTTCCGAACAGGATGGTACTTACACCAAATTTTGAAATGACTGAATCTAAGTGATGTATTTGACATTTTATGGATTCAATAAATATAATTTCATTTCAATAACATGGGTAGTGAATAAATTCATCGACTGGGTATCACATGAATCTCACAACTTTTTATGGTAAAAAAACTGAGTGACGAAACTTGTTTTTTTTACAAGTATTGTTTTTGATGGCATCTCATTTCTTTTTGTAGATAGTCCTACTTTTTTTGGGTACCTTCTACTTCTTGAATACCAACAACGGATTTTCTTAAAGTCCACTCTCTGTCTCATGAGCTTTTCTTACTTTTGTAGGTAGTCTTCCTCTTCTACATACAAGATGTGAGCGGCCGCGTCTTTATTTTAAATGTTTTTTTTTTTGCGTTAGTTAGAAATATTTAGGGCCGCATTTCATGTATTTGCGATGGCTACAGTAGGTACATTACAGTACTTTGCTATTTGGAGGGATATTACAGCATTACAATAACCTTGACATTCATTATAGTACTAGATTTATATTCAAGCACACACATTCGTTTTCAGGAAAAATTTCCGATTCCAGAAATCACAGACAAAGGTACGTAAAAGCGTTAATAAATAAATTAACATTCACAAAATCGAAATTTCTTATTAAATCGCCTAAGTTGTAAAATCGGGTGCAGTAATCCACAAACATTTGTTTTGGTTCTGGGTGTTTCTAAACCGAAAAATCTCGTTAATTGATTTCGACGCAAAACTTGGATTATGATTATTTTTATGAAGAATGCACGACTTATGCACTTGAAATAAATAAAACTGTACTTTAATTTGTAGATGTATTGGTGAAGATGGATTGCGTGGGCATCTGCGGGTCAGATGTGAAGATCTACAGTACAGGAACCTGTGGCATGGACGTGATTACAGACCCCTTGGTTATGGGTCATGAAGGTGCAGGCGTAGTTGTTGAGGTAAATTTATATGTAGATAGACAGGGATAATGTCTATAAAATTGTGCAGAAATCAGTTTATACAGCGTATCCTTGAATTAAAATAGGGAATACTGCATACACATTTATTAAATAAAATCTATAGAACATGAATAAGATGAATATTTAGCTAATGTGATTTTGGCGGCAATAAACAAAAATATTTTGTACTAATTAATTATGATTGTGGAGAAACTCAAATGATTTTGAGATAATATAAGCTAGGAAGTTCAACAGGGATGTCACCATGAGAACCATGAGAAACCCTGACCTCTAACTGCAAATATTTGTCTTTCAGGTTGGTGAAAAAGTAGACAATTTGAAAGTGGGAGACAGGGTAGCGATCGAGCCGACACAGCCGTGCCGCTCCTGCGATATGTGCAAACAGGGCAAATACAACTTGTGCGTCCGACCAAACTACTGCTCTTCGATGGGAGCGCCGGGAAACCTGTGCCGTTACTACAGGCACGTCGCGGACTTCTGCCACAAGTAGGTATCCATATATCTTACGCAAAATATCCGCAATAAAATATCCGAGTAAAAATATCGAGCACTGAAAAATCCAACTTACTTAAATATCAACTCCAAACAGACACCAAACAGGAAAATCATACTCATTCAAACATCCGACACATCAAATATTCGACTGATATATCCTACACTCCAAATATCCATGTAAGACCACGTGACTAACTAGCACAAAATTTTCTTGTAGGTGCAAAATTACTAAAACTTCTTCTTTTAAAATCTTAATCCCTTTCTTGATTGAATTTTAGGATACCCGACAACCTCAGTATGGAGGAAGGCGCCGCCGTACAACCTTTGGCTATTGCGATACACGCTTGCAACCGCGCCAATATCAGACTCGGGTCGAAAATCTTGATACTTGGCGCTGGGCCGATAGGAATACTTACTGCTATGACTGCTAAAGCCATGGGTGCTAGCACAATTGTCATTACTGGTAAGTAATCAAGTTTCTTGATAACAAAACACGGATTGCAATTTTTTATGATAACCTTTCTTTCGGCTATTTTTGTAAGAGCATGATTACTGCAGATAATATAAATTTCGAGCACGATGGAACTGTCTGTTAATACGTATTTATGGCTAAACCGTTAAAATACCTTGGCTTTAAAGAGAAAATTAGTTGCAGGTTACTTTAAACTGTTATGCTTGAAAGTTTTAAAAAGATTATTAATTTACCATACGAGTAATCTTGTAACTGATAATAACCAATTTTCTGATGTTTTTCCAGATGTTGTCCAATCACGACTGGACATAGCACGGGATCTAGGAGCTGATTCCACTTTACTCATTAAGAATGAGTTCACTTATAAGGAAACGGTGGATAAAATTATCGAACTCCTGGGAGATCGGCCTGACATTTCTATTGATGCCTGTGGCTATGGATCCGCGCAGACTGTGGCGTTATTGGTATGGAGTAGCAATTCTTACGGATGCATTCCATTTCTTTATTGCCTCCCTGATCGTTTTTGAGTACTCCAGACGTTGCTTACTCGTTATAACCATGATCAATGAAGTCCAAGGTTTAAATACCGAGTATTTAGATTGAAACTGATGGAACAGGAGTGTAGAATACCTAACTTTACAGATATCGGCGTATACGTCCCACTGCTGGGCACGGGCCTCCTCTACAACTGAGAGGGTTTAGGTCTTAGTCCATCACGTTGGGCTAGTGCGTTTCGGCGGCCTACATCCCTAAGAAATTCCTAAGAACTTTTAGGTGTGCAGGTTTTATCACGATGTTTTCCTTCACCGTTAAAGTACTTACGTGATTATTTGTTGTTAATACACACATAACTTGGAAAAGTCAGAGGTGTGTGCCTGGAGTTTGGCCCTGCGACCGGCGAGATTCTCGACCGCGCACCTAAACCTCGAGGCCATTACAACTTACGTGTTAAAGCTTATAATATTTTGAAAGGCAACGAAGACAGCGGGAATGGTGTTAGTGGTTGGTATCGGCGCGCCGAGGGTAGAGCTGCCTTTGTCACAGGCACTGCTGCGAGAGGTCGACATCAGAGGCTCATACAGGATCATGAACACGTAATATATACTCAATTTTATTCCAACTCCTCCTTTATTTGACTTTCCGATTAACTTCGTTGCGGGATTGTGACAAATTTAGGTCCCCTTAGATTCGCTGAGCTTCATTGCTCGGCGAAAATACTGTGCGTGCCGCTGTTGATCCTGGAGCACAGGAGTTACAGTGACGGGAGTGTGGTGTGCCTTCATAGGATTGTCCATAAAGTCGTTTTGCATTACTTTATAATTTCACATTTACATGTGCTATTATAATTATTAAAGAAAACAATCACCGCCCCAGGATACTCCCCCCCCCCCCCCCCCCCCCCCCGCCATTTCTACGGCCTAGCCTTAACCTCGACAAATTGGTTGGTTCTTAATTGTGAAAGAATTTATAATAGAATTCGGGTTGGAAAATGTGATTATTAAGGTCATTTTTATCCAGATACCCTCCAGCCCTCGCTGCCGTTGCCAGTGGCGCCATCCCCCTCAAGAAGTTCATCACGCATCATTTCCCGCTGGCCAAGACGAAGGAAGCGCTCGAACTCGCCAAGTCCGGCTCGGCCATGAAGATCATTATACATGTTCAAGAATAAACATTATTTCAATCATATATTTTTATTACTCCTTCAAAGTCTGTTAGTGGTAGAGCCGGGCCGTAGTTGATTAGGACCGCGGTACCTATAGACCGTCTAGATTCGAGTACGGTCTTACAGAAAATGTTACAGTAATTAAGTTTCGTTTAATGAATAAGATTGCCAGAAATAGTTTTCACTGAAGTTTTTTTGCCCATTCACGCAAGGACCCCGAAGCGGTAGGCACAAGAATATTTCTATAGATTTTGTGCTCCATTTCATGGGGACCGGCCTATGTATTGCTGTTTCAAGGACACATTTCCAAACTCTGGAACTGACCTGTGTAATGAAAAATCCTATACTTTTCCTTACCCAGGCATCGATTCTGCAACATATCGATCGTTTGGCTCATGCCACGTCGTAGGGCAAATAAAGTCAGTTAAGTAATAAAAGGAAGAGTAAATTTAACATTTATTTATTTCTGTATTTACATTCATAACAATAAAACATTCAATTAGACTTACAACGAACAAATAAATTACAGTAATCAAAGAAGCATCGATTGGGAATGGGCCGCGTCGAATTACGGGGTATCTTGTTATAAATTGTTTTAAAATTAGTCACTACATCTATAACATGCACATCATCCAATAAATAAATACACCCAACAGTCACATACATAGTTCTGACCTCACACTAGGATACAAGTCCTGTGTCGTGAGTATCAGAAACTACGAGAGACTTTTCGGTCTCACAAACACCCAGACCCGAAACAAATATTTGTGATCACACAAACATTTGTCTCGGTGCGGGGATCGAACCCCCGGCCTCTCGTTTCGCAAGCTGGTGTTAAGCCACGAAGGCTGTCATAAATAAATAAATCTCACTACTTTCGGAAAGTGGTAGTTACGTCATTGTCAATACAACATCAGCCCATATACTTCCCACTGCTGGGCACGGGCCTCCTCTACAACTGAGAGGGTTTAGGCCTTAGTCCACCACGCTGGCCTAGTGCGGGTTGGCGGACTACACACCTAAGAAATTCCTATGAACTTTTAGGTGTGCAGGTTTTATCACGATGTTTTCCTTCACCGTTAAAGCAAGTGATAATTCATTGTGAATACACACATAACTTCGAAAAGTCAGAGGTGTGTGCCTGGGGTTTGAACCTGCGACCGACGAAATTCTCGACCGCGCACCTAAACCTCGAGGCCATCACTGGAATATGAATAAAATGAAATAGTGACTGCAGAATAAATGAGAATTTAAATTTCCCGACTCGTATAAAAATATATTTCAATTTTAAAACTGTCTTATGCAGTTGAGAAAAATATTATTGTTAATAAAGTTTTTCTATTACAACACGGCCCATTCCAAATGGACGCTTATTATAAGGCAATAACAATCATATTGGTGAATCACATTTAAATAAATAACAAAACTGCGAGATTTTAAAATTGTTTTTACTGCCATCGGTTACTATCAGAGATGCATTCATTCTCAAAAGTCTATCACTTTAACACACCCTTTAAAATAATAGATCAAGACCATGAACCAAACACTTTGTACTTAACAATCCATATAAAGTAATGAGGTACTATAATTTAAAATTATTTTTTATTAAAATAATTAAGCGGCATATAAAAAATGGTCGATATAATTCCATGTTGAAGGTGTGTGTGTGTATTGTGTACAGCAGTAATTTCCAAAAAGGTCCAGGTGGACACCCAGGGGTCCACGGGAGACTCGACGGGGGTCTACGTTGGTCTTGACAAAAAATAGCTGCTGGGGGTCCACCGGATCCATCATAATTTAAAAGCTGTCTATGTCATGGCTATCAAAATTTAATAGTTTGGGAACCTCTGGTGTAGAGAGTGCATCACAGGTTGAGTTTTTTGTTGAAGAGTCCGGGGCGCGCGTGCGGCACCGGCATCATGCCCAGGGAACTCGCCGCGCGGGCTGCACATACATACAACCTGTCTCAATACACAAATAGAGAACTACCCAATAAAATAAAATAAAATAAAATCTATAAAAACACGTTTTCATATAAAATCCAACTAAAAATAGAAAGTAAATTTTAACAAATTTGAATTAAGAATCAGGGGCGTAGCTACCGCCATAATATCAATGATACGAGGCCCCCGAGGTACAGAGGCCCCGTAACGTGTATAATATTTATTTTAAATTAATGCAAGCATTTTGTTTGGGCCCTCAGCTAATTTTGATTAAGAATAGTGTAAATAAGAAAAAAAAAATTTGTTAAAAAAATGCGTGGGGTGCATGGTGTCAATAGTTATAAGTTATTTTATCGACAGATATGATTAGAAGGATTATCATTTTGATAACGTCTTGAAAAGCATACCATGACTATTTTTTTTTTTTTTTTTTTTTTTTTTAACTTTCATTGGCATAAGTATGCCAAATTTCGTGAATCTGACGTTTAAAAGGGGGTCAAAATCATGTTCAAAGTTTCCGTTACATACCAGCATACCGTATGTATGAAGCTAATAAAAGCGTGTTAAAAAATGTGGCCCCCGGCCACACACCTACCGTCAATTTAATATGCGAACGTCATATATAAACTTTAAAATCAAGCTTAAATGGAAAGTCTAAAACTTTTTCGTAAGAAGAAAAGTTTTTTCGTCTTAATATGAGGAACCTTGTGCCAATTCAAACGATTTAGCTAACCTGTGGTGAAGCTGGTGCTGGCGCCCCCCGCCCCCCGCGCCGCTCCTCGCGATGCCCCCCGCGCCGCTCCTCTCGCTGCCCCTCGCATCGCCGTCTTCTTTGCTGAGGACACCCTCTTCCTCGAGTATCTGTAATGTATTCATATCATAGAGGTGATTTATTTATAATTCGTCAGTCCCCAATAAAATTTTACTGACCTTCTATTCATTCCGTAAACAGCATGATTATTTCAAAAAGAAAGGTAAATTTTAGTTTTTTGTTTGTAACCAAAACACATAAACAAAACAATAATCATAAGTACACTAAAATGATTATAAAATATATAAAATATTTGTGCAAGGACCTTCTCAGTTTAGAAACCACTGAAAAATCTTTAAATAAAGACCTCACTCTCTCTCTGTCTCTGTCTGTCTCTCTCTCTGTTTAAAATTTATTCTTTCTTTCAATAAACTATTAACAATGCTACGTACCTTTTCCTGACCCCTCCCCTGACGCCTCCCCTGCGGAATCCCCTTGAGGATCGTGATGTCGTGGTGTTCTGCGCCTCCTGGCCTATCCGGCCCCAGTCCGTGTCCGAGTCCGAGTCATTCTCCTCTTGCGCCTTGTTCTGGCCTTGCTCCAGCTCATCCTCGTAGTGCATAAGTAGGGCTGGCAGTGAGACAAAATATGATTAACTGTATTAGTTATTGAGAATTAATCATCTTAATATGATATAGATGTTAAAAAATCCATACATGAAATACATATTTCTCTAAACAATAAAAAAATATCACCTTTTAAAAATATATAATTTTATCTTTGACAGCCCCGTTGCGTAGTTGGCTAGACACCAACTTGCGAAACGGAGGCAGCGGGTTCGACCCCCGCACCGAGACAAATGTTTGTGTGATCCACAAATAATTGTTTCGGGTCTGGTTGTTTGTGAGAGCGAAAAGTCTCTCGTAGTTTCTGATACCCACGACACTAGACTCGTATCTTAATGTGGGGTCAGAACTATGTATGTGACTGTTTGGTGTTTTTTTGTATATAGACATTGCACGATTAACGTGTAACGCTTTTGGGCTTCTATGGAAGTACCGCCACTGACAAATATGGACCACATACCGGCCTTTTCGTCTGCGTAGGCTGCGGTGATCTTGAGCAGCTGTTCCCCGTACTTGTGGTAGTTGGCGCGCGTGACGTGCGGCAGCGCCAGCATGTGGTCGGGCAGCTCGGGCAGGCGCGCCGCCATCGCGCGCAGCGCCGCCTGCGGCAGCACCGACGATACCGAAGCACCCCGGGCTTCCGCCATCTCGCTGCCAGAGAAACACAAAACTTATCTTGCTTGCAGTATGTCAGTTTCACGGCAAAACTACGAGGCATTTTTCTGTTCCATAAAAAATATTAAAATTAACAAAAAATATTTTTGTATGTTACAAACATGTCCCGGTGCGGATTTTTTTTCTTTTTTTTCATATGCAACTTATTGGACCATTAAAAATATTGGTATTATTTTTTATTTTTCTATTATTTTTTTTCGTGTTCTCTTTCAATTCTATGTATAACATCTAAACAAGCAAATTTGACGCTAAAAAAATCTTGAAAAAAAAAATTTTGTTTTCCTAATCATCATAGTATTACTTCTCTTAGCTTTCGATGGCAGTCTGTTTGCATCCTATATAATATTTAAGACACGGTGGTGTAGTTTACCGGCAGGCCTCGACGAGGTCGGCGTAGCACCTGTCCTGCAGAGCCCTGATCCTGTCTGCGCAGGGCGAGTCCTTGTGGGGCGCGGCCACGGGCGCCGTGTCGAGCCGAACCCGCTCCACCTTCATCGGGAACACCACGCGCTGCCCGCCGCGCATCAACCTGCACACACATACATCATCCTCAACCCGTATACATACGTCCCACTGCTGGCCACGGGCCTCCTCTACAACTAACTTCAGGCCTTACTCCACCACGCTGGTTGGCACACTATAGACCTAAGAACTGTTAGGTGTGCAGGTTTCTTCACGATGTTTTCCTTCACTGTTAAAGCAAGTGATAACTCATTGTGAAATACGCAATACAAACACACATACATAAATTCTTTATTAGACACATCATCGTCATCAAGCTTTGTCACGTCCATTGCTGGACATAGGCACTGGGCTCCATCTTCGGCCCTCCTCATCCAACCGATGCCTACCTTGCGGATATCATCACCCCACCTATCCAGAGGGCTACACTATATGCTGAGCCGTGGTCTTCACTCCACAACACGTTTCCCCCAACGGTTAACTGTTCTGCGACAAATGTGACCTGCCCATTGCCACTTCAGCTCACTAATCCTTTGGACTACGAGTATGTCGAAAACTTTGGTTCTCTGTCAGATGACATCATTTCTGATCCTATCCTTCAGAGGAACTCCTAACATAGCCCCCTCCATAGCTCGCTGATCGACCTTAAATTGGTGGATCAGTCGCACATAAAGCACAAGATTTTCTTCACTTCTGCACCATTAAAAACTGTGTTACAAAAATCAGTGTCCGCCCAGTGTCTTCCTCATAAATTATTATCGCCATTGGCATTATTTTGAGCCCTTAATAATTTAACTATATTTAATTAATAAAAAATACAGTCACACTTGCATGCTTAATAACTGGATGGTGGTATTATATTATTGTTGCTTGTGAAATGAGGGCCTAATAGTCAAACATCTCATGGCTAGAGGTGACTAATGGGGGTCCATGTTGCGGGGCAGTACGTCATCGCCGACAGCGATCCGATCGTGCCACAAGCCGAGTTTGAAGACTGGTGACCCCGGAGACCACGTTTTTAATCTCCAGCGAGATACCGACAAGGAAGCTTGAAGCACATTCCTCGCATTAAAAATACTCTTGGAACTAAACTTACAGCATATTGCTGAACTATCTAATGTAAATAAATTTAAATGATGAATAGGTGCCTCGTTCGTTTGCCTCCTTTCCCATAGTAAAAAACAAAAAACAAAAGAAGGATACGTACTGTTCCACGTTGGGTCCGAGCGTGAGGTAAGCGTTGGCGATGTCGTTGTTGACGACGAGTCGCTCGGCCAGCAGCCCGCGCACCACCAGCATGCGCAGCAGCCGGGCCGGCTCGGCGCGCGGCCACGACTTCAGCCTGCCACATACATCATCATCATCATCAGCATCATCATCATCACCATCATCATCATCAGCATCATCACCATCATCATCACCATCATCATCATCATCATCATCACCACCATCATCATCATCAACGTCATCAGCCCATATACGTCCCACTGCGGGCAAGGGCCTCCTCTACAAATGAGAGGGTTTAGGCCTTAGTCCATCACATCCAAGTGCGGGTCGGCAGACTACACACCTAAGAAATTCCTAAGAATTTTTAGGTGTGCAAGTTTCATCACGATGTTTTCCTTCACCGTTAAGTACGTGATAATTCATTGTGAATACACACATAACTACGAAAAGTCAGTGGTGTGTGCCTGTGGTTTGAACCCGCGAACGTCGAGATTCTCGACCGCGTAGCCTCGTAAGCCTCGAGGCCATCACGACTTCTCTGTGACATACAACGCAACTTATACTCACTGCTGTCTACGGTCTTCTACTGGATATAGCCTTTAATTCACCACTAGTAAGCCTTTATTGGATTCCACTAGTCGATAATTTAGTGCTGCTGTTGTACAGAAAACATTGTAAAATTTCACAATGACATACATAGGAACGATTCCCTTCTTCCCCCACGTAACTTCGAAAAGTTTTGGGCTAGGCTCCCTGGGCTTTCGGAAGGTCAGCCAGGAGGTCTCCTCACCAGTATCACGACCCCTTACATAAGTAAGTACAATACAAACAACAAGTAAACAGTACAACCTGTCGTCACACAACATTACGGTAATATCTGTTTAGTATGTGAGTATACTGACTTGCCGTGCAGAGGTGATTTCTGCAGCGCGGCGAGTCTCTGCTGCATGGAGCCGCGCAGCGCGTCCGCGTAGTGCAGCAGCGTGTACGAGCTGCTCTCGCGCACACACCGAGCGATCAGCTTGCACTCCTCCGTCACGTCCACCGGCTGGCACACCGAACATACATACGTGCACATCATCAACAACATTATCATCATCATCAACAACATCATCATACCATCCTCACCATTATCATCACCACCATCATCATCATTATCACATCTTGACTAGTAACTAATTTTAAAAATGTGTGGGCCACCTCAAGATGTTTAATAAGATATTTTTTAACATTTTTTTATTTTATAAGTTATAAATTCGACCCCAAGGCTAAGAAAATAATTTTTTTTTTCACTCCACCCTAATGTACATAGGCATACAAAAAGCACAGAGTATTTATAAGGCCACTGTTGAGCAAGACAAATAAGCTTATGCATACCTCAAAGGACTAAGGGCTTAAACCCTCTCAGTTGTAGAGGAGGCTCGTGCTGATGATGATAATGATACCTCAAAGGTGGGTGAAGAGGAAGAATATGGCGATGGTACTGTGGAAGTGCGTGTGTAACGGAAACGGCACCTTGTACTGGTGCGCGGTGAGGCAGTTGTCGCAGGCGGTGGCGCGGTGCTGCAGACAGCGGCGCCGGTCGTACTTCTCGCCGAGGTAGGCCAGCACCTGCGCGCGCCGACACTCCACGGCGCTCTCGCACACCTCCACCATGCGCAGCAGGTTCTCCTGGTGCACGCGCCGCGCCTCCGCGCTGCTGCCGCGCTCGGCTGTGGCACACGTACACACACGGCATCAATACATTCTACCAACCAACGGTGATGACAAAGGAGTAACACAAAAGAGCGTCATGCCGTTTGCCGTCACGGCATACCGTTTTACAAGGCGTAAGTGTATTCATCATCATCAGCCCATATACGTACAACTGCTGGACACGCGCCTCCAGTACAACTGATAGGGTTTAGGCCTTAGTCCGCCATGCCGGCCTAATGCGGGTTGGCGGTCTATACACCTTAGAAATTCCTGTATCTTAAAAGAGCTTTTATAGCATACATATACATCACGAATAGATTCTATCAATAAATAACGGTGACATTAAAAGAGTACTAGACAAAAGAGTGTCAAGCCATTTGCCGTCACGGCATACCGTTTAACAAGACCGTTTTTAGATCAAAAATATAACTGAATTTGTAGTAGGTAACTGAACCCCTATCCCACCACACACCCGCCACCGTAACTCCTGTGCTCCAGGATCAACAGCGGCACGCACAGTATTGACGCCGCAAACGAAGTTAATCAGAAACAAAAATAAAGGACGAGTTGGAAAACAAAGAGTTGTCCACTTCCCTCCACAGCAAAGCGGATGACAAAACATTGAACTATGAGGCTTCACCCTCACATAAAAAGAAAGTGAGTAACTGACCGTCGAACATGCGGCGGTACCGGATGACGTCTGCGTAGGAGTAGTAGAGCAGGCAGGTGGCGATGTCTCCGTCGCGGCCGGCGCGGCCCGCCTCCTGGTAGTAGCCCTCCACCGACTTGGGCAGGCTGTGGTGGATCACGTAGCGCACGTCCGCCTTGTCCACGCCCATGCCGAACGCGATCGTCGCGCAGATCTTATACCACAATAACCACTTTTAGCATCCATATTAATTATCTTGTTTTTTTATTAATGACAGTAGATGGAGCTTTATCCTAGATAACATAACCTCACGCCTGTATTCCCCGAAGGGGAAGGCAAAAGTGCATTTCTGCACCCTCATTTCGCCAGTATGTATTAGTCCCACGTAATAGGGGGGAGCCTATTACCGCTTTTCGGTTTTCATATTTCCAGACTCCGTGCTGTTACTGAGAATTTCCTCATGGAAAAACCTAATAACACTATCCTAGATAACTTACATAAATGAAGTCAAGCCGTCAAGCGAAACTGTATGCCACAGTATTGCACCCACGTTTCAACAGCATTATGTACTTAAAAATCTAGCCTTTTGGTTGGTGGCTTCATACGGAGACCTTAAGATAAAATACTGACCACTTTATGCCGGTCGGCGATCCAGCCCGTCTGCACGGCCTCCCGCTTGCTGGGAGCGAGACCCGCGTGGTAGGACGCCGCGCTGATGCCCGCCTTGCGTAAATCCATTGCCAACGTGTCACACTCTTTCTTCGATAAACAGTAGACGATGCCAGAATCCCTGTGTGCCAACAAAGAATATACATTTTTTTCTCTTCGAGAATACAACAAAGTGTACAAAAAAATGAAAACATTTTTTTTTTTACAAAAACGAATAATGAAATAAAAGAAACACAGAGAGAAACAGAAAATACATACCTAATTTGGCACTGTTCAATATTAAGAAAACCATCTTCCATATTATGCGAACGATCTCAATAAAATGGTACCTACTTAAAAAGAATACTTCCTGGCTGTTAAAGCTGCAGAATAGAAAGGCCAAATACTCATATAAAATGATTTTAACGCAATATCACCTAAAGAACTTCTCCTTGATGATATTAGCAATTTCCGCGTTGACGCTCTTGGGTTTCTTGTCGAGTACGCGGTAGACGAGGTTGGGCCGGTTGAAGCTGCAGAGGAACCACTTGCAGGAGCGCACGCGCAGCTGGTGCAGCACGTCGAGGCGCACGCGCGGCGCGGCGGTGGCGGTGAGCGCCATCACTTGCACGCGCGGGAAGCGCGAGCGCAGCACGCTCAGCCGCTTGTAGTCCGGCCGGAAGTCGTGCCCCCACTGCGACACGCAGTGCGCCTCGTCCACCACGAACCTTATACCACACGACATTCAGTGCCGAAACCCGCACTAGGCCAGCGTGGTGGACTAAGGCCTAAACCCTCTCAATGGTAGAGGAGGCCCGTGCCCAGCAGTGGGACGTATATGGGCTGACGATGAAATTTCATCACGATGTTTTCCTTCACCGTTAAGTACGTGATAATTCATTGTGAATACACACATAACTTCGAAAAGTCATAGGTGTGTGCCTGGGGTTTGAACCCGCGACCACCGAGATTCTCGACCGCGTGCCCAAACCTCGAGGCCATCACGAGTCACGACTGCCCACTGCCCGGTACTTCCATAAAAGCGCAAAAGCCTAGCCTTACAAAATTCTGAAAAAATATATTTAATAACAGCAATTTGACATATAAATGAGAATATCCTGACTCCACAATAAACAATTATAAACTAGACACTGATGTCATTAGGCCATATAATATAATTTACATTTATGGGCAAAGTTTAACTTAACAACTAAGAAAGGTTCGGCTTTTATCCACCATGTTGCCCTAGAGCGGGTTGGCAAACTTTACCTAAGAATTACCTCGTGGAGAACTCTTAAGTGGTGCTGTTTTGCTGAACATGTTTTTCTTCATTGTTAAAGTTCAAGATAATTCATTGTGAATACTCACATAACATCATAAATTTAGATTGGGATAGGGATTTGAACCCAAAGCAGCAGAGATTTTTTCTCCACCGCCTCGAGGATAAGGATACTCGAGGATAACATGCCACCTTCTACATACATAGCCAACGCCATTAATATATTTAATAATAATAATAATAAATAATAAATACACCCAACAGTCACATACATAGTTCTGACCCCACACTAGGATACAAGTCCTGTGTCGTGGGTATCAGAGACTACGAGAGACTTTTCGGTCTCACAAACACCCAGACCCGAAACAAATATTTGTGGGTCACACAAACATTTGTCTCGGTGCGGGGATCGAACCCGCGGCCTCTCGTTTCGCAAGCTGGTGTCTAGCCAACTGCGCCACGGGGCTGTCAAAGATTCTGTTAATAAAACCTTCATGTTCTTTATGCTAGAACCTACATCGACATACCTGGCAATCTTCTCTCTGGAATATAGAGTGTCCAACAAAGACTGGAACTTGGCAGAGTTGCTGATTTTTTCTGGGGTCACGTACAGTAGCTTGAGGAGCGGTTCTTTCATGGACAGTTTGTGGTAGATCTCATCGCTCTCGGCCTGCGTGACGTCACCGGACAAGTGACTCGCCGGGATCTAAACAAATAATAAGGAATTTAGTACATAAATGTGCAATATATTATCATTTTGCTAGTCTTTTTTTATTTTAAATAATAGGTAAACATGAATTTTGACTCTATAAGTAGAGGTTGTTTGACTTGCTATATTAAATACTATATACCTAGAAAAAAAATACAAAAATAAAAATTAAATAGGCTTAATCAATGATCAATTACTTATTTATTTATTTATTTATTAACACTTTATTGTACACACGGAGAAAATTAACAAAACAAGAACACACAAGAAAGAAAATAGTACAATTGGCGGTCTTATCGCTCAAGGCGATCTTTTAGAGACAACCATAGGATGGAAACAAAGAAAGGATAGATGAGACTACTACTACTTATTCTAATAAGACCAAAAATTGCAGTTTACAAAATTACTAGCGAACGGAATCTAATTACCTCAGTTAATGTACTTACGTCCAAAGACAGCAGTTTGTTGACTTGGTCCAATATGAGCGACTTCAGCGGAGATATGACTATGGTGACGCCTGGACTTAATATCGCTGGCAGTTGGTAGCACAACGACTTTCCTGCATACAAGTAATAAAAATCAAAAATTACAATTTAACTAAATTAACTATTGAGCATGCTATAGTCAAATGTAAACTACAACGGAACATAAAATTATTACTCATGTATGTAGGGCACGCACAAGTAATCAAACAACAAAACAATAAAACACACACAGAGGATAACTTCTTAAAATGACATTCACTATGGAATACGGCTTTATAATATACTAGCATCTAATATCTAAACATTTCTAGCCTTTTTTTTAACGAGAGGAAAGCGCCTTAAGCTCCCTGTTCGGGGGATGCCGAAATTGGGTATGTCGCCAGCCTTCCAAGTCAACGCGTGGAACTATTGTTCGCTTGGCTGAGTTGGGTCCCTAACCAAGATCCTACGCCGACATACCGACTAAAACCTCTCGATGGCCGTCTTGCGCATTTTGGGCGGTACGGTAAATCCACGGGAGCGCTCTTAATTGTTCCCCGTCGCCGTCTGGCGCTCTGTCCGAATGTGAACTCATCTGTGATAGAGGGATGTGTCCCCCACTTGGCTCTGTTTTGGACGCTCATTAATGTGAGCGTCCGCGGCATTCACGTGGCCATGTGCTCTGCCGCACATCTCAGAATCGTACATCTCAAGTAAGGGCGCACCTCTCCCGTAGTACGCCTAACAATCCCGATAACCCCTATTAGTCGCCTCTTACGACAGGCAGGGGATGCCGTGGCGGTATTCTTAAGCCACATGGCGGGGACATTTCTAGCCTAAGTTAACTTAAATTTATTTCATTCTAATTGGCTTTGATTCGAGAGACTTGGATTTGTGTAATATCCTATATTTTCGTCACTTTCTCTAGCTCTAGCACGCTAAATTTCAGGCATTTTATATTTAAAATGTAAGATGGATGTGGAAGACAAACCTCCTCCAGTCGGCATAAGCACGAAGCAGTCGTGTCCCAGCAACGTAGCGTTGATAACTTGCAGCTGGTTCGGCCGGAACGACTTGAGACCGAACTTCTCCTTGAACATCTCCATCATTAGCCCCGAGTGAGGGTAGTTTAGTCCGTCAAATTCACCTAAAATTACAGAATTTTATATTGAAACACCGATTAAATTAAGTGTTTTTTTGATAGACGAGCTTGTAAATGATTCATTTTATTAATCATTTTTTATCTTCCTATTTGTCCGGAAATATATCAAATAAATTAAGTTTCAAATTAACGGCAAAGTTTATGATTTACCTGTGACTCCGTCGTTCTGAGTACCCGCGTGAAAATCACCTATTCCTTCATACTTAGGTACATCTTCCGTCACAGTCTGTTCCATGAGATTCAATTCCTCTGTTTCTTTTGTATCAGGCATGTCAATAACACCTTCAAAATCTTTCGGGTCGTAAATAGGCCATCCATCTTCATCGCACTCTGGCTCTTTGTTCTTTTCCACAGCTGTCTCTTCGGCCAAGGAATGAAAAATGTCTACATCATCTAGATCTATCGGCTCTATATATTGTTCCTCCTCATAATCGTCTACTTGTTCAACAGAACTGTTAATAGAATCTATCATAACAATACTATTTTCTATTGGAGGTTGAAACGGCACTGAACTTTCAGGTTCAGTTTTAACTGGTTTAGGTTCCTCCACTTCAATCGGTTTGAGTTTCTCTGAAGCGTTCTTTAGCTTTTGAACTAAAGATGGCACTTTCTCTTGCGGTGATGTTAATGATTTATCGTTAGAGAGTCTGGATGGGTTCTTAAATACAAATTTATCTTTTTTCGTAACAGGTTTATCTGGCGTGTCTGGATATTCATTATCTGATGGACTCTTGGTTAAACTCTTACTATCATTTGCAGCGAATGAAATGTCGGGAGTTATAGATTCTCTTGATGTTGTACTATCATAAATAGATTTACTAGGTTTGTCAACTTCAAATAGTTCTTGTGATGATTTCATAACCTCTGTTTGTCGCGCACTTACTTTTTCCTCTTTATTTTTAACTTTAGGTGGTGTAAAAATAGTTGAATTTGATTTATCAAACTTAAGAATTGACTTTAGCTTATAAATGAGAACTTTGATTTTGTCGTAAATATCTTTGTCGTACCCAGGCAAATTTTCTTTAACACTACTAGGTATTCTATGAAAAGCATAATATATTCTATCTAATAAAAATATTAACATTTCATTACATTCGTCTAAATATTTGGGATCTTCATGCTGTAAACACAACAATATTTAACAGTTATGTTATTAAAAAAAATTTACAACAAATGAATAGAATTAACACTTACAGTATTTGATTTCTTCAAGGATTCATGCCTTGTAATTTTCTCTAAATATGGTGTTATTGTGTTATCCAACTTCAAACTAGACTGTGGTTCCTTAGAAGACCTATGATCTTTTTGTGGTGTCTTAACAAGTCTACTTTTGTTCGTACTTTTCTTTGTCGGTGTATTAGATTTCTCACGCAGAGGCTTTTTAGGTTTTACACATTCATCATCACTAATTTGAAATGGGTCACCATCCTGTAATTAAAATGAGGAGTTTATTGTGTCTGTTGTGGTACTTCTGATGGATAGCAAAAACAGAAAGTATATGCCATAGTAGGTAACCATGAAATAAAACCAATAAACAGTCTATATACATTATTCTGCTGAGCACAGGCCTTTTGTACAACTGATAGGGTTTAGGCCTTAGTCTAGCCAACAAATTCTCGACCGCGCGTCTAAACCTCAAGGCCATAACTACTTATTTATGATGTTGTTACTTATTAAAACCATTGTTATAGCAAACACAAGATTATTTTTACAAGGAAGAAATGGTTGAAAATAATTATAAAAAATGTTATAATGCTGGAACTTAAACACTTACTACATCCATTAAATCCAATGAATTGTTTTTGTTCTCGATCCTCTTTTTACTGTCATTTGAAACATGTGACTTCTCATAGCAACCTGTGTTATTTGGTTTCTTTTCTTTGCTTCTATTACTAGTTTTCTGTAAAGAAATATATAGAATAAAATGAATTGAATATAACAAATGAATATTTTTTATTATTATATAACATGTTTATTAAACTTACTATATCCAAGGTACTAAATGATTTTTTGTTTTGGAATTCATTCTTCTTTTTACTCTGGCTTACTGCATGGATTTTTTCAACTGAGGTTGTGCTATTTGATCTTTTTTCTTTATGGTTGTAGTTGGTATCCTAAAATTATATCTTATATTGTTATTATTTTATTCTCCGATCAAACTGTTACTACTTGAAATATGTCAACTTACCACATCCATAATATCCAGTGAATTGTTATGTAGACTATCATTCTTCTTTTGGCTTTCATCTACAGCAGTAGTAGGTTTTTGATGAGAACTTGCACTATTTGGTTTATCATTGTTACTAATGTAATTGAATTCCTAGAAAAATCTTGGTTTAAAGTATGACATGAAATTAAGTCAACATTATTTGTATATTTTATTTACCACAAATTTAACAGTGTCTGGTAAAAATTATGACGTTTCATTCATATAGGGTTTTACTTAATTGTATATTACAATTATAAGGAAAAAATGTACTTACTTTTGGTATCGGACTGCTTGTGACAGGTTCTTTGAAAGGTGGCGTCCCTGGAGTAAAACATGTTAGCACAATAATAAATATTTTTACAATAGAGATAACAATTTAAAATAAATTGAAACACTTATACTTATTGATGGCGCGAAACATGCTATTTTAAACTTACATGATACATTTGTGTTAATTGATTTCCGGAACACAAATTTTGAATTTTTCTGCGAGCCCTGCTCGTCTTTTTTGACACTGAAATAAATAAAGGGTAATACCACTTAGATAAATTTCCTTGGCGATCATAGGTACTGTGAGAGTAATAAAATCAATTAAATTATACAAATAATAAAATAAAATATAGAGGTACCTGGGAATATTTTGTGCTTCTGAAGTTTTCTTTATGAAGTTTGTTATAGAACTTTGCTTAGGCACAAAACTTTTTTTCGCTTCCATTTCATTTAATATCTGAACTAAAGTATATAATTAATTAAGCAATATCACAGACCACAATCGCCATAAATCTAATTCCAACTCCAGCAGGATAAATAATCGGGAAATAAAAAATAAGATCTTAAAGTTAATATAACAAACCGCGGTAGGTGCTATTGTATTTGACTTTGACATATTTGACTTGACAGTTTGATATCTTATTTCTTTTAATATGTATTTCTATTTGTTCATTTAACTATTGACTTTGATAACATCTAGATGCGCCTGCGGTCATAATAATGAAAAAAAGCTTTATTATTTATTCTGGGACTGCGGCTGAGAATAAAAAATTGAATAAGATATTTCTTAAGAGATTATTGCCCTTTGTATCACCTCCAACACCACCTGTTAGGCACAGCATGCTCTTCAATTAGGTAAGCCGTAAAAGGTGTTAGGGTATCTCAATTTTGTACGCTAAAATAATTTTAATTTTCAGGATTACTACCTATTTTTCATATATTTTATACCTACTTCATGCACCCATACATTTCAAAGTTTGAAAACTTCCAAAAGTTCATAGCTACCTATAGGCAGGGCTGGGCAAAATACATGCTTTGCTTTAATTGGTAATACAAATTACAAAATACTGTATCGCAAGTAATTAAAATACGAAATACAAAATACATTTAAGTAAGGTAT
Organism: Hemaris fuciformis; assembly: GCA_907164795.1. Classification (NCBI taxonomy): domain Eukaryota; kingdom Metazoa; phylum Arthropoda; class Insecta; order Lepidoptera; family Sphingidae; genus Hemaris; species Hemaris fuciformis. Next base: position 1,719,359 of record OU015447.1, read on the forward strand.
TTGAAATACAAAATACAGTATTTTAGCTATTTGTAATTGAAATACAAAATAATGCGTATTTATTTGTTTTGGAATATATATTTTGAAGGCGGTTCCTGTTTTGTTATTGCAGGTCCTGATGAGCACAAACTTAATACTAAATGAAGGCTAAATGTATTTTAATAAATGTATTTTGAAGCCTCGAGTATTTGAAATACAAATTACAAAATACTTCGGCTTAACGTATTTGAAATACAAATTACAAATTACATTTTAAGAAAGTAATTAAAATACAAATACAAAATACGTATTTGTATTTCAATTACAAGTAATTCAAATACTGCCCAACCCTGCCTATAGGTAATTTTGTACTCGTATCTAAATGTCGAGTAACCAAAAAAAGAAGTTTATAAAATTAAAACGCGATCCTTCTTCTAGTCATAGGACGATAATCGGAATAGAAGTTTTTTAATGTTATTTAGCAGATATAAATGTCATCCAATCGACTCCGTCTCCAATTCTCAAAGTAGTTTGACAGCTGTCGCCTGTCACTTCATTTCAGTGACATTTCTTCATTTGTTGTGAATGTGATTTTTTTGAATTTAAAATAAAATGTATCTTAGGAAAGTATTATTTTTAACCAGAACTGCATGTTGCAATATTCCCAAATTACACACTCCAAGTTATTCAAGGCAAAAAGTGTGGCTAATTGCAGCAAATTCTGCTCGGTTTTACTCTGCCGATAATATAGGTTAGTTTTGATTTTACTTTCTCGAATCTTGGATATTGTCTTGCATAAGTATTCATTTGTATATATTTCATAATGTCAATATTGAAAATACTTTTAGATTGTATAATCATCATTTGCTTAGCCATTAATCTTAAATTATCGACAAATTCGTTTCTATGTAAACTTTATAGACCTTACGAATCTAAAGATAAATTAACTTTGGTGTAGTTTAATTTATTTTATAGAAATAAAACAGCGAAGTATAAATAACCTTTTTTAAAAATTCCTGATCTTAATTTTATAATGTGTACTTAACCTTAAAGTAATTAAAAATATAAAATATTTGTGAAACTACTCTGAGTTACATTATACACACTTCATTTGTAATTTTAAAATATGTGTACAGGTTTTTATTTACTGTTTTCTTTTACTTCATTTACATCCTAATTTTATGTTTTTGTTATAATAGTTCACCCCTTTTAAAAGAAATAGTTATATACTTGATATGATTAACAAACATCAAAGCATTCTCAATTAATATGTTGCATTGACATATTTTTTTCCCCATTAGGCCAGCGCCTTGGACTAAGGCCTTAACCCCTCTCAGTTGTAGAGGAGGCCCATGCCCAGCAGTGGGACATATATGAGCTGATGATGATTGACATGTTTAATGTATATAGCTGCATAAATATGTCAATGCAAAAAACAAAATATGGAAAATTCTACAATAATGTTTAGAAATAAGCTGTTTACAAAAAACAAATATAATTTTTTTGTTACAGACAAAAGCAAAGACACAAAAGGGGAAAAAGTAGATATTCTAGGGAGGTTCTTTCCACAAGCACCACTCAATGCTGAAGATGCACAGCAAATAAAAAAAGAACAGGAGAAGTTTGAGAAGGAGAACCAAGAGAAATCAGAGGAAAATGAAAAGAGTTGGAGGCGAATGAAAATGGGGTATGGAACATCCCTATGTTATAACTTTATAGGTTTAAATGGAGACTTTATAGGCTTAGGAGGACAAATGGCGCATAATGTTGCCTAATATATCAAAATGTCAACTGCTACACAAAATTTTATTGTGATTTCCTAATTGAAAAACCCAATACCTAAACTGTGAATGAGACTAGGGATCCTCTAGATTGCATATCACATGCATGTATTGCGAGACCATAAGGCAGATATTAGTTATTCTTATTATATACTGATATAAGAAACAGGGCCTTTTATATAAAATGTTGCAACTTAATTTTCAAAATGTCCTTTTTCTGAAAAAAAAACGCAATTGTGCACAGTTTTGCCGTGTTCGGCGGCGCCATCACCGTGATGGGCACGTGTATGGTGATAGAAATGGGCGCTCCTCGGCGCGGGGACGACGGCGAAATCATTGAGGACGAGTTCTCGCATTTGCCCACAGTCCTCCAATATCTGCGGCGAACCTGGAAGGAGCTCACTTTTTATGAAAGGGTCAGTTTATGGTGATGTTGCTGTTCAAATAATAAATGATGAAATGTAAATTTATTTATAGTCTTATACATTATTGGGTCTGAAGTTTCACGTATTTTAATCGTAAATAAAAAAAAAGTTCCCAACAATGTTTGAAAAAATTCCATATATCGGTAAACATTGACGCAATTGCGTATATTACATCGATAAAAGCAACGATGTATTTTTGGCGCGACTAAACTGTTGATATTACTTAAACAAAATTACAACCAGGAAACATTTTTAACTATAGTAATAAATTAACTAAATAGTGACTAAGTGTGCATGTTTACCCCACTCAGCTAAGCGGACAAATGGAAGGCCAGAGACCCCGACATACCAGTTTCGGCCTCCCCCGAATTATCAAAAGGGGAGCTTAAGGCGCTTCCCTCTCGTTAAAAAATGCAGTGCATGTTTGAATTTTAGTTAAAAATCGCAATATCCTATTTATATAAATTCCACAGATGATAAAGGAGCCGTCTCGTGAGAAGTTGTTGCCTGACCCGCTGCCACCGCCGTACCAGCCAGCCTACACACTTGTACTGGAATTCACTGATGTCCTGGTGCACCCGGATTGGTCATACCAAACCGGTTGGAGGTAAGGCTATGGCTCAATTGTATATGTTGCTAGAAAACTAATTAAGACTAAAAGTCGAGACTTGGACCTTGGCATATCTGTTTTAGTGGATTTCAAAACGATACTTTTATGTTAGGCGATTAAAGGTTATTGAAGTTGAAAAAATTAACCACACAATCCGGACAATAAAAAAATATGGAATTATTACTGAGAGTATTATTTTCGATTGTGTTGAAGGTTCCAATTTTGCCGCATATAGGTAAAAATGTGATTATTTTTTGTACTGCATAGAATAGGCTCGCTCTCTATAATATTGCGGCCTGATGTAAACCGATATGTGGTTGCGGTTCGTTATATCGATAATCGAAACGTGTTACACTTGCGCCGTATAACGGTTTTAGTCTTATGTAAACGTATGTATGTAGTCACCATCCAGATAGGCAACAAAAAAAACTTATTTTGTTATGAGGACGTGGATAATTACATGTATCCTTAGGATCCATAAATTTCTGCCCTGTGGCAAGAGGGCATTAGAATCCCGCCACTGTATCCCCTGCCTGTCGTAAAAGGCGACTCAAAGGGGCCCTTGGAGTCCCTGGACGCGCTGCTGGGGGCAGTGCGTCCTCACTGAAAGTGTCCCCGAGAGGGGCGGCGGCACCGTGGCCTGTGTCCGTCGCGGGCGCCCACCCACAACTGAGCGCCCGAACCAAGCTAGTGGGGGTGCAACTGCGCCCCCCAGAACTCCGAGACGGCCGAGACATTTTCGTCTCGGAGGCGCATCGGGCGGCTGCGGCATCATTCTGGGTGCCTCTTACCTACACACCGTGGTCGCCCCATTCGGCGCGAAGATGGCCACCGGGGGGTTTTGGTCGGTATGCCGGCATAGGGATTTTGTTAGGGACCCAGCCCGGCCGGTGGCCCCGACATACGCTTCCCGCCCCCCTCCCTGGCTGGCGGGAAGTAGAGCCATAATCAGCTTTCCACTCGAAAAAAAAAAGGATCCATAAATTTGCTGGATTCTCGGTGTTATTACTATGCGTTGTCGCTGATAATGCTTTTTTATAGGAATAGCAGTGGCGACTGTGTAGTAGCATAGCAAGCGAGGATTTTTTAATACATTTTCTTATAGGGTTAAGGTACTCTTACTTAGGTATCTCATCCTAATAACATTTCAGATTCAAGAAGCGCCCCGGCGTGGACCAGTTCCTGCAGTCTGTGGCCAACTCCAACTACGAGGTGATAATCTTCACCACAGAGAACGCGTTCATGATATGGCCGGTCATAGACAAACTAGACCCCGAGAACAAATACATAACGTACCGCCTGTTCAGAGACTCCACGCACTTCGTCGACGGAGTTCACGTTAAGAACTTGGATGGGCTCAATAGGGATTTGTCTAAGGTAATAATAATAATAATCAATTTATTACACACGCCTATACCCTAAAAAGTTTAGGCAGAAATTCACACCCACATTTTGTTGGTTGCTTCAAATCCTTAATTTGCCAATAATGAAAAAAAAATATCACTTTCCAAGCCGGGAAATCAATTCGAGATCTATTGATCGCACACCGCTCTTTTATGCTGCAGGACGCACTCGACAACGATAAATTATGATTATTCTTATTAATTCAACATTTTATTTCGTGGATTTGAGTGACTGGATGGATAGTATAAAAGAAAATTAGATTTCCGTTATGTGTTTATTTGTTATCTACCGACTCTAACCAAGCCAGCATGGCGGACTAACGTCCAACTTAAACAAGAAGACATTTTCATTATAAATGTGTATCAGGTGATCGTAGTGGACTGGAACAAGGCTGCAACGAAGTTCCACCCGCAGAACTCGCTAGTGCTGAAGAAGTGGAAGGGTGCGGATGACGACACAGCACTGCTCGACCTCGCCAACTTGTTACAGAGTAAGTTCAACGACCTTAAAGCCTGCTTAACTAACCAACCCGCACTGGGCCAACCTGGTGGACTAAGGTATACACCCTCTCAGTTGTAGGGGAGGTCCGTGTTCAGCAATGGGACGTGTAAGCGCTGATGATGATAATGAATTTTCACAAACAGCCTACTGGCTAGACTGGTGGACTAAGGTTTAATTATTGTCACATTGCGACGGATTAGTTGCAGTGTGTGTACAATTGGCCTTTATCGTGACCAGCAAATATTTGTCCTTTTTTTGGTTGTACATTTGTAATGAACCTTGATCGTGTTGTTGCAGCGATAGCGATGTCGGAGGTGACGGACGTGCGCGAGGTGCTGACGTACTACGGACAGTTCGACGACCCCATAGCGGCCTTCCGAGACAACCAGCGCCGCCTCATGGAGCAGCTCGAGGAGCGCGAGCGAGACTCCAAGCAAGACCAGCCGCTCACCAAGAACTGGCTGCGGACCTTCACCAGGCGCTAGCCACGCACGGTACTCACCAAACAATTTGCTAATAACTCCTCACAGTTAGACGAATTGGGAATACGTCGCACAGTTTGGCATGAGCCTCCTCTTCAAGTGAGCGAGAAAACTTTTTTAGATAAATATATTTGATATTCAAGTAATCGATATTTTAGAATTAACTCAAAAATATCATAGGTAGTGTCCCCCTTTTAAACTAAACCACTAGCGCCTCATTAGAACTGTTTTCCTTCCCTGTTTAAGAAATAAATTATATTAATATGAACTGATTGCCAATCGATAACGTGTACACATATAATTTAACAAAATATAGAATTTAAAAATTTACTAACAAAATAATAAAAGGAACATTTATACATCATAAAATTTTCTTGTCTTTGCAGATAGTGTTACGGGCAGTTACCGACCAACGTCTACTTGCTCCCAGTGCGGCATAAAAAGCTAAGCTTTAAAGGATATCTCAATGTATAAAAAGTTTCCTAAAAATATTGGATATTGGTATGTTATGAACTTATGACATGTCTGCATAATTGTGAGGCCTGTTGGAAGTCACTTATTTCTGTTTATGTTCTTAATATTGATGGATACAATAAAATACTACAGGTGTTTGCACCAAGACTTGAGAATATAAACCCATGTGCAATGAATGTAAATTTACCCTCGAATTAAAACTGATGGTTCAAAAAACCCGCCTCTCCAATCCATTTAATGTGATACCTTAATCTGGTATTAGTTTGTTATTAGTTAATTTACATGTTTTATTTTAATATGGATGATGTTTTAGTCATTTCTTCTGTAGCAGCTAAGACTTAGTAGCTAAGAATTGATTTGAGTTTGTACTTTGTAGCTATTTTTATGAAATAAAATATAATTGCTTCTCCCCACTCCTGCCATATCTAATAGCTACTAAGATATATTAATAATGAAATACTTGTACTTAAGCCATAAATATATTGTCTATGCACAAATGTCTATGGGATAAATGTTTAAAATGTCATCCGTGTGCATTTGTTAAAAGTTAACTATAATGTGTAAATGTTGGTATGTTAGATGACTGTATGGAGTGCTTGTAAGGAACTCAGTCATAGGAAATATAGTTGTTTATAATTTAAACTATGTTTTATTTGTCTCATATTTAATTCATTAGCATCACAACTTTAAAGCACCTGATACTAACATAACTTATATTTTTCTTCATGACCTTTTATCTCATTTACGAGATATTATTAGATTCGTATCTAACGCTGACATAACTGCTATGTTAACAAATTATTGTAGAACAATTCAATTTAGTTCTTGATCATTATAATCAGCGTAAAGTTCAATTTCTCGCACGAATTTCTATTATAATAAAAAAATAATATCACAAGTTTTCAATCTTCAGTTGTAAAGAACTGTGAAGCAGATTTTTCTTCAGGCTCTACATGTTCTTGATTCCCTTTCGTCCACACATCCAACAACCCCAAATCCAATTCCTCATTCTCAAATGCTTCTGTAATATCCTCTGCTCTATATTTGCTTGTTCTTGGTATCTTTTTCACACCAAACTCATATGTAGGAGGGACCCTCTTTAACCTTCTCCACACATTCTGTATATTCTCTATATACGACACCACAAATTCTTTTGGTTTATTTTTGTACAATTTACTCCACTCATCCAATCTTTCGATTGCATCATCATCAACAAACATAAACATGCTTTCAGGAGCTAATGTATGTGAAGATATATCTCCCAGTGAATTCTGCATTAAAATATTATAATTGTCGCCTTGTTCTATAGTTTCTAAGCCTGTTATAGCTGTACCCAATCGGTTCTGTATTGGATTGTGCATATCATTGCACAGCATTTTCTCCTGTGCTTCATTCAAAGTTGTGAAGATACTTGGGGGTCTATAAGGTATCATTACACTACTGATATCCTTGTGTCTTGTCAGTCTGTCTGCATAGTTATTAACAACACACATATCTTCGCACCACTGGCTTGATAAACATATCAATTCTTTATTATGTTCAAAGTCACAAATAGAAATATATGTTGGTATGCACTGCATGCCATGAGTCCATCTTTGAACCACCTTCATCTTCTTACCCTCATTTTGGTTATACCGCATATCTAATAAAAACATGTGGTGGTCTGTTGTTATATACAATAATGGCTTTTCTTTACAATATTTAGCAGCACTGATATCATTGCAATGAATATCATCACTTATGTTTCTTACATTAGTCCACCTAGTAAATGGGTCGTTAGTTCTTTTGTCATACAATGTGAGTGAGTTCTTTGTTAGATGTGTGAAATACATACGTTCTGAGCCAATCACAGTACTCCAGTTATTGACTAAGGTTTCCATTTTCCCCCTCAACTGTTTACTCCTACCCGCCATTCGATCTATATTCACTATGGTCAGTTTATAATCTAATGTTGTTACATAAAGCATATTTTTGTGGTATTCGTCAAAGGATATCCCAGTGAAAGGCAATTTGGATTCCATGTCTTTGAGTTTTTCTATTGTATACCCATCGTTGGAGTCTACTAACTTCAATATGGTCACTTTGTGCTTAGTTCTAACAGCTATGATGTTTTGTGAAGTTACTGTTTCTAGTATGTTGATATTTTCATCAAAACTATATCTGACCTCATACTCATAATCTATACTGAGATCGCTTCTTTTAAAAGGAGACAAATCTGAAATCATAAAACACTATGATTAATATGATCACTATGATCAATTGATCAAATTACGGCTGAAATACACACACTCAGGAGAGCACTTCCGAAGGGGATTAGAGGTTTATTGCACAGGTTGCTTCTTTACTTATTACTTACCATGCTGCATGCATGCACAATGGGTTGATAAATTTTACACAATATAAGAAGTTACTTAAGAAGAACTTAGATGTTAAAGTGTGTCATTTAAAGTACACAGAACTTCAAATATCCAGGCCTAGATTTTGGACCAGTTCAGACCTATTAAATTGTATTGAGTGATAATTTAAGCACTTACATATACAATTCAATTCACTTCGCAGTAAGTAGTCTTCTCCATGCAGTATGATGAGGTGCATGTTGCCGTTGCCCGCATAATACCAGTTGTAGCTTGCATCAAAATAAACGTCTGGATTTTTCTCCCAATGTTCTGCTATTTCTAGGAAGCTCTTTGGGCAATGCAATACGTCATCATCAAGCCATTCATACACTTTCTGTTTTCGACTTACTAGAGCTATAAATAAATACATAGTTGATATTAGAAATGCGAAAATAATTCTGTTTCTTCGTCAGTAATTCGCGCCGGAAACACTCAACTAATATGGATTGTTTTTGGTATGGATATCGATAAGAAATTTGTAAAGGTTATATTTAAAAAAAAAACTTACAAAGAAGCTGGGCTCAGCGCAAGTAATAAATACAACCCAACCATTGCAACCAACTTTTGACGCTATACTAAAACACACAGTTTAATGTTTGCCCTATGATAAACTATTCACAAAAAACTACATCAAAACAAATTAAAAATACAAATATCTGCCATGGTTCAGGGATTGAACATACCTCTTTTTTCAAATCCCAACTTTGTTAATGAGTTTATCTAAATAATATAAAGTAGAAAAAAAACTATATGTACACAATTATATCTTATGCTGTGGTGGCAGAACAAATACAGACTACAGACAGAGAACAAATATAGACAGAAGACTGATAAACTTACGTATAACCCTTTTTAAATATTTCCAACAGAAGTTCCACTCATTCTTTTTATGCATAACATCTGTTACTGGATCTTGTATTTCAATATGCCTTAATTGTTTTGTTATCATATGGGGCTTCAGACTTTTGTGAGAAAATGTTTCAAAGTATCCTGAAGTTAGCCCACCATCCCAATCCTCACTGAAAGAATTTAATGGATGCCCTGGATATAAGAAGTGTTTGTATGGTGCTACATTACGTTGCTGCAGAATTTGGCAATAGTAACTGTACACTTTGTGTGTTCTACTCTTGGATTGAAGCAGTTCTATAATTTCTTTAACAGGTGCATTATTGTCGAGGCTTTCAGCAACAATTGTCTTGTCTTGTTTTTTCTGTAAAACAAATAATTGTAAGCATTTACATGCATAAAATATTCTTCTGCAACATTATGTCATCAAGTTGTGCTAGGTATAATTTCTAGATCCAGTGAAGTCTCATTTGGTTTATAGGAAACTTGCATCAATATTATGGAGTTAGGAAATGTGTTCAAGATACACAAGCTGCCTTAAATTTAATTGTAATCAATGTAATAATCATGTTTTAGCAGTGGATGGTGGATGTCATGATTTAAAAATTAAATTTTAATTACCTTTAGTACATCGGCTTTGCTATCATTCTCCATTTAAATTACAAACTTTAGAATAGTTAACAAAACACAAAAAAAAATATTATTAATTCAAATTTATTTAAAATATTGAAGTTGAGTATTTTACGACCGTAGGACTAGGATAGTACCGTAAAATGTGGTGAATAGGGATTGAGGGGTGAATAGGGAAAAAACGGGGAAAAGATTTCAACGCTTAAAATTACTTCTACTTACTTACAAATTATTATTATTTTTGGTACTATAATAGTAGAATGCCGAAACTTTTTATAGCACCACTTAACAAGCATGATATTAGCCGCAAACTATAAAAACAATGTATTTTAACATAGCATTTCGTAACTGAAACTTTTTTGGTGTGACAAACTTTGGATTTTATAATTTTTCCTTTGTTCTACTGCTTTGATAACGTGTACCCTTTATAATTTAGTGTCTGTAGTCTTGTATACATTGGAGGTAAGTGTCAGTTGTTCATTAATTTTAATGTTTTTTGATAAATTAGAAAGGCATGAAAATTTGATCTTTTTTGGGGTGAATGGGAACGTTTCATGTACGAATAGAGACGAAAGAGGGGTTAATTGGGATGAGAATAAATTGAATTGGGACCACTGATGTATTAATAGGTACACGTTAGTAGGGTTGGCACTTAACAGTTAACATTTTTTTTCTGCATAAAAAAATTGTTTATTTCCTAACTAGCTTTTGCCCGCGACTCCGTCTGCGTAGACTTCAGGGTTGGGTGCAGAAAGTAACTAAGTGAATCTATAAATCAAAAATTACGCTAATTGTTGCAGTAGTTCACCACCGGAGGTCATTTCTATCTTTGAGAATCGTCTCAAGTGACATTATGACATTTTTCATAACCTCAGATCGTCTCATAAATTTATCGCGAAAATGTATCTAATGTCATCTAGGTGCGTATAATGGCACTTAACATCGCATAATGACACCGAGCCCCATAAAAATGCACATGATAACATTTTACTGTACCGGTACCAGTCACCACTACTCCACAGTGCTAAATGGCATTTAACGTGAATTCAAGTCATCCAGGATACTGACTTCAAATAATGGTGCCTTTCGCAATTTCAGTTCCAAAAATGGCACCTACATTCATAAAACGGAAAAATAGCTCTTCTATTCCTTAAGTTCCACTAAAATTCTTCTAAAATTGCCATAAGTGCCAATTATGGCACCTGTCGTCGCGTGATTTCCAATAACGGCACTTGTAGCCTTATGGATTCGACTAATGGAATCTGATTCATCCGATAATGGCACCTGACGTCACTCACCATCCACTAATAGTACCTAACGTCACTTAACATACACCAATAAAACTTATCGTCACTTAATTGTACATACATACATACATACATAAACTCACGCCTGTATTCCCCGAAGGGGTAGGCAGAGGTGCATTTCTGCACCCACATTTCGCCAGGTATGTATCAGTCCCACGTAATAGGGGGCGAGCCTATTGCCGTTTTTCGGGCACAATTGATTGTACATAACCGCACATAATCTTCCTTAAAGTTACTTATGGGTAAGCTCTTCAAAATCACATATCACATAAGAGAACTTAAAACCACCCAGTAGCAATACCAATCTAATAATGGCAAGTAAGTAACCTAAGTGCGTTTAACGTCACCTAAGTAAACTTAAGACCACCTTATGACACTTAACCGCACTTAACTATATTCAACGTAACTTAATGAATCCTTAGAATCTTAAATGGTCTAATGCCACCTATCGTCTTCTTAGTGCCCGAAATTGCACTTATTGAATTATTTAAAAAAATAGCCTATGTCCCTTAAAGGTCTCATTTATGTCCATACCAAAATTCATTCAAATCGGACAAATGGTTTAGGCGTGAAAGCATAACACAGGCAGTGTTACTTTCGCTTACAATATATGCTCATCCCACGGGAACCCTACATATTCCCGGGATAAAATGTAGCTTATGTTACTTCATAGTGTCCCATTTGTATTCAAACCAAAAATCATATAAATCGGGCGAATAGTATAGGCGTGATAGCCCATTCTCACGGGAATACTACATTTTCCGGGATAAATAATATTCTACGTTGCGTCGGTGGGTCCTATCTAGTCCCATACTAAAAATCATCTAAATCAGTCAAATGGTTTAGGCCAAAAGTATAACACAGGCAGCGTTACATTCGCATTTCAATATATGCTTATCCCACGGGAACCCTACATATTCCCGGGATAAAATGTAGCTTATGTTACTTTATAGTGTCCCATTTGTATTCAAACCAAAAATCATATAAATCGGGTGAATAGTATAGGCGTGAAAGCCCATTCCCACGGGAATACTACATTTTCCGGGATAAAAAATATCCTATGTTGCGTCGGTGGGTCCTATCTAGCCCCATATTAAAAATCATCTAAATCAGTCCAATGGTTTAGGCCAGAAAGTATAACACAGGCAGCGTTACATTCGCATTACAATATATGCGCATCCCACGGGAACCCTACATACTCCCGGGATAAAATATAGTCTATGTTACTTCATAGGGTTCCATTTATATCCATACCAAAATTCATTCACGTCGGTCAAACAGTTTAGGCGTAAAAGCAGAATATTGACAGAGCTACTTATACCCATTCCCACGTGAATACTACATTTTCCGGGATAAAAAGTATCCTATGTTGCTTTGGTGAGTTCCATCTACTCCCATACTAAAAATCATCGAAATCGGTCAAATGATTTAGGCGAGAAAGCATAACACAGACAGTTACTTTCGCATTACATTATATGCTCATCCCTCGGGAACCCTACATATTCCCGGGATAAAATGTATTTTATGTTACTTTATAGGATCACATTTATGTCTGTAAAAGAATTCATTCATATCGGTCAAATGGTTTAGGCGTAAAAGCAGAATATTGACAGAGCTACTTATTCCCATTCCCACGGGAATACTACATTTTCCGGGATAAAAAGTATCCTATGTTTTTTCCCAGGCTCCAACCTATCTGTGTACCAAATTTCATTTAAATCGGTTCAGTAGTTTTAGCAGGAAAGCGAGACAGACAGACAGACAGACAGACAGACAGACAGAGTTACAATCGCATTTATAATATTAGTAAGGATAATGAAATGACTTTCAAGAAACTATGATCATCATCATCATCATCAGCCAATATACGTCCCACTGCTGGAAACGGGCCTCCTCTACCATTGAGAGGGTTTAGGCCTTAGTCCACCACGCTGGCCTAGTGCGGGTTGGCGGACTACACACCTAAGAAATTCCTAAGAACTTTTTTTAGGTGTGCAGGTTTTATCACGATGTTTTCCTTCACCGTTAAAGTACGTGATAATTCATTGTGAATACACACATAACTTCGAAAAGTCAGAGGTGTGTGCCTTTTATTATTATTTTTTTTTTTTGTTCTCGAGGGGAAAGCTGTTTATGGCTCTATTTCCCGCCAGCCCCGGGGGAGGGGGGGCGGGAAGCGTATGTCGGGGTCACCGGTCTTCCAGCCCAGCGCGCGGCGGCGACGTCGTGTCCGCGCAGGTGTTAGTGCCGGGCTGGGTCCCTAACAATATCCCTAAACCGGCATACCGACCAAAACCCCCCGGTGGCCATCTCCGCGCCGATTGGGGCGACCACGGTACGTTAGCGAGAAGCGCCAACCGTAATGCCGCAGCCGCCCGGTGCGCCTCCGAGACGTATTTGTCTCGGCCGTCTCGGAGTGTGTAGGGGGTGCAGTTGCGCCCCCACTAGCTTGGTTCGGGCGCCCCGGTTGTTGGTGGGCGCCCGCGACGTACACAGGCCACAGTGCCGCCGCCCCTCTCGGGGTCACTATCAGTGAGGGCGCGCCGCCCCCGCAGCGCGCCCAGCGACCCCAAGGGCCCCTTTGAGTCGTCTTTTACGACAGGCAGGGGATACCGTGGTGGGATTCTAACGCCCCCTTGCCACAGGGCAGGGCGCCGGGTCTAATTATCTCTGTTGACCCGGCGCCTCCTTCTCTGACGTCTTTGGCGGGCGGGATCGTTTCTCTCTCGATCCCGCTCCGCGCTCTCCTTCTGCGACATGACGTGCTCGCAGAAGGAGAGCACCGCTCGCCACGACCTCGGACTCTCGACCATCGAAAAGTCGACGGCCGGGAGCGAGAGGTCACCACCAACAATAGCGCGGAGAGCGCTGCGCTCGATTTCCCAGGCTGGACACTCTTGTAGTGTGTGCTGGGCTGTGTCGTCCGGGCAGTTGTCACAGTGGTGACACACGGCCGACTCCTCCCTCAGAGCCACCCGACACAGGTAGTGGCCGAAGCATCCGTGCCCCGACAACACCTGCGTCAGGCGGAACGTCGCCGCACCGTGGCGCCTGTCCACCCACTGGTCGAGGACAGGACGCACTGCCTCGACGGTCCTAGCACCAGCACTGGGATCCTCCAGCCTGGTACGCCATTCCTCCACGGCGGCCGTACGGAGGGAGGCTTTTATAGCCTCTACCTCTCTCGGGGCCAGTCTGTCCCCGCGACTTGACGCCTCCTCCCGCTGATGGTATAGACGCGAGAGGAATTTGGCGTCAAGGTCCCACGGCAGAGGTGTGTGCCTGGGGTTTGAACCCGCGACCGTCGGGATTCTCGACCGCATGCCCAAACCTCGAGGCCATCACGACTTTCAAGAAACATCAATACATATTAAATAAACAAGTTCCCCAGCAAGTCTGGCGATGATCTCAAAAACTATTGAACGGATTTTTATGTGGATTTTCATCAATGTTTAGAGTGATGAGGAAGGTTAGATGTATAAATAATATTGATTTTGTGCAAAATTAGCTTAAATAACAGTGATAGTTGGCTACTGGAAAAACGTGGTTTATTGGTACGAATAACTTTATAAAACCGGTTTAAATAACTTTAAATAAATATTTTTGATTTGATATGTTCACAAATATTAATTATAAATGTAAAAATTGCTATTTGATTTTAATTATAAAAATAAACTATAAAAAGTTATGAGTACATTTTATTACATCATCAGATAATAAAATAACAGAAAATAAATGGAAATTGTTTATTACAAGTAAGAAGTATCAGCCCTGGTGAATTTCCCTATTGACCCTGATTTTCGTCCCTATTAACCCCAGTTTCCGGGTGAATAGGGATTACATATATTTTTTACATTTTTGCGAAAATCAGAATGCTAATTGTATAGTTTTCCATTTAATCATAAAGGTACCAGTAAGACTCAATAATTATTACCTTGAGATAACGATTTATCCATAGAAATGTGTTTGAAAATTGTTCATTAAGTTAGGATTTGTCCCTATTCACCACATTTTACGGTACCTACTAAACTAAAATCAACTAAAATGTAAACAAAAGTCAAAAGCACGTTTTTATTCTGTCACATCACAAGTCACAACGACTGTTTTATTTTTTTAAATAGGCAAAGGCAATTCTTTCCATACAGCCACATTTACTTTACTACCCATAATATTTAAAGTTTTCATACACTAATAGTCTTTCCTGGCTTTCCTCAAGATATTTTTGAGTCCAGACCCATGGTAGTCTTGATTCTTTCTCTAGACAAAGATTAAGCAATGTTCTTGGTTTATTTACTGCTAGGGAGGTTGCTGTTAATTTCTGTGTTGAATACCTTTTTCAGTCATCCTCACTTTTTTTAACAAGTGTAGTTTTTAATTGCGTATTATTATGTTACGAATATTTTATCCCCCTGGATCCCTACATCCTGTAGAAAGAACTAAATGGACGCCCGTGTCAAGTCCTGACATTAATTGAGGTCCTGAAATCACATTCATTTTAGACCTTAATACAAGCGACAGAAGATTCAGGACTCTAGGTTAAATTCTTTATAAAGTACTATCGGCTATTATAGCGGCGTATTTTTTTTCTTATTGGGATCCAGGAGGATATAAATACCTAGTATTTAATGTTATCATTGACGTTCATACCAAAGTTTCTTAATGGCCAATGTTGCATTCCCGTGAAAATAATAGATAGAATAGATTGTACGCAAATGAAATTAGGACACAGTGGCCATGTAGGTATTTCAATAAAGTTATATCTTTACTGTTTGGACAAAGTGGAAGTTTTTCATGGCTTCTGTAGCAAACTAGGTAACTGGTAAGGCGACGACCAAGGACTTACTTTTATAAATATTTGATTTCATATTTTGAGTTGAATCACGTACCTACTAAATTCCTTCCATGACGCTCCGTTGTAATAGTACCGATTTATTTTCATTTTGCAGTTAAAAATAAAAAAGTAAGTTGATGTCTTTTGTATCTGTTGTAATTAGATAAATTTAAATATACTAATGAAAAACGTAGCGCCATCTATTGTTATGTTGGGAAGAAACACAAGTCCGCACAATTTATATAATCTGTTCTCTCTCGTCTTAACTCTCTGATTGTGATATATACGTTGTAAAAATGTGTCCATCTAAAATAAACTAAAAGTGCAAATAAAAGCCATTTATTATTTCATCAAATCATTTCAACAGTATCATCAAATTGAAATAATAAATTAATAATTTTATACCAATTTAATAATTTTTCAATGCACCAATAAACAATTAATTTAACATACCAAAAAAACAATATGTGAATTATTTTCGTACTCAAACAGGGTAAAGAACTTCAGGAAAAGACAAAGCTGCGAATACAGTAAACACTAAAATGGAATAGACTGTCACAAGTATATCCCTCTTCATCCTTAGCATGGGGTCAAAATCATGAGTATCGGACACGTTTCCCACAATCTTTGTGCATCTTACTAACTCTTGATTCATCTTTTTCGATGTTTTCTCAAAACGCTGAGGAAATTTAAGAGAAACCACATCATTCTGTTCATTTAATTTTCCTTTTTCTTTAGATGTCATAACTGTGTGTTTCGGAGTGATTTTCGTTTCTTCGTTTACATGTTGCGGCAATTGGATAATTTTTTTGTAGGTATTAAAAGAAGTATTTGAGTACAAAGTCTGATATTCCATATAGGAGAAGACAGACTGGTTAGACGGTTGGCTTAATACACCCATCAGGGAATTAGTGACATTTGTACTGTGATTTATATTCATTGGAAATATAGAAGGAACGTTGGTAAAGCTATTTATACACTCTCGGCTGTCCATCGCTACACTAACTTCTTTATCAATGTATAATGGATGGAAAGCCTCCGTAGTTATATCTGCTAAACTTTTATTATCTTTATCATTATCATCGTCACTAGAAAGATAAAGAGTGTACATACTAGGGCTCGATTCCAATTGTCTCAACTTATCTAACGAAGCGATAGACACCAACTCTTTAGGACTCTCCTTTGATAAGGCTTCTAAAGCAGCCGCATCATCTAGAATTACTTCTAATTCTTGCCGTTGTTGTTCATTTGCATTATTATTAGTTATATTAGTTTGGCAAGATGTAATTTTTTGTATTTCATTCAGAAGGCCAACTAGAATGTCCAATGATGTCGTGTAGTCTATATTTTTTAATTCCAATTGCTGCACAGGTTTACTTCTTCCCTCAGATGGTTGAGATGGCGCCATTTTGTTTTTTTCGTTAGACTTCGCTACAACTTCTACAAAATTATTTATTGAGTCTGTTTTTTCTACGTTCGGTTTATTGTCTAAGGCAGGAATACTAGGTTTATCTGTATTTATACAATTATCAGGAGTGTCTTTTGAAACTGGTTTTAAATAATCACCAAAAAGCCTAGTATCTTTGTTAGAACTTAGAGCGATATTTGATTGTTTAACAGCTTTGCCCATATCGACTAGCGACTTTGTCTTAGTGTTTGACTTAAATGGCGATTGATATTGTGGAAAAGCGTATCCAACAGTTGCAATCTGCATTGGGAAGTTGGAAAAGTTCCAGTCCAATTCAGTTTTCGACAGCACAGATAATGTGTTCAAATCTTGCATCTTCGTATCTAAATCTAAATTTATGGTCTTCGAAACCGACGACTTAATAACTAAAGAGCCACCATCACCACTTTGTAACACAAAAACTTGATTCAACGAGTGTTTGGGTGTCAGTGTTAAATTCTTAATCCTCAATCGTTTCTGAAACGCTCCAACCGGCCATCTACAGCACAAGGAATTTTGCAATTTTGGTATTTCAGTTGCTGACTTAAATATCTGTGAGTCGTCTTCCATCAACTGTTCGGTATTTGGTACCTTGGAAACATCTTCTACTGCAGTTACAATATGTTTATCTTCGAACACATCCACGGGATAATCGGATCCTATTGAACTTTTTTCATCCCCTCTACATAAATCGTCGACGGCATAGTTTTCTGACTTTTCGCATGCGGTTTCAGCAACTTCTGAGAGAACGGTGAGGCCTGGCGGTACTTCGAGCATGGTGTTGATCATGCTGTGAAGCCTGCTGCCAAATTCTGTTGATTCTTCCGCAGTATTGGCTGATGTCATTGATGCTGAAAATTGTAACTTAATGTTCATGGATGACCCGAGTGTTCAATGAAAAATACCTTATTTGCACTTAAAACCAGAAAGTATATATGTTTCGATATTTCTTAACCTTTCAAACGAATTAGAAAACTTTTTTTTTTGTTTTAAAGTGCCTAGTAAAGGCCCATTTTGAAGTCTAGACAAACGAGGCCACAGGTAGATGTAATTTTTTTGTTGTCTAATACAACGGATTTGTGAAAATATTTATTTTAATTACCCAGCTCTATATCATCCGGCAAAAGCGGAATACGCGACCTGTGTCCAGCCCCGAGGGACCGATCGCGCACCGGCGATGAGGGTGGCGCACGTCTGTAATGATTTTTAACGTACGATTCCACCGCGACCATCTTTTTTCTAAAACAGAATGCAAACATACAGCCAGTCGATTTGTAGATCATGGAAATAATACCAGTATAACAAGAAATTGGAATAGTTCCTTCGTTAAAAAAAATATGTTAAATTATATTCATTTTGAAAAAAAATAATTAAATACAATATCAATTACAATGTTTTTGATGTAGGGGGCACGTTATTGCGTTTAGACGTCGACATCAGCGGCTCTGGTTTGTCTTCGAAGCCATTTACCGACCGCCGCACACTCACCGCCTCATCTGAAAATCGTTTTATTACTTTAAATTAGTAGCAAGTAATGTGTATGTAGCCTAAGAATCACAAATAAGGTAAAACTATTTCAAGCTAAAATAATTTCTCCTCGTAAAGAAAAAAAAAAAAAGAATAAGAAAAATTCACCTTTACACACCTAAAGGCTGCACTGTAGGTTGCTTTACAGACACCGAAGATATTGCCTCAGTGCCGATCTTCTTCGCCTTGTTTTTAGCATTTGTTGACCCCATGTTCCTTTCAGAAAGCTGAGAGGCTGGTGCCAACTTAGGCTGTTTATCTGGCAGTGTCTTGATAGATCTGGTGGGGCGTCCTTCAATGCGAGCTTGCATGTACGACTTTTTGGGCTGTGCGAGAGAATTCAACCTCGAATTAAATTTTGATGGTCCCTTGACAGCCTCACCTCGTGCTTCTTTTACTTCATCAATAATATCAGTTATTTTTCGTTTTGTGATTTTGTCGTGATCTTCTGCAATAGCTTGTTGACGGAACGTTCTGTTAAGGCCCAAACTGTTACTTAGTTTTCGAGGTGATATTATTTTTGGGGGTCTACCCAAAACTTCTGTTTCTTTTAAATGTAACTCAAGTCGTGAACGTCTTTTGGGTGAACTATTAAAAGATGTGCTTTTTACATCGTTGTTCACTTCCAGTAGCTTATTATATTCGGTTTTTTTATTCGCTTTAACATCAATAGTTTTCTGTCTACCCTTTTGCACACTTTCAAATTCGTGAAGCAATTGAGATATGGCTTTTAAAGGATTATCTTGTGTCTTAGGCGCCGGGTTTAGTACAATTTTTTTTGGCCGTTTTACTTTCTCCTCGTCATATTTTTTTACTTGTGTTTTGTTACTGATTATAACTTTTGATACCACTGGTACCTCGCATTTCTTATTCGATGTTTTCTGTTTCGGAATGTCAATATTGGTATTTTCAAAACTAAAACAACTGGGGTTGGACGAAGTGAGATGATGTTTAACACTGGTGCCACTATCGCTCCCTTGAACAGTAGAGCTGACTCGACGCCCAATGAAATTTACCCGATAGGAATTCAGCGCTTTAAGCTTATTTCTTTCTAAAGTAACTTCGTCCCCTTCCACTTTTTCGAGTCTTTTCATTAAATCATAAATTTTGTCAATGCTCTTTCTACACTCGAGTGAAGACGATGTTTTCTTAGGATCGTGAAGGTCACCTGTCGATCCGTTTTTTGGCGTATTCGTAGGAGCTAAATTTATTATACTCTGAGAAGTACTCATTAATTGAACATCATTTTCTTCCTCAATATCGTGAATGCTCAATTGGCGGGACCTATAAAGTAAATTTTGCTTAAGAATCTCAATTTATGTATTTGTACAGAAATAATACCAAGTTAAAAGTGTAATTTGATCATTGTATATTACGTAAGCTACGCTTGTTTACCTACATATTTTCTACTTACGACAAAGTTTGTTCTTCGGAAGGAGCACGATTGAGTTTAACCTTAAGATCCGTTACAGATGGAACAATCAATGGGGAAAGCAAAGTCATGTTAGCCCGAAAATCACTTGATACGACAGAAGTA
The DNA here is from genome assembly GCA_907164795.1 of Hemaris fuciformis. Lineage (NCBI taxonomy): Eukaryota > Metazoa > Arthropoda > Insecta > Lepidoptera > Sphingidae > Hemaris > Hemaris fuciformis. The sequence continues at coordinate 1,739,536 of OU015447.1, forward strand.
GATGCGGAACAGGCTGTTATTTCACTTTTTTTATTTTGCTTCATCTGCATGAAACTCATTTCAGTCATCGTATCATCTAAATAATAGCTTCTGTTTATATATTTCTTGTTTTCTAGCGCATCGGCATCATTGTCCTCCTCATAGTCTAAAGGCACTTCGGGTATGGAATTATTTGGATCTGGTTTGCGAACTTTGCTTTTAAGCTGATCGACTGCATTAGACTGACCATATATGGAATTGTAAAATGACTTATTGGTAATGGATAATTTAGTTACTGAATTAGAAGCCTGTGGCAAAACTCCCCCCTTGCCGTACTTATGTTTGCTTACTTTGCAATTCTCGCTTAATGCCAGTTTTTTCTTCTCTCGTCTTTCTCTAATTTCTAATAACCTTCGCCTTTTCTTTTCCTCTAATATATGAGACTGGTTTTCATAAGGGGATTTTATCCTGATACGCGTAGGTGATTTCTTTTTGATTAACGTGCTCGATGACACATCTTCCATGCACTCTTCTGGTGAGGATGTAGGCGTAGTACAACTAGTAACAAGTAGTGAAGATAGCTGACGTTCTTCTGGTAAAATAGCTTCATATGACGCTTCAGTCTGTAGAATCTCTCTTTGAATATTAGGAATTAAATCTTTAATATTTTTCGCGGGATCATAAGATTCACCTGTTTCAGGGGTATCTTGATGATTGAAATCGTTACTTTTGAGTTCCTGAATATCTTCATGCTTTATTGTAGATCCTGAGTTTGGATTATCATTAACATTACTTTCGCTGTCTAATTCCATAACTTGTAGTTTGTCATCTAAGTTTTCGTTATTTTCTTCAAAGTATGGGTCTTCTGTGACTTTGTAAGGCAACGGTAAAGGATCGAGTATTCGCATATCTGAAATTAAGTAATAATATTAGGAAATTTCGTGTGTTACCAAAAACATATTTAATAAGAATAACATACCTTGCTGCGGTTTTAGAATGATAATCGAATTAATATTGCTAACTACTTGGCCTGACTGTGATTTCCCTAGCTGCAATACGACATCTACACGCGAATCCTCTTCTTTTTCTTCCGCTATTGTAGGATTGGTTTCCCTTTTACAACTAATTATTAAATTATCAGCACAATGTCTACTAAATAACTTATAAGTGCCCGTCATTAATTTAGGAACTTCGACAATAATTTTCTTTTCAAGGATTTTAGATAGAGATCTAACATCGACTTCTGAATGAACAATATCATCCCAAGCCGTGACATGCTTGCTTGTTTTGCGTTCTATGTGCAATGGAATACTAGTAGATGTTGCTAAGATCTTTGTATTGTTAGACTGGTCCATAGGATAAATCACTTCTTGCCACTTTACTTTGGCTTTGTCTGTTAAGTAATCTCCGTTGCTAATGCGTTTAAGTTGGTCTATAGTGTGTTTAACATATCGAATAATGTTGTCCATGTAAAAATTGTAATTATCTTCGAGTCGTTTGCAGCAAATATAATCTAATAACGTTGCTGGAAGCACAGAGCCGTTAAATTCTTCAAAACCAAAACTGTAATTCAACTGATCTTTAATGTAACATTCTTGTAACATATTAAAATGTTGGCGGTAGTCGTGGTTTAAGTTTGAAGATTGCATTTCTATTCCGCCGAGTTTTTGACAAAGGGAGTTTTTTAGCGAAGGGCAATTATTAAGGATGTCTAAACGCTCTTTATTACATTCGTAAACATCAATATCTTCCGCAATCAAAATCTCACTCGTATCAGATTCATCGGAATTCGGATCAGCTTCGTACACAACAGTCTCGACGTGTTGATTAGATCTTCTGGTTATCTTGGTAGAGTCCGGCAATATGTTTGAACCCACATCTAAATTTTTATACAGAAGAACCAGATCACTAGATATGAGGCCATCTGCAATTAAAATATTATAAATTATTAGTTTCGAGCGAGTGAAACAAATATATGAAAGATTATCTTTAATTACCTCCTGCTTCTAGCTCATGATCTTTGGCCATTATGTCAAAAAGTTCATTAGCAGTTCGATACTGCTGAGTGTGGTCATCGGTTTGATCGTCATCCCCTATCCTCTCTTCATCCACCTCCGATCCCCGGCTTATCAACATGTCTACCTCATAGATTTAATTTTTGTACTTGTGCTAAACAAAAAAATATGTATAATACCAAAACGCAGTGTAATTATTTCGTATAAAAACTCACAAAATCGTTAATATTGTAAATTTTTAAATAGACATTTTAAAAAAAATACGATTCTGTACGTATTTGACGTTAGTTTTGAAATTGGAGTTTAGTGAAAACGTGGCCAAATATGATTATTACAAAGAGGTCGTATGTCAGCAATACCCAATAAAGAACAATCAAATGTCAATGTGGCCGAACTGGTGTGCCTGTAACTTGATTTTAACTGTGCAACTATTAGGAAAAAAAAACTACGAATTTTTTTATTGGCAATGTGTACATCAGTGCTTGGTGGTCTAGAGGATAAGTGTTTTCTGATGTGAAAGCACGTTAGCAGTTTCATATCGCAGGGACACGCCTTTGACTATTGGCATCTCGATACAAAAAAAATTGCGTCAACCGCGTCTGGGAAGTACTTGAGCATTAATTAAAATAATACCATAGTTTTATCTGGCCACGGCTGTAAAAGAAACTATAAGTTAGATTAATAATTTATCATTTATTTTCCCAACAATTACATTAAGTACATTAAATTAAATAAGCAAATAATACGGAATGTCGACACTTATTGATTATATTCGAATAAACATCAGTCTTAAAGTAATACATTTATTAAATAATACAATTCAATTAGTATAACAAATAAGCTTTATATTTTACAAAATAAAAAATAACTTTTATTTCATGTTTTTATGATATTTTAAATAATAAAATTAAATATTATTTACTTATATATATTTTAATGATTGTATTATACAAAACTGTCATAGATATTGCATATCTATATATTTGATGCCATAATATATTTTTATATGTATAATACAGTTAGGTTTTTGGTTAGTTTAAGTAGCTACGCCTACGTGGGCGGACGGAACAGTGACTCCAATAACTCCGGCTCAGTGAGATCTTTCTTGTACTGCTGCGCTAACTCTTGGATCAAGTGCCGCCTCCGAACGTGGGGTGGTTGGTATCTGAAATATTTAAAACAAATGTTACAATAGTTTCATAACATTACTAGCGATGATGATTACCGATTGACTGAACAGATGATTGTACATTTATTATTATTTTACTGAGTAGAAAGGGTGTAATTAAGCAATTTTACGATTACACAAGTCCATAAAGTTGTTTATAGACATCACACACACATCTGGGTTATTCCATGGGATATTCGAGAAAATTGTTCAATGTATGTATAACGTAAAAATTCTTAAACTGTGGTAATTTAAAAAAAATGTGTAATGCGGCAGCAGGCGCGGGGCCAGCAGCGCGCGGGTGTGCGTGCGTGCGTGTGCGTGCGTGCGTGTGTGTGAGTACTGACAGGTCGGTGTTGAGTCGTGCGCGGCGCGCGGTGTCTATGGCGGCGCGGCGCAGCGTGTGCGGCAGCAGGCGCGGGGCCAGCAGCGCGCGGGTGTGCGTGCGTGCGTGTGTGTGAGTACTGACAGGTCGGTGTTGAGTCGTGCGCGGCGCGCGGTGTCTATGGCGGCGCGGCGCAGCGTGTGCGGCAGCAGGCGCGGGGCCAGCAGCGCGCGGGTGTGCGTGCGTGCGTGTGTGTGAGTACTGACAGGTCGGTGTTGAGTCGTGCGCGGCGCGCGGTGTCTATGGCGGCGCGGCGCAGCGTGTGCGGCAGCAGGCGCGGGGCCAGCAGCGCGCGGGTGTGCGTGCGTGCGTGTGTGTGAGTACTGACAGGTCGGTGTTGAGTCGTGCGCGGCGCGCGGTGTCTATGGCGGCGCGGCGCAGCGTGTGCGGCAGCAGGCGCGGGGCCAGCAGCGCGCGGGTGTGCGTGCGTGCGTGTGTGTGAGTACTGACAGGTCGGTGTTGAGTCGTGCGCGGCGCGCGGTGTCTATGGCGGCGCGGCGCAGCGTGTGCGGCAGCAGGCGCGGGGCCAGCAGCGCGCGGGTGTGCGTGCGTGCGTGTGTGTGAGTACTGACAGGTCGGTGTTGAGTCGTGCGCGGCGCGCGGTGTCTATGGCGGCGCGGCGCAGCGTGTGCGGCAGCAGGCGCGGGGCCAGCAGCGCGCGGGTGTGCGTGCGTGCGTGTGTGTGAGTACTGACAGGTCGGTGTTGAGTCGTGCGCGGCGCGCGGTGTCTATGGCGGCGCGGCGCAGCGTGTGCGGCAGCAGGCGCGGGGCCAGCAGCGCGCGGGTGTGCGTGCGTGCGTGTGTGTGAGTACTGACAGGTCGGTGTTGAGTCGTGCGCGGCGCGCGGTGTCTATGGCGGCGCGGCGCAGCGTGTGCGGCAGCAGGCGCGGGGCCAGCAGCGCGCGGGTGTGCGTGCGTGCGTGTGTGTGAGTACTGACAGGTCGGTGTTGAGTCGTGCGCGGCGCGCGGTGTCTATGGCGGCGCGGCGCAGCGTGTGCGGCAGCAGGCGCGGGGCCAGCAGCGCGCGGGTGTGCGTGCGTGCGTGTGCGTGCGTGCGTGTGTGTGAGTACTGACAGGTCGGTGTTGAGTCGTGCGCGGCGCGCGGTGTCTATGGCGGCGCGGCGCAGCGTGTGCGGCAGCAGGCGCGGGGCCAGCAGCGCGCGGGTGTGCGTGCGTGCGTGTGCGTGCGTGCGTGTGTGTGAGTACTGACAGGTCGGTGTTGAGTCGTGCGCGGCGCGCGGTGTCTATGGCGGCGCGGCGCAGCGTGTGCGGCAGCAGGCGCGGGGCCAGCAGCGCGCGGGTGTGCGTGCGTGCGTGTGTGTGAGTACTGACAGGTCGGTGTTGAGTCGTGCGCGGCGCGCGGTGTCTATGGCGGCGCGGCGCAGCGTGTGCGGCAGCAGGCGCGGGGCCAGCAGCGCGCGGGTGTGCGTGCGTGCGTGTGTGTGAGTACTGACAGGTCGGTGTTGAGTCGTGCGCGGCGCGCGGTGTCTATGGCGGCGCGGCGCAGCGTGTGCGGCAGCAGGCGCGGGGCCAGCAGCGCGCGGGTGTGCGTGCGTGCGTGTGTGTGAGTACTGACAGGTCGGTGTTGAGTCGTGCGCGGCGCGCGGTGTCTATGGCGGCGCGGCGCAGCGTGTGCGGCGGCAGGCGCGGGGCCAGCGGCGCGGGGGTGTGCGTGCGTGGGTGTGCGTGCGTGCGTGTGTGTGAGTACTGACAGGTCGGTGTTGAGTCGTGCGCGGCGCGCGGTGTCTATGGCGGCGCGGCGCAGCGTGTGCGGCAGCAGGCGCGGGGCCAGCAGCGCGCGGGTGTGCGTGCGTGCGTGTGCGTGCGTGCGTGTGTGTGAGTACTGACAGGTCGGTGTTGAGTCGTGCGCGGCGCGCGGTGTCTATGGCGGCGCGGCGCAGCGTGTGCGGCAGCAGGCGCGGGGCCAGCAGCGCGCGGGTGTGCGTGCGTGCGTGTGCGTGCGTGCGTGTGTGTGAGTACTGACAGGTCGGTGTTGAGTCGTGCGCGGCGCGCGGTGTCTATGGCGGCGCGGCGCAGCGTGTGCGGCAGCAGGCGCGGGGCCAGCAGCGCGCGGGTGTGCGTGCGTGCGTGTGTGTGCGTGCGTGTGTGTGAGTACTGACAGGTCGGTGTTGAGTCGTGCGCGGCGCGCGGTGTCTATGGCGGCGCGGCGCAGCGTGTGCGGCAGCAGGCGCGGGGCCAGCAGCGCGCGGGTGTGCGTGCGTGCGTGTGTGTGAGTACTGACAGGTCGGTGTTGAGTCGTGCGCGGCGCGCGGTGTCTATGGCGGCGCGGCGCAGCGTGTGCGGCAGCAGGCGCGGGGCCAGCAGCGCGCGGGTGTGCGTGCGTGCGTGTGTGTGAGTACTGACAGGTCGGTGTTGAGTCGTGCGCGGCGCGCGGTGTCTATGGCGGCGCGGCGCAGCGTGTGCGGCAGCAGGCGCGGGGCCAGCAGCGCGCGGGTGTGCGTGCGTGCGTGTGTGTGAGTACTGACAGGTCGGTGTTGAGTCGTGCGCGGCGCGCGGTGTCTATGGCGGCGCGGCGCAGCGTGTGCGGCAGCAGGCGCGGGGCCAGCAGCGCGCGGGTGTGCGTGCGTGCGTGTGTGTGAGTACTGACAGGTCGGTGTTGAGTCGTGCGCGGCGCGCGGTGTCTATGGCGGCGCGGCGCAGCGTGTGCGGCAGCAGGCGCGGGGCCAGCAGCGCGCGGGTGTGCGTGCGTGCGTGTGTGTGAGTACTGACAGGTCGGTGTTGAGTCGTGCGCGGCGCGCGGTGTCTATGGCGGCGCGGCGCAGCGTGTGCGGCAGCAGGCGCGGGGCCAGCAGCGCGCGGGTGTGCGTGCGTGCGTGTGTGTGAGTACTGACAGGTCGGTGTTGAGTCGTGCGCGGCGCGCGGTGTCTATGGCGGCGCGGCGCAGCGTGTGCGGCAGCAGGCGCGGGGCCAGCAGCGCGCGGGTGTGCGTGCGTGCGTGTGTGTGAGTACTGACAGGTCGGTGTTGAGTCGTGCGCGGCGCGCGGTGTCTATGGCGGCGCGGCGCAGCGTGTGCGGCAGCAGGCGCGGGGCCAGCAGCGCGCGGGTGTGCGTGCGTGCGTGTGTGTGAGTACTGACAGGTCGGTGTTGAGTCGTGCGCGGCGCGCGGTGTCTATGGCGGCGCGGCGCAGCGTGTGCGGCAGCAGGCGCGGGGCCAGCAGCGCGCCGTCGGCCAGCACGCCGGCGGCGGGCGCGGGCGCGGTGTGCAGGCGCACGAGGCCGCTGCGGCGCGCGCACACGCACAGCGTGCTCACCTCGGCGCGCCGCCACGGCAGCCCCGTCTCGCAGTACCGCAGCAAGTCGTCTGCGACATCACAGTTACTATCAGGAGGCGGGAGTCACATTGCTAATGAAGGTCACGATGACGCATCGACCCCGCGTGCGCAGGTAGCTAAGTATTGATAACGGGTTGCATTGCGTGCACATTCCTACTCTCAGTGACATTTATTGCCCAACGACTAAGTTTAAAATGCGTCGACTATAGTACTGCATCGAATCAACATCGAATATTCCAGCCCCGTGATTGTTAGTAACACAGAAAAGTACCTCGTCGTTTCTGATAAGACTTGTATCTTAATATATGGTGGAACTCTGTAGGTGAACTATATGGTGTATTTTTTTTTCTAGGGTATTCGTCCAAATAGTACAAAGTGTGTTAAGATTATTACAAATATACATACATACCTATAGGCAAATTTAGATGATCCTCAAAATCTTCCAACCAGATGATGAGTATTTTGGTAGTAAAATCTCTGTTGCGCCTACCACTACCTAGAATCAAAATTTGTCACTTTAATATTTAAAAAAAAACAATATAAGTGGATCATAAGGTGTTCTAAGTCATATTCCGGTATCGGCCTTCGTTCACTTAACATTCAGTTAGACGCCAGTTTATTCAGTTTTTCGTTTCGTAACAATACGTAGTAGAAATGGTAAGTGGTAAGTAAATCAAATATCATCTAGTCTGTAATTATTTGAAAAGTCCTACCAGTTTAGAACTTGAGCGAATCATGCGAAAAGTACTAGAATAGTATAGAACATTATCGAATATTGAATATTGTATTGTAAGCACACGGCTAGTACATAAATAAACTACAATATTTGCGTAGTGAATCGTGCGCTATGAGCACTATTATAAAAACAATTTGCTTTTCTTTACTTTCATTTATCAACGACCCCAGACTTCATAATTTCTCGTTACACGCGTTGAATAAAGCAACCCCCCCCCCCCCCGTCCTGTCCCCCTGCCGGTTGTCAGTGTGATGAGGAGTTACTCACCGGGCAGCGCGGCGGGGTGCCTGTCGAGGTCTAGCGAGAGCGCGCGCAGCTTGTCCCCGAGGTCGTGCCTGGCGCGCTCCGCCTTGTCGGACTCGCTGGCCGAGCGCTCGTACGACGCCGCGCCCGAGCTGCCGCCCGACCCGCCCGCACCGCCCCCCCCACCCACCGCGCCCGCCCCGCCCGCCGCCTCCCAGCACCAGCCCGCCTTCTCACCGCTCCTGCAACAAATACCTATATACAATCCATGCTCCGACCACTTCATAAAGGTGCCGTGTAGCAGATGGATAAAGGCTGCTCAACACAAGGATGGTTGGCGCTTATTTGGAAAGGCCTACGTTCAGCAATAGATGGCGAGTAAACGGATCGAGTATAGTCCTGACATTGTTTACAATTTAAAATGCGTAATGGTTCATTCGGAGTACACATCAATTCGAAAAGTTATTGGAGTAATTGTACTCGCTAGTGGCGGTACTTCCATACAAGCCCAAAAGCATTACAGGTTAATTGTGTAATGTCTAGTTTATAATTGCTTATTATGAGGTATTTATTTTACAAATAGCTTTAGTAAAATAAAGATTTAAAGTTAAAAGAATATTGTTCGGAATTTTGTAAGGCAAACTGGGCTTTTGGGCTTTTATGGAAGTACCGCCACCTTTGAGAAAAAAACAATATAATAACAAAATTATTTTGCTTCAAAAGTATAAGAATATAATTATTTACCTTGTCGAGCCGCACGAGCCGTCGACGTCGGATTTAATACTGTCTGTTTGTTTGTCCTCAGACAAGGTCTCAGCCAACTCGTAGCCAGAGGGCACCACGAACGCTACTTCATTGGTCGCGTCCGACCAGTACAGCACCTGGAAATGAAATTGATATAGATAAAATAGTTCCTAATTGATCGCCCCTTACACTGGTCGATAAAATCATGCTGTTGAATACGATTACTAGGGGAGAGGCACAGAAAAGAAACAGACGATTAAAACTCGAGTCTAAACTATTGAAAAAACAATTATTACAAAACATGTATCTTGTATGTATTATTATAAAATGCAGATACAAGGTTAAGTGTTGCCATTAGCATATAGATGGTTCAAACATGAGATAGAGTGAGGATATTTTATAACATAGTTTTCAGGGATTGAGAGATTCCGGAAACGATTCCCGGGTCGAGCAGTTTTTTTTTTGTGAAAAAGTGGGTGTTGAAATATGCCTTTGCTCACTCCTTTTAGCATACAGGCATATCGTAAAAAGCTTAAGAAATGTATATAGCAATGTAGTACCTGCCTGTATGACAGTCCCGTGGCGCAGTTGGCTAAACACCAGCTTGCGAAATGAGATGCCGCGGGTTCGAGCCCCGCACCGAGACAAATGTTTGTGTTTGTAAGACCGAAAAGTGTCTCGTAGTTTGTGATACCCACGACACAGGACTTGTATGCTAGTGTGGGGTTAGAGCTATGTATGTGACTGTTGGGTGTATTTATTGATTACTAGCTTTTGCCCGCGACTCCGTGCGCGTAGACTACAGGGTTGGGTTCAGAAAGAAAATAAGTTGTAGTCTATTTTACTCCACAGAGTCCCATTTATGCTCATATCAAAAATCGCTTACATCGGTCAAATGATTTAGGCGTGAAAGCATAACAGACATATACAGGGTGTTAGGTAAAAGACCGTACATACTGAAGTCAAATATAAGGCACTCAATTCTGACCCCGAATTTGTAAAAAAATTGGTACCTTATTTTTTACATAATTTATCCAAAAAAATTCTAAGTATTGCGTAAGTGCGGTCATCGGCGATCAGCTGTTTACAAACAGCGCTCTGTTCCCGCACCCCTCCCCGCACTCGCCCTTTCATGCCCGTGCGTCGCCTCGCCGGCCGAGCACGCGGCACGCGCGGGCGCCAGTCAAAGGTCGCGAGTCGCCCGTGATGCAATATTTGATTATTTGCGGAAACCTCTTTTATCTGTTAGTGTGTTTTGTGTCAAGTGCAATGTCGTTTTCAAACGAAGAATACTGGGAAATGGTTCGTGCATATGCCCGAGCTAATGACAGTGTACGAGTGTACGAGTTTTTAAATTGTCACTTCGGCAATAACTGGATCGCCGCGGTGGGCCCGTGCCGTGGCCGGCGCGCTCGCCTGACCTTACACCGTTAGATTTTACTTGTGGGGTGAAGTGAAACGGCTTGTGTACGCTACAGAATACTCCAACCGGGATGAACTAAAGGCTAGAATATTAGCCGCCTTTGATTAGGTTCGAAGTGATACGTTTGTGTTGTGCCGGGTGAAAAACAATATGCGAAAACGCGCCGAACTCTGCGTTGCGCGAGGAGGCGATCATTTTGAACAATTATTAAAATACGTTTAATTTTATGTAAATAGTGTAAATGTAAATACTTAGTAAATGTAAGTGAATCGGTGTAAATAAATACTACATATTCTACCATTGTGGACGCTGCATACACTAAGAGGTAGGTACCTAGTTATTATTTTTTATTCAAGTCTCGATGTATGTAGGGTGTCCATATTTTCTGCATTTGTGCTACAATAATTTCGTATCGTTTACTGTGCCGTATATTTATATTACTCTTGCATTATATTTTTAATGGTTACTTGAAGCCATTGACTAACGTGTCCTTCAGTATGTACGGTCTTTTACCTAACAATCTGTAGTTAACATAGATACATAGTTACAGTCGTCTACACGTCGTTTCATCATTCTAGCTTCAAAAATGACAAATTTCCACACAAACTTTCACCCCTATTTTTATTTTACCACCTTAAAGGTACATTTTTTACAAACTTTTAATGTCATATTTATTTATATCTAATCAACAGCCTAAAAAAAAAGTTTCAAGCTTCTAGCTTTAAAAATGACAATACTTCCATACAACCTTTCATCCCCCCTTTCAACCCCTTAAAACCCCTTTTCCGGGATAAAAAGTAGCCTATGTCCTTTCTCAGGGTCTAAACTATCTGTGTACCAAATTTCATTTAAATCGGTTCAGTAGTTTTAGCTGGAAAGCGAGACAGACAGACAGACAGAGTTACTTTGGCATTTATAATATTAGTGAGGATAGTACCTGTTCCCTGCCGTCGTATATGGCGGGCGCGTCGTGGTGGTGCGCGGGGTGCGCGGGGGGGTGCGCGGGCGCGTGCTGCGTGTCGTAGCTGGTGTGCACGTGCCCCGACCAGCCCGCGTGCCCGCGCACGCGCACCGGCGTGCCCAGCCTGAGAACCATCGTCACAACATTTTTATACTAGTTCTAGTATGGCAAAGTAACACCATCATACCTGATGGTAACAGATATTTAGCTCGATCGATGCTACTAGTCTAAAAAAAAATAAGTGGCTAGAGGTCCTCAACACTCGTCTCTCAATACCCTCATACGGGCCTACTGAAATAAATCTCCAAGCAATGCTTAAACGACTTAGGGTAAAAGGGAGGAAACGGTGATATCCACAACAAAAAAACTTATACTAGTAAAACTTGTTGCTGAAATATACTATTAAAACTTGAGACTATATACAGGGTGTATAAAGACCGTGATCGAAAACTAAGACAAGCAATAACCAAGGTGATTACAAATACCGTGACATTAAAAAAATCACGAAAAAAATAAAAACCACGAGTATTAAATGTATGTAGTTGTTAGGAAAATGAAAAAAAAAATTTTTGGGATTTCTTTTAATGTCACGGTATTTGTAATCATCGTAACTATTGCCTGCCTTAGTTTTCGATCACGGCCTTTATACACGCTGTATATAAAGAGTTAAGTACATGGTACGTACCCCCTGAGCATTTGTATGAAGGGCGGCGCGAGGTGGGTGGCGCGGCGCGCGTTGGCGACGATGTCTGCGGCGGCGAGGCGGCCGGCGCGCACGTAGAACACGTGCACGGTGAGCGGCGCGCGGGGGGCGCACGCGTCCACGCGCCGCAGCGCCGCGCCGAACCCCGCCGCGCCCCCGTCCAGCGCCACCAGCCGCGACCCGCCCGCGCCGCCCGCACCGCCCTGAGTGGGGGAATGAATGTATGCAACAATGGATGAATGAATGGGTGAATGAATGAGTGAGCGAGTGAGTGAATGGACAACAATGTCAAGTTAGCGAAATAAAGTGTCTTAATGGTGAGAAATTGATAGTTGTTGCGTTAGGGTTAAATGTGTTTTACTGGTAATGGTTGAAGACAATTTAAATGAGAATAAGGTAAACTGAAGCCTCGAGGTTTAGGCGAGCGGTCGAGAATTTCGGCGGTCGCAGGTTCAAACCCCAGGCACACACCTCTAACTTTTCGAAGTTATGTGTGTATTCACAATGAATTAACGGTGAAGGAAAACATCGTGATAAAACCTGCACACCTAAAAAGTTCTTAGGAATTTCTTAGGTGTGTAGTCCGCCAACCCGCACTATGCCAGCGTGGTAGACTAAGGCCTAAACCCTCTCAGTTGTAGAGGAGGCCCGTGCCCAGCAGTGGGACGTACTTGGGCTGATGATGAAGGTAAACTGCGTATAATATATTCGATGTATACTTGCGATATCTACACACTTTTTTGTCACCACCAATGTTCAAATATCCGAAGTGAGACAGGAACAGTCTCGCCGTCTGGAACTCTGTGACCGGTTCGGGCGGCACATACTCCTCAGGCACCTGGAAAGAAAATGGAAAAAGATGGGATAAGAAATAAAATATTCTTGAAAGTCGTTCTTTTTGACACTATATTCTAGTCAACTTACACAGACATTACTAATTAAATAGAACAACTTTTCGCTAACATTGTCGTAATATAAGTGCTATTAAGTAATGTACTCTATATAACATTGTGTAGATAATAATAATTGTTAAAAATATCATTATGTATTTCCACCATATTTTTTGGGTTGGTAACACTGCCGTTTCGCTCTTGGATCAATGTTGTCATACTGTAAACTTTTATTATAAAGTCTTCTTTTATATTTCAATATATTTTTTTCGCTAATTTGGCATTGTTTATATGTACATACATAGGTACTCACAACATTGTTGTCTTCGCTCTCTCTCACACGTTTCTCTATGGCGGCCTGTTGTTCCAGCAGCTTGAATAACGTGGTGGCTTCGGGGTCGTTCAGCTGGCGCAGCACAGCTTCCAATGTTGGAAACGCGGAGTCACTGGAAATTTATTAAGAGTTTTAAAAATACATTTGCTTTGCAATACCACTAAACTATATATATATATTTATGAATCGTCAAATTATATTGTATTTCGATTTACATCTAATCAATAAAAAATAAGTGACGTAAGTCTCGTATACCAATTTTGGATTCTAATGCTTTGTAATGTGGTTTAACCGAGTATTATCCGAGTAGAACACCAATATTTCATCAGTTGTTTTTTATATCCCACGTCTTGGGGCATAGTTACAGACTTACATCTACTGAAACATACCAATAACACTTTGGGCGGTCCGGTAATCTAATCCGATACCTCTCGATTGCAGGCTATCATCAAAGTTAGCGTTGCCAGGCGTCCGGATAAAGTGTGACGTATACTGAGATACAAAATCCTCAATAATGTAGGGTGTCCGGCCTTTCTATCCAAATCTCCGGCCAAACTGGCTGGTCTGTCCGGCTATTAGGTTTGGCGACCTGGCAACGCTACCACAGTTATGTGAGTATATGAAGTTGTATATTGTGTGTGTGTAGGACGCGGAGTACTGACAGCGCGGTGGGCGGCGGGTGCGGCAGCGCGCGGCAGGCGGGCGCGACGGGCGCGCGGGGCTCGCGCATGTCGACGGGCCGCGCGCACGCCGCGCCGCCGCCCCGCCCCGCGCACCGCGCCGCGCCCCGGCTGCTCAGCGACCACGCGTACCGGCCCCACGCGCAACGGATTATCACTGCGCGACACAACACTATTACATCACACACGTCATACTTACACAGAGGGGACTATGCTCGTGATCCTGAACCCAAACTAGTTAAGGGAAGGTAGGAACTTATCAATATTAACTGCACTAACTTTGTTACGTTCTAACATATTTGGATTCAGCATTACGAACTCAAAGCCCTCCATCAATTTGTTCGTCGTGTTATTTATCTCTGTGGACAAAAAGAGCCATATAAAATTTAGCTCATAATACTTTAGAATTATCACGAATGCGGGTTCATAATGTAAGAATTCAATAAAAAAGCTTTCGTAACTGCAGTTATAAATGATTAAAGTAACACTGCCACTGATCGAATCAATACGACCCTAAGAAGGGGTCGTCCATTAATCGCGTGAAGGCTCGAAAGGGGGGGAGCGGATTTGACTGAAATCACGAAATATCACAAGGGGGGGTGTAGTAAGATATCAGGGTATACATTTTTTCGTCTAACTCGCTATTTCCAAACCGAAAAAGCAGTCACAAACAACCTGCAAGCTCATTGTCTAGATATTTTTATCATAGTCCATAATTTCAGAATAAAATTGGATTATACTTTATATCTGTATTTAAAGATTTTTGTAGGTACCCGTAATTGATCAAGGGGGGGGGGGGGGATTAAAAATGCTAAATAAAACATGACGCGGTAAACGGCCGGCCCCCGAGAGCCTGGCTATCGTTGGGCATGAGGCAGCAGGCAGCGGGCGAGACGTGCCTATGAGCGTGGGCTGCGGCTCCTGGCTGTTGGCGAGCGGCTCCTCGAGCAGCGACAGCAGCACGCCGCCGTCGGCCACGAAGTGTCGCAGCGGCCCGTGGCCCAGCGCGCGCAGCCAGCGCTCGTCCAGCCGACACCACGCCCCCGCCGAGCCGCTGCCCACCTGCCGCCACAACCAGGACACTACACGACCTTACTCTATGTCTATACACTTTAATATCATAATTAGCTTTCGGTCTCCAACCACCACACACTACCGCCATCGGTCGTTAATAAATTATAGGTCAATTTTAATTCTTCCAAAACAAAATCGTTTATATTTATTTTATTCCAAATGCATTTTTTTATTAAAAAAATATAAGTACTTTGATATAGCTAGTAATTTAAATTATCCCCGACCCAATTAATGTTGACTCGTAAAAAGACTTAGATAAAATATTCGTATATCGTTTTTAATCACAAGAGGAACCCAACCTAGTTAAATGACTGGCAGCTCTGTATTTTTGTTGATATACATAAACAATGATTTATGAATAAAAGCAGGATTAGAAAACTCATTTTGAGCACTCAGTACCTGCTCTAAAATCTGCATAAGGAGGGACTCCGCGGCATCTCGCACTCGCATTGAGACTGGCTTCAATTCTTTCTCGTCCTTCATCTTTGGGGGTTCGCCTGGTTTTCCTATAAATACATAATATTCTGGCTATAATAAGTACGGACACAGATTATTGTGTATAAATTTCTAAAAGCTTATCTTGGACTTAACTAGTATACATAGGTTGTATTGTTACCTTCATGATCCTAGAATTAGAAATTAAAATTTGTTCCTTGGGGTAACCAAAGGCACGCGGAAATAAAATATAAAATATTTTAGTCACCAGGGTTAGTGATAGAAATACCTATAGAAATAATTTATTCAAATGGTCCAACATTTTAATCAAGTAATAAAAAAAATAGAAAAAAAAATTAAACTTTTTAAAAGAAAAGCTTATCAAGAAAAATAAAACACTTTTGCTACAGTAGCGCCAACAATTGAATCCGTTTTGTCAGACACACGCCCCATAGTAGCACAAAAGCGTTACACTTTAATTGTGTTATGTCTAATTTATAGTTGTTTGTTGTGGGATTAGGATACCCTCATTTATATGTCAAATTGCTTTTGTTAAATAAATATTTAAAGCTTAAATATTGTTATTCGGAATTTTCTAAGGCAAGCTGGGCTTTAGGCTTCCTTAGGCTTTATGGAAGTACCGCCACTAGTATCAAGTATGCGGTACCTTGGCTCTTGGTGCCGGAGATGCCGAGCTCGACGTGTTAAATAAAGATTTAAAGATTATTATTCGGAATTTAGTAATGCAAGCCGGGCTTTTAGGCTTGTATGTAAGTACCGGCACTACTCGTAGTATTGCGTGTGCGGTACCTTGGCTCTTGGTGCCGGAGATGCCGAGCTCGACGACCTCCATGAGCGTGGCGAGGCAGTCCGCGTCGGCGAGCAGCGCGGGGCACAGCCACGCCGACAGGCACGTGTACGCCGCCACCACGCACGAGTGCAGGTCGCGCGAGTGCGCCTGCGGCGGCCGCCCGCACTGCACGCTGATGTAGTCGCAGATCCAGCGCACCGCGCGCTTGCGCTCCACCGCCTCTGTCGCACCACGTCATCATCATCACCACACATACAACAACTCTACAACTGAGAGGGTTTAGGCCTTAGTCCACCACGCTGGCCTAGTGCGGGTTGGCTGACTACACACCTAAGAAACTTTAGGTGTGCAGGTTTCCTCACGATGTTTTCCTTCACCATTAAAGTAAATGATGATTTGTTTTGAATACACACATAACTTCAAAGATCAGAGGTGTGCCTGGGGTTTGAACCTGCAACCGTCGAGATTCTCGACCGCGTGCCTAAACCTCAAAGCCACACTGTACTATATCACGGGGATACTATTCACATTTATTACAAAATTATTCCGTACATTTCAGCTGTTTATTTTGGATTTCATTGCCTTTTTTTTTCAATGATCTTAATCAACAATCAACAAGTAAGAAATGTCTAATTAAGACAAAAAGAAGTTCTCTCTAATGCTGGGCAGATACTTTCCCACCGTTCTAACCCACAAAACACTAGCTTAGTGGATAAATATTTTGTTCCTATACATGCCATTGACATAACTTACCAATGATATACTCTGTGAGACATGAAAACAACGAATTATTAATTTAGTCAAAATCGTAAATTTTATTGATTTTTCCATTGGACAGTTTCGCCTTATTTTATTTCCAACATACATATCCCATCTCATAAATAGATACTATCATCTATTTTAATAGATAATTTATATTTAAAATCAAGTTCATTCATTTATTTTCGACTTTCACATTGAAAGTTTACTTACACGATAAAGCACCCGTTATTGACAACATTAGTATTCCCTGACCTGGCTTGGACGAGTGCAGCTTGGCGAGTCCGGAGAGCAGCTCGAGCGCCGCCAGCGACACCTGCAGGTCTCCCTTCCACGACGAGATGAGGCGGTGGCACACCAGGTACGTGGCGCGGACCACCAGCGCCGCACCTGCGTCGCGCCGCGGGACACGCACTTATACAACACTAGTCGATATGGTAAATATCGATAAAATAATCTACGTATCGATATTAAACTTACATATAATAATGCTCAGAATTTAGTTTATCCATTGATATATACGTGTAGTTGAATCACTACTGAAATCAAAAACAATACAATCAAACGGCTATAGACAAAAAAAGAAAAAATATTATATCGACCATAATACGTGTGTCAAACTCATCAAACACTGCTTGTGCAGATTGAGGATCTAATAAGTCGCCACTCTATTTGAGCCGAATTGCACTAACCATCAGTTGCAAGCATGTCCTTGCCTTACTTTAAAATACAATTTCTAATGATTACAATTAAAATACATAATTAACAACTTTTTCCAATTACACACTATTGTCGATAAGGAAACATGTGCATGACCTGTTAAAATGAATGAAATCAAACATCTGTTAGAAATTGATAATGAAATGGTTAATGTAAAAAATAATATGCAAGCAAACAACGATTTGTACAATACGTAAAAACATGCTGTCCTGTTAGCTATACATCAATTATGGAAAATATCGATAAACTTAACAATTTGCTTTACAATACAAGTTGGTTAATGGTATTGAGTAAAAATATTGTAATTTAAATGTTGTTATTGATATATAGCTAATGAACTTCTTGGAAGGAGCGATATTTTGATAGTAAATTAATGAAAATTTAGAAGGGTTTTTTTTATTAGGTAACTATACCAGACCACATCCGTTCTCCTGCTTGCTACAACGGAGAAAGATTAGGCCATAGTTTTGGTGGATAAAAGGGTTGTCTAAAAGCGTTACAATAAAATCTTTTAAAATGGTTGAATGCAAAATATCGCTCCTGAAAGTGAATGCAAACAAAAAATAAAATGGTTGAATTACCGAAGAGGGGCGAGGAGGGGTCTAGCTCCCTAACGTCCGCGGCGAAGTCCTCGAGCGAGTGTCCGTCCACGCTGCCGGACGCGCTGCCGCTGTCCGACCGCGCTACAACATGTCCGGCCCAAACGGTTACAAACCGTATGACTCCCCAGCATATTCTGCTCATATTTTACTTGGCAACCTCTGTGGGGCAACTAACTACCACCTTATATAATGAGAGGCTGCGCGTTTGATTGCCGAAGAGACAAATATATGTGTATGATACAATTATACTAGTTTGGGGTCTAGGTGTTTGTGACCCCGAAAAATGTCTAGATTCTGATACCCACGACATAAGATTTATATCTTAATGTGGGGTCATAACTATGTGACTATTGGAATTATTAACTAGATTTATCTTAAAAGTTTAAGGCTTTAATTAATCTATAATAATAGAAATTGGAACATGTTCTACTTTAATAGAGTATGTTCTTTACAGTTAAGTTGAATATACATTATGTCAGATTTCATTGTTTATCAACGAATTTCTATGTTAAATTTAGGGATACAATGTGTGAAAATACGACCCTGGGGTGGACATGTATAGACATCTACATCTTTCATGTCTTTCGTTATTTGTCGCTCCACAATACCCAACGAGTTTTCTTTTCAAGGCAGATGGGGTGAATACTTCTTTGTAAATTTGCACGTTATGAAAAACCTTCGTGCTTTATTTTCTTGCGAATATATAAAAATATGATGTCAGAGTTTTACGTGTTATTTTCGAGTGTAGAATGTGGTTTTGCAAAATAAAATGTAGCGTGTACGTAATGTATGTGGCACAGTGAATGTGGTGCTTACACTCGACAACACAGCGAAGCTTGATGGTGGCTGTGTGTATGGACTTATTACAAATCACTCCAAGCGAAACTGGTATTAATTAGGTTACATATCAATATAATCACATGCACCATATATCTTATTTTATCGATAGCATTTATCGACATTTTAAATGCTCAAACATTTTATGTTAAGAATTTGTTATTCATCATTACGAGTTAATATTTTAGGAAAATTAAGACAGAAGTGTTGCAGGTGATCATATTTAACGAGATTGTTATATGTATACATGTCAATAATGCGAGAGCATCGACTGAACTTCTAGGTGTAAATGTCTCATTTGATTACTTTACTAAATGAAAATTATACTTTAATGGATTTATCAATAATTATTAAATTTACCTCCTCGTTTCAATTATGCAAAAATAGTAGTCGAAAGAAAGAAAAATACAAACACTATTATCGATAAAAATTCTATAAAGACTGTTGAAACCTTGGGATCGTTGTACATTGGATATGTTATTGTACATAGAAAAATTTACTTAACTTTCTAGTAATTTCTTTGATGGGACTTCATAATTTTAAAAAACGGGTGGCACTCCGGGAGTGTCGGCAGAAGTGAAAACTTCAACATTAACGTTGTGCATTTATGAATATTCTGGAATGGTTAGGGAATAATTTCCCACGAATTGCTTTATTTATCAGTATAAAAGTACTATCATTTACGTGGTAAAATACAATATTTACTGCGCTATCGTACTCATACATGACAATTTATATTACATAATACGTCTTACGCATTTTCGATCAGGGTCACGTGATCTGACGCGAGTTCAACATTTTTTACCCATTCCAAAATCAGCGCCATGAAAGAAGTTTTCACTTGGAAAAGTTGGTATGTATGTGAATTAGTATGAGTGTGGTTAGATGTTGTGTGTTGGTGTTGTTGGTGGTGGTACCTTTGTAGTGGTGTGCGAGGTGGTGGTACCTTTGTATTGGTGTGCGTGGTGGTGGTACCTTTGTATTGGTGTGCGTGGTGGTGGTACCTTTGTATTGGTGTGCGTGGTGGTGGTACCTTTGTAGTGGTGTGCGTGGTGGTGGTACCTTTGTATTGGTGTGCGTGGTGGTGGTACCTTTGTATTGGTGTGCGTGGTGGTGGTACCTTTGTAGTGGTGTGCGTGGTGGTGGTACCTTTGTATTGGTGTGCGTGGTGGTGGTACCTTTGTATTGGTGTGCGTGGTGGTGGTACCTTTGTAGTGGTGTGCGTGGTGGTGGTACCTTTGTATTGGTGTGCGTGGTGGTGGTACCTTTGTATTGGTGTGCGTGGTGGTGGTACCTTTGTAGTGGTGTGCGTGGTGGTGGTACCTTTGTATTGGTGTGCGTGGTGGTGGTACCTTTGTATTGGTGTGCGTGGTGGTGGTACCTTTGTAGTGGTGTGCGTGGTGGTGGTACCTTTGTATTGGTGTGCGTGGTGGTGGTACCTTTGTATTGGTGTGCGTGGTGGTGGTACCTTTGTAGTGGTGTGCGTGGTGGTGGTACCTTTGTATTGGTGTGCGTGGTGGTGGTACCTTTGTATTGGTGTGCGTGGTGGTGGTACCTTTGTAGTGGTGTGCGTGGTGGTGGTACCTTTGTATTGGTGTGCGTGGTGGTGGTGGTGCAGCGCGTCGTGGCGCACGCACAGGTAGAGCGCGGACAGCAGCGGCGCCGCCAGCGCCTCCGCCCACTCCACCTGCACCGCCGACACGCACATCACGGAGATCTTGCCGCGCGTCACCTCGCCCAGCGTCAGCCCCGCGCTGGAAACACAGCCTATCTTAACTACCGTATACATTTGTGCCTTCATTACTTCATCATCATAATCAGCCCACATACGACCCATTTCTGGGCATGTGCCACCTATACAACTAAGAGGGTTAAGCCCTTAGTCTTCCACGGTGAACTAGTGCGACTACATACCTAAGAAATTTCTAAGAACTTTTTAGGTATGCAGGTTTCCTTCACGGTTAAAGTACTTGATAATTCATTATGAATACACACATAACTTCGAAAAGTTAGATGTGTGTGCCTGGGGTTTAAACCCGCGACCGTCGAGATTCTCAACCTATTCTCGAGGCCATCACTATTTATTTCATCATTATTGTCTGATACATCTCATATAATAGAGAAGCTTGTGCCCATTTACTAGAAACTAGACTCCATGCCACCAATCCAACAATGCTATCATTTTTCTACACATCGACAAAAAGTGCGAAAAATAAGGTTTTGCTTGTCAATACAAAAAATCTATGGTCACAATTTTTTTTTTAAAACCACCAGTTGCAAAAATAACAAAGCTATACTTCCTGACTACCTCAATAAAAATATCGATACTTAGACCAGTCCTTTTCGACCATAGCTTATTTTGTAAACAAGTAAACTTGTTAAAATCAAGTACTTACTACTCATTACATCCAGGAAATTCTGGCACCGGTAACCCTTTGTAATGATATGGGAATGCGACCAGAGACAACAGCGCACTGATGGCCGCCTTGCGCAGCTCTCTCTTGTCGATAGAACCGCACTCCAGCTTCGGTTCACGTTCCGGGAGAATTTGTTCTAGGGCATTCACAAAGTCTGGTACTAGGACTAGCACGCCGTCAAGATCCAACCTGGAATGATACAGATTATTATATTGTAGTTAGAGCAATAACATATAGTTACAGAGGTTTCGGGTGCAATGTATATTTTGTGGGTAAAAGTGAAACCTTTTTAGCCTTATTTGGCCTCTATGGTTACCAGAAGCACATTGGAAAAGGCTATGCTACTTGTACTTGATAGCAACATTTTCATTGTTTATTGTTCATTCGAAGTCTATTCCACCATAATAATAGATGATATGTAACTTTCAATATTGGTCAAACGAAACAGCGACAGCAGTGTATTTGTGTATGTATGCGTGCGTGTGTGCGTGCGTGCGTGCCTGGGTGCGTGCTTGCGTGTGTGCGTGCCTGGGTGAGTGCTTACGTGTGTGCGTGCGAGCGTGCATGCGTGCGTGCCTGGGTGCGTGCTTGCGTGCGTGCGTGCCTGGGTGCGTGTGTGCGTGCGTGTCGTGTACCGGAAGAGGTCGGGCGCGTGCAGCACGACGGCGGCGGCGGTGTGGTTGTCGCGCAGGCCGCGCAGCAGCGCCGCGTAGCAGCGCGCCAGGTAGGGCGCCAGCACCTCCTCGCGGCACGGCTTGGCGCACAGCACGCGGCACAGCGCGCCCAGCGCCTCCGCGCGACCTGCGCACCGACACTCACACCGACCGACCTTGTGTCCGCTTCACGGCACGGCACGGCAACACTTTCGGTTTCACCAGAAAATGTCCCGAAATTATACAAGGTCGAAATCTTTTCTTTTGTAAATCATCACACAATGCTCAGATGCTCAAATGTTAAATTTAGCCTTGCACTATTAAATAGAGTCATAATTTTAATACCACACTAAGATACCAATCTTGTGTCGCGTGAATAATATTAGACACTACTAGAGACTTTAATGTTAAGACAATTACTACTACTAAAGTATTAACAGACAGGACTTCTTCTTAATCCATCATATTCTATTTCCACTCTCACCTATTCTACTTCCGTCCTGGGTAGGTAAAGAGTAATGTACCTGGTTGATAGCTAAGCATGCTGAGCTTATGCGCAGCGTCCGACATAGAGGGCGGCGGCGGAGTGCCGTCGGTGCGTTCTGCAATACAAAATATCAAATTAATAAACAAGTATATCAATCTTATTTATTTAACGTCGGAATATAAGAATAGTCAATAGGTCAACAAAATTGTGTCTATCGGAGCAGGTGTGGCTTGGAAGTATCTTTAAGATGTGTGACGTCACATTGCCGACGTCACAACGGTTGGTTTATGGTGATAACTCATACTTTGACGTTTCTTTAGTAAACTTTTACAATTACTGACGAGGCAGATAGCCCTATATCATTATTAATAGCAGTGACATCGTTATTACTGGAGGATCCATTTTGAGAAGTAATTTTTAAAAACCAACTTCAATCAAAGTTCCTTTTATTTCCCAATAAATCGGATGTTTGCTGTCCGCGCGTAGACCGATGAATGCTCCGCTCCGCTGCAGCGGGCGTCTTTTTATAGACACTGGAGTGGGGCGACCGCCCGTGAGTCATTCTTGTTTATGCAAGAGCGATAACGTAGCTCTCAGTATATGGTTTTACGCCGTTATGTCCATTAATGATATTTCTTATCGTTGTACACGACGCGATGTATGTAGTCACTAGGCCAGTCTAGTGAACTAAATCCTGATTTAGAAAGGAGTCAAATGCCTAGCACAGAGACATATGTGAGCTAATATTGAAATATAGTGAAAAATATATTTTGTAAACTGGAGTTGACTCCATCGTCGTGGTCCTAGTTTATAGTTAACCTTTTTCATTTCATCACGTTTTTAGCTAGTCATTCAATGTTATTGAACACATCATTGATTCGATAAAAGTACTCACGTTGATTATTGTTGTAAGTGGGCGTGGTTCCAATGAGCGCCGCCTCGAACAACCACTCGCCAAACAGATGGAAGATGGAGTTCACCTTGGGACGCAGTGGCGTTAGCGGGGGCTTCTCTGATTCACCCACTGAAATTGAACATATTTTGATTACTAACCTACATTCTGCAGTAAAAGTGATAGATGATAATGCCATCTGTAAAAGAGTGACAATTTATTGAAATGAAATGAAATTGCTTTGAAATGAAATCTATCTAGTTTAGTATCTATACTGCACCATAAGGTAGTTCCAACTTAAGATTTATTTTAGTGTTATTACATCACAATGACCTTGTTACAGTTGCACACAAAACTTGCAAGGAGAGGGTACTTAAAAAAGTCTGTTTTAGTTATAGTAAAGATTTGGTGAACTGGGCTATCAACTCTATTAAATTTCGTCTTTAACACTTATAGACGCCTAAGAATAACAAGATCTATGGATGCGTTTGAAAAATGAAATGTTAAGTTAAAGAGGAGACAAACAGAGTGCGAACCAACATCGCTAACCAAATAACATACAATATAAGACTAAGAAGTCGAAAACAAAAATTATATTAAGAAAAAAATCGATGAGAAAACTATTAAAGATACTAATTTACCTTGAGATGAGATGGAGTTGGGCGGCGTGGTGGGCGCCACACTGGCCGGCCGACTGCTTGATAAACCGATCAGCGACGTTCTAGGAGTGCCTACAATCATTTCACATATGCAAATTACAAACGGAAACACACATCATTAGGTAAGTTTCATTGAGAACATTCTTTGATTAATTAAATCTATTAGACACTATCATTTTTATACCAAAAACTAAACATGCGAAAAAGGAGTATTGCTTTGACAAAATACTACTACTGTGAAGAAAATAAGTGCTTAAAATGTAAAAAAAAAACTGATAAAATATTATTTTAATAAAATAAATAACCACTACAACATTTATAAAAAAAAAACTTGAATAAAATAATATTTTACTAACATTATTTAAATGGATATGATACAGGGAAAAAAACGTGTAAAAGACCAATGCATAATGCATCAATCAAAATAATTTCCAAATATATTTACTAAGGCCCAACATTTTAACTAAATACAGTGAAGTAAACATGCAACTACTTAACAATCAATAGGATTGTTTTTAAACAATAGATAGTTTGGAATGGAAGAAAGAATCAAATAAAATCTCTCCATGAAATTAAATAGTATCTTACTAAATCATACTATTTGACCATAAAACCTAAAAAATACATTCCATTTCAAACTAACGTTTCTAATGTCAATCTTACTTCTTTCAGGAACTTTGTCCCTGGGCTTAGAGGCAGACACGCTGAATGACTTGGCGAGGCGTCGATGCGCGGGGGGCGTGAGGTCTCCGTCATCGGCGACGCCCCCCTCGCTCCCCACACTGCCTGCACCGCCCGCACCCCCCGCTCCGGCGCCCCCCGAGCTGCTCGCCCACCACCGCTCCGAGCCGCGCCCTGCCACCCGCGCGTGCAGTTGCAATACAAACTACTGCTGAAGGGGTAATCCCCCCTTCGGAAAGTTTGGAAACGTTGCTACCAATCAGGTGTCAAAAAGTTCAACGCCACGCCAGAAAGCAAGTGGAGACTTTCTTCTATATGGCGTTAAGAGCAAGAGAGCTGCATGTGCATAACTGGACTGGATCTTTATACCTCCAGCTTCGTGTTATGTTTTAGCTATGTACAAATAAAAGAGCGAAAACGAAATAAGGGTGGAAAGAACGATAAGAATAAAACATCTAATGCTAATGTAAGAAAATATATAAGCAGTGCATATTCGATATTCGTACTTACTAATTTCTACTTAACTACTAAAAAAACGCACACACACACTCATAGTAGATTATGGCAATAAATTCACACTACTAAGACTACACAATTTTACCGACCATAGCTTCATGTATAATAAGTTTAATCTATGCTCCTTTAATGATTTTACATCTATGTTACTAACATTTCCAAAACCCCGCGCATGACTATAATGACTATTTTATGATTAACAAACATTTTTGTAATAATTGTTTTTAAATGAACGTAATTAAAATTTACAATCCCAACAAATTGCCTCTACCCCACTATTCAACTATAAAATAATTACTATGGTCGATAAATTAGATTCAACATTACCACTATCGATAAACCAAAATCATAATAACCGATACTACTCAAAATGTTTTACACAATGAACGCTTTTTAATTTGAAGAAATCTGTACAAAAAAACCCACACTAGTTATCGATATCGACATAGGGATCTCATACCAAATATGAGGTAATCTAGTGCATGAAGCTTTATGAGATTTTGTCGATTAACTACCCTTTGCACTAACTACATGTAAAGTAACGTCTACGCACCTGTGTAGGTACCGAGGAAGGCGTCCACATGCGCGGCGATTCCCTTCATCGCCTTGTGGAATATGGCGGGCAGGGCTTGCAGGCACGGATGCTGGCTCGGGTCAATGTTACCCTCCTCGTGCATTATCGAGAACTGAGAGAACGGTTAAGAGGTGGAAATATCAGGGTTGAACCATAAATGTCTTTAATAATGAATAAAAGATTTATTTTAATTGAGAATTTTCTTTTTATTGAAGCATAGTGAAGGGCCTGTATCTGTACCCATCCGCAAGGCAAGCACATAATAATCGATTTTTTATGCGATTAATTATTGCGTGTAGGTCTGCGTATTATAATATGAAGTTTTTAAAAATTCGAAGTCATTTTTAAAAATATAACCTGTAAAAAGTCCGGCGTTTGACTGATGACATGCGGGCGGCATAGGTCTACTGGGTTGCCTATGGTGTGTAGAATACGATACCAGGTCTGTATAACTGCCTCCGAGCTCATATCTGCCGGGATTAAGTTAGCGTCTTCCTCCGCTGTGAATCACGAAAAATATGGTTAGAGGTGACTGCGGTCTCGCGGTACAAGTATGTGTCGTGCGATCTAGAGGCTCCTGGTTCGATTTTTACATTAGGAAATTCACAGTAGCAGCACGAAAATCGGCAATGGCTCACTCCCTATTACGGGGGACTAATACATGCCTGGCCAAATGTGGGTGCCTATCCGTTTGGGGAATACAGGCGTGAGGTTATGTATGTTAAAACATTTCAGGGTGCGTGTTCGTGCTAGTGTTCGTGCGCGTGTTCGCGTGCGTGTACGTGTTCGTGCTTATGTTGGTGAGTAGGCTGAGCGCAGGTGTAGCACTGACCCACGGGCATGGCGGGGAACATGGGTCCGTAGACGAGCGCGAGCAGGCGCGCGGTGAGGCAGAGCGACACGCGCGCCCACTGGTCGGTGAGCGGCGCGCGGTGGCGCCAGCGCATGCAGTGCTCGCGCAGCGTGCGCCACAGCGCCGGCGACGGGAAGCAGCGGTGGCACGCCAGGATCCACACCTGCCGACACGACGCACCAACTGACGGTACAAGTAGCTCTGTTTGTCTATGACAGTGGCCAGATTGTAAAACGAGAGGCCGCGGGTTCCATCCCCACACGAAGCCGATGTTTGTGTGATGCACAAATATTTTTTTTGGGTCTTGGTGTTTGTGAGACCGAAAAGCCTATCGTAGTTTCTGATACCCATAACATAAGACTTGAATCTTGGTGTGGGGTTAGAACTACATACATTGTATGTGACTACTGGGTGTATTTATTTATACCGGTATAGAATGGACATTGCTTTTGCTAAGATATTTTCCAGTCACTTTTTACCTATAAATGATTAGTAACCACATGACCTGATGTTACGCACAAGGTGTCATATTTAAGACTTTTTATACGAATGAACAGATGTCTCGTTGTATTACATACAGCGTAAAGTATAACAAATAGCGTATAATTTTGGCACGACGTGCACTTTTCCTTAGTCTCTTTATATTGGTATATGTTTGAGTTGGCAAGTATTTGTCACCTCGAACAGCACACAGAGCACTCTCTCGCAGAGCTGCTCGGCGGCGCCGTGCGGGGCGGCGGGCGGCGCCAGCAGCGCGGCGGCGGCGGCCAGCAGCAGCACGAGCAGCGCGCGCCACTCGGCCGCGCCCAGCGCCCCGCGCTCGCCCAGCGCGCGCGCCAGCCGCAGCACGCGGTGGCACAGCACCGCCTGCTTGCTGATCAGGTCGCCGCCTGTGCGCCGCGCTCTCCATCATCATCCACTCACTACATCATCATCATCAACAGCCCATATACGTCCCACTGGTGGGCACGGGCCTCCTCTACAACTGAGAGTGTCTAATCTTAGTCCACAACCTTAGTAGGCCAGCGCAGGTTGGCGGACTACGCACCTAAGAATTTCCTAAGAACTTTTAGGTGTGCAGGTTTCATCACGATGTTTTCCTTCACCGTCAAAGTACGTGATTATTCTTTGTGAATACACACATAACTTCGAAATGTCAGAGGTGTATGCCTGGGGTTTCAACCTGCGACCGTCGAGATTCTCGACCCCGTGCTCAAAACCTCGAGGCCATCACAAATTCACGACTATCCACTCAATACTGTCATATTATTGATTTGTGGGCGAAACAAACACGCGTGGTGAACCACGAAATATTCGCAGAGAGCTTCAACTAACGCTTCGTTCATTCGTTTGTCTCTATGGCACAGTTGGTTAGGGACCAGCTTATTACACCTGAGTCTGGGATTAGATCCCACACCGAGGCAAAGAGTTTTGTGATGCACATATTAAAATTATTAACAGTAAGTTACTAATTGAATTCCCACGAATAAAACTTACCTAACTCCATTTGATATATGAATGTGAGTGCTTGGAAGGAAAATATGTGAAATTTCAATAAAGTGAATCAAGCGGACAACAGACAGCAACAAACAACATTCT
Source organism: Hemaris fuciformis (assembly GCA_907164795.1). Classification (NCBI taxonomy): domain Eukaryota; kingdom Metazoa; phylum Arthropoda; class Insecta; order Lepidoptera; family Sphingidae; genus Hemaris; species Hemaris fuciformis. The sequence continues at coordinate 1,767,659 of OU015447.1, forward strand.
ATAAATGAAATGAAATATGTTTTATTGAATCTATAAAATATCACTTGGAATCAGTTATTATAAAACCCTGTTTTGAAGTCAGTCATCACTTTCTTCTTTTTATCCAATCAACAAAATAAGTAGTTTACAATATTGATACAAAAGTTAAATTATCCGAATTAGAGCAGCTAATTGATTCAATCTCAAACTATTGTAGTGAATAAATAGTGACTCACTCTCATTAGGTCTTGGCACGAAGAGATTCTGCAGGTGCCTGAGGATCTTGCGCGCGTACCGGTGCGGCGCGGCGGCGACGGGCGCGGGCACGGCGGGCGCGGCCGGCATGGCGGGCGGCGCGGGCGGCAGCAGCGCGCCCAGCCACGCGCACAGCACGCGCACGCAGTCCCGCAGCGCGCCGTGCTCCGACAGCGGCAGCGACAGGCCGAACCGGATCACCTCCAGCACCCATTCCACCTGCACACGCAGATTAACGGCGGATATTAATGTATCGACAAAATCAGTCATGAAATTGTCAATGCTGTGTGGTCTGGAGGTCTCAGGAAGCTCGAGGGCTTGATTCCCACGTCAAGCAAAGTAAGTGGGTTTTTAGATTAGAAAATTCTCAGTAGCAGCTTGGAGTCTGAAAATTTGCATGGAAAACAAAAATAATAAAATGTTGGAAAAAATATTATACCAATACAAAGAATTTTAATAACACATCATTATAATTAATAATGATTATGAAATTTAGTAAAGTTTTAATATTGACTGTAATTTTGACATACCTCAGCATCTGTAGTGAGCGGACTTGGCTCATGTGAAGCAAGCTGCTTAACCACAGCCAGCACTACCTCTTTCCCACCAACTGCACCAAGTACACCTCGCCCACCACCCTCTAGGGGCAGCGAGCTCCATTCTGCGTACATCCCGTCACCGTCTTTGTTCTAAAAGTATTATCTGCCTTTTAAATCATCATTAAAACATTATCATTGCATGTAAATTTAACAAGCAGAGAATGCTTTGGACATTAAGTCTACCTTAACATATGGAAACAAAAGATAAAAAATGATATATAAAAAAAAGCTATGTTATTGTGTTTTGTGCCATTATTTTTGTATAAACAGTCACATCTACATAGCCAAGTATGATAGTCAAATGCCAAATTTCATTGGCATTCATTATATATTTTACAAACATGCTTCTAAATATGAAAGATCCAATTTTAAAAATATATTGTCTTTTATAAAAATGTTTTGGAATGATTAGGTACAATAAAATGTTTAGACCACCATAGTCAGACCATGGAACTTTGGTAAAGTTTTAATTTCACAAAAGCTATTTCTATATTATTTTTTAAGTAGAAAAAATTGTCCCCAATTTAAGTGTGCCTAAAACATACATACATAAACTCACGCCTGTATTCCCCGAAGGGGTAGGCAGAGGCGCATTTCTGCACCCACATTTCGCCAAGTATGTATCAGTCCCACGTAATAGGGGGCGAGCCTATTGCCGTTTTTCGGGCACATTTCCAGACTCCGTGCTGTTACCGAGAATTTCCTAATGGAAAAACCCAATAATACTTTGCCCGACCCGGGAATCGAACCCAGGACCTCTAGATCGCTCGGCACATACTCGTACCGCGAGACCACGAGGCAGTCGTGTGCCTAAAAACCACATCATTTATGCACTTATTCATAGTAACCCAATATAAACTGCTATCTTTCTGACTGTTATTGATGATGATGGCCTAACCAATTTGTTTTAATATTATAAGTATTGTAATACTTACCATTCTTTTATTATTAAAGCAAACTAGTTTTTAACGAGCAAAGGAATTTTAAAAGCGTTTTGTTCCTATTTAATTTATTTTTCTCATATAATAATATTATGTTCAAGCTTCAAATAAATCTCTTTCAACATGTATCCTCCCACTTTCTAGTAAATACGATTTATTCAAGTTTTGACGTATAACCAACTCGCGTCTAGCTTTATGCGCTAAAATTAATAATACTATAACTTACTTTAAAATTGACTCTATTAAAGATTCCCACATTCATAAATAAAGTGTAACGGTACCCTTAATAACGGGTCACAGCGCGCAACAAGAAATCAGCAAGCTGTAAGTGTAATATCACAGCATGTTAATACTTAAAAGATTAATAATGTTTTAAATTTTTTTTGTTCGCAATAAAGTATTTTCACTTCGTAAATTGATTACAAATTACAGTCGTGTTTTTTCTTTTACACATCAAAATACATATTGCATTGTATTTGTGAGTTTGTGACAGTGAATACCACCAAGTTGATATTTCAAGCTTAAGACAAAGACAACATGTGAGTTGTCTTGTGTGGCACAAATGACAAATGTGAAAAGAGGGAAAAGTTATGTTTATGGCTGTCAGAGATTTTTATACTTACACTTACGTCTTATATTTTACATGGTAAATGGCAATACACTTCAATGAGATTTTTCATTTTATTTATTTTTTAAAGCAAGAATGTTTCTAAGCATTAAAAATCCGTATTTTTATATAGACAGAGACACTTATAAATGTAGTATAGGCCTAGAGCCTAGTGCAGAAACCACCAGTACAATACTGTCAAATAGTTTTAAATGCTAAATCTTGTTTCATTAAATTGTAAAATGTTTATAAGTAAATATTAATTCTTTAAGAGAATTTCTAAACGAAAGTTTTGTTTTTATTATAGATGCTTTTGTAGGTTACCCTGATCTGACACCGTTACCGTGACGGGTTCGATCCCCGGATTACGGTGAGACCAAAAAGTCGCTAAGAATTTCTGATGCCCGCAGCAAAATACTTGCATCTTATTGTGGGGACTGGAGTCAGAACTATGTAGATGACAATATATATAGTATTTATTTTCTTTATTGTCTTAAATAAATAATTTCAAGGGGAAGAATAAATAAAATATCGGTTTCTTAATAGTATTTATTTCATAAAAAAAAGGAAATATAAAAATCCTCAATATTGTTATAAGTTATTATGCCATTATCATACAAAATATAACATACTAAAATACCATGCCAACAAAATAAAATTATGTTGATTGCTTATACATTACCCATCATATCTTCAAATCCAAAACATAATATAATGTATGGGTGATATAAGAGTACAGTTTATTTATACCATCACCAAGAATTCTTAAACAGAAAGAAAATACATGTACATACACACATACACATCACACTTGAATCCCATAGGGGTAGGCAGAGACTATCGAGTTAGAAATTAGAAAATAAAATATCATTATTTAGTTTAGTAAGTTTCTTCTTTTACTTTTTTGTTAGGATAAAAACTCCATACAGAAAACTGTATTTGACATAGCATCATTTATCATTCTAGCATTATTTCCGCTAGTTGTTTAAATTTTAGGTTTTATTATAAGAATAATTTTTATTTTTGAATGGTTACAAGACAATTTATGGATATTACGAAATATAAAATGAATTATTATTAAATAACGCAAAATGACAGGTAGAAGTTGTTTAAGTAGTATAAATACAAAGATTTAAATGGCTCAGATTTTCTCCTGTTTTATTAATTCTTTATTTTTCTTACTTTTGACACCAAGTTACACTTGGCATCAAATCCATTCTACCTAATAAAGAGTATATCATACATATTCATAAAATAATTGCACACAAGCTTTATATAATCAATTAAATGTTTAATAATTAAGAACTATTACTTATGTTATCATGAGTATAATTCTACTTTTCTTCACAAGACTAGAATTTTTTAATTTTGATCTCAGTAAATAATACAATTTTTAAGCACCAATTAGACAAAAATCACAGTTGCTTAAATCTTCAAAAACAGTTGTATCATATTGTACACATTATACTAACATATTACATGCATATACAAATCTATACTTGTATCAAGCAATGGATGAGTTTTAGAGACACAATAAGTACACCAAAATGGGCAACACCAAAGCTGGATCCCTTTTGTTTTGGCTGTAAAGATGATGTTAATGAAATTACAAAGAAGACATTATAACTTGCAATTGCATATACAAGTAGGATGATTCATTACATTCCAATTATTACATGGCAAAGGCACAGAATATATACATTTTAATGCTGATCTTTCATAAAAGCAATTTTCAATTTTAGTTAGAACAAGCAAAATGTATCCTACTGTTTTCCCTAATACTTTGTTATGGAAGTTAAACATTTGGTATTGGAATATAATGCTTGATTAACTTTAACTTTGTATGTTAAAAGATAAAGATTCTTCACATCCCCTTTACCCTCATTCCTTTTTGCTATTTCTTCATATTTCAATCTCCACTTTGTGGCTTCCTCTTCAAGGTCCTTGACCCGCTCTTTCTCAGCTACAAGTTCACTTTCTGTCACCTCCAACTGAGTTTTAACTGCATCATAGTCTCTTGCTTCATTAGTTTGTAATGTGTTAGCTAGAACAGTTGATTTAGCAAGTTTCACTGTAGCTTCTGCTTCCTTAATTATTTTCTCTGCTTTGATACTCAGTTCGTCTTGTATTATCAGCATCTTTACCAGACGACGTATAACGAAAGTGAGAAAAATCGAGAAACCAGTAATGTAAAAATTTCTCTGAGCTCTGAAAAGCTTAACGTTTCCTTTTAATTCACCAGCAATGCCAGTAACACTGGTATCCGAAGAGTGCGAATATTTTCTCATCTCTCTTATGGCATCTATTAATAATATAGTGAGGAATGCGAGAAAAACAGAGAAGTAAAATGCAGCGTTGGTTTGAAACATAGCGAATAAACGTGATCTGAAAAACTGATGCCACCTTTTAGGACTGAATATGGGCATTATCATAATCGATACTAATGCTATTTCGAAGTATAAATAGCCGGCAACAAATGTCCATTGGATAGACATGTTCACTTTTTAGTTTGAAGATACGAAACTAATTTATTTTTTATAATTTGAGCTGAGGTGGTAAAATCACTGTACTGCATTCGTGTATTTTCCCGTAGATTAAACCGATTTGGTAGCGCCCTACCTTTTTGAAATCTAATCTTAGACGAACACGAAACTACGAAGATTCACCAAAATAAATAAGTTTGACAGTTACTACAATTTGCTCGTAGAACGATTGTATACGATTACGAACAGTGATATGATTGGTCAATAGTTAATTTCGTGTTAGTAACACTGGATATTTTTTTTCTCGGTAAAGTCCAGACTCCAGAGACTGGAATTAACTGGGATTACAATATCACGCGGAATATTTTTTTGTTGTACCTATAGGTAACAGCTAAATCCGAAATGATACTATGGTTTGTTGTGTATTAAATAATAAATTGTTTTTTTTTTATATTTTATTTTGTTTCATGAGAATTTTCTTACGGAAAAAATTGCTTACACATTTGGAACTTGGACCTATACCTACCTACTTTGTTCGACCCAGAAATCGATTCTATATGGCGAGACCATAGAAGCAATCAAATTCTAAATAAAAATATCTAGAATATGTAGAAATTTGTTCTTACCTACCATTTAAATCCATTACCGCAATTCATCGAAGCACTAAACTTAGTTTGTTTGGTAATGTTTCAACATTTACATTTATAAATGTTTTATGAATTTGTTGTGGACCAAACCTTGAACACAAGCTAAAGCTTATATAAATAATAAATTGTGTCGATTGGTAAAAGCTGGTCTACTATTTCTCACCTGTCGAATCCCTTTTTTTAGATTTAGAAGTTCTCGTCATCAAAGGGCAAAGTGGTAATTTTAATTTATATCTTCATAGGATTTGGAATATACCTACAGGTTCTTCTCTATGCCTTTCTCTTTTTCTCTCTCATTCCTGTATTTCTTTTAATCTAAAAAAAATATAGTATCATTATTCTACCAAGCCCAAATGAGCACTGTTATACAATAAGAGCAATTTGGGGAAAAATATATAAATATTCAATCCCCACTCAAGCTTTTTAAAAATCCAGACAGTACAAATATTATCAAATAAGGCTGTGCGGACTATGATTCCTTTGCTCAAGCCTTAGAAATAGAAGTAAAAAAGTATTAAAAAAAATAAGAATGTCATTTGTTCGATGTCGAGAAAATTAAATTAGTTATTTGTTTTTAAATTATTTTAACAAGATAATGGCTAGTATAGAATTGGATATATGGCGAGGCGAATGGGGCCTCGCGTCAATTGATTTAGAATGTTTAAAAGTCTTAGTAAGTTGTTGATATAACCTTAAATTTCTAGTTGGACCGGCATTGCATAAAATATACACGGATCTCGATATTTCCACAGACGTATATGAAATTTATCGGCGTGCCAGTTCGTGTGCGAGAGTCGAACAACCCGTTTTTCACACCAAAAGGCCGTCTTCCTGTTATGAGGGATGGACGCAATGTTCTTACAAATTTTGAAGAGGTCGTTGAACACTTAAAGTCACTCGTATGTATTTTTTTTTTGTAAATATTAAGTATTTTGTGATTACTGATAGTAAATTTAAGTAATAGGCTTCTTCAGATTTATTATGACTTAATAAATAATGACATCAAAATCTCACTGCTTAGAACTTTGAAAAGCCTGGAAGGTATGATTTTGCTTTGTAGCCATTGTCTTGGGAATTTGTTAATAAATCACCTAGACCAGCCATCTGACATCCCCGTGGCGCAGTTGGCTAGATACCAGCTTGCGAAACGAGAGGCCGCGGGTTCGATCCCCGCATCGAGACAAATGTTTGTGTGATCCACAAATATTTGTTTCGGGTCTGGGTGTTTGTGAGACCGAAAAGTCTATCGTAGTTTCTGATACCCACGACACAAGACTTGTATCTTAGTGTGGGGTGAGAACTATGTATGTGACTGTTGGGTGTATTTATTTATTTATTATTATTATTTATCTGCCAGCATAAATAACCTATATATTATTCTCAAGTGTTTAGATTTCAAATGCAGTTGATTCCTAAGGATATTTTGGTTAAATGTTTAATTTTTTCAGCATTACAGCACAGATGTCCACTTAAACACAAAACAGGCTGCAGAAGCAAGTGCATTTACACAATACCTCAGAGATAAGTTGTATCCAGCCTACCAGTATGCATGGTGGGTTGACGAGAAGAACTATGGTGAAGTGACCAGACCAACATATGCTAAAGCCCTAAGGATTCCATTGAATTTCTATTATCCATCAAGATATCAAAATGCAGCAAAAGAAATGATTGATGCATTGTATGGAGAACACACAGACCTCAGGGAAATTGAGAAGACGGTATTTTTTGTTTTGATAAAAAAAATTATCATATAAAGTGGACCCCTGGTAATTGGCCCATGGCTTATACAGCGCCCCTTGTACTTGTAATCCAACAAGCCTATCTCGACAAATCTTTACTAATTTAAGATATTTCATGTTTAAACAGGTTGCAACTTGACACCCCAACAACTGTATTTTGATCTTAAATTTGTCAGATTACCAGGAGGTCTTCCAAAAAAATTCATACTATAGGGGATCTTAGGCATTACTCTATAATCCAACTAATTCAATAGTATTGACACCACCCTGCAAAAGTGTTGTTTGATTACTGGGTCCACTGTATTTTTAACTTTAAATGAAGAGTTATTTAATTAGTCAAATGTCAAGTAAAAAATAACATAAGTAGAAGAACAATTTCAATCTTGGATCTAATTCTTAAATCAATTAATAGCAAAATAAACTTAAATTTCAGATTTACAGTGAAGCAGAAAAGTGCCTTAAAACATTATCAGACAGGCTAGGCGAGAGTGAATACTTCTTTGGTAACCGGCCTTCATCATTTGATGCAATAGTGTTTGGTTACCTGGCGCCACTTGTAAAAGCACCTTTCCCCAATTCAACACTGTCCAACCATGTAAAAGGCATTGCCAATCTGACAAGATTTGTAGCCAGGATCAACCAGAAGAACTTCAGGCATGTCACAGATGGTAAATATTTAGCATTATACTATTTTACTTATAAATATATATTTTATACTATGGATGAAAACATCATCATCAGCCCATATACATATTGTGGGTTGGTGGAGTCCTAAGAAAATTCCTAAGAATTTCTTTAGGTGTGCGGTTACATTGCACTGTTTTCCTTCACTGTTAAACTATGTGATAATTCATTGTAAATACACACTGTGAGCTGTGTGCCTGGGGTTAGAACTCGAATGCACATCTAAACCTCGAGGCAGAACGAATTCGAACCAAAACTGAAGGAATTGTTATTTTACTAGTTTTCTTTCCACTTTTGTAAAAATTATTTTATCATCATTGCCTGGGGTTTGAACCTCTGACTGCAGAGATTTTTGAATCTACCATGCTCCTAAACATCACATCACATCTTTTCTATGCTATTTTATGCAATGCTATGCTATTTTCTAAGCAAGGGTAGAGCATGTAGCATGTTGAACTAACTGATGGGACAAAATGTGAAGTCCACCTACCAAGGACTGTGGCTCAAACAAGGAAGAACTTCATGTATATACTTGTATATTAGAAAAAGGTTTATTTATCTGCTAGGAAAGATGTGAAGCAAAATATCAATTTCACACAGACAAATTTGTCATTATATACAGGACTTTGATACTTTCAGGCTGCTATTGCATTCTGTAATAAGGGATGGCATTCCATTCTAGTTTCTATAGTTTCAATATTGTATATGAATATGGTAATATGATATTGATGAACCTTTTGGTTTCATGGCATACATTTAGAGTGTATTGGCATACACTATTGTGGCCAACACTCTAGAATTCCAGTGTTCAATTCTTTTGTCAAGCAAATTGCTATTGGGTTTTCTTATCCCAATATTTTTAGTAGCACAGAAGTTGATATTGTACGCCAAAAACCGGCAATAGGCTAGCCAATTGTTTAAGTGAAAAAAAGTAGCTAGTGTGTTCAAACATGGCCGGTGTTGTAAAAACTTCATCTCTGCCATATAGTTCTCTGGCATTATGAAGTATATTTTTCCTATGTATATTTCCTAGAGTACAACAGGCAAAACGCGAAGAAGCAGTCGACAGGGACGCAGTCGGAGCGCGACGCGGCCAATTTCCCTAACCAGACCAGGAACAAGATCCTGGCGGCTCTGTTCGCTGCCTTCGCCATGACCGGGTACGCGTTCGCCACTGGAATGTTCCAGGTGCGTAGCTAAGGACAAGCTAGTACCCTGCACATAAATAGCGTGTTGCACTTTTTTTAATTTTTAATGCTTTTTTGTTTTAAGTTGCTTATGCTAGTTTATAATAGTGATTATTGCAACTTTGTAATTTGGTGCACATAACAAGATGCCTTTAATAGCGATAAAATCTTTTACATTATACAGCTATAAAGCCACTTATTATGAATATGGATGTGAACATTTAATTATCTTGTTTTTACAACAAGTAACAACTATAAGAGACTTTTTGTCTTATAAAATATGAACACCCAGATCCAAAAAAAAAAAAAAAAAAAAACAAGTTAACACAAAATTAATAATTGTCTAGCTACAAAAATACATTTGGTTTATTCAGCGGGATCAATTTAACATAGATTTTTATCCTATGTAAAATTGCCTTTGTCACAGGTCTATCCATTTCATCTTCCTGATGCCATTTAGGCATATTGAAAAGTGGCTTTAGTTTACATAAATGCCTTATGGCTGGGACCTATGTATTTGTCTAAGAATATGTTTAACCTGCCTGAAACTGAATTCTTTATATAATTTGCACTCTACAAATAGTGTTTCTTTTTATAAATGCATGCTGTAGATATTGTATATTCCTGCAAAAACTTGTTTCTAAACAAAGTTGTATTCTTATTCATTCTCACAACATAATTTATGTCAAAATCAAAATCATATCAGCACAAAAGAGTTATTTCACTTGTAGAGGTATAATATATTTGAGCTTACAAAATATTAACAAATTAACAATTAAAACATGCCAAAAGTGGCTTAATAATATAAAAAAGTACTAAAAAAATCTAATAAAAAGCAAATATAATAAAGTCGTGTTGTGTTCTGTTCAGGAGCTGAAAGATATGGAACACTCGCGAGATTACAACGATATGTTTGAGAATGAAGAGGATGACAACTGACCTTGATGAGTTTACCCTCTTGAAGGTGAGGGGACGCGGAGACCGACGTGACCGCCCACCGCCTGTGACTTAGGACAATCCATATGCTTTTACATACTATCTATGTTATGCCTTACTAGATTTGGGCAAAATGTAATCAATAATCATGTAATCATGGTTACAGATATCACAATTTAGTTTTGATTATATGAAAATAGTAACCGTTATTAACTGAATATTATTGATCCAGTTGAAATATAATTTATATTAGAGATTGAATGTTTATTTATGATATTTTGATTACGTTCTGTCCAATTTTGGTTTTGTGAATATTACTGAAACTGTAGTTATGTGATATTTATCTATTTCTAGCATTTGTCGATATATAAGTAGATAGTTCTCGAATATAAACTTTCAACAGCTTTTAAATTTGAATTTTATGTGAAAACTAAGCCTTTTTGTGGTTATAGGAATTACATCCTGTCTTTTATGTAATGAGATGTTTTTTTGTGATATATCTAAAAATTGACCATTTTAAAAACAAAGTCTGTATGGAATACACACTTAAATGTTTATTTTCTGGTTTCTATTTTATTTCCATTATTGTAAAAATTACAATGTTATTGGCTACTTATATCCACTGTTAGTATAGGCATTATAAATTATTACAATAATCATATTCGAGACATTTATAAACTTAAAATGTGCGAAAGGAATTTATGATATTGTGTTCTCACTCTTTATATGTGAGACGCAAGTGATGTGCTGTGTCTATCGATAACGCCAATCACCAGTTTACAGAAATAAAAAAAGCCATAGAAGTCGTTATACTGTAGTACAATGGGAACAATACAGTAAATAGTAACTACGTTCAAACTATCAATACTAGCTGTAGAAGGTTCAAATCCAAGGTTTTTTATTCATTTATGTGTGTCACTAGGTTGCATCTACAATTTTATGGTAATATTCACAATAATAAAAAACCTAGCTAGTATATTTTTACTGCACGACATAATTACGACTGCTCAAATAAAATAATATAGTTTATAATTCTTACATCCAGTTTTCCATTTCTTTGTTGATTGTTTGTAGTTATGTTTATTGTCTTACAAAGGTTTTGATAAAAAGATATTTGCTTTTGCTTCACAAATTAGTAATAAGAAACGGCAGCATTTTAATAGTGGTATTAATGTATAACGGGTATAGCTTTCAAAACTGGTAAAGGAGATTAAAAGAGACATATGGAATGTATTGTGCATAATTAAAACACACCTCGGATTGAAAATGAGGATTATCGTGGCTCGAGTCCAGAGTATGAATATTGGCGGTCACGTAACTAGAGGTCATTTATGAAGGTCTAGAGTTGAAGAGTAAATAAAACAGGTTGAGTTAGAATCAATTAACTTCAAAATTGAATGTGGTAAGGTAAGAAATATGCTGTAGTTGACTGCAAAATACGAGTAATATGTTGATTTCATCGAGCTGATTCTGTTGTATTCAAAAATGCGAGGGAAGCTTCAAATGTTATGTTGTATGATTAAATTGGCTTTATTTAGTGGTTTTTTAGTGACTTGCTAAGACTGTGTAGATTAGTATCATATGTTCCTGTTATTTGAATATGATTATAACCTATCTGTATTGTTACCATTTCTAAATTTTAAAAATGAAATTATATTATGTGATTAAATATTTTCGTGTTTTAAATATACTCAATATAAATATTTTTAATTAATTGAACAGTTAATATATTTTCCAAAAATATTATCTGCATTTCTATCCAATTCTGTATCAAAATGTGACTCAACAGCGCTCAGTTTATTAAATCGAGTTGTTTGAACATCTAAACCTAATGTATAAAACTTTTATAGAAAAATTAAATTATTGACAATGACTAAAAGCTACGAGTTGTATATTTTATAGTCACAGATTTTGATTTTGCTTTGTGGTCGAACATGTCTGTTTGAAATACCCCAAGCCACTGAACTCCATTTGTAGTGTTCATGTGTACGACATATCTGCTGCATTTAATCTTTGTTCCATAATTTGTATGTGAGATTGTTCTTTATTTGTATAGACTCAATGTAAAATGATTTCATTGATTTTAACTTTTGAAATAATATCGATATTGTCATCACTACGTTTTGTTTATCGACTTTCAAAACATAATTTTAGTAGAAATTGTACAATAAATTAGTTGTTATTGGTATATTTATAGTATTTTTGAGTTGCAAAACGGCTCTGCGATGTGTATGCCTGTTAGCTTGGCCTTAGTCTGTAGTGATAGTGCGTGCAGCTGTTATTCTTGTTCATACTATGAGAAGTTGTTTGTTTTAACTTATTCCTGGAGCATGAATAAATGTTTCGTTGATTTTCCTGACTTTATCTTTGTCATTTGTCAATATTTTATATTTGTACTACTAAGGCGCTATTTTTATAAAATGGAGAGGTTAGACATTACGGAGGTTAGACGCTTGTCTAAAGTACGTAGTTCTGTGGCTGAAATCTAAGTGCAGATAGTCCTGAGCAGTGATGAGGTAGGGTGCAGTTGTATGCATGCACACCTAAGGAAAGGGGGTAATAGAAAAAAGGAAGGAGTGTCTGTGTCTTGCAATGAGACTCAACATGAACTTAAGCTAGGAATTATTATATATATACTTGAGAAATTGAGGTAAGATGTATTTGGTATCTTCAAAATTATATTGCATTCAGACTAAGAGAGATTATAATATTTGAGCCAGAGTCCAGATCATTTTCATTGCAATGCAAAGGGGAAATAATATTTTGCTTCGACTGAAAAAAGGTTCTAAGCAAAACTGACGTACCTATGCCAATCGTGGCTGTAACAAGAGTATGCACTGATCTATACGATAAAATAGGTGGCTAGCTTCACTTTCCAAAAATTTCGAGAACAAACGCTGAAACTAGTCGTTAACAGCCACAAATGTTGATTCAAGATCAACTTGTTGTAGACTAAAGTAGGGATGCAAATCTTAAATTTATTATTTAAGATTTACATACATACATACATAAACTCACGCCTGTATTCCCCGAAGGGGTAGGCAGAGGTGCATTTCTGCACCCACATTTTGCCAAGTATGTATCAGTCCCACGTAATAGGGGGCGAGCCTATTGCCGTTTTTCGGGCATATTTCCAGACTCCGTGCTGTTACCGAGAATTTCCTAATGGAAAAACCCAATAACACTGCCCGACCCGGGAATCGAACCCAGGACCTCTAGACCGCACGGCACATACTTGTACCGCGAGAGTAGGAGTATTTAAGATTTATTATTTATAAAATGTATGGAATGTAAACAATAGAATACCTCAATATAACTTAATTTAATTAAAATTACCTAAAATATTATGGTGAAAAAAAAATTGTACTAAGAAATAACATCTAATGTATTAAGGACCTGTTTTTTTTTACGAGAGGACAGCGCTTTAAGCTCCTCTGTTCGGTACCTCGGGAGAGGCCGAAAGGGGTATGTCGGGGTCTCTGGCCTTCCAACTCGGCGCGCAGAACAATAATTGTCTGCTTAGCTGAGTTGGGTCCCTAACTCAATTTAAAACTGAAGTGCTATACTGTGTACTATGTTACAGCGCTGGGAAGGGTGGAGTTGGGATCGCACTATGCTCGTCAATCGATTCCGCATCGCCAAGAAAAAAATCGATAAAGTCAAGAAGTTAAAAACTGTTGCTTCAGAAGACAAAACTAAGTAAATAAGGATTTAGTTATAAGACTTTTTTATTTAGAAAAGACAGATCTTTTGGTAGAGTGCTATGTGCATTTGTCTCGAATATGCTTATCTATGTCTAGATAGAAAAATCCCAACGCGACTTGGCGTTTTACGGAATCTTCCGTTGCTGCGAATTATTAAGTTAAAATTCGAATGAAAAACTGTAATCAATATTTTTGTGTAAAAAAAAGCAATAATAGAGGGCAGGGCTAGTTTTTTTTTGTGTTGTCGTGAAAGTAACTTTGATGATGGTGTTGCCCAAATACTGCATTAAGAAGTGAGATCATAATGTATCACCACTTTAAACTATCATTTCGACTAATATATGTACTCCATAAAATAAACTTTAAGGAACTCGGATATTAATATGTAAGAGAAGATATGGTTCAGCAAAAAGTTTTTCAAAACCACAAAAAATAATGTGCCAAGTTGTGTTCTGATTTATAAATACAAATATATACACGTTTACACTTTAAATACATGTTTATCTAATATTTATAGCTGTTGTAAAAGTTTACGATATTACCTATTATCAAAAGTTATCTTTGCTATGTTTTAGAGATATTTTGGTTGTGAAGCACACACAAATCAGATTATTTGTTACATTATTAACTTACCCAAATTATTATTATAAAATAATAATACAAGCATAACAAGCGCAAACAAAATATTTTAAGCTGAATATTCTATTTATAAACTAAGTAGAATAAGTTACAAAAGACATAAAATAGTATTTATGTATAACAAGTGTTACCAAAAACTTAGGAGAATAAAAAAAAGAAACACGTTACACAATATTTCGTTTTATTGTTATATTTGAACATCTTCGCATTCACCTTTTCAGGTACAAACAGAATTTGGTACAATTAGCGTCGTATCGAATGCACTTACAGGGGTCCAACGGATAACATGCGGCATGGCACAATATGTGAACAAAAAAACACGCAGATCTACTGAAAACTCTCGTTTATATTAATCTATACATTAACAATTCGTATAATTGTATTATTATATAAATACCGTTAATATATCTATTATTGCCGTAAATTACTATACAGACTAATGTGCAAGAGTCAACAACGCGCACCGTTTGGTTCTCACTTGGCGAGAGTCGTTTAACACAATTCAGATTCCACTCATTAAAATTTTAATACCTTAAAATAGTTTGGCTTTTTTATACGCAATAGAATAAATAAATAGTTTCATAAAATCTTTACGTGCAATAGCATATCGATACTGCAACTAATCGATAGTATTATTATCGATAGTCTGGTAGCATCGTTACTATACAAAAGTATTAATAATAAAAAAATATTTTTCCAAAAATGCTAATTTATGATAATCGTCGACTTTCGCCAAGTGATTCAAATCAAACGGATTATAAATAAGGTAACAATTATATTATCTATCGGCACAATTACTAAAAACTTCAGTTCTTACATTTAAGGACGACAATTGATTGCGGTAAAAAATTTATTTACTTTTAGTTCAGGACCATAAAAGCAGCAATATCGACACTCATTCCGCATTAACAACGTATCAAACCAAGTGCATAGAAAATGTACTAAATTCAATTAGATATCACAAGACTCCAGTATCGAGCCGTGTTATTTAAATATTGATAGTAATACATGGGTTTTTCAAACTTTATTGCAACTATGGTTTCTACATAAAAACTGTTTATTAAAACTGTTATAGGTTAAACATTGTATAAATGTCGACTAGGGCTATCCTAGGTCGTGCGATCTTCGTAATTCCTCAGTATTTAGTAATTCTTGAAAAGTATATTTTGTTGGACAAGTTAGTTAAATAGCACGCTAACAAAGAGTTTCCATTTAAAATGCCGATTGGTAATGTGATGTTACATCTAGTGTGTTGGTATAAATAATACATACGAATATTCTATATACACTTTTAACAAGATATTTATAATCTTAACATACAATAAAACTGACTGCCTCGTGGTCTCGCGGTACAAGTATGTGCCGTGGGATCTAGAGGTCCTGGGTTCGATTCCCGGGTTGGGCAAAGTGTTATTGGGTTTTTCCATTAGGAAATTCACAGTAACAGCCCGGAGTCTGGAAATGTGCCCGAAAAACGGCAATAGGCTCGTCCCCTATTACGAGGGACTGATACATACCTGGCGAAATGTGGGTGCAGAAATGCACCTCTGCCTACCCTTCGGGAAATACAGGCGTGAGTTTATGTATGTATGTACATACAATAAAATACATACATAAATATGCACTCACTGTATTCCTCGAAGGTGTAGGCAGAGGTGCATTTCTGCACCACATCTTGCCAATCGTGTTTACGTCCCACGTAATAGGGGGCTAGCCTATTGTCGTTTTTCTGGCACAACAATAAAATTGTTAAGCTGTCAACTAACTGGGATAATTAGTCATGAAATTAAGATTCATTCAAGTAATTAGCTGGGTCATCTCTACAACCAAAACATATTTTGAACACATGATTGTATCAATTGACGACCCATAACATAACATAAAAGACCATGAGTAAATATGGTGACTTATGTTATCGCGTTGTTATTTTTACCAACACACCAACTGGAAATGATTGCAAATTGTTCGAAAACAATCAATTTGGTAAATGGTAAAATTAAATGATTATTAACATAATAATTACACAATAAATATGTTGACGTTACATATTGCTAAAACAATTAAAATGGTAGCTGCCGTATTTACATTATCGTAATGAAATTGTTCATTATTTTGGTATTTGTACATAATTTAAATGTAAGCGCGATGTGGATAGGAGATAATGTCGTATATGACATTCCGTAATATCATATTTAAAAAAAAAACCGCTTGCAGGCAACATTATCGACTGGTAAATAACTGGTATAATATTTATCCCTCAGTATCCACGTTGCATTTTCGGTCACCATCAGCCATTCCGCTGAGCGAATGTCAAATATGTAGTTAAAATTATTTAATCTTTAATATATTTATATAAAAATAAATGTTTGTCTATATGACCTCGAACTCCTCTTAATCGGCTGGACCGATTAGGATGAAATTTATTGTAAGTGTTCGAGGGGATTCGAGAATGGTTTAGATTCACAATTAAACCCGATAGATGTCGCGCCGTTGTCGTTATGCAAACGGCTGGACCGATTGGGATAAAATTTTCTATGTATATTCCAATGGGCCCCTGGATGATTTCAAAACATAATTGGGCGCGGTAGGTGGCGCTGCTGCCGCCATGTCGCTTAACGGAAATAAATTATTATAATAATATCGATATAAATTTGTAATTGCAAAATATGAAATGTCATATACCACATTAATTTCTATACAATACACAGACACTTAAATAATGGTAACGTATAAAGACTGGAAGACAAGACCGCGCACGATGAACTCTATATTTTGTCGATTTTTGATATCTGCGTCATGCGCTGCCATCTGTCGTCAGCTTTAAAAAACTTTCTCAGTAATAACAAATAAGCTAGTTTACATGCGTTAAATACTGATCATTTTATGTTTTTCAATTGGAACACTTGGAATGGAGCTTAATATTCGCGTATAAGTCTTCACATAGCACTCATTACGAGTAAAATTTTCACAATAATTTCAACCCTATTACTAAGGTAATAGGGTTTGCCACGGTCACACCGTAGCATCTTATTTACATAAAAAAATATAAACACATTTGTTTCATGATACATTCATCAATTCCTCATCAATTGGAAATTATAAAAAATATTTATTTTTGCTGATAAATAATTTTTATTAACGGTTAGAATTCCTATTCATGTCGGCGGAAAGATATTAAAAGGGGTAAGGGTAAGCTTGATGATCCCTTAAAAAAGTCCTCTTAATAATTATATGCTTTCAACATTTATATATAAATATACGTACGTAACGCCTCGTAACTACAAGCGAGCTCTAAGCTTACACGCAGTTTTATTCTCTTTATCGACAATATCCTTCAGCATCTAACACACTTATCCAATGACTTCACATAAATCTTACGTCATACAATATCAACGATACATCTATATGTAATGGCTTCGGAAATTTACATACACCATCCGCCTTGTTCGCGACATTGTTCTATATTCAAGTCTATATATCTAAGTAACGAGTTAATTACATAAAGGCTTACATATTTGTTTGTTGCAAGCGATAACGCTCTTAAAACAACTCGAAATAGGGGTCACTATCCTACTACATAAATAAAAGGAAGCTCGATTTAACGCACTTCGATAATTCTATTCACATATTACTGGATAATCGCTATATAAAACAAAGCAACGAATCGATAAATTACCTATACATACAATTTAAACTGTCGATAAAATTCACTATTCAAATCAAACTCGATTCGTATTATCGATTGTTAAAACCGCGAAACAATATCGTCAGACACGTAAAGGGAATAAAGAACTGTACCGTGGGAATAAGAGCTAGAATCGCTTGCAAGTGGGTTTGCTAATCTGGCGCGTTGAGTAGTGACTGGGAGTCGAGCAGCAGGCTGGCGTCGATGAGGCTGACCTGCATGGCGTCGAGGTGTCCGGTGATCACGTCACTACGGTTCATACTGAACGGGTGGAAGCGACTCACCACCGTGGGTTGCCGCGTCTCTATGACCTCTGGCTCGCCGTTCGACTGTCGGTTCGAAAGTATCGACAGCGATGACAGCTTTTCGTTCAGTTGTTGTATCTGTAATGTAAAAGTTATTTTTTGTTATCAGATGTAGTGGTTTATCGATATTTTATCGATAAATATCTAAAATTCGATATTTTTATTAATAATTTATTTATTTATAAACACTTTATTGTACACCATGGACATATTACACAAAACAAAATTAAGAAAAAGGAATACTTAGGACTAAGTGACAATAGGCGGTCTTATCACTGACTGTGATCTCTTCCAGACAACTTAATTTACAAAAAGGACATGTAAAAAGATGACTGGGTAATCCAAAAACACTTATAACGAAAAAAACATAATAATATAAATTTGTTTCAAATTTTGATGTAGATTTGCATTTTTTTGTAAAAAAATTCGATGGTTTATGGTCTCGAGGTTTAGGTGCGCGGTCGAGAATCTCGGCGGTCGTAGGTTCAAACTCCAGACATACACCTCTGACTTTCCAATTTATGTGTGTATCCACAATGAACAATTTACTCTAACGGTGAAGAAAAACATCGTGAGGAAACCTGCACACCTAAAAGTTTCCTAGATGTGTAGTCCGCTAACCCGCACTAGGCCAGCGTAGTGGAGTATGGCCTGAACCATAGGTTTCCAAACTCTTTTGTTCCATAGACCACTGGATCCAGTGGACCCCCTGCAGCTACATTACTACCAATTTCGCGTTGTTTTTACAAGTAACAGTCGCGAGACGTCAAGCCAACATTTTAGTTCGAAACAAAAAAAAAATTTCATGGACCCCATGCGATTGTGAACCCCCATTTTTGTCTCGCCTGGGATCCCTGGGAGTCTACCTGGACCACTTTGTGAATTACTGGCCTAAACCCTCTTAGTTGTAGCTGCGGCCCGTGGCCAGCAGTGACACGTACAAGGTGTGATGATGACGTTTGAAAGTATAGTGAGTGACCTCCTGCAGCAGCGCGTAGTGGCTGGCGTGGTACTGCACGTGGCCGGCGTGCGGCGCGTCGAGCGGCAGCAGCCAGCGCTCGTAGCACTGCGCCCACAGCTCCACGCCCGCCACCGAGCCGCACGGCGCCAGCCGCGACAGCCGCGCCTCCAGCGAGCGGCGCCGCGACATCGACGACTGGGCTGCAACGCACGGACACTCATGTTGGTATATCCACTTTACATACTGAGAGTAAATACATCGTCATCGAAAACTAACACAGGTAATAGAGATGGTAATTAGGAAAACGTCTAATTTTTAAAGAAAAACTTCTTTAGCGGTGCTGTGCACTTTTTTTTGGATGGGTAAAAAATGTTGAACTCACATCAGATCACGGGACCCTTCACCCTGATCGAAAATGCGTAAGACGCATTATGTAATCTAAATTGTCATGGTTTTTTTTTCTTTGGTCACGTATGGTCAAGACTGAGTCGTGCAATAGAGTCAATTTTAATTTTATTTCTAATATTGTAGATTACATAATTTAAATATTATAATATTAAGAGTACATCTGATATCACGTGGCTACTCCGCCCCCGTCCCATAACAAGGCCCTTACCCCGCCCCCCATCCACCCATTCAACTAATACACCTATCTGTAAATTATAATAGTAACCTTTTAGTAATTTCCTACACGTGAACTCAAGTCTAGTCACACTTCTAGTAAAACCAAACTATATTTTTTTTTGTTCCAGTAACTTTTTCATCGCCTCACGTAGCCTTCCCGCCCGCGCATTTTTTGATTACAGGACTCAACTCCCCACAACCCCCCCCCACTCCAAAACTTTTTTCACCCCCTGTCAAACTCCGTCAATATGATACATATCAATATCCTACGACCTATGTAGAATACTCGAGTTTCTTATCGTTGGAATCGACGTAACGAGAGCAATAAATTGGCCGCGGTAGAATTGCGAAATTCGTTCTTTTTAAATTTTGCTTTTTTTGATGCAGTAATTCATACCGGCTTTCAACCAAAGGCAAAATGGACGTTGATCAAACAATGAACAAAAATATCTATTATTTGCAAAATTAAAAAGATAATGTAGTGTACTCACATAGCCTGTGTAGCGGCGTGTGCGTCGGTCTGAGTCCTGTGAACAGCGGGTTGTAGAAAAGCGCTTTGTCTTGTTCTGAGAACTGCTCGCCCCAGTCCCACACCGGCCTTTGGACGAAGTTCTAGAAATTAATAATAAAGGATTGTCATTCTGACATATCTTAATAGTCAAGTTATTAAAGATTACTTTAAGAAGCAAAACACTGCAAAATCAGAAGTTACAAATTCAAAACACCTATAGATGTATTAATTTATTAAAAATTGAGTTCTTAAATATCAGTTTCTCTTATGGGATTCAGTAGAAGTCTTTTTTGGGTAGGATAATAATCAACATCTGCATAATCTACCTTCTTAGTAAATAAATTAATAAATAGATAATATTCATTTGTCACCATTATTTAAAATTATAATAGTAAAAATAAAGATCATTCATTAGACAAACTGGCAGACTTATCGCTAATAGCTGTCTTTTGCAGGCAACCCTAAAATACTTAACTTTCTAAGCTTACTTCTGACTATTGTAAATTAAAAATTCAACCACGCACGTACATCCTCCTCTTTCAGTAAATTTACCTTAGAAAGTGCAAGTTCCCTATCCCTGGAGCAGTTGAAGAGGAACGTGTCGAAGAGATGGTTGTGCGCGCAGTCCCACAGCGTGGTGAGGTAGGTCTCTGTGAACTGGAAGGCGGCCGGGAACTGCTGCGTGAGTTGCCACACGCAGTCCAAAAACAACAGGAACACGGGCGCAGCCTGGGCCGCAGTGCCGTCCTTGGAAGATTCCTTCGGGTTGCCAGGCCGGGGGAGACCGAACCTGGGGACATTGTGTAATTCATAAATACGGCCACAAGCATTCTGCATATAAACGCTTTAACTGTTGGTTGAATATCACTTTGGAAGAGTGTCGGCAGAATTTATGTACAATATTAAAAATACAACACAAGTTTACAGTATACACAGTAACACTTATATCTGTAAATTATACACTTTACGTATACACAAAACCAACATAACTAAAATAAAATTAAAAACAATTGATAATTTGCATTAAAATATCATGAAATAGGTCAACATCTTGGCCCCAGCGATAAAACGATAAAGCTCTAACCGTGGGAGCATTCTACCGTGGAGAAGACGTGCTGATACCGGGGCCATAAATAGACTCAGTCAGGATATACCTATTCCCCTCCCCCCTCACATCAATCTCCACTTGAGTTTGTGTTAAGCAATCGGTGTCAGAATATTTTACTTATTTTTTTCAATAATAAATAGGAGCTGTAATCATCAGTAAGAAGAAAAAAGGCTGATATAGTTATGTAGTGATATTACTTTAAGTAGAAGTATCCATACAAGTTGATAAAAAGTTTTTTTTGCGTTTTGGGTGCACGGAAAGTAGATAGAACTATGCATGTACCTGTCACAGAATGGATGTCCGAGCGCGATCCACTCCTTCTGTATGAGCGACTGGAAGCCCGAGATGGTCCGAAAGTGCGGGTCCACCAGCAGCTGCGTCAGGCACGACACCACCGCGCAGTAGTCCACGCCGTCACCTGCGGACAAATCATGTAATCTATATTAAAATCGACGCTTCCAATTTAATATCCTCAAAAGAAATGCTAGCTTCACCTATTCAAAGTGACAAGTTCTTTAACAACATTGTAATTTGGAATTAGGATAAAAAATGCTATAATTTTGTAATAAACACATTTTCATTTTACATTATAAAACTACCTCGTATGTGACATATATGAACAGGGCTGGGCAAAATACATGCTTTGCTTTAATTGAAATACAAATTACAAAATACTGTATCGCAAGTAATTAAAATACATTTAAGTAAGGTATTTGAAATACAAAATACAGTATTTTAGCTACTTGTAATTGAAATACAAAATAATGCATATTTATTTGTTTTGGAATAGTTTTTTTTTTTGAAGGCGGTTTTTGTTTTGTTATTGCAGGTCCTGATGAGCACAATCTTAATGGCCAATATTATAAAAGATTGTAAATTTCGAGGCCTAATCTAAAACTGAGAGAATGTCAAAAAGCCTGTAGCGCTGGCTACACTGCTTGACATTGACAATACGACGTACATTTTTTATAGCTGCTTTACCATCATTGCACTCTCGCACTCACACTCATGATCGTTAAATGAAGGCTAAATGTATTTTAATAAATGTATTTTGAAGCCTCGAGTATTTGAAATACTAATTACAAAATACTTCGGCTTCACGTATTTGAAATACAAATTACATTTTAAGAAAGTAATTGAAATACAAATACAAAATACGTATTTGTATTTCAATTACGTATTTCAATTACAAGTAATTCAAATACTGCCCAACCCTGCATATGAATAGGATTGAAACAGAATTATGAAATTCTTTGGCTGATAAATTGAACAATCTTGAAAAGCATCTAATTAAGGAGTCAAGCACGCTAAAAAGTGTTGTGAAGCTTGGTAGAAAAAGGAGATTATAAGGAAAAAGCTGACGATAAAATCCGAAATTTACTTGTACAGTGTGCAGACCGGACATTATTTTCCATAGCAGTGAATCAATTTTTAATTAAAAGTAGCAAAGTTGATCATTACAAAGTTATCCGACCTTCTTGTAAGACGACGGTGACGTTGTTGGCGAGCTGCTGCGCCGCCTCGTCCGCGAACGCGATGCAGTTGGCCACGTGCCGCAGCCACTTGCTCGAGTCCAGGATCGAGTAGTACTGAGAGTCGTGCACCTGCACACAAAATAACACACATATTCACTTCATAGTCTCATATTGCGACATTATTGGCGGTAGGACTTTTACTGCCTCGTGACTGCCTCGTGGTCTCGCGGTACAAGTATGTGCCGAGCGATCTAGAGGTCCTGGGTTCGATTCCCGGGTCGGGCAAAGTGTTATTGGGTTTTTCCATTAGGAAATTCTCAGTAGCAGCACGGAGTCTGGAATTGTGCCCGAAAAACGGCAATAGGCTCGCCCCCTATTACGTGGGACTGATACATACCTGGCGAAATGTGGGTGCAGAAATGCACCTCTGCCTACCCCTTCGGGGAATACAGGCGTGAGTTTATGTATGTATGTATGGACTTTTAAATGCATCTACATCTTAAACAGCACATAAAACGTAAAAGAGAGTCGCGTTCGAGAACCGACCTGTGTATTTCAGGAATATTCTACCACCAGTTACACATTTCTTTAACTGTTGACATTATTCATAATTCTTTTTAGCTTAGGAACCCTACTTTAAGAAATTCTTAGCAGCTTCGTGACGTCGGGAAATATGCATGATAAACGACAATAGTGTTGTTTCTCATTATACGGGACACAATTTATTTATTTTCAATACACATACATTTAAAGCATGTTGAATGATGATAAAAGGTAATCAGGATAATCTTACAACAATATTTGTGTCGCTAGTTGAATAACAACTAGTTTGTTAAAACTAAGAAAAAATTGGGGAGGCCTTCGTTCAGTTGTGGACGTTAACTAGGATAGGTACTCCAAGACACCATTTTTTTGTCATAAATAACCATACCCAGCAAACAATCGAGGAAACCCCAACATGCCATGAAGACATAAACAAATATCTTGAGTAGAACTAAAACAAACATTGGACAAGGAAAATGGGAATCCTTTGAGTTTGTAAATAATATGATTCATGGCAGATATCTCCAGACATATTTGTGGCGTGAATTTTATAGGCAGCGCGTAGCTACAGTATTAAAAACTATATTGTGAAATGAGAGGCTGCAGGCTCGATCATCGCAATTAGGCAAATATTTGTGCATAAGGAAAATATGGGTGTAATATGTAATTGTTAGGTAAAGTATTTTTTGTGGATTTTAATACATTTTTTTAAGACAATTCACTATGATTTTTTTTACATCATCATCATCATCATCAGCCTCTCTTACGTCCACTGCTGGACATAGGCCTCTCCTATGGCACGCCACTGGGCTCGATCTTCGGCCTTCCTCATCCAACCGCTGCCAGCCATCTTGCGTATATCGTCACCCCACCTAGCCAGAGGGCGTCCTACACTACGTTTGCCAAGACGTGGTCTCCACTCCAGAACACGTTTCCCCCAACGGTCATCAGTTCTGCGACAGATGTGACCTGCCCACTGCCATTTCAGCTCGCTGATCCTTCGGGCTATGTCGATAACATTGGTTCTCTGTCGGATGGCGTCATTTCTGATCCTATCCTTCAGAGAAACTCCTAACATAGCCCTCTCCATAGCTCGCTGAGCGACCTTAAATTGGTGGATTAGTCGCATCGTCAGTGTCCACGTCTCGGCTCCGTATGTCATGACAGGAAGGACGCACTCGTTAAAGACTTTTGTCTTTAGGCTTTGAGGTATGGGTGACGAAAAGACTCGACGAAGTTTTTTAAATGCTGCCCAACCCAGCTGTATTCTTCTTCGGGTCTCCTTCTCGAAGTTGTTCTTACCCACTTGTATCGTTGTACCGAGGTAAATGTACTCGTGAACAACTTCGAGAGTTACTCCGTCAAGCGCAATCGGTTCCGGAATAACCTGTGCATTAAACATGACCTTGGTTTTATCCAAGTTCATCCGGAGACCGATGCGTGCTGAAGAATTAGCCAGATCAGACAGCATTTGTTGTAAATCTTCAACGGTTTCAGCCACGATGACGATGTCGTCTGCAAATCTCAGGTGTGAGATGTACTCGCCGTTAATGTTTATGCCGCGTCCTTTCCAGTTCAGTGTCTTAAACATGTCTTCCAATGCATTTGTGAACAATTTAGGGGAGATCACGTCCCCTTGTCTCACTCCTCGATACATTGGAATTGGTTTAGACTGCTGTTTTTGTACTCGGACGGTCATAGTCGCGGCGTTATACAGATTTTTTTTACATCCTTTACAAATAGTTTGTCTGAGTGTGGGAGTGTCTGTTTGTAATATAAAAAAAACATACCTATATACCAAACAAAATAAAAAAAAAACAATTTTCTCTGTCTGTCTGTTTGTTTCAGCTAATCTCTGAAACGGCAAGACCGATTTTGACCGTACTTTCACGGGCAGATAGCTGATGTAATAAGGAGTAACGGTAAAAGGTATTAGGTAGCCTACCTTTAACTACTCCGCGCGGACGAAGTCGCGGACACAGCTAGTACCGCATAATATTGCTATCAGTTACCAGACCCTTGAGTAATGGTAGTAAAACCTCTATAGACATTTAATACATTTCCCTCATAGTATTTTATGGCGTTTAGCATTTTTTTAACAATCTACTCACCCAGAAGTCTCCAAGGGTGGTGGGCGTGCACAACTCGACTAGTTTCTTGTAGGAGGTCTGCAGCGCGGGCAGTGGCGGCAGAATACTCGCGTTCGACCCGGAGTTCGTGAAACTGTTCCCGCAGAGGTACAACACGTGCGGGGGCGTCAGCTTTGGATGAGAGCGTCGGACCTGAAAACCGAATATCCATAAGTTGTGTTTGATTTTTGGTTACTCATTATTATAGCCAGCTATTAGACACAAAGATGTAGGTTTCAGTGCAATTTTATTGGGACGGTCTACATCTAGTGACCTTGCATATCACTTAATGAGCTTTATTTACATATCAACTACAATAATAATTATAGCTTTGATTTAATGACTTCTCTTAACGACTATCTGGAATCAATCTGACGTGAAACAACGACTATTCTATTTCCATTACAACAAGTTCCATAATGCAGGCGCTTCTGAGCTTTCAGGTTTCCGTTAATTGGACATAACGATCACTATTGAATTAAGATTGACTTGTTCATTTGCTTGTTCAAAAATTTACCAATATTTTATAAGGTGCATATTCTCTGTACCTACCTGTTCTAATAACACGCTTTCCGCCGTGGCAGACTGTTCAGTGGGCAGTAGCTCGCCACTCCTCAACAGCGCCGCGCCCTCCGGCCTCCCCCACACCCAAATCGGCACTCTTCCTGATCTGAAATGCCTCGCTGACTCCATTAGGTTGTAATCCAAAACCGAACTTGGCACTATGAGAGTTTCTCCCGCTGTCAACATGAAAGCGTCTGACGTTCCGTTGATGCACGTTATCCTCCAGTGAGGGCATTCGCACCTCTCCAATTCCCTCTTCCAGTCTCCGGGTCTTTGGAACATGTTCAGGTCGGAAGGTAAGGTCGGGTAGTAGGGCTCTCTGTACTCGAAGGCGAAGAGTAGGTCGTGCCGTTTTGGGAATGCATGGTGTATCAGCGCTAGGGCTATCTTCCTTCCGCTGTCAATTGGCGAGTTCGCGAAGCTGAATGTGAGTACTTTCATGTTCTGCAAAAAAATATACAAATGTAGCTACAGATAATTGTTTGACACGATTTATGTGTAAGAAATATTGGGAATGCCTTCAAGAAGTAATGTTTTTGAGCAATGATTAGTTGTCAAGTTGTTTGTGGAAAAAACTGATTTAAGCTCCAAAAACATGTTCTTCAGGGGTATTTGCCTAATGACTAGAATCATACAATTTTCATTTTTATGCGTATATGCTGATATAAAATTAAAAAGAGCCATACATATTTTTTATGATTGACTTAAAAATAAATTCCATATGACATGTATTGCAATGAATCACGCGCTTTTATCCGATTAGATAAATGACCGCAGTAGATCGGGTGGCTGTCGTCTCGAGATGATAAGGAGATTTAAACTCTTTCACAGAATAAACAAAGTTACGGATAATTTTATACAGCAAACAATAATAAAAATATTATTGAAAAAAGATTTCGAGCTTCTACGAGTGTAATCAATGTTCAAAAGTTAATTATGATTTTAAATGATGATCGTGTTATGGTTATTGCGAGTGGACCGATAGGATATTAATTGATTATTTTTGGAATGTTTGCATTCGGTAATTTTATACATATTAGGGCGCAGAGCCATTGATACGCCCCTGTTTCATACCATAAAACCATACTGCGATAGTCGACTGCCACAGCGAAGTATGTGCGCGCAAATATTTTAACAAGATTGCCAAACCATATTATAGGATTAAGATAATTACGACACGTCATTAAAGAAAAATTCGAAAATATTGCATACTGGTTGACTCGGCTGTATAGCTGTTCTTTTTTAACTAGTTGAGGGGTTGACAATAACCTAGTACTTTACGACATTTTTTGAAATACTAAATACTGTAGTGTTATTGCGTCTTTATATTAGGAAAGCCTAGCCTAGTATCATCGAGTTTGTAATTGTCGCTGAAAAACGGAAATAATCTCGCCCCTTATAATGTGAGAACAAAGTACAATTGTCGAAATGTTGGTTCAGAAATGCACTTCGGCATATTCCTTCGGGGAACATATTCCACCTTGTGTATGTATGTACTAAATATCATCATCAGCCCAATACGTCCCACTGCTGGACACGGGCCTCCTCTACAACTGAGAGGGTTTAGGCCTTAGTCCACCACGCTGGCCTAGTGCGGGTTGGCGGACTACACACCTAAGAAATTCCTAATAACTTTTAGGTGTGCAGGTTTCCTCGCGATGTTTTCCTTCACCGTTAAAGCAAGTGATAATTCATTGTGAATACACACATAACTTCGAAAAGTCAGAGGTGTGTGCCTGGCGTTTGAACCTGCGACCGCCGAAATTCTCGACCGCGCGCCTAAACCTCGGGGCCATCACTGCTTATTATAATATTTTTTTAATATAATATTTTTTAAATATAGTCCTTTTTAAAAATAGAAATTGTTGAACTTTATCAAGAAGGAAACAGCAGTCAATATACATATTCCGTTGCGGGACATCCTACAGCAACGTCATTGACATAATATTTAGACACGAAAAAATCATGCTAAGTATGAACGGAGTATACTAATTATACTTGCAAAGTACGCGCATTTAGTTACGTACTGTTCGTTGAGAATAGTCGCGTTACTGATTAATTATCAGGTCAGGTGCCAATTTGTGTTTTGATGGCATATCTTACGCGTAATATGTTATGGTGGTAGAATGAAATCGTCATGTTTCAAATCTTTATAATGGCCAATGCCTTAGTGCGTTCAAAACCCGTGTGTAAATCCATTTTTTTCCACTGATATTATTCCTTCATAGCCCACCCTTTCCATTTAATGATTAATTAAATATAATCCAGTATGATTCAATAAAGTAGGTAAACTTGTTTATTATTTTATGTTATTATTAAAAAATCTTTATTGTACATCATCATCATCATCAGCCCATATACGTCCCACTGCTGTACACGGGCCTGCTCTACAACTGAGAGGGTTTAAGGCCTTAGTCCACCACGCTGGGCTAGTGCGGGTTGGCGGACTACACACCTAAGAATTTCCTAAGAACTTTTAGGTGTGCAGGTTTCAACACGATGTTTTCCTTCGCCGTTAAAGT
The DNA here is from genome assembly GCA_907164795.1 of Hemaris fuciformis. Classification (NCBI taxonomy): domain Eukaryota; kingdom Metazoa; phylum Arthropoda; class Insecta; order Lepidoptera; family Sphingidae; genus Hemaris; species Hemaris fuciformis. The sequence continues at coordinate 1,796,486 of OU015447.1, forward strand.
ACGTGATAATACTTTGTGAATACACACATAACTTCGAAAAGTCAGAGGTGTGTGTCTGGAGTTTGAACCTACGACCGTCGAGATTCTCGTCCTCGTGCCTAAACTTCGAGGCCGTCACGAGTTGTACACATTATAAAAATACAATGGAGTACATTACGATAGACTAGTACAAGAGATGGTCTTATCGCACAAGGCGATTTGTTACAGACAACCAAAAATGGAGATGTAAGAAAAAATAATGTTAAAGAGTCTTCACAATTCAATCATGGAGTAATTTCAAATAGCCTATATTTTTGAGACAATAAATTAATAATACACGCACTCACACACTACTTGATTAGTTAAGCAAGATAGTTATGTAACCTTATTTAATGTTTTTTTTATGTAACGGAAGAGCGGGATCTTCTAACTCAATGCTAAATACTTAAAAGAAGATCCCTGCGTCTGAATTTATTGTGTAAACATTGTTTTGGTCACTGAAATAAAGTATTATTATTATTATAAATAGGGTATTACAGTGTATAACATGCAAAAGTTATTTAAACCCGCTTGCCAGATCCTGAGAACCTACCGTGTAAGCAAACAAACTTCAGTTTTACATAAGTTAAATCGTGTGATTCCCTTACCTTACATATGACTTGTAGCCCTTTAACTTTGCCAGGCATGTCTCCGTACGGCATGAGCCTCCGCCTCCTTATGGGCCCACCGTCCGTCAACCACACGGCGCCCACCGCTGTTAAGGGCACATCGTAGGTTCCTAGTAAGTAGTTCCGTTGACTGTACTCCTGGTAACAAATATAGAGACAATTTGGTAAACATTCGCGTTTGTCCACAGAGTAAAGCTTAATGATAATCCCTCTACGTAGCCATCCATATAGAGAGGCGCATACTGAAGCGACAGAATGCCAAAGTTCCCTAATACTTTCAGAAAGCAGGGTAGTTACGTTGTTTTTAACCAAACTGCCTCCTGACTGCCTCGTGGTCTCGCGGTACAAGTATGTGCCGTGCGATCTAGAGGTCCTGGGTTCGATTCCCGGGTTGGGCAAAGTGTTATTGGGTTTTCCATTAGGAAATTCTCAGTAGCAGCACGGAGTCTGGAAATGTGCCCGAAAAACGGGAATAGGCTCGCCCCTATTACGTGGGACTGATACATACCTGGCGAAATGTGGTTGAAGAAATGCACCTCTGCCTACCCCATCAGGGAATACAGGCGTGAGTTTATGTATTATATGTATGTATGTCTTTAACCAAAATATAATTAAATACTCAAAATACTACAAAATTTTTAAATTTTGAAAAATATTGGTTTTCAAATCTACTTTATTAAACAAGATTTGTAAGTTCACAAAATATACTAGTAAGCACTACCTTCATGCTATATCTATTAAGTAATCATTGTGGTACTTCTGTGTTACAAAAAAATGACACACAAATCAACTTGTCAATCAACAAGTCATCAACAAGTCGCGTTCCCTCTAGCCAGAGTTACTAAACAAGCCGCAATAATTATCGTCTACTCTCTTTTTTCACTTCCCCATCCGCTTTGAAGAACTGGCCTTATATTTATCTGATATCTCGACGTTTTGGATGTTCATGGTAATAGTTGTCTATTGTAATTAAGTGAGCCACAAGCTCTTGCCGTAAAAAAATTCACAGAATATAGCAAGCCAGGGTATGTAAGTATAACCAATCATACTAAAGTCAAAGTCAAAGTCAAATTATCTTTATTCCAATAGACTTCTACAAATTCTTTTGAATCGTCAATTTTACACTTTTTAATATTTTTTAAACTATTGCCGCTTCGAAACGTGTTATCGCTGTGGAGAAGAAACGGCAAGAAACTCCCTCAGCAACACGACATGTCATTTTTTTTTAATAGCAATAAATGTCTTTTTTTAATTACATTATTTAAATTTTACATTGTAAATGTCATAACGATACAAACTATAGCAACAAAACAAAACTCCGATCAATTTACTTACTCCCAGGGCTTAGTAAGCAAAATTTAAATAATGTAATGAAAAAAAGACATAATTATATTGCTGTTTTTTTAAAGAAAAAATGACATGTCGTGTTGCTGAGGGAGTTTCTTGCCGTTTCTTCTCCACAGCTATAACACGTTTCGAAGCGGCAATAGTTTAAAAAATTAAGATGTGTAAAATTGACGATTCAAAAGAACTTGTAAAAGTCTATTTGAATAAAGATATTTTGACTTTGACTTTGACTTTACTTACATATAGCATTACATATACCATACTTACATCAGTGTTGGTGTTCTCCATTGGCACAAACGAAAGTTTATAGTTGGTGACGAAGAGCGAGCCGAACCTTCCCCGGTCGCGCTCGCTGAGCGGCGTCAGCATTATCACGCTGTGCGCCGCTCCCGTCACTAGCTCCCCTGAAACAACACGTTATATTTACCTGCAATCCATTAAAGACTTACACTACCAGAATCATTCCACATTCATTTAATGGTACTATTATGATTATTCCAATAAGGTGATCAATGCAATCTCATGAGGAAGAATGTTCTGATACGACAATAGTGATTCATATATATTTATTCTCAGCCTATCGCCGTCCACTGCTGAACGAAGGCCTCCCCAAGTAGGCGCCAACCATCCCGGTCTTGAGCAGCCCTTATCCATCCGCTACCCGCCACCTTTCTCAAGTTGTCGGCCATCGTGCTGCAGGACGTCCTACACTACGTCTACCTAAGCGCGGTCTCCACTCCAACAAATATTGTTCTTCAAGAAAGGCGATAATAGTGATTCAATAATCTTAAAGTATTGGTCGTAAGTTGTAATTATACGAGTATAGCAGTAATTTTGCACTGATTTCTATTATCATAGAGATGCATGAGTAGAAGAAAGTGTAATAAAACGGGCTGATATTTCGGTGTCAAAATTTTATACGTCGACCAATAGGATTTATAACCTAAAGGCCTTACAATTCAGTAAATCATTACAGCTGCATAATGTAGATATAAACTGTAATTAACATGCAGCAAGTTCAGTAGCTCCCGTGAACATCCGGTCAATATTAACATAAGCCGGTTTAAATGTGAACGTCTTCATTAAGAAAGAACTGTTTCGATAACGGTCATGCAGACCAAAGGAAAATGTCTACTGCACCTTGCGATAGAAAGAAAGTGAACAGCACAAACAGTTTTAAATCACGACATTGAAAAGTTTTTCCTTTAAACCGCGTAAAAGGTTGCATTGACAACCTCGAGGTAATTACCATGACGAAGTTTAAGTTATAACATTAAGCATAATTGGAAGCCATTGTAAAGTTGTATTACATAAATCTTTCACGTATTTAGATCTTATTGACAATAAGGGCGTGGTTAGCGTTATATACAGATTGTAGTAGTGAATAATGAATCGACAGTTACGATCAGCCTATATAAGAGAATTCATCGGGAACCTTGAAGAAGAAACTAATGTGCAGCTACGTAAATTTACTGAGATTTCTAATAATATCAAGCAGAGAGAGTATAGCTTCAATGTTAAAAAAATGATGGAATGGCTTGGCCTATAAATATGAATAAATCTGATCACATTTCATTTGGTGCGATTACCCGTTTCCAACTTTTATAGAATAATAATCTGAGGTTATGGATAAATAGGACGTAACTTAGTTTTTAAAATATAATATATTTCTACACTATTTTGGGGAAACAAAGGGTTACCGAATTCAAAACTGGATTCGGTTATATTTTTCCAAAAACACGACAACAGTGTTAAAAAAATTAAGATAGCGGAATGACTGGAACGATTTGCTGCATCCTAATGCACCGAAAAATCTGCCAACAATATCCTCACATAAAAGAAAATCAGAAGTAGGACGTAAATGCCTGATAAATGATAAAGAAGCAGTGATGGCCTCGAGGTTTAGGCATGCGGCCGAGAATTTCGGCGGTCGCAGGTTCAAACCCCAGGCACTGACTTTTCGAAGTTATTTATATTTATATTGTATTCACAATGAATTATCACTTGCTTTAACGGTGAAGGAAAACATCGTGATAAAACCTGCACACCTAAAAAGTTCTTAGGTGTATAGTCCGCCAACCCGCACTAGGCCAGCGTGGTGGACTAAGGCCTAAACCCTCTCAGTTGTAGAGGAGGCCCGTGCCGAGCAGTGGGACGTATATGGGCTGATAATGATGAAACGATAACACTCACCTTGACGAAGATTACAGTTACTTTCAAGGATTTGTCCTTGCACATTGATATTCGGAAAACAGTAAAATTTCATTGTGTAGGTGTTTACATAATACATCACTGTAAGACCAGTTATGTAACAAGCTTCAAGCTTTTTCTTGATTATGTTGCAAATTGGACCTTTATAAGGTGAAATAGTTTTTAATCCACTTCATAGTTTTCTAGAATATATGAACAATAAAATCTACACTTGATATGTATGTGGTTTCGTTGCTTGGTTCACACGGATCATAAATTGAATTTTAACGCGATAAAACTTTATCTAAAATCACTGGCTGAAATAATGTATAGACATGCATCCAATTACTTATATGAAGAAATTTATAAAGATCATGAGTTCATGACTTAGGTGGCGAGACATATAAACCAAGCAATGATGTCATTTGATGTTGTCATAAATATGTTAAATAGCTGAGGGAGTTTCCTTAGATTTATCAATGCGGGTTTTTTTACTACGCCCGTCGTTGCTTCTTTAGTATAGTACGAAATCCAAAATGCGTCAAACTTTTCTTACCGAGGATGAAGTCATCTGGCAACTTGCAATGCGTCAATCAACTTGCGCGCAAATGGACAATTTCCAAAATAGGAATTGCATTTTAGCTTGTATTATTGATACGAAAGTTTATTGACAAATACGAAAGCTTGGGGACAAGAGCTACTCATCAATTATATTACATGAAATAATATATGCTCATGTACAATATAAGTCCGCCAACCCGCACTAGGCCAGCGTGGTCGACTGAGGCCTAGAGGACGTCTGTATATGGGCTGATGATGATGATGATGACTATATAAATAAACATAAGATTGCAATTTACTGAGCCACCGACAAAGCTGCAGATTCGACTCTAATGGGCGAGACACATGTTTGTGTGATCCACAAATACTTAGCCTGGACATACGAGTAATATAATACAATTCGACATGTTTGTGGCATGTACAGGCTGGTTTTAAAACGCACAAACAAGTACTACGATATGTCATTCACCAAACAAAATATTTCACTAAGTTGTTACATATAAAGACCAACAATGACCTACACTCGTGAGTCATCGCGTGCAAAAATAAAAACTCGTTCTCGTTAACATTGTGCGCGAAAGTGAGATGAGTTCATTACAAATGGTGTTCTGATAACGGTTAATGAAACGTCATGACGCGTTGACAGACGTACGCGTGATGATGCTATTATTAGCGATGATCATCAATTCGCAGCAGGGGTGCGACGTTCTGTGGACGTAGATTCTAACCCCGAAATGGGAATCTAGAAATTTACATGTAAACATGTAAAAAGTTTCAAAATTATTTGGCATTTAACTCGCTCTTCGCAATATAATGAAAATGAATTAAGGTTATGCAGATCTTCTATGGTAATTGTAACAATAACACGTAAAGACAGTAAAAATAGATTCACTAAAAAAGATGCTGAACGCAAATCAATAACAAACGTCTTAAAAGAAAAGTCCTCCAATGATTTCTGTTGATCATAATATTATTTTCTAGCTGCTGGATAATTTTCTGATTGAATTTATAGACAGCCGGAAGAAATGCCCTTAACCGACTGTTGTTTTGAATATTAGCGAAAGAAAAGTAAAACTAATATTCTTTTGGTCGTTCGTTTTGAAGGAAATGTAATATCATAACCCCGAAGGGGTAGGCAGAGGTGCATTTCTGCCCCCACATTTCGCCAGGTATGTATCGGTCCCACGTAATAGGGGGCGAGCCTATTGCCGTTTTTCGGGCACATTTCCAGACTCCGTGCTGTTACTGAGAATTTCCTAATGGAAAAACCCAATAAGACTTTGCCCGACCCGGGAATCGAACCCAGGACCACTAGATCGCACGGCACATACTTGTACCGCGAGACCACGAGGCAGTCATAAATAACTCATTAATTCCAAAGGTGGATAACAGTATCGTCACGTTCAATAAAAATAATGTAAAACTTGGAGTGTAGCACGACCTTTGTAAGTACATAACTGAACTGATTTTGTACTGATTGTAAAGGAAAAAAGAACTAGTCCGTTTTTACGCAATCTGCAGTGACCGTGAATCGCCTTTGACTCAGTCAGGTTGAAAGCGTTCGTTTGTAAAACATATTGCATTTATAAGTATTTTTTTTTTTTCGGCGGTAGGTGTCAATAAGTGTAGACGTATTTAAAGTTTCGTTTAATTTTAAAATTATTTTAATTATCATTAAAACAAGTTTTAAGTTGCTATTGTCTATTTAGGGAAATAAAAAGTCTCGTATGTAACAATAGTTTATTACGTACACCACCTGCTGGCAAATACACTTTAAAAAGTCACAACACTGGGACCATGGCTCAACTCGCAGACATCCAGGAAGCGCAAAGTAAGCTCGAGGAGTGTTTTACCAAGAGGATGAAGGAGCTTGAAGCACAGTTGCAGACTGGCGTTCCAGCCAAGGACACCGTCGCGCGGGTGGCGGAGGAGTTCCGGACTTTCAGAGAACTCATGTTCAACATGCTCCATTTGCTTCGACAGCAGATCGCTGACTGCACCCGTTTAATTGATGCTATGGAAACCAGGCATCGGCGAAAGGCTCTCATTCTTCTTGGAGTTACTGAGACTGATAAAGAGGACTGCACTAACACCGTTTTGGATGTAATTCACAACCGAATGGGGCTGACAAACATCTCCTCCTCAAATATAACCAGGTGTCATCGGATAGGAGTTCGCAACAAACAGCATCACCGGCCCATACTTCTTCGATTTGCAGATATTGAACTCAGGAACTCCGTTTGGAAGGCCAAATCCAAGTTAAAGGGTTCTTCCATATCATTAAAAGAGTTCTTGACCAAGCTTCGACAGGTGGTTTTTGCCAAAGCACGTCAACACTTCGGCATGCGTGCCTGCTGGACTCAGGATGGCACCATTATTATTAAAGTGTCTGAAGGCACCGTGAAGATTGCCACATTGGAGGAGCTGAACAAACTCACAGTGAAGCATCCTAAGTCGTCTGTCAGTAACACAAAGTCCGCGGCAGCGGGCGGCGCAAGTCATAACGCGACAACAAAGTTAAACGCGAATACTCGTAAAAACTGATTAATTGACGAGCTTGTTATGCGCGCGATGTGTTTGTGGCGTTAGTCATAATTGTACTGGTTGACATTTCGCTTCCACCTACCCACTGTAAATATTGAGATTTTTTATTTTATTTTATTATCTTTCTTATCTACCGCATATGTCATCTCTTGTAGAATATTTAATGTAATGTCAACTATGACACGCACTTGACAGATGACATATTAATTCTTAAGTTGCGTTCTGAAACGTGCTTTTTCGTCCTTTTCAAATACTTTGCATGCTCTAGTTTTTAGTTGTTTTGGTTTTCTATTTCTGTTTTATTTTTTGTGTAATAAGTGTATAAGCTGGTGGGTGGTGCAGAGATTGTAAAATTGCATCAAGTGGTACGTCTTTTATATATACATTTTTTTTTTAATTTTGATTGTATTTAAAGTATTTATTTATCTATTTTAGTTTATATTTATAATATATCTATTTATAAAATGATTTCTGACAGTGATTCTTTTTATACTGCTAACAATTCTGATGATTCATGCAGCAATTGCAGCTTTAATTCTATGACCGATGGACTCAATGATTTCTTAACTCATACTTTTAATCAATCTAACGGCATGCTTCTTAATGTTTGTCACATAAATGCCCAGAGCGTTCCCAGCCACTATAGCGAGCTGACAGAAACGTTCACTGACGTCAACGTGCATGCGATCCTCATCTCTGAGACGTGGCTCAAACCTCAGCTCCTTTCTACCACATATCCACTTTTAGGTTTCACTTTGATCCGAAATGACCGGCTTGTCAGACGAGGAGGTGGTGTTGCTATTTACCTTCGATCAAACTTCACCTACACCGTGATAGCTGCCTCCTCTTCTGACGGTCACGACAGCGTGGAATATCTATTCCTCGAGGTTTGTGACCGGGGAGCTAAAATTTTGCTTGGTGTGGTTTACTCTCCCCCCTCCCAAGACTATTTCTCCAGTCTCGAATCGATTCTGGAATCTTTAGGGTCTGAATATGCACATCACATCATCATGGGAGATTTTAACACCAATCTCCTTGAACATAAATCCTGCCGAGCCCATAAACTACACAATATAATAGAGTCAGCCAGTTTGCATATTCTGCCACTGCAGCCGACTCACCACAACCCTGATGGTAATGACACCTGGCTTGATCTTATCCTCACTTCTGTTCCTTCCCTTGTTCCTTGTCATGGTCAACATCTCGCCCCCGGCTTTTCACATCATGACCTTATATACATGTCCTATGCCCTAAAACCTCCCAAATTCCCCACTAAAGTCTTGCACATGCGTTGTTTTGGACGCATGGACACGGATCAACTTTGTCAGGATGCTGCTTCTTTAAACTGGGACTCGCTGTTGGCAGCTTCAACAGTTGACGATAAAATTAAAATTTTTAATAATATCGTCCTGAGACTTTTTGATACCCATGCACCAATAAAATCGGTGAAGGTTAAACGACCTCCAGCTCCCTGGATGACGAGTGAGATTCGGATGGCGATGAGGCGTAGAGATCAAGCATATCGCAAATATCGAAAGGTCCGTTCAGATGAAAAGTTGAGTCAATACAAAACAGCAAGGAATCGATGCAACCAGATGATACGCAACGCCAAACGCCACCATATTCTCAATAATATTTCCTCTTCATCATCTGCCGATATTTGGAAGTTTCTTCGCACTCTCGGAGTTGGAAAACGTAAAAATATCGAAATACAGAAGACATTTGACTTGGACGTTATCAACCGTTATTTCACCACATCTCATCAGATAGATGGACAAGTCAAGCGTCAAGCGCTGGATTATTTGGCAGGGCTTCCACGCCCTGATACTAATCCCTTCATATTTTCTCCAGTTGCATCGGTTGAGATTAAGAAGACAATCCTCTCTATCAAATCCAACGCCATGGGCTGCGACAATATCAGCCGCCGCATGATCATGGCGATCCTAGACTATATCCTCTCACCACTTACACATATAATCAACTTTTCGTTCAGCACAGGTATTTTCCCATCGTCATGGAAAAGTGCCTACATTATTCCTCTTCCCAAAGTTCCAAACCCAACTCTTCCCAGTCATTTCCGTCCTATTTCCATACTCCCATTTTTATCCAAGGTGCTGGAAGCGTGCGCCCACAAGCAAGTGTCCAATTTTATTTATCAAAACAACTTGATAAGCTCGCTTCAATCTGGTTTCAGACCTGGTCACAGCACCACGTCCGCTCTCCTAAAAGTGACTGGCGATATTAGGGCAGCCATTGAGGATACCAAAGTCACTGTGTTGGCTTTGGTTGACTTTTCAAACGCTTTTAATACTGTCAGTCACGATATCCTTCTGTCTATCCTTTCCCATCTTATGATCTCACCCGTTGCTCTGGATTGGTTCTCATCATATCTTCGTGGACGTCAGCAGTCGGTGCGCCTAGATACAAGCTTATCAAATTGGAGTGAGCTCGACTCTGGTGTTCCACAAGGTGGTATTCTCTCTCCTTTATTATTCTCAGTATTTATAAATCTCATAACCCACGGACTTCAGTGTTCGTATCATCTGTATGCCGATGACTTACAGCTGTATGCTCAGGCGTCAGTTGATTCCGTCTCTATTGCAGTAGACCTTGTTAACAGAGACTTGGAATATATTAGAAGCTGGTCTCAAAATTTCGGCCTTGCTGTGAATCCGAATAAGTGTCAAACTATTATTATTGGTAGCCCACGGGCTATACGTAAATTGGACACAACACCTATTCCACCAATAATATTTGACGGCACGATTATAAATCTATGCCCCACTGTTAAGGATCTCGGACTTCACATTGACAGTACACTGAGCTGGCAACCCCAAGTAACCCATGTCTGCCATAAAGTCACTGGTATGCTCCGCGTTCTCTATCGCCTGAAGAATTTTCTCCCATCTAAAACCAAGGCGATGCTTGTGCAAGCTTTAATCCTACCTATAATCGACTATGGTGATGTATGCTATTTCGACCTGAATGCAGATCTCCTCAATAAACTTGACCGACTTCTCAATAACTGCATTCGATTCATATTTAATCTCCGTAAATACGATCATGTTTCCTCCTATCGCTCCCAGCTCAAGTGGTTGCCAATTCGGCAGCGTCGTGACCTGCGAGCACTTTTGACTGTATTCTCTTATCTTACGTCTTCTACTGCACCTTCGTATTTATCCGACTTCTTTCAATATCTACATGCTAACCACGACAAAAATCTTCGCTCTAAAAATAATCTCCTTCTTCTCTGTCCTTCTCACACCTCTAGTCTCGTTCACTCCTCTTTCCCCGTACAGTCTAGTCTTTTATGGAATGCACTTCCCCTAGAGATGAGGATGTGCAAGACTCGTCAGTCGTTTAAATCAAAAGTTCGTGAGTTGCTGATAAAGAGAATCTCAGAATCTCTATGATAGTATTTTTGTATTTATTATATTTATATATATATATATTTATTTATATATATTTGTATACTTATTATATTTATATATTTACTATTAAACCTATATTCATAATTCATTACTTCTTTTCTTTGCCAAAAATATATAAGTTTGTGTATGTACATATATATATATATATATGTGTGTATCTTCATAAATTATTTTATTTGCACACCTGCTGTTCACATCTCTGCATCACCCAAGGTTCGACTGGTAGAGAATGCCTTAGGCATTAAGTCCACCTTTACAATTATATCATTGTATAAAGTGTAAATAAATAAATAAATAATGTAAACATTTATTATTTGGATACATATAGTTTGTAAAACAGATATTTCTATGGGTTTGTGAAATAAAACAAATTATTTCTAATAGTTAATGACGCTGTTGGGGTCTGGCAAATGATTATGGCATATGGATATGGCAATCTTTATACAATACTCTTATGCTTCAACACGCAAATTTTAATCTTCGCCTTGTCTTATCAATTGACAATGAATATATCACTGGGGACTTATCAATTATCATGGTGCCAAGTAATTCATACGCAGACACGAAGGAGGTTCATTCACGGGATCCCATCAATTCATTAGATTTTACGGTCGTTTTGGCTTGTTGAATGTTTGCGCCATCAATAACATTAACCACGTGATTTCTTCTTTCTATTATCTTGACTATTTTAAACGTAGCCTAAAGCAACATTTTGACCGTTAGTATAATTTATTGAGTGGCGAGATAAACGAGTAGACGTCTCCCGGTACATGTAGCTGTATATCATGATATACCTGTATTCAGACCGAAATTGGAAACTAAGGCGGGTAATAGCTAACCATAAGTATAAAATGTATGTGGTTGTTAAGAAAACGTCAATTTTATTTTTATTTTTTGCCGGGATCTTCTTTAATGCTCTTCAAACCCCCTGGGGGTATGTAATCACCATAGCCAACCCTGTATACATGAAAATTATCACGTGTGATAGATATTCATCATCTTGTTGAAAACTCAGTAAAGAGTTATCAATTCTTCGAAGTTTAATACACTAATATGCCCTGCATTGGGATATGGGCTGTATAGTGTATAGATACTGTGCGCGCAGAAATTAATATCTACCTAATCTGCACAATTGTTTTAGCAGTTCTATAAATAGAACAGAATGTAGATACGATTAGACGCAACCGGATAGCATACTTTTAATTAATGACCCGTCGAGACAATTCCCGCGGGAATTTACCTTATACAATGTACCCCTTAGTGTTATTAAGAGTATTTTCATCATCATTGCCTTGCCCTGCTCCCAATTTACATTTGGGGTCGGCGCAGTATGTTTTATCCTTCCAAACATCCCTATCAGCCGTCATGTCATCATTCACCCTTTTTCTTTCATATCTTCAGTCACGCACTCCATCCATCTTTTCTTTGGCCTTCCTCTGCTTGTCCATCCTTCAACTGTCATATTCATCACCTTTTTACCTACATATGATTCATCCCTTCTCATAACATGCCCATACCATGACAGACGGTTTCCTTTCAGCTTATCTATCACAGGAGCTACTTTCAAACTTCCTCTTACGTATTCATTCCTCACTCTGTCAATCCGTGTTATACCACACATCCATCGCAACACAACATTCGCATTTGTGCTGCAATTATGACTATTTTACATACATACATACATAAACTCACGCCTGTATTCCCCGAAGGGGTAGGCAGAGGTGCATTTCTGCACCCACATTTCGCCAGGTATGTATCAGTCCCACGTAATAGGGGGCGAGCCTATTGCCGTTTCTCGGGCACAATTCCAGACTCCGTGCTGCTACTGAGAATTTCCTAATGGAAAAACCCAATAACACTTTGCCCGACCCGGGAATCGAACCCAGGACCTCCAGATCGCTCGGCACCCACTTGTACCGCGAGACCACAGTACAATATATAAAAAAGTCGTGATGGCCTCGAGGATTAGGCACGTGGTCGAGAATCTCGACAGTCGCTGGTTTAAACCATAGGCACACACCTCTGACTTTTCGAAGTGTATTCACAAATAATTTTCACGTACTTTAACGGTGAAGGAAAACATCATGAGGAAGCCTGCACACCTAAAAGTTCTTAGGTGTGTAGTCCGCAAACCCGCACTAGGCCAGCGTGGTGGACTAATGCCTAAACCCTCTCAGTTGTAGAAAAGGGCCGTGCCCAGCAGTGGGACGTATATGGGCTGATGATGATGATGAGTATATAATATGGACAGACTGTCTTAAAGAAAGATTAGTGGCCTAGCTTGGGCTTATGTTCGTAGTGTACGTTTTATGGGTTTTAGATTTTTTTTGGTATGGATACCATTTGTACCATTGGAAAGAACAAAAGGTATCTAAGGCTACCTAATTTATATAATCTCGGAGAATGCTACGCACACCTTAAGTGTCATGTACATACAGGGTTATTGGTTAAGTCGACCTATATCCGTTAAGGTTAGTTTACATCGTTTCTGACTGATTTCACTATGAGACACCCTATCCTAAGTCGAACCGTTTTCGAGATATTTGAATTTAATTGTTTTTCCCAAAAAACTCCCGATTTTCGGCATGCCTCATAAGCAGTGCATAAAATTGTGCCCGGGCGAAGACCAATCCGCTATTAATGCAGTAAAATTAGAAACCAAATAAGGAGGTATTAAGCATCCTATCTTGGAGTCTCTGTTAACATGACAGGTGGATATAGCGTGATGTGGGACCGTTTAATAAAATAGTGCGTCACACTCCATCATCAGCTTTATGTTACAGTTTCAATCATTCGCGTGTGACGGATGGATTCTGCACGCTGGCAGACTTGTCTCTCCAGGAACGGATTTTTTAAAATTATTGTTCATTGACATTAGAGTGAGGACTGATTTCATGGAAAAATGCTATACTTCAACATCATCAGCCCATATACGTCACACTGTTGGGCACGGGCCTCCTCTACAACTGAGAGGGTTAAGGTCTTATTCCATCACGCTGGCCTAGTGCGGGTTGGCGGAGTACACACCTAAGAACTTTTAGGTGTGCAGGTTTCATCACGATGTTTTCCTTCACCGTTTATGTTTTCTTCATCCTTACTTATTAGCATTCAAGCATACAAGCGTTCAGCATATATGTATTTCAAAAAAGCATCACCATTTTTACACATAATACCTAATGCGTCTTGTTTTCATGGGATTACCACAATGTAGCGTGAAATCATTCTGTTTCGCGGAATATTAATTCAAGTAACTAATTTGGCATGAATTATATTTGGAGAATAAATAGATTTCAGGGAAACGTGCGGTTATATTGCCACGACTGGCTTCAGGTGATTTTACAAATATTTGGAATAAATTATAATGTGCGCGCCTGTATCGTAGAAGTAGAGAGGAGGCAGTGATAGATAGACAACTCTTAAAAGCAATCTACATACTAGAATTTACATAAGTGAAACAATAAAGAAAAACGTGTGGAAATCAAGCGGTCTTGTGGTTGAGAGAGATTTCTTTCAGACAAACTTTGAACGGTAAGAACAGAAATGTATTATTTCACCGACATATTCCCAGCAATTTCTCAATCTCAAGTAAATTGCTCGTTAATACGATACTTATACAAAAAAAATGTGGCCGACTGCTCTTGACTGTTCTCCGTAACGGCTGAACCGATTTCGACCTTAAATTCAATGATAAGACAGTTAGTGTAATTACTAGAAATTTCTTTAAGAAAAATAATAAGGGTTTTTAATAACGTTTTAACAAGTAATGAAACCGAAAAATTTATGGTGCAGTTGGTGTAATTATTCATACGCAAACTATTAAAAACATTCAAACATTTACCTGTTAAAATGACAAAGCAGTCGATATAGCATATAGTTTACCTTATTATCCTTATTTATCATGCAAAATTCATTACCAAACTTGGTGATAAGATCTTGAAGCAATGATCCCTATTAAGGAGGGAAATAACCTCGAAGGGAACGTACATTGTAGAGGCAAGGTAGACAAAGCCCACACTCAATAGCCCTACCTATTTGGAATTAGAAAAAGTCACTAATATCACTCGGCATTTAATATGTCCAGTCTGAGTTGCATAAATAAAATATTTTTTGTTAAATAAATAAAACAAATAAATAATTGCATCAACGGAACAAAACGCATTACGCTCAAATAAAAACTGAGTAGAAAAATGATTAATATCTTAAATATAGATATTAAATGTTTAGTTTTTTCTCTCATTAATTATATGTAAGTGTTAAATAGTTAAAATTATGTAAGTGATACCGTTGTCCGTAAGTTTTGTTATAATTGGAAACTGTTTGTGATGTATTACCTACTTATTTTAAAACTTAGAATATAAAAACATGTATTATATGTTCCCCAAAGAAAAAAATTAATAAAAAATGTATAAATTTTACCAGCACGTTTCTTCACGAAGGTTTTATACTGGCAGATAATAAAAAAAAGAAATAAATAGATCTGGCTCACCTTTCCTCAGCACGCCCATATCAACACTACGGTACACAATAATGATGGGGGCACAACTTCCTACTGTCGCCATATAACAAGTACTAGGTTCGCATAAATGGCGGTACAGTTAAGCGTACGCAACGCATACGTAATCGTTTATTGCCCATTGTATTTGACATAATCGATAGTGTGGCGGGGGCAGCGACGTGTTTATTCGCCAAAACGAGATATCGCTTTTAATTCGATAAAACGAGATATATCGCTTTTAATTCGATAAAACGAGATATCGCTTTTAATTCGATTCGCGATGCGTTTTTGATGGTATGTGAAAGTGATTGGGGAGATTGTGTAAAAACTATCAAGCAGATAGTTGTGTAGTAGGTTCGCACTTAAAGCTATGTCCCTCTACTTTTCAATAAGGTACTTTTTTCCACACTTTTATTTTCGTTATCTATCGCAGCATTTGCGTCTCATTGCTGGTATAAGATAGCTTACGAGTTATAAATTACGAATTAGAAGTGTATTGGACTTGTGGATTAAAACAACTGACGAGGCAAAAGTGCACTTTGAGGAGCAAGAGGGTTCAAATTCTGTTTCGAATATTTGTCACTCCTGCATATTGAAATAATAAAATTGCGTACTCATAAACGGAAAAGTAGGACAGCGAGAGGTTAACTACGTGTTTGCGGAATCTTTACATTAATTATTTTTTTCTAAGTTTCTCTAAACCACTTAATTAGTTTTTTTTTGTTTTGTTGTCTATAATTTGTGTGTGTATGTGTGTGTATTGTGTTGTGAGCGTATTGGTTAGTATTAAATTTCTTTATCATCTTTTAACATGGAGTTAGAAGATGATAAACCTCCGGACGGGGGTGGTGGCGGTACCGATGACTCCTTTGGTCCATCAAAAAAGGCCACTAAACGGCATATAAGTCCACATAAAGAAATTCCAAAAAAAAACGAAATCACCGGCCGAATCTATCCAAGAGGTTTATACGTGCAGTGACTATGAAAAGAAATTTGAATATAATTCCTCAGATAAGGGTCCCTTTACTATTCACATTTGCACAAAATTAAACACCCCCATCCAGGTACTGAAAATAGCAAAAATCCTCTTCCAGAATAATGTACCTGACATTGTTCCAGGCAGCATTAAAACGGTTGGCCGTAGCAAAATTTCTGTATCTTTCAGTTCTGCCGAGTCAGCCAATAATTTTGCTTCATCAAAATTTTTAACAGAGAACAATCTGGTGGCCAATTATCCTCACTTCCAACTATGCCGTTTGGGTGTGGTGCGGGATGTGCCTACAGATTGGTCACTAGATGATTTTATCTTGGGCCTAAGATACCAAGACGGTTGCGGTGAAGTTATTAAAGCTCGTCGACTTAATAGAAAAACAATAAGGGATGATATAATTCAATGGTCTCCATCTACAACTGTAGTTTTAACTTTCAGAGGAAACATTCTCCCTGATAAAGTGTTTTGTTTTAACACTTCAATGCCAGTCTCACTATACCACCTGCCTTCTATCCAGTGCCGCCAGTGCTGTCGTTTTGGTCACGTTGCGTCTCAGTGTAGGTCACCTCCAAGATGTTATCGTTGTGCACGGGATCATAGAGGTTCTACTTGTATGATTCCCACAAACGAAGCTTCTTGTTTACTCTGTTCGGGTACACACATGGCTACATTCCCTAATTGCCCTGAACATTTGCGGCAAAAGGCCATTAAGTTGGTAATGTCGGAGGAGAACATCTCCTTTTCAGAGGCATCCCCAAGATTCCGTCCAGTCCGTAAGACATTTGCTGACGTTACAAAACCTTCCAACCCAAGCCCTACTAAACATGCCACCTCCTCTACTACTTCCTCTTTCCAGTTCCAAACACAAAAACAGGTACATATTGAACGTCGTCCATCCATCCATATTGAACGTCAACCAAATATTAGACCTAATCGTCCTGCTCCTCAAAGTTATGACATTAAAAGCCACAATTATATAACCCAAACCCCTAAAACGTTTATGCCTAATGGCTGTGCCATCTCCTCTCAAGAAGTTTCGGATTCATCCCAACGCATGCCGTCCTGTCCCTCTCCCTCCCCCAATGAAAATCTTATTGAGCTACTCCTGTCTGCCCTTCTAAATATAGCTTTCAAATTCAGCGATGCCCTTCCTCCCAAGGTCTCTTATTTATTAGAACAATTATTCCATAATTTTAAGCTCCAAAATGGCCAACAGTCTCCTACAATGGAACTGTAGGAACATCCGCCACAAAAAAAACGAAATTATCCACCTCATCAATCAACACAGCCCCCTCGTTTTTGCCATCTCGGAGACTTGGCTTAGACCTGGCTCTCCCTTCAGACTGCCGGGCTATTCCTGTCTTAGGGATGACAGGGATGATGGATGGGCTGGTTGTGCCATTCTCGTTAAAAGATCTGTAGTCTTCTCACAAATTGCTTTCCCACTCCATAATTCCTCTTTTCATATAGTTGGTGTTAGAGCCCTAAATGTATCATTCATTTCTTTATATATTCCCCATCCCAACATAAATATAATTAATGATATTCGAAGGCTTTTGATGGCAGTACCTCATCCCCTTATCATCATGGGAGATTTTAATATTCATCATACACTTTGGGGGTCAGCTTGTAATGACGCCCTTTCGACTTCCCTGCTTGACCTATTCGACGACTTGAATATTTGTCTGCTGAATGATGGGTCGCCAACAAGCAGAGTTTCCCCCGCTCAAAATCCTAGTGCAGTGGATCTAACTCTCGCTTCTCCTGCTTTATGTCCTTCTATATCTTGGTCTACTCTTCCTCTCTCTTTCGGAAGTGACCATCTGCCCTTGTTGTCAATTTGGCGTAATTCTTTCTCCCCAAGCCCTACTTCTACCCCTTTATTAAAATATAGACTATCTAAAGCTGATTGGGATACTTTTGGTCTCAAACTAGATGAACTTATTTCTTTTAATACACATACACCAAGTTCGAATTTTATAACAACTTATAATATTTTTTGCGTTGCCCTTATCACAGCAGCAGATGTATCTATCCCTACTAAAAATTCAGCATGTGGTAAAATGCCGTCCCCTCCGTGGTGGGATGCTGAATGCTCAGAAGCTGTGAAATTGCGTAACGAGGCTGAAATTACATTTGTAACAGATATGTCACAACAAAATTTTTTGACTTTTAAAAAAGTTTCTGCTAAATCGAAACGCATATTAGCTAAAAAGAAAGCTCAGGGCTGGTCAAAGTTTTGCGAATCGCTTTCTCCGCGTTCCCCATCTGCTTTGGTTTGGAGAAGGATAAAGTCCTTCCGGGGCTCCTTAAACAATTCTTTTAATTTATCCTCCAATAACATAGACATTTGGCTCCCCCAATTTATTAATAATATTGCTCCGCCTTTTGTCCCTTCTGAGGATTGTTTTCCTCCTCTTCTTCCCTCATTGGCTTCTGATAAATTTAATGATCCATTTACTTTTGAAGAGCTTTGCTGTATCCTAGATAAGCTTCACGATTCTACTCCTGGTATTGATGGCATTCCCTATTCTTTTATTATTAATTCTTCTCCAAATTCCAAAATATACTTTCTAAGCATTTTAAATCAATTCTTCCTCAATGGTATAGTACCTGATTCTTGGAAGAATCAAATAATCATTCCTATTTGCAAACCAGGAAAGGACCCCAATCTTCCTTCTTCATATAGACCAATAGCCCTCTCATCAACCCTATGCAAAATTATGGAACACCTTATAAAGAACAGATTAGAATGGATTTTAGAGAACAGAGGACATCTGGCTAAATCTCAGTTCGGCTTTAGGCGTGGCAGAAGCGTTATGGACAATCTGAGCATTATCACTACTGATATTCGCATAGCGTTCACTCGTGAAGAGCACGTCATTGGAGCTTTCCTAGACGTTAGCTCCGCTTATGATAATGTTCATCTTCCCCTACTCAGGCAGAAATTGCTACAGCTGAGTATTCCGCCGAGGATGATTAATTTCATATTTAACATTTATATGGGTCGCTCGGTTGTTTTTAATGCTCATGGCTCCGTATGCGCCTCTAGAACTGTATGGAAGGGCCTCCCGCAAGGTTCTGTACTTAGTCCAATTCTTTATAATGTGTATACAGCTGATTTAGAACATTCTGTCAATTGTTTTGGAAATGTTTTGCAATTTGCAGATGATATTGCCCTATATTCATCTTCTAAATGTCTTATCGATGCTGCAAATAAATTAAATGCTGCTTTATACTATTTAAATCAATGGCTGAATGAACATTGCCTTAGTCTCTCTATTCCTAAGTGTAAGGCTGTAATATTTTCCCGCAAGAGAAGTAATCCCTCTATTTCGATATCTGTCGATAGCGAACCTATTAGTATCGAAAATCAGGCTAAATTTCTAGGTGTGATTCTAGATAGCAAAATGACAGGTGTACCCCATTTAAAATATATTAGTGACAAGTGTGAAAAGAGCATCAATGTCCTAAGGGCTGTCTCGGGTGTCCGTTGGGGGTCCCACCCTTACAGTCAGAAACTACTGTATAATGCCATTATACGTAGTCATTTTGATTACGGTTGCTTTGTACTCGAACCATGTAATAAACTTGCACTTACTATATTAGACAAAATACAAGCCAAATCCCTTCGCATAATAACTGGTGCAATGAAATCTTCTCCTGTCAATGCCCTTCAGGTTGAGTGCTCAGACCCTCCTCTTTTCCTTCGAAGACAATACTTAAGCGATCGTTTTTTATATAAAATTCTCCAAAATGATTGTCATCCTTTATATGATAAACTTAACAATTTATCCCAATTAATTCTTAACTCCAGGTACTGGTCTAACAAAACTACCCCCCCCTTGATTAACAGTTTCCGAAAATTACAGTTTCTCCCCCCAGTATTTCGTACTAGCCCCCATATCCTCTATTTATTTGATTACGCGTCTTTGATCTTCAAACCTAATGTAATTCTAAATTTTGGTATCCATAAAAATGACGTAGATGCTAATGCACAGTTTAGTAGCATACTGTCAGAAAGTTGGAACGGTTGGATCACTATGTATACAGATGCTTCGAAAATGTCTGCAGATCACGCTGTGGGTGCGGCCGTGTGGATTCCAAAGTACAAAATAATTCTCAGTTTTAAATGCCCACCTCTAACATCTATATTCACAGGAGAAGCTATAGCAGTCCTAGAAGCTATTGATTATGTTCTTTCTCATGAACTACACAGGTGTATAATTTTTTCAGACTCTCTTAGTCTTCTTCAGGATATCCTCAAACATCCTTTCCATAAACAAGTTACTTATATAACCCTCAAAATTAGGGACTCACTTCGTCAATGTTATATTGCTGGTCTTCAAGTGGTGCTCGCTTGGATTCCTAGCCATTGCGGTATATTAGGTAACGAAACAGCTGACCAATGTGCCCGTAACGCTATAACCTCTGGAATGGTATCTCACAACAATTGTTTTCCACATGACATGTTGTGTTTGTCTACAGCTGACCTTATGTCATCATGGAGTAATTGCTGGCAGCGCAGTCGAACCGTCAAAGGCATCCGCTATGGTTCTCTTCAACCCACTATTCCTCATAAACCTTGGTTTTTCACTTTCCGGAATATAGGCAAGAAGGAAACTTCTGCAATAATTCGTTTGCGATTGGGCCATGTGTGTTCCCCGGTATTCTTGGCTAAAATACGTGTACGAGATCATTCCCTTTGCGAATGTGGACTGGATGAAGGCACTTTAGACCACATCTTTTTAAACTGCCCTAGAATACTCATCCCCATGTATGATATGTTACCCCAGAACTTTCCACGGCCGGTCAATTTAATGTTTTTACTAACTCGTGTTTTCACACCCCATATATACATTTTATGTAAATTTATTAAAGTAAATAATATTTATCTATAACTTTACACACTACTTGCTACATGTATTTATACTGACACCCTTGTTCTATCAGTATAATAACTTTATATTTATATGTAAATACAATAAGTAGTTATTGGTGCTGGCTAATTTTATCTAAATAGTAATTAATTATGTGGTCAGAGCTATCTTGCTTTGTAATTATTTTCCTTTGTTTCTTTTTTTGATATTCAACTACAGCTTTCACTATTTCTATCATTCTTCCATCTCTTTTTTGTTTTTCTCTTTCTTTCTTGCTTAACCTCTCTCATCTGTCATTGTCCAGGTAAACGGAATTTGTCTTTTGGCATCTGTATCGTCAAAAATTAATAAACACTTGACATTGGCATAATCACTGGAAAACGGTGGAGCCATTACATTAAAAAGAAGAAGAAGAAACGGAAAAGTAGGAAAGAGAATTACACACAAATACAAAGATGGAAATGGTCTCTGCTATCACACCTTATAAATTCTTTCAGTTAAATAACTTCTATTATTAAAAAAAATACCTTCAACACACTGAATGACATGACATGACTGAATGACTTGACAATGATAGTTCATCAGAGATTATTTTAGTGGCAACAAAAGCTATGTATTAGTTATTTGGAGCAGTTGTTTCCATGTATAACAAATGCTTAATTTTTTTTCAAGTACACATTTAGATATAGAAAGGCTGCAAACATTGTGAACGGGAGAGCATTGCTTTAAAAACACTAGTATTTTGAGTTTTTTATCTCTTATCCATCATTTTTAACACAAGCAAGACAATTATTAATACCATATTACTAGGTTGTAATGAGTAATACTCACCAACATAAATTTAAATATAGTAAACTTACCATTGAGCAATTTAGGCTTCACCTCTTGAACTGAACCATTTTTTTCTTTGCTCTGTAACAAAATTAATTTAAATTTTATTCATTTGCTACCAAATTCGTGATGGCCTCGAAGTTTAGGCACGCGGTCGAGAATCTCGACGATCGCGGGTTCAAACCCCAGGCACACACCTCTGACTTTTCGAAGTTATGTGTGTATTTACATTAAATCATCACATACTTTAACGGTGAAGGAAAACATCGTGATAAAACCTGCACACCTAAAAGTTCTTAGGAATTTCTTGGGTGTGCTTGCTGTGTGGTTGTCCGCCAACCCGCACTAGGCCAGCGTGGTGGACTAAGGCCTAAACCCTCTCAGTTGTAGAGGAGGCCCGTGCCCAGCAGTGGGACATTAATGGGCTGATGATGTACATATATTATGTAAATTTAATAAATTGTTACAAATAACCGGTTCTGTCAATTGGAGCTGAACTTTTCAAAATATTGTTAGTTATGAGAAATAAATTTATTTACACTATATTCTGAATTCACTTCTTCATTGTTTACATTTTCAACCTGACCAGTTATTTTAATGGCTTAAATTAGTGAGTAAGACTACAAGACCTGGGATAAGGGAAAAAGGGTCTATGTGAGACATTAAGATCTGGCAGAGTTTTAAAAGAAAATTCTGTATAGTAGCTCAATTCTTTTAGAAATAGACATACAAGGTAACTGATAAAGCTCCCATTTATGTGGGGCTGAGCATAGCTGGCAAATGTTAAGCAAAATAGAATAAAATGGTAAAATATATATGAAAAGGTCAATATAATGTGTCTTTAACAGCCACAGTGAAGTTGATTTGAATGTGTTAATGAAATGGGAGGTTGTGAGCTCTTTCTCTATACTAAGAGAAATGTTAATAAATAAATACACCTAACAGTCACATACATAATTCGGACCCCACACTAAGATACAAGTCTTGTGTCATGGGTATCAGTTTAATTAAATTAATAAAATAAAATATGCAAATCAATATTAACCACAAATTATTGTGCCGTAAATGTTAATACAAAATAAAGCCTAATTTTTCCTCCACACTTCATCATTTAATTCACAGTTACTAATGATTTGTCAATAAACAAATATTTATTTACCTGCTTTGAGAACAACTTTGGGTTTTTCAATTTGAAACTATACCAATAAACAACCTTAAAGGTTTCCTCCAATATTCTTCATATATTGACCAAATTCTTAATGTTTACAAAGGTTTATTTTTAATGTTTGTCTGGGTAGAGGAATATTTGCTTTTATAAATTAAGGTTTATTGTATGAATGGATTGCATATCACTTGAAATTGTGTGTGAGATACCTGAGATATTATGAATTTCACTACTTTTAGAATTATTGTTGAGTGGATATTCTTATTATTTAATTATTTTAGACTTACACAAATAAGATTCTATTTTGTCTTACTAATATTATAAATTGTTAAAAAGAGTTTAGAATAATTCACTCATAGATATTTCTTTTGTGTAATATTCTTCTACTTAATTATTTAAGATTACATCTTAGTAATAACCTATACACATGCATTTATATACAACTTAATATAAAATGAAAAAAATAACATCTATGCATTTAAGACACATGAAGAATCACTGTGTGCTGAAACTCAAATTAAATAACTACAATAATCCTTTCTAATGTTAATTCAACCATATTTATAATCAGATTTTAATAAATGTAATATGTTTCATGATGCAGATTGAAAAAAAATAGTATATTTTTTTTAAATTCAGATAAATTCCCTTACCAAACATTTGATTTTGGTCTTATGGTGAGTGTCAACATGATAATGTGAGAAACATAACTTATTATCAAGAATTTGGCTCTAAACAAGTAATGAAAATACAACACGATTTCTGATTCATTAAATATTGTATGACAAAACAAAACAACTTCGATTAGGTAATATTTATCTAACCTAATTGTAAAAAATATTGATATGAACTTGAACACCTTTCATCATTACTGTTTGTTGGCAATGTGTCTGTTTAATGTGAATGTAATGTGATATGAAAACAAACGTTACCCCGGGCGATACGTTGATGTAGCTTTTGAAATTCTGGACCAACTTTTTCTCATTCATTGTAGTCAAAAGAATCACACGCGACGTTGACCCACTTTGCACGTTAACAATTTGTTATATTTACTTATAGACGATTATAAAGCCCTACATGAGTTTTAAAGGAAGGTGATAATTATTTAAAATAGAAAAAATCCACATGATTCGCCTCTTAATCACGTATATTTGATAACAATCATCCACCAAAGCACTGCACTATCTACGTACGTATTGCTCTCACACACGGCGATACACGGTCGTTAAAATGACGATAAACAACGGTCTATACATAACTTAGTCTGTACATAATATTACAAACACTATTTTCCATGATAAAGGACAATAATGTATTAAAAAATGTATTTGACCCACAACAACACGCAAGCGAACAAATCAACGAACGACGACAGATAACTTGGTGTTGCAAGTTTCAAAACACTTTATTGCAGTGGCATTTTGTATATTCAGTGATGTACACTACTTATTTTAGTTTAGTCGACTAAAATTTACCCTTGTGACATATAAGTATAACTTTGTCTATGGATGACTTCGATAATCTGTGAATTTCCAGAAAAAATAACGTACTTCCCATAGATTGTGCATGCCCAAAAAAATGGCGATTGTTAAATTTTTGTTGAAAATTTAAAAGCACAATCTTCAGACATATATTTAAAACGTTAAATATTTGTTGGTGTAACAGTGTAAAATAATTTTATATAATGGCTGACGCAATGGTAGAACGTAGACCGATTGCTCGATTCTTCTGTCACAGGTGTAATATTGAATTTGAAGATGTTTTACAGGTAAAAATCAATAATGTTACTAATTTCGTGATATATTAAACATATTTGAGGCTTATCCCTTTAATATTCGAGTAGAGGATTCCAGTTGTGTAAATTTTCATGGAGTTTTCACGAAAATTTTCTACGCATTATGTTTCGTTGGAGAGATTGTGTCCCAAGTGTCTGTTGGTGCAGCCGGTGCATCGTGCGGGTGACATTTCTTGGGAAACTTGATCTCGACCAAGTGTCGATGGTATTTGGCGATTTCCCGCAATTACATCACGCATGTCGCGTACTAATTACTTCTCGCAGATTGCTGATGCTCTGAGGACCGCTGTGAAACACCTGACAACTGTTTTGACTCTCTATTAGACGTTTTATTATGGCTATCTGATTAAAGATCGGATATTGTCACCATGGAAATGTGTATCTATAAACTGAAGTAAGAATATCCACAAGTATCTGCAGTTTTTGATCTAGAACACTTTAGTTTCTAGATCCTTGACTAGTTGTTTTTGATATGCATTTTGTATGTATAGAAATTTTCATATACAATAATTTTAGGGATTTTATGATGAATCAATTTAGTAGGATCTATTTTATGAGTAAGTAGTAATTTGCAATTACACACATAAACATTTCTTAGGAATGGTATTGAGAAGTTCAAGTTCTTTGACTTTCAAACTGGCATTAATGAAAAAAAAATACTTTTCAAAATTGTTATGGTTAATTAATAAAATATTAAATTTCTTTACAAATCACAACTTCTGCATACAGGAATAAGAATTTTTTAATTTTTTACCAATTTGGAGTCTAATAAAACTTCATATTTTTTTTCAGGATTACACATGCCCATATTGTGCGAGCGGTTTCATTGAACAATTGGAGAATGAGGCGGAAGGCATGGCTCTCTCCAGTGATGATTTTAGTGATGCAGACATGAGCAATCTTGACGACATGAGTAATTTAGATGAAATGAGTAACCTGGATGATTCAGATGAGGTGCACCACATAACACATGTATGATATTTTAGATTTTATTAATAACTTTGATGGTGGTAAGTTGATCTATGATAAGAGCTGAACTTGCCAATAGAAAACTTTTAAATTGAAACAATATACAGTCTAAATGGATAAATCATCATTGAAGGGACAGGTTGTTAAGTCTGATAGTTGTTATAAGCAATATACACAAGTAGTCATGAGTTTACATAGGGATTCAGCTGGTACCTTGTCATTCGGTTGTTATGACCAATCTGTTGCTATAAAGGAAGTTGTTATATTCAGTTTTGACTGTAGTTGGAAGAAATGGTACCAATATTTGTATATAGAAAGTTGAAGTCCTTCTGACAAAATTTTACCGTAATAGTATAGTGCGGATTTACAGTACACATAGATATATTAGCTGTTCATTTAAACCATTTACCATTTTATTTATTTATTTTATTTTATTTGGGAAATACACAGAACAATCACAATCAAAAATATAAAATAAAAATATTAACACAATTCAAAACAATTTCCACTTATAGATATGACCATATGATTTCATGTTTCACCAGCATTGTAATTCTGATTTGAAACGTAATAATATGTGAGGGGCATGTTTTAACACTTTGGCAAGGACAATGCTTGAAGCATTTTATTACGAATAGGTAGATAATGGTTTTTGAATCAATATGGTTATGATTTTGTAACTTGCGATGACATTTGAGAATAAGAAAGATTATAAAAGATTGTCCGTTATCCTCTGTGATTATCACACCTAGATAAGATAACATGCCACGTTAGGTACTAGAAGAATATTTATCATGTCAACTTACAAAGCTTTTCATTCATAACCATTATAAAAGTTAAAAATACTGGCTACGGCAGATTTCTTAAATTTACTTAAAATATTAAAATACAGTTTTCTTAATCTGTTGTAAGGAACCTTCATTAAAACCAATATTTTTTAAGAAATTAAAGAAGTTCATAGCAATATGAAAGCAGATGAAACTAGATCTATTATTACGTGATAAAAAGTTGATCCATTATTTTCTATGGGAAAGATGTGTGAATTTATGTAACCTTTCTAGATGTTTTACTTGAACTCAATTGTTTTGTTTAACATCTGTCTGGTTTTTATGTAATAAAATTGGCATCCATTAACAATATGACACATCATGTGTGATTTATCATGCAGCTAATAGGGAATAAATAAATATTATATACAATAAATGATTTATAACATAGAAAATTGGCAATAGACATAATGGTAAAATGTCTATAAATTATTAAAAGAAACTGAAACGAGATAACCAACACAATAAAATTCTATGTGATACTGTAGAAGGTTAGTGCAAAAATTTGCATGGCAGAAAAATGATGCATGCATGTAAAAACTACCAAAAATAGGCAAGTTTGATGAGCTAAGACATATCTCTTACAATTCCTGAATAATTCATGATATTTCCTGGCACCATATATTTACTTTTGTGTCACTGTGCCTAAAAAATATTCTTATTATCCCTTATCTAGAAGTCTATATTGTTTATTTTTTAAATAATGGCAATCTCTTATAAACTTTTCTAGGTTATTGGCAAGATCTCTGTTTAGAAATGGGCTTGATCCCTGCCAAAGACAATTTTTCTCAAGACAATGTGTGATTGGTGCATCAATTAATTTATTTAAAATCCAAAGCACATACCATTGACATAGAAACATGTTTGTGCTTATTAAATTATTGTAGGCTCAATAATAAACCTATTATACAAAACTAAAAGTGGTGGACGAAGGGCTAAACCCTCTCAGTTGTGGAGGAGGCCTGTACCTATTAGTGAGATGTTTATGGGCTGATGATGTTATACCTAAAACTCCTCATCAAGGAATTTGTTAGGTAAACTGTATTTGTGATTGATATGGATAGGGATATCGCTATCGCTCCATTATTAAAGCCGTGAGATAGCTGGATGTATATATGCTGAAATGAATTGAGTTGTTCATTCTAATTCCCCACAGTTATTTACACATGATTAAGAAAATAAATGTTTATACAGCCAAACAAAAACCTTATAAATTAAGTGCAGCGTCAGGCGATGTTATCGCTACATGCAGTTAACGCAATCATGTATTGAAAATATTTTAAAATAGCTCTAATATGTGAATTTTTGTAGAAGATAAGAACTTTAATTTTCGTTAAAAAATTTATCCGTATGTTTTTAGGGGTTTAAAAGATTTTTTTATACGATATATGTATATCCGCCAACCCGCACTAGGCCAGCGTGGTGGACTAAGGCCTAAACCCTCTCAGTTATAGAGGAGGCCCATGCCCAGCAGTGGGACGTTTATGGGCTGATGATGATATGTGTGCCAAATTTTAATGAATCCTTTTACCAGTCATGGCGCGATTCTGAAACAAATATCCAAACTTTAGCACTTAAAACTTACAAATGCGTTTATCAAATTAGTGTAACTCTTAAGCTGTATAAATAATAAGAAAATAACATGTCTTATAAATTTTTTCGCCGAACATAAATTCCTTATTAATACCGGTTAAAGTATTGTACGTGGTCGTGTGTAGAACACTTGGCTCGTTATCAGCTGGCCGCGTGTTGATAAGGAGTAAAACAAGTCGTGACGCGTCTCTTGCGATGCGTTCGCAATAACAATATTGCGTCACGGTGGCGCTTGGCTTGTGAACTTGCCTGACGTGGCTATCTGAGCTATGAGATTAATCTAAAGTGGAAAATTAATCGCATTTTAACATAGTTTTATTGTGAGTTTTTTTCCATCTATACGCACATATGTCAGCGTGGCATACATTGATTAAATTTAATTAATTGATGACAAGAACTTTCTTAATTTAAATCAAATTAAATCGATTAAAAAGGCTTTTTTCATTTTCGATGACATTATTGATCGAGTCCGTGGTATTTTTAGCGGTCTAAAAAAATCTTTTAATTTTAATGTCATGCAAACATGCATTCTAAGTATTTATTGAATAATGTATATACACTGCATTCATACTGTTATTGATGTATTTGTCAGTCGTGCCTACAATTAATCATAACAATGATATCAGACAAATACGCGGGATCGTCCCGCCACATGTCGTAGCCGGAGCTGTAAATTCGAGAAATAGAATTTCGTTTTAAATATGCTTTACTAGCGATTGGATTCCGCGTAGACCAAGAAATTTTAAAAAAAGGCCTTCCTCAAGGTCTTAGTAGTGAAAGCGTAACATACTTTCGCATATCGCAGTGAAAAAAAACCTGTGATCTAAAACAAAGACAGGTAATTGGTATGATGATTACAAACACGATGATGAAAAAAATCCCGAAAAAAAATAAAAAATATGCGTTTTCTTAGCCACCATAAATAGGAAGTCTCAGTTATCGACCAGTCTGTTTACATCAGCATAAAAACCTAAGGAATAAATTTGTGTTAATGTTTTGTAATGGTATAAAGCCTGTAAACAGACCGCGATCGAAAACTAAGGCGGTTAATTTGGGTATTTACGAAAATGTTAATTTTTTACATTATTTTTTAGATATTTTTTTTAAAGTTAGTGTGTTTGTAATCACTTTAATGATTTTATTTGCACTCCTACTATGCATCATCTCTGCATCACCCAAGGTTCGTCTGGCAGAGAATGCCAGCATTAAGTCCACCTTTACAATTATGTCTTTAATTGTATAAAGTGTAAATAAAGTAAATTAAGTTTACATCCTGTAAAATATCAGTTTAAATATACAATCTGGAATGGCAGTGTCTATTAGCGCAGCTACATTGAGATAACAATGTAACGGAAATAGTCCGATTCGAAGAAACTATTGCGTGTATTTGTGACGTAAACTATATATAGACTACAATAGGTCAGGTATCAACGACCAAAACAATTGTTTTGCTATCAACTAATATTTTTTTTCCGTCTCACTGTTGTGGGAAAACCCCTTATACGCTACAATACGCGTGTTTTGGTGTGGGATTGAAATTGTACGTGTATTTTTATGCGTTGTATTTTTGTATGTTAACGTGTTGTTGACGAGTGTGGCTTTGTATATCTTTCTAGAGCATAGCGCGTGGGTTGTAATTCCTTTTCCACGGCCCGCATCGCACAATCAATATAAATTGGCTTTTGTATTGTGCAGAAAAATGAGAGTTCAACCTTGAATCCATTGGCACACAACGGTATAGAAATTTGGCTATGTCCAACGGTTGTGTTAAACTGTGCGCTTTTTTAATTAAAATATTGGTATATATCAACATTTAGGAATTGTGTATCGTTAGGTATCCACAGTGGGTTGACGCATTGGCAGTACTTCCATAGAAGCCCAAAAGCGTTACACGTTAATTGTGTAGTGTCTAGTTTATACTTGTTTATTGTGGGGATATTCCCATTTACATATATATATCAAATTGCGTTTGTTAAAAAAATATTTAAAGCTGGGCTTTTGGGCTTCTGTGGAAGTAGCGCTACTGGGTATACGTCATCAGCCCGTCTGTCGCAGTAATCAATGACCCAAACTTTATTATTTGAGACACGCTTTGCTAAGTGAACGAGACTAGTTGAATATATATTATGTAAAAATAATATCTTGAATATTTTATGGGCTTATATTGTAAATGGCATTAACTTGACGTATAGAATTGGTATTATGCAGGCAACTGATAAGGAAACCATTTGAGTTATTAAATAAATATAATATTCTGCTGACCTCATTTGGGGTTGTACACTAATCACGTGATGTTTTTATACATTTTTTAACCCTCCTGTCCCCCTTTGGGATATATGGTGAGGTTTAAGACTAACCCGCCTCCCCACCCAAAATCACGTGTATTTTTTTAGTATCTTACGCGGGATCCACAAATATTCGTTTCAAGTCTCGGTTTTGTGAGTCTAAGTCTTTTTAGCCCCGATACCGGCGACATAAGGCTATGTGTTAAAACGCTTTATGAAACTGTTGAATATGTGTTTTTTTTTTCATGTTTATAAATCTCTAGTAAGGTCAAGGTCAGGCATATCGACGTGTATTTATGTTTATCAAATAACCACGACTGCGGTTGATAAGTGAACGGGCATGAAAATATTGTTGACCGCAACACGATTGTAATATGATAAATGTCTAGTCATTTTTTTGAAATGTGACTGACTTGAAATAAGTGCGTTTGTATAATGAATCAAAGACTGGAAGAGAGCACAATTTTTTTTGTGTTACCATCTGGCAGAGGAGCTAGGGGCTTAATAGCAAGATATTTAGAGATTTAGATCAAGGAATATTAGTTCACATATTACGTTAAATCTTTGTTTTCCAACTTCTCCTTTATATTGTCTTTCTGATTAACTTCGTTGCCGGATTATGACAAATTTGGTCCCCTTATATTCACTGAGCTTTAATGCTCGGCGTCGATACTGTGCGTGCCGCTGTTGATCCTGGAGCACAGGAGTAGGGCCAAAAAAATACGTAAAAAAACATTAAAGAGTAAATTCTACATCACATGGAAATAAGAGAATGTGGAATCTATGTCAGCTTACATACTACACAAGGCTAGGCACGGGTTTTCCAAATTATTGAGAGGGATTAGGCCTTAGTCCACACTGCGGGTTGATGAACATGACAATAGAAAATTTTGTTACTATTACTTCTATCAGCATAATGAGTTTTTTGATAGTCAGCGAAAGGAAATGTTTTAAATGCTTACTCTTTTATACATGAAATAGGTCGCCGAATGCAAATTGACTAGTTTTGTTTTTAGTTAATATCTTGGCTCGGAATCAATAAAACTTGTGTACTAATAGAATTTATGATTGCTTTGTTAGAGAGCAAAATAACTTTTTACAACAAGATTGCTTTAAAAATTTGAATTTTTTATACCGGTAGAAAAAGCGAACTCAGTCTTTTGAATACATTTAAAAATTCTTATACCAGTAACCATTAGTATTGCTAGATCCTAATTTACATGCCACACCAATAGTAATAATAGTTAGAAAACAATAGCGAGATTAGTTTAGTAGAGTAATTGTATTTATTTTATGTAATTGTTATGTTTCAGGGCCCTCCGCCAATGTTGAACGACTTAGCCTTCCTCATGTCGGGCGGTAGATTTCGGTAAGACATCTTGTTTAACAAAATTAAAAAATAAATTAACCTTAGTTCCAACAGTATATTAAAATAAACGTATAACAGACATTAGACGCAGTGATACAAAGAACAAAATTAAAATTTTGAGATAATTTTCTATTCCTAAAAATTTGTATAACAATCGACAAACGAGCGTTTTATATATGTACTGGAGGCCTTATATAATCCATAAAAAAACTTATTTACTGACGAAATTATTTACCAAAAACTATTATAAAAAATATATATACACAGTACACACGTATGCGAAGGCAAAAGGATAATAACATAGTTGTACGTTAGGATATTTATTTCCTGTTTTTACCTGGACGGAATGATTTAACACTATAATATCATACAATAATCATTAGCCGTATGACATGCGTTACTATTTAAATATTTCCAATTAAACCTATGAATATTTAATATCAATGAATCAGCTCTCTTCGCTGTATATATTGAGAAAGTTTTGCTGAGTGCATGAGGAATGGCGTGGCGAAAGATCATTGTGAGTTGAAGGATGATGTGGTGACTAAGATGGATGAGAAAGAGGCATGCTAGGGTGGATTTGTAATCTGGATAAGATGGATGAAAAACGAGTTACGAAACGAATATGTCAATTTGAATATAAAGGAGACTGTGGAGAATATACAAAGGTCAAATTTATGATATTCGCCGTAAAGGGCAGTTTCTTCACACAACTCAGCATGTTGAAGGTCAATGGATGTTTATAGTAAATGGAATGTATCAGGAGCGTAGTTTAGCATACGGTAATCTATTGATTATTCCATAAGAGTAGGCAGAAGCTTCTGGAATACAGGTGCGAATGATTGTGTGGATGACCATATTTGTACTAGCACGACCAAGTGAAAACTTGATGCCGTCCAAATATAGCGTCGTGTGGCGAGGAACTGCCATCTCTCGACGCAAGACATGATGGCCTATTGAGATACTACATTACATAAAACAATTTCTTTCTTCATATCAAATGGGGAGGCCCATGTCTGGCAGTGGTTCATGTGGTTGATGATGATGATGTAAAATAATGTGTAGTTTGATCCACTATAATGGTCAGTTTGTTGACAACTCCTTCTTTCTTCTGATTAATTTCGTGGCGAGATCATGACAAAAAGTTTTCCCTTAGTTTCGCTAAGCTTCAGTGCTCGGCGTCAATACTGTGCTGTTGATCCTGGAGCACAGGAGTTGCAGCGGCGGGTGTGTGGTGGGATAGGTCAGTTTGTTGAGTAAATGTGTTGTATTGTTTCCAGCGGG
The DNA here is from genome assembly GCA_907164795.1 of Hemaris fuciformis. Lineage (NCBI taxonomy): Eukaryota > Metazoa > Arthropoda > Insecta > Lepidoptera > Sphingidae > Hemaris > Hemaris fuciformis. The sequence goes on from OU015447.1 coordinate 1,829,690, forward strand.
CAAGGCGGTCGTCGTGAAACGTTGATGGAACAGTTGGTGTGGATGATCGGGGGCGCGCGGCCCGGCTCGGGCGCGGTCACTGCGGGAGCGCCCTTCGTGCTCGTTGGAGCGCCCGGGGACTACGTGTTCGGGGGAGAAGGTACATAACCACCACAGTAAACTTAACAATTATTAGAAAAAAGAAAGAGAACAGACAAAACCTAAGAATCCAAGAAAATATCCAAGAGGATATTTTTGTCTTTTTTGGGTTTGCAGTCTAGATAAATATCAGAAATCGTGCACATTTCCTACTCGATTTGTATTTTACTTTTTTATTGGAAGTCTGAAAATTGAAACGAATAATAGGGGAGGTAATTCAGAAGTCTATCAAAGAAAATTGACTAAAGCAAATAACATAGGAATTGACAATAAACGTCGCAATATCGTGATAAAGTAATATAACAAATACATACTCTTGTATCGAAACTAAAGCCTCAGTTGGTTCATTACCTCGACAAGGTTTGAACTTATATCATAACAATGCAGGTAGCCTTGCGTGTTCCCACTGAGCTACGGGTCCCTTAAAGTTGGTAAGCTCCGCTGGACCATGAAGGCAGAGATGAGCACAGCCGGTGCCCCAAAAAGGTTAGCCTTTGGTTCTTGTCACAATTGGAGATACCTCACCAAGCATGTTTAATAGCTGGGTCAATTTTTAATGGTTCTTCATTTAAGACTGGTGTAATAAGAGCCGTGGTTAATACAGGTTGTTGTACGTTTCCAGGTCTGGATGCGGTGGTGACACAGTTGCTGGGCCAGCTAGAGAACGCCGGGCCGCCGCCCCTGCCACGAGAACACATTGCAGCCCTACCCAGTCAGCAGATCACAGCAGAACAGACCGCTGCCAACGCAGCATGTTCAGTCTGCTGGGAAAACTTTCAGTTAGGTATGGTTGCCTTACTTTTTAATATAACTGAGAAGTGAATAAGCAGCAGAGACTCACAAGAGTTTCTCAAGTTTTAGTCCCGCCAGTTGAATTAATTCGGTCAATTAAAAGGAACAGGACAATAAAAGAATAGGAATAATTGAAAGGATGATAAACGTCTCTGTGCATGGTTAAGGCAGTGGCGGTACATAGAAACCCAAAAGTGTTACACTTTAATTGTGCAATGTTTAGTTTATAATTGTTTATTATGGGGTCAGGATATTCTTATTATTATGATAAAATGCTTTTGTTAAATAAAGATTTAAAGCTTAAAGATTTTTATTCGGAATTTTGTAAGGCATGTTGGGCTTTTGGGCTTCAATGGAAGTACCGCCACTGAAACATATAATTTTTGTTTATTATGTTGTATAGGTTATAAAAAATAATTCGAAAAGCAAATGTTAATTACACATTAATTTCCTTTACAATTAAATGTTGATTCCAGACGAGACAGTCTCTCGGTTAGAGTGCGACCACATCTTCCACTCGTCGTGCATCACGCCGTGGCTGCAGCTGCACGCGACGTGTCCCATCTGCCGGCGCTCGCTGCTGCCCGACGAGCCGGCCGCCACCACGCCCGCCACAGACTCCTCGGCGCCGCCAGCCTCCGCCCCCGCCGCGCCCAGCCCCGCCCCCGCACCCGCCGCACCCCCAGAGGGCACCACCGCCCCCGCCACACCCGCCCCCGCGCCAGTCACCTCCTCACAAGACTTGCCGCGCATGCCCGCCGCCATCACCATCAACACACCCAGTTAGTATATGTGTCCTCTTGTATGTCAGTCTATCAGTGACAAGGACTGCCTCGTGGTCTCGCGGTACATGTGCCGAGCGATCTAGAGGTCCTGGGTTCGATTCCCGGGTCGGGCAAAGTGTTATTGGGTTTTTCCATTAGGAAATTCTCAGTAGCAGCACGGAGTCTGGAATTGTGCCCGTAAAACGGCAATAGGCTCGCCCCCTATTACTTGGGACTGATACATACCTGGCGAAATGTGGGTGCAGAAATACACCTCTGCCTACCCCTTCGGGGAATACAGGCGTGAGTTTATGTATGTGATTTTAATTAGTATGTATAGAGAAAGGTCACTGGTGGGATTGTTTTGTTTGATGCTAACAGCTTAGGGAATTTGTTGCTAACACCAGTTGGTTAAAAAATGACGTCCTATTAAAACACACACAGCGTGATGGACTAATGCCTACACCCATGCCCAGCAGTGGGGCATATATGTCTTGATAAAGAGATACACACTGGATAAACGGGTATGATGACTGATGGTATATATGATATTCTAGATACAGTGTAAACTATATAACGACACTGAAGGGACCATACATTTTATGGCGTTATAGAGAGTTGTCATAAAATGGAGAGAAGAAAATCATTAAATGGAACGCAAGCTAAACCAATCAAAGCCCAAGTGATTTCGATGTTACATGGAGTTTACACTGTATATCATTATATATCTTTTTTTATTGTGATGGAAAAAGTTACCCCATTCAATCTGATGGTAATTGCAATGTGGTCTGTATCAAGTGGTAAGCAATAATAACATTTTTCTCTCATGGTTCCCACAATTTAACTCAAAAAGTAGTTAACTATCTGGATTAATAGTCAGATTGAAATTAAAAATAGTAATATTAAATTTTATATTACTAAACAGTTTTATAATTAGATGAGCACTAACACATAGTAAAATGTATGGTTGCGTAAAAGCTAAGTGCATGCGTAATGAGAGAGCAGTGTTTCGCATCCCAGTGTCGTTCTCGCACCTGGTGGTGCGTCGCGCGGCGCGGGGCGGCGCTGGCGGTGCGGGGGGTGCGGGGGGCGCGGCGGGGGGTGCGGCGGGCGCGGGCTCCGGCGCGGCGGCGCGGGACTCCAGCTCCAGCTCGTCGGGCGCGGGCACCGCGTCCCCCGCAGTGTCGAGCGGCTCGTCGGTGACGGCGAGCGGTGTGTGGGCCCCGCTGCCGCGCACAGACTCCACCACCAACTCCACCACGTCGCTGTCGAGCGACCGCGACCGCCAGTACAACATGGACATTGACTTCGACTAGAACCAACCACAGTTCGTTTCGTACCTACGTCGTATCAAATGATATTTTTTTATGATCGCACCGCGACCGCGACCGTTGTCCGTGTGTTATGTATAAAGATATATAGTCGATATTGAATGGAGTCGTTTAGGATATAGTGCGTCATGTAAACGAACAGTTACAGTTGCGTGCCTTTCATTTATATTGCAAAAGATTAGTGTAATGTGGGCGCGGCGCGTGCGCACGTCGGGCCGCGTCGACTGTACCTAGTTACTAATGTTAATTATTATTATCGTGGTACATGCGCGTTCGATTATCGACTGCATTCAAAATTGTGTGTAAAAATTTTAAGTCATTGATTATTTTGTCACCATATAAATTAATTTCTTATTAAAAATGTTTTCTTGTGTAAATTTTGTAAATATGCATTGTAAGGTAGGGCTTTGTTGCGGTTAGAATATGATAATATAGAATTATTACTGAATAGTATATCACATTGAAAAATGATTCGGAATGATTCTAGCTCAACACGGGGTACTCCACAGTGATTGTGGCCGAGGGAGGTAACAACTATTTAATTATTTATGAAGTATGGAGAGTTTTGAGGAAAACTAAAAATACAAAATGTAAACCACTGCAGGCGTTTGTATATAATAAATGAATTTGGAATCAAGCTATTTTTCACTATAACTTAGTTTTATTTACACCTAAACCATCTATTGGTTGGGAAAGTGATGTGCGAATTACAATGTAATAAAAAGGTAAGTTAGTAGTTTGTTGGGCATACAATAATAAAAAGTCTAATAATATGTATGCAGTTATATATAATGTGATTGTTTTAGATTAAAACCTGCTTTTTGTAAATTCTTGGTATCATGGCGTAATCTTTTGAACAGCGCCATCTAGCAGCGTTTGTATCATAATAAAATATTTTATATTATTTGCACTACCCGACTAGGTAAAAAATTGTTGGACCAAGTGGACCATCCTGCATTTTGGCGGTAATGGCGCCATTGGGGGATAGATGGCGTTAGTGCCACGAGTAACATTAGCTCCGTGTAATAAAAAGTTTTAAAATAGTAAGTTATTGTTTTTGCGGTATTTAAGAATAGATTTTACTTTGTTTTGTATTAGAGAATAAGTGGTACCTAATTGGTTAATTGTTATAAGTTTACTCGTGAGCAAATACGATAGACTCATACTATTATATCGATACAATGGGACCCCTCGATACAGGCTTGCCTAGTGAGGGGACCATTTTAGACTGTTACTTGTGGGTCAATAATTAATTGCATACGTTATCATTGTATACTTTTTACTACTTGTATATCCTGTACGTGTGTAATTGTATTAAAATAAATAAACTTCAGTACAAATATTTCCTTCTTAAATGTTAGAAAAAAAATCAAAATTGTTAAGTAAATTTGCTTGCTTTCCGATTGAGTTTATTTTATTAAAGGACCAATAAGTATGAAGATTAAAGAAGTTTTTTTTTCTAGTTGATGAAGAGATGAGAAAAATTTCTGCAACTCATACCTCCAACTCCAATGATATTGACATGACATGTGAACCTGATGCTATAATGCGATGATAATCTGGAGGATTATTTGACAAAAGGATGAAGTTAAGGGACTTCTTTGAACATCAGATATATAAAATAAATAGAAATCATTATACATGCCAAAGTTGTTTTTATTTGAATGTCCTTTTTACACACTTTTCACAAGTATGTGCCGCACGGCACTACTCGAAACTAACTCTTGTTCGCACGAACAAGACGTACTGGGTTCGATTCCCGGGTCGGGAAAGTGTTATTGGGTTTTCCATTTGGAAATTCTCAGCAGCACGGAGTCTGTAAATGTGCCCGAAAAACGGCACTAGGTTTGCCCCCTATTACATGGGACTGATACATACCTGGAGAAATGTGGGTGCAGAAATGTAGCTCTGCCTACCCCTTCGGGGAATACAGGCGTGAGGTTATGTATGTATGTATACTTAGATCTAATATATCCAAGACTTAAAAACTATTAACGAAAAGTAAAAACGTTAACATAAAAAGCGTAGTCCTTTTATAGTATAAAATACTCATTTCTAAATCAATCTTGTTATTCCATACAATCTACACCATCATTCGCATCGCTCGCATTTACGTCTGAAGCAGCTCTTATGCCATGCATTGGTTCAGGTAGGATTTTAACCAATAACTGGAATTTATCCTTGCATATTTTCGAAGTTATTTGCGAAACGTCTCAGAATCGCAGCGCGCTAAAGAATGTTATAATACGAGGTAACACGCGATTAACAAAAGGTTTGGTGTAATTTTGGAAAGTGGTCCGTCTGGCGGGCGGCTGCGGTTCACAGGTAGATAATTGGCGGCAGATGCGTCCGCGTGCTATCGTTTGTGTTTATTCAACAGCCATAAATCTTCGTAGGCGCACGTGTTTATTAAATACGATTATTCGATGCATAGACATGTTAGCACCTGTTTACGTTATCACTGGCGCAGCTTGTGTGCCCATTTGTATACTTAACAGGCTTAATAAATAACAGGAATATATTTCGAACGTCTGGGTGCTGTTTATGAAATTTTCTTATTTGTATTGGTATTAGACAGTGCGGTAGATTAGTATGGGAGGTTTTTTAAGCGTTAATAAAAAAGGTATCGGACTACATGCCGTGTAGGGTGTGTGAATGAAAGGTTCTGCGTTCGATTTCTGGAGTCGGCCAGAGATATTAAGATTTGTTGTCATATTTTATTTATTAGCATTAGTAGTCCTGCGAATATGCCCTTTAAACGGCAATAGGCTCGCACTTTCGCTTCCCTACAGTTGAACTGTAGGGGGAGTCCGGGAGGGTTTAGCAGGGAGGAGACAATAGCCACTGATCATAGCATCTCTGTATACCTAGATATTGCGACGTTACCACACTTCTTACAGCCCATAGGCGCCTCCCACCTTGCTCACGAGGCGATGTTGCGATCAGCAGTTTCGTTTTTGAGTTACAAGTGAAAATACGTTTTTGTGCCTGGTAAGTTATTTTTTTCAATTTTCGATATTTGATTACTGTTGCTTACTGTTTATAGATTCCAGCATGTCATGAATACACATCCTTAGTGTAATTATCCTTGTAACCATTACGACAGACAGTTTTTACTTAAATATTATAGTTTTTTTTGTAAATTGAATAACAGACAGCTTGGCGTGGGGTGGGAGACATTACCATGGCGACGGGAGGAGACTTTACCCAGGGTAATCTCTCCCTCTGTATGAATAATTGGATGGTTATTACCCAGGCAGAACGGTTACGATCGGTATTGTAATATACCCGGATTGTGAGCACAATCATGTCGCAGGCTTTTAGCCAATCAAATATTTTGGGTGGTTTTCGAAAAACTGGGATACATCCCTGGTATATAGCCCGGACATCTTTACAGATGAAGACTTTTTATGTTCCGTAGTAACAGACAGAAAAATGGTTGGTGAACTTCCAGAGCAAGATGTTTCTTCGATTGCTTTACCCTCAGTAACTGCAGCACTACCTTCAGATGTGACCACGATCGAGTTAACTACATCGTCTACTTTACAACGTCAGTCAGCCTTCAACATCACCGTCAGTGTTTATGAATGAAACTGCGGAGTCTAGAGCGAGCTCACCATCAATTTTTGACTCAGGAATCTGAGCCAGCAATTGCAATAATAAGACAATCAGCAGAGTTAGCTTCTACGTCTCAAGATCTGTATAGGACAACGGTAGATTCTGATTCACGACAAAAACCAAAAATAGTTTTACCACAAACGATTCGTCCATTTCCAAAAGCTTCTCCCAGAAAATATCTCCGTTGTGGTAGACAGCCCGGAAAAACTAAAATTTTAACGAAAACGCCAGAAAAGCAAAACCAAGATGAGAATCGAGATGAAAACGCACCAAAAAAAAAAAAAAATTAACCGAAACAAAAAGGTAAAGCAAAGAAAAAGACAGTAAAAAGACAAGTTTAACAAATGATAAAAGTTTATAAACACTCAGTGTTGTAAATGAAACTACTTATTTTAAGAAATATAATATGTGATAGGTACTTACTTAATTCCTCACTACCTGTATGCCAAAGATACTCAAAGTATGTACCTCGTGTTCTCATTTACTACGTAGTATTGTGCCATGTTTTTTTTTTATTAAATTTCTTTATTTAATTATGATTTGTTATTTTTATTTTGCCTAGTTTTAAACCCGGGTAAAATCTCCCTTCTTGGGGGGTCAAGTCTCCCACCCAGGCGGGAGATATTAGCCAAATCTCACTTCGGTATAAATCGTTAATTACTCATAAAGTATTAATGATTTATAAAACTTTCTTAAGAAAAAATATAGCTTAATAATGCAGCTTAGGGTACGATGTGTAAAAAATGATTTTTTGTAAATATAAAGCGATTTATGAGCATTTTAGTCGAAGGCGGGTCAACTCTCCCGGACTCCTACTCTCTTTGCGTATTTCAAAGTGTACGTCAACTATTTACCTATTCTGAATACAATTCTACGTAAACATTCACAAATTGGCTTTGATCTTAATTTTGTTAACCATCGTAGATCTGACCGGATCTGCAACATCGAATATCGTCGTACAAAAATCGCACATCAACATTACACATACCTGAGTCCCAAACTGTACAACAAGATTAATTGTGTATTGAATATCTATCCACTCGTACTACATAAATGCAAAATTAAATGCGTCGAATGGCTCCAGTCTTTAACCTATGAAGAAACAGAAGACTTAATATATACTTAATTATTGTACATACATCCACACACACACTCACACATACACACACACACACACACATTCTCTTACACTTACATACCTAATTAGTATCTAAGCAATTTGTAGTTATTTATGTTCTATTGTTCTAAATGTTATTCCAATCCAATCCAATCCATCAGCCAATCGAAGTCCACTGCTGGACATAGGCCTCTCCCAATGATTTCCACAGGGACCTGTTGGAAGCAGCCTGCTAAATGTTATTATTTTACTTTAATTAATTGTACAACTTTTCTCTTTTTCTCACATACCTATTTAGTATTTAAATTTATAATTCGATTTTGTTTTACTAAATGTTTTTATGTTATTAATTGTATTTCGATTATGTTATTCTAAAAATTATTATGTTATTAATCGTACAATATGTCCTTAATATTTGTTATTTTGTTTTGGATTCGTTTTTGTGAACTAGAACGGTGCTTGATGTCTGCGACACAGTTACAATACTCTTGCAGGCGTCAACGCTTATTCTAACTTTTCTTGTTTCTGAATTTTCTTGTTGTTATTTTAAATATTATAAATAAATAAATAAATAAACTTTAGTGTAGAACTACACCTTCAACTACGTTCCTGGATGCAGGGGTTAGAGAAAATAGATGAATGTAGGAATAATATGGCTTCGATCATTTTAGTCGTACTTACAGCGACACCATGCAACGGTTAACCTTACGAGACTTCGAAAGACAAGATTTATTAATATATTTGATAATAAATATGTACCTACTCTACCTAGATACAACAGTATTTATCAAGTACAGTTATGAGTAGTGTGCCTTGAGATTTGGACATGCGGTCGAGAATCGCGACGGTTGCAGGTTCTAACCACAGACACACGCTGACTTCGAAGTTATGAGTGTATGCACAATGAACCATCACTTACTTTAACGGTGAAGGAAAACATCGTGAGGAAACCTGCTAACCTAAAAATTCTCAGAAACTTAGGTGTGTAGTCCACTAAACCGCACTAGGCTAGCGTGGTGGATTAAGGCTTAAACCTTTCAGTTGCAGAGGAGGCTCGAGCCCAGCAAGTGGGACGTATACAGGCTGATAATGATGAAGTATAATTTGTTCACAATGACTTAAATATATTCAAAAGCCTCAGTTTTGAACCGTTTAAAATCACATAAAGGTTTGGTAAATAAATGCTTGCAAAGCACGTACTCTGGCAGGTGAAGGCGAACACGGCCGATGATGCGCCGCCACTCGTTACTATTCCTTTTATCGCATGCATTATTTGGACAAACATACAATAGTGTATTTAACTACAAACGGCCCTCAATATCCTTGCAACATTTATTGTTTTTATACATCCGTAGTAAATACTCGATGTGAATAATAAACTGGACGCTCATTGATACAACTTCAATTCAAGTATTTTATATGTATGGCGTGGTTGGTAAATGACTTGGTTTGCTGATTTCGATGGTCGTGATCAATTTCGTTGGCTAATATAATTGCGTATTAAATCTTGTGTTGTATTAAATACATACTTGGCGTCTAGTAAAGAGAAATAATTCCCGGTTTTAGGTACAGTCTGCGTCATATCAATATGACGATTATCGGGAGCCTATATACATATGTACATAATCTACCTGTATTCCCCGACAGAGTAGGCAGAGGTGCATTTATTTTTAGTCGGTATGCTGGCGTAGGATTTTTGTTAGGGGCCCAACTCAGCTAAGCGGACAACTGCTCTGCGCGCCGGGTTGGAAGGTCAGAGACGCCGACATACCCCTGACCGGCCTCCCCCAAGGTTCCGAAAGACGAGCTTAAGGCGCTTTCCTCTCGCTAAAAAAAGACGTTTATGCACCCACATTTCGCCAGCCATGTATCAGAACCACGTAATAGAGGGCGAGCCTACTCCGTGCTGCTACTGAGAAATTCCTAATGGAAAACACTATAACACTTTCCCACTCGGGAATCACACCCGGGATCCTCAGATCGGATGGCATATACTCTGCCACAATAACACGACGCAGTTAAGAGTCCAGAGTCTAATAAATTGGGTGGTACAATAATTGTATCATCAGCCCAAGAAAGGAGCTGTGGATATAAGTATATATATACGTATATTATTGTAGTTTAGTTTAAAAAATAGTCTGTAACAGTATTTGGCGTTATATTTATTTCGTTATCAAAAGCGATTCACAAATAAAAGGGTAGAGGCGTACTTAATGAAGTAATAACTACAATAATTATGAAATTCGTTTTAATTTATGGGTGACACTTTTTTAATAAATATATTACGTTTCCGCACTAAACTCCTCGCTTATATAAATACATACGAGTACTGTATTTAGGTATAAAACATGCGACAGTGATTTAGCCACGTTCACCTTTCATTTCCACCCTCACTAGCCCCTGTCGGAAAGTCCCGTCAGTTAGGGTTGATCAATTACCTAGACCGATCTATTTTTAGGTTTCATCCCCTCACACTCCGTCTACTGATTAGGTAGCATGTCGCGTCTATAGCCCACCTCGCATCGTGCTTTAGGTATAATTTTCCAGTTGTTAATTTAATAATTATTAAGACATTAGGCAGACTCAAAAGATTTTACCAAGTTATTAAAACTGGTAAAATGAGCGGTTAGTTTTAATCATTGCTTAAGTTTAATGCAAATGCAATTTGGGGTGTTCTTAAGTTTTGTTATTTAGTTTTGGTGCTCTCGTGACATACGAGTATGTAGATTGTAGGTACACGTGCAGCGATCGAGTAGTAACGGGTTCGATAGTCTCAGACACGGAGGAGAGAAAATTATTCTATACTTAGATTTTAGATCCACGTTACCTTTACTTAAAACCTATAAAGCGTGTATTAAGTGTCCCAGTAATTAACTGACTCTCCCGCCGCGGCGCCGATGCGGTTATTCGTCAATAAACTTGTCAAGAAATTAATTATTATCGTGTTAAGCGGATAATATGTATGTGGTTCATTAACTACAAGGTGCAAAGTTACCACGCACCACTAGCCTAAGCTTTTATGTTCATTACAGAGTAGCATATAAACTATACGGCTATTCATGTAGGTTTTAACATTCCAAACCTTTTTGCAATTTGCATCAATAAAAAAACGGTCGGTGCGTTGCTCTTGTGCGGTTCTCGCGTGCGTCCAGATATTTATTGGTCGCATATGCGTTAACAAGGCCCATCACGTGTTTGCGTATATCATATCGATGCGTATATAATTTAATTCGTTGATCGCACGCGGCGGCGCGGCGCACACAAAACGAAATAAAACTTATGTGTTTGACCCGTGGCGTCGCCGCTCGCCGCTCGCCGGTAAACAAAGCTAGCGTGACGGTGCGCGGGCGCGGGTCTGCGCGGGCGCACTGCAATTATAATAAAGGTGCGCGCGCAGCTGACTGCCGCACCTGCCGCCATCTTTAACATTTCTTAAAGTTTTTTTTCGCCATCGGTGTTATTGGCCTATTTTTTATGGCGCAAGCTGTCGGGACAGCTGACGCGCGCCCGCATTTCGTTTCTCTTTGTGCGGCTCGGAGGCCGCTGACGCCGGGATTTCTCAAGGCGATGTCTAGGATAATGAGGATAGCGCAGCTGCCGAAGGATTGAAAGGATCGAGCCAGGTGTGGGTGCTACCACGTAGACGGGGCAATTTTTTGTCACTCGCCTTTGTTGGTGAATAAGAATAAGAAGTGTCCTGTGATGCGTGGGAGTGTTTGATCTAGTTTTTATGTATAAACTATACGTGGGAACACGGAGTCGTGAGAATCAGAAGAATTTGTTACGTTTTATAATACTGTCGAGGACAAATATACGAAATGCAATAAAATATTGCAATAAATAGCATATTTTCTGAGCAAAATTACTGATTCAAATTTTAAATATATTATTAAAACAAAAATACAAAATAATTATTTGTTGTAAAATCATAATTGTCATGAGCACAATCCACCAGTTAATATAAATTCTTACTATTTACAAGTACAATATAATAAATAAACATAACTAACAAATGGACTTTATTGTAGTAAAATGTGTGACACGTGCAGCAGGCGTCTATTTACATCTCCGTTGATCTAACGAGAACACTCGATAAAGCGATTAGAATTATCACCTGTCCCACCAAACATGAAGTACGAACTTTACAACGCATATAAAGATTACGCCTTATTAATTAATACTCTGGATAACATTCACAATTTACCTCTAATGGTCAATTTTTATAAACAATTCACATTCCAAATACAAATTACCAATGAAAATAATTTATTTCTAGGCATCATTTACGAACTTAAGCCTGATTGGTCTATTATTGCGATTAATCTAGACATGTAAGTTAGGATTCTTTTCTGAAATCAGTCGAAACTTCGACTCGTAAGGCACCAAAATCATTTAGATGTGCAGGTTTCCTCAGGATGTTTTCTTTCACCGTTAAAGTAAGTGATGATTGAATAAATAGTGAAAACACACATAACTTCGAAAAGTCCGCGGTGTGTGCTTAGGGTTTGAACCCGCGACAGCCCAGATTCTCGCCCGTGTGCCTAAGCCTCGAGGTCATCACTACTTCGTCATCATTCGTCCATGTCTGGTACTTACTAATATTATCTTGCCAGTTATCGCCACATTTACCCTCAAGTGCCGGCGCAGTCACTTTGTCAGAATAAGAACAGTTAATAAAATAATCAATTCCATAAATAAAAAGCGCGGAATCAAGTGAAGACCAATCACTATATTATGTAGTTTAATTGTCCAATCAAAATATAAAATTATATTGTCCCCACGGCAAATAATTGCAATAAAATATATCGAAAGGTAATTTAGTACATGATCAAGTGAAATCACCTAATTAAAGTTCGATCGTATAATTTAGCGATAACAGTGCACCTAAAACTTACGAACGAGCCGATGCACGACAGGGCTGGCGCATGTCAGTAAGAACCGGATTCTCGGATATATATAAAATTGTAATGTCTGTGTTATTGTATTGTAAACTATTTTTGGAAAGAGTAACAATATCTCGCTAGTACAGAGCATAGGTAGAGGGCGTTTGAGAGAACTTGTAGGCGATTTTCCGGTGTATTACTAGGATTCTCAAATGTTACCCTTAATGCCTAAAATAAGTATTAAAATAAATATTGTTCGAACGCCCTTTATTTTAAGAATAAAGTAAAGTTCTAAAAACGAGATTAAGTTATGAAGGTTAGAAGTTACGTATGACACAGGATCTTCGTAATATTAAACAACATCTTAAAGACTTGCGTACTTTGGCGCTGCTCAAAGAATCCACATCACATATTATCCAACACCGAATCTTGTAATGGTTCGCTATATATGCACATCAAAAGATTAACTCCATGCAAAACTATGAGAAAGGCCGTGTGTAACCAGGCCGACATAATTAACAGGTATGTTTGGTAAAAAAACGTACCTGCAAATGCAAATGATTGCACTTAGTGACTTTTTGCATGTTTTTTCTCAGCGACAGCCCTGTTCGGGGCAGGTCTTCGACCCAAGTGTCCAGCGAGCGGGCGCGTGGCGCGTGTTTACGGTCGCCCGTCGCCACTCCTGCGCCACCTGCCGACAGACCACCTAATTAGTCGCACAAACAATACGAGCGGGGTGCAAAAATAGATTGTGTGAGAGTGCGAATTTATTTATTTTAATATTTTTTATAGGCTACATTAAAAGTGCTGGAAGTGTATTTAAAACTAAGTAGTAATAAATAAGAGTTAGATTTAAGATGTAGATCAACGCCGTAGTTTTGACAATAATACGAGTTGCGGATTCAAGCTCGTTGATGCGGTTTTGTCATCAAAAAATATAACGTACTTAGTCGTAGCTCTTCATTCCATAACTGCAGTAGTAAACACAGTCATTAAAATCCTAAGTGGATGGAGATGTATTATGAGTAACCACGGTACATAGGGTGCGGAACCCTCCAGTCTAGGATCTGCCTGTGTATGCATATATATACAGTTTGTATCAGGTAGGCAGTAATTAAGTTAACTGAGGGTGATACTTTATTTGAACCACATTACACTATCAAATATGGCGTTGTCACTTTACCATTCCTTTAAACAATATTTTATAACAACTAGATACATTTATGAAGAAGTATATTTTACCTTGAAGCGCTAAAATATGAGTACAATATTTTGGAAAAATAACGATGGAAAAAATAGGAAAGGAAATGTTTATTAAAACAATAATAACAGTATTCTCATATTATAGCGGAAAAAACCCTTCTAATCAAACTACATAAATCAAAGCATACTAGGATTAGCGTGTCGGAACCCCATGGATCGATGGTGCAGGCCGCCAGCGGAGCACCCTTCAAGAAACTAGGTCATGTGCCCCCTGTAGCGCGCACCCCGGTTACCAGGACACAAGAGTCATTCAAGAGGTGATTTCGAACCCATTGCTAGGGGTTCGATACTGCGATTATTTTGAATTTCGAATTATCTGAATAGCGCGAAAAGAATATGTTTTACTCTTTTTAATTACTTAATTTGTAACTGTTTTGGTTGCATGTTTTCCTGGTACCTGGGGAATTGTTTAATAGTTCATTTTATTTTGTTTTATTGATGTAGATATTTTAAAGGATAATTAATATAAAAAGTCGTAATAACATGCAAACATTAGCAATTAGGTAATAATCTACTGTTTTATGAAATGAATAACGGTAATAAGCAATATTATTTAAATTTAATCATTAAAGTTATTCCAATCATATAAGGTGAAGTTAGTTATGGGTTCGAAGTAGATTCTTTGTTCATTTTTCTTCCTTATATGTTCAACGAACTTTAAATGCCCATTTTCTTTATTATTTATAAGACGCGAGTGTTTTTGTTTGTGTTGCATAGCGTGTCGGCTGCATCAAGCACATTAGCGGCCATTAGTAGCCTGTCTAATTGTATTAATCCCGTTTCACGGCATATTTCACGAGCATGGGGTAGTAACGGGGTCGACGCACCCCTGTGTATAATCTGTGGACTGGACATCAAGGATGTGAAATAACACTTGACCGACTCGAAAGGAGTAGCGCCACCTGTTGGCAACGGCTAATATTGTTTATGTTTAAGTTATTCACTTATAAAAAGCATGTTTATGGAGGCCTTTTGAACATGGAATAGTGTAACAGATAGGTATACTCGATGTTAATTGTCACATTTTTATTGTTTATGGTTTCATAAAACTTCGTACTTATGCAAAATATTACAGTTTATGTTTACTATTGAAAAAAAAAACAATTTATATATTTAACAGGCTGCATAGGATCGTAAATCCCAAACCAGTGTGTTGTGAGTTTAAAATTCTAGAAAACCAGTTCAAAGCTTTCATGCGATTGAGTAAAAACATGCAAAGAAATATGTGTTATAGATTAATAACTGTAATTTTAGGATTTCTAGTATTCGAACGTTACCAAATATACATTGCAAAGTTTAACCTTACGAAACTGCAAGGACCATTGTCGCATATTTTCGTCGCGGCGCGCGTTAAAAGTGTTGCTAATGTATAAAATTACCATCAACCCGGCGGACACTATCGGGCGCTAATCTAAACAGGTTTATCTTAGTTACGAGACTTGGAAGATTGCCTCCACCCTCGCTACTGTTAGAGGTGATATTTCTTCATGTGACTACTGATGTTCACAGGGCTATTTAAGTCGTAAGTATTGGTAGTGAATGAAGAAGCAGTGATGGCCTCAAGGTTTAGGTGCGCGGTCGAGAATTTCGGCGGTCGCAGTTTCAAACCCCAGGCACACACCTCTGACTTTTCGAAGTTATGTGTGTATTCACAATGAATTATCACTTGCTTTAACGGTGGGGGAAAACATCGTGATAAAACCTGCACACGTAAAAGTTCTTAGGAATTTCTTAGGTGTGTAGTCCGCCAATCCGCACTAGGCCAGCGTGGTGGACTAAGGCCTAAACCCTCTCAGTTGTAGAGGAGGCCCATGCCCAGCAGTGGGACGTATATGGGCTGAATGATGAAGTATTGGTAGTACTTGGTTGATCTTGCGGAACAAGTTGAGATCGAGAAGTACCCAGGACCGAATACCGATCGAGAAGTGTCATGGAGATTTTCCATTAGGAAATTTTCAGGACTATTAAACCGCATAGCCGTAGCTGAAGTGAAGTGAAGCCGTAGCTTCTCATAGCGTTTTTGACGGATTTCCGATATGAGCTATTTACTTTCACAATGTTAGTTTATTTCATTGAAATAAAATACGAAAACGATCTGAGGAATGCGGAAATGCGAACGTCAGAACAGCACGGCTGTTCAAACGAAACTGACTGTTAACCCGTGCACTGACATCTTACATATGTCCTAGTTGCATCAACTACCCTCATTACGTCACAGCTAGAAAAACACATTCCGGCGATTTGGTACAGTAAATATTTTATAAATTCAAATTACAAAATCTGAACATAATCCAAGGATTGGATTAATAGACAAACAAAATAATCAAAATTACGTACGCAACATAATTTTTTTTTTTACTGGCGCGGCAAAGTGACTCCACTGTACCTGATGGTAAGCACAGTGGAGTCCAAAAAAATAATCCCGATCAGCGAGAAACGATATGGTCACCCGCTGGTTGACACAATCATGCCGGCCTGCACAAACGCTTCAAATCGTGCTGTCAGATGTAATTTATTACGGGATTAGTGTATTTTGTGTGCATAACAGAGCTAAAACCATATTATCGCGCTCCACTTTCCTATTTGCGCAATAGAGATCAAATAATTTGATCAAATTTGTTATTTTGTTATCAGTTTTCAGATTTTGTTAATGTAAACACGATATTATTAAAAAATAAATAAATATTTTACAGCGTACAACACAAGCTATTACGCGAGATTTGTAATGCTGCGTCTACACGCTCCATTGAAGGTTTCGACTATAAACTAAACTGTGGTAGGAAGAGTTTTAAATAATGTTTAAACGCACTTTAGTGGCTCAAGTGAACGATTTTGAACATTCGGTAACAAAGAAGCGCAAATGTGTAATAGTTAACAGTTCTCCTTATTTTTTCACGACATACGTATTATAATCACTAAAGAGCAGTGGCGGTACTTCCATAGAAGCCCATAAGCCCAGCTTGTCTTACAAAATTCTGAATAATAATCATTAAGCTTTAAATCTTTATTTAAATAATAAATAATAATAAAACAAAAGCAATTTGACATATAAGTGAGAATATCCTGACCCCACAATAAACAATTATAAACTAGACATTACACAATTAACGTATTACGCTTTTGGGCTTACCGTAGTATTGGAAGTACCACCATTGCTATTTTTTTTTTTTTTTTTTTTTTTTTTTTTTTTTTTTTTTTTTTTTTTTCGGGCGGTACTTGTGAACTGTGTTGATTTTAAGTGCTCTCTGTTAATTAATTTTTTTTTAATTAGTAAATCAGATTAATTTTAAAGTGTAATGATATATATGCATAGGCTATAACACTTTTAACCTGCCGGCAGTGATTCCTCTCAATAAAACACTACAGAACATATTTTTTATTAATCATCAAAATGGAAAGTATTCAGCAGTCCATGGCACAATTAACTGATATATTCAACAAAAAATTTGCTGAATTTGAGGTAAGACAGCAGAAACTGAGCGCTCCATCCACTTCAACACTCTCCACGCTGGAAGAGGAGTTTCTCACTTTTAAAAATTTCACTTTGAATGCACTTCGCACACTGCAGACTCAAGTGGAGCTCATTTCACTTGAAAATGATCGCCTAGAGATGCACTCAAGGAGGAAAATTCTTCTGATACACGGTGTCCCTGAACAACAGAAAGAGGACACATCAGCTGCTGTTATTGAAACTGTTGTCAGTAAGTTGAAACTTATGGAGTTTAATACCTCTAACATTTCCCGGTGTCACAGAATGGGTAAAACATTTACTCCGGAGAGACCTAGGCCCATTCTTTTGAAGCTATGTGACATGAATCTACGCTCTAAGGTTTGGGCTGCGAAGACTTTGCTTAAGGGCTCAGGAATAACACTCTCCGAATTCCTGACTAAAAGACGTCATGACGTTTTTATGTCCGCACGTCAACGCTTCGGAGTAACCAGGTGCTGGACTCGTGACGGCTGCATTTACGTTCAGGCATCGGATGGGGTGCGACATCGTGTCGAAACGATGTCTGATCTGGATGCTCTTGCCAAGACGACTATGCCAGAAGATGCTACTCAAAAGAAGACACAAACCGGCAAGGACACCAAGGAGTCTTCAGCTGCAACCAGACCAAAACGTGCGGCTGCGAACAAGAAGTAGTGTTCGTTCTTGGTGTCGTTCATTGCTTCTATATTTGTTACCCATTGCAATTGTCTGTCCATTGTTGTCATTGTTCAAATTTAGTATTAACTGATGTAGAATTTAGTTTAGGATTTAGTTTTAATATTATTTTTAGTAAGTAGGTAAATGCACAAAATTTGTCTTTTTGATATTGTGACTGTTGACATTAGTAGTTGTTGTTTCTGTATAAGACTATGGAAGCTGCCATACAGCCACTCTGTCTATATGTTATTTGTTACGTTCTGTTTTTACTGTCACATTATTATTTCATTCTATTAATGTTTTAACAACTTTTTAAGATTCCTTTTATTTTAATTGCCTATTAGTGTTATAATTTGTTATTTTAATTTTTTTTTTGTATATCTTTTTATTTTATTTTATTTGATTTGTTTTAATTTACTAATATATATATATTTTTTTTTTTTCTTTTCTACATCAGTTCGTAATTCAAAATTGAATTTCTGTTGTATGGGTAAAATCTGTTTCTTAAGTGTTATTTAAGTGTTATTTTTTAAGTTTTCTCTTCGTATCAGACACCGGCAGGTTGAGTGAATGTATTTTTTATTTTTTATTTTTTTATTTTTTTTATTCTTTGTTTATTATTATTGTTTTTATCACAAGTATTATTGTTAGTGTTATATATATTATTATTATTATTATATTATATGTTTATAATATTATCTTAATGGTTGACATTTTGAATTGTAGCGATAGTAGTGACTATTTGTCTATTACTTCATCCAGTGACTGTAGTGGAAGTGAAGATAGCTTCTTGAGTATTCCTTCCCTCGCAGAAACGTTGGACTCTAATTTCTCCGATGTGCCTAAGAACCTGAATGTAGTTCACATAAATGCGCAGAGTATTCCGGCTCATTTCTCTGATATGCTGGTATCATTTGATATAAAAAACATCCATGCTATATTAGTCTCCGAGTCTTGGCTTAAACCTTCTCTTCCTTCTATCTCGTATTCCTTACCCGGCTTCAACCTAATTCGCAATGATAGGATCGGCAAAGGCGGCGGTGGAGTTGCCATATACCTACGCTCCCACATACCTTATACTATCGTTAGCGCCTCCGACCAATTACCCTTGCCGAATGTTGGCGAGCATTTGTTCGTTGAAGTCGGTTTAACACATGCTAAAATCTTACTTGGAGTCTTTTATAGCCCATCTCTTCACATTAACTATTTTTCTTCTTTTGAAAAGGTCTTGGAAGACCTACTTCCTTGCTATGAGCACACCATAATTATGGGTGACTTTAATACCTGCCTTCTTAAACGTGATCATCGTTCTTCTTCTTTAGAAAGCATTGTCACGTCGAGCAACATGCACATCCTCCCACTTAGTGCTACACACCATTTTCCAAATTCTTCCCCATCCTTGCTTGATCTCATCTTAGTTTCATCCCTAGAGCATGTTGCTAAGCACGGACAATGCTCAGCTGATTCTTTTTCCTATCATCATCTGATTTTCTTGTCCTACAAAATTCGGCCTCCTAAACGTAAACCTACCGTTATTCTGCAACGCAATTTTAGTAGAATGGACATGGATGCATTTATAACGGATGCCAAAACTGTAGATTGGGAGCCTGTGATGGCGGCTAGCTCAATTGATGACCAAGTGGCAATATTTAATTCATTAATCATTCGTTTATATGACATCCATGCTCCCTTAAGGGCGATAAAAATTAAACACCAGCCGGCGCCTTGGATCACTGACCACATTAGGGATCTGAAGAGGAGGAAGTCTGCGGCTAAGACTAAGTATAAGTTGCGACCAAGCGAGTCTAACCGAACACGTTACGTTAAAATCAGAAATCGTTGCAATATGGTGTGTAGAGACGCTCAAAGACGTCACATTCATGATTCCGTTCAAGTTGAGGATCCAGCAAAAGTCTGGAAATTTCTAAGGTCATTAGGAGTTGGTAAATCTCGTCAAGAGTGTAAGTCTACTAACATTAACCTTGATCAGATGAACATTTTTTTTACTTCTTCGTCTTTATTAGATGACGTTGTTAAGTCATCTACCATTAATTCTCTTTCTAACATTTCCGCTCCTGACCATTCTACTTTTGAATTTCGTCAATTCACAGCTTGTGATGTTCGAAGGAGCATTCTTTCTATTGCGTCCAATGCTATCGGAACAGACGGAATAAGCCGTAATATGGTCATCCCATTACTTGATATCCTACTTCCTATTCTCTGTCACATCCTTAATTTTTCAATTTCCAACTGTGTTTTTCCTTCCGTTTGGAAAGAAGCACAGATTATACCTCTGCCCAAGAAACCTAACCCTAAATCCTTTTCCGATTATCGACCTATATCCATTCTTCCTTTCCTATCTAAAGTCCTCGAGCGCCTTATCCATAACCAGTTGAGTTCGTTCCTTAATAGACATGATCTCCTGAACCCTTTTCAATCCGGTTTTCGTCCTGGCCATAGTACAGTCACTGCTCTGGTAAAAATCACCGACGACATACGCCTGGGGATGGAAAACGGTCAGTTAACTGTGTTGACGCTGCTGGACTTCAGCAATGCGTTCAATACTGTTGATTTTGACATTCTCCTTGCCGTTCTTAGCTCCTTCAACATATCTCCAACTGTGATTGAATGGTTTCGTAATTACCTGTACGGACGTCGACAGTGTGTTCGCCTTGGTGAATCGATTTCATCTTGGTGTAATACATCTGCCGGTGTACCTCAGGGTGGCGTTTTATCTCCTCTTCTGTTTTCTCTTTTCATTAATTCGATATCTTGTAATCTCTCTTCGTCCTACCACCTTTATGCAGACGACCTTCAGTTGTATTGCCAAGCTCCTCTCCCTCAGTTACATGATGCTATTCAAAACATGAATTGCGACTTACGCGTCTTATCT
The DNA here is from genome assembly GCA_907164795.1 of Hemaris fuciformis. Lineage (NCBI taxonomy): Eukaryota > Metazoa > Arthropoda > Insecta > Lepidoptera > Sphingidae > Hemaris > Hemaris fuciformis. The sequence goes on from OU015447.1 coordinate 1,850,636, forward strand.
GAGTGGAGTAACGCATACGGCCTTAAATTGAATCCAACAAAAACGCAGTGCATAATTGTTGGTAGTCAAAGAACGTGCAGCAAGATCGAGTGGTCACATTTGCCCCAATTGTCACTTGACGGGATAAACATCCCGTTTAGTGACACCGTTAAAAATCTTGGTGTTATCATTGACCGTCATCTTTCATGGGGACCACAACTGATGTCTGTCAGTCGCAAACTATTTGCTTCTGCGGGATCCTTACGTAGGTTGCGTAATTTTCTTCCAACATCTGCTAAAATTGCGCTTGCACAGTCTCTGTTACTCCCCATTATTGATTATGCCGACGCCAGCTATCTTGATCTAACTGAGGCCCAGCTAAATAAACTTGAGCGTCTTCAAAATTTCTGTATAAGGTTTATATTTGGTTTACGCAAATATGACCACGTCTCCGAGTATCGAGTTAAGCTCAAGTGGCTTCCTATTCGTTATCGCCGGAATATTCATATTTTGTCTCTTCTTTACAGTGTCCTGTTTAATCCCTCGTCCCCGCGCTATCTTCAGGAACGTTTTGATTTCCTTCATACTGCTAACACCCACTCACTTAGGTCATCGGAGAATTTGATGCTGAAATTCCCGGCTCACAGGACATCATTTTATGACCATTCCTTTGCGGTGGAAGCAGTCCGTTTATGGAATGCACTACCTTTAAGCATTAAACTGTCGTCCTCGCCGGAAATTTTCAAGTCCAGACTAAAATCACACTATTTTGCACAATAACATGGCTCCTTCGATGTATAACTCGCTACTTATTTATACTATATATATATATATTAGTATTTATATGTATTTAATCGTATGTAAGTCTATCTTATATTGTATTTTTTTTTTTTTTTTTTTTTCACATATGTATACAAGTATATATTTTTATGTAAGTTTATTAAATATAGCACCGTCCATAACTAGTTTGCTTATTCCTCTCCCTGCAAGGTTGCCTGGTAGAGATCGCTTTAAGCGATAAGGCCGCCATTTTATGTCACCAACTATATTTTATTTTATATGCTTAGTCTGTACATGTGGTGTGAAATAAATAAAGAGTTATTATTATTATTATTATTATTATTGCTAAAGAGTCAAATACATATACGAGTAGAGCGTTGAACCGACAAAAGAATAAGTGTTATATCAACTAAATTTCGGCGTCATGCAGTATAAGTTAAAGAATTTTAAGATGTTTATGCAGGTGTAAGAGAATGTGAATTATATATAACACAAGATAAATTTATTATTAATGAACTGTCATTATTTATTATTATTGTAGTGGACAGCACAAATAACTGTCTAAGTTTTGGCGTTAATCCCGCAACTCTCGTTTCACATCCGATATATAAATATATATCGATCATCCGATATCTAAATAGATTCTGCAACATTGTTTAAATTTAATATTTATATGTTCTGTATTTGGAGTATATAATAATATACTTGTATACGTAGTCAATAGACTACGTGTGTGGACGGAGCTTAAAGTCCGAATAAGGACAACCGAGTGCGGACAAGTTCAGTGTCCGAGCTATCCTTGGCCGGCTTCCGAGCGATGTGACCTCGAACCCGATACCCTGCGTTTGGGCACGTCTCAAATCAGCCTTCAACATCTCAATGTTCGGGTATTCACTGATAGATTTACTGTCGTGACAATGTGTTAATTTGTTATCACATAGCGTCATATAAAAAATGTGGTATATTTTTCATGAATATCATGGCATCTCCTTTGCTTTAGATATGAGAGCGCGAGAGGACGACACGTTCTGGGTTTGATTCCCGGATTGGGTAAACTGTTATTGACTAAGTAAATTCCCGAAGTCTGAAATCTATATAAGCTGCAATGGGCCTGTTCATTTTGGTCTGCGCAGATTAACTGGTTCTTCCTACCTTCAGGGATAAAGACTTAAGTGTTGTATGTATAAATTGGTTGGCCCTTGGCCAATCCATGCAATAGGATGAGATGGGGATTACCGAATGTTGTGCGACCGACTGCAATATTTATTTATTTACATTTTATACATACATAATGTAAATGTGGACTTAATGCCTGAGGCATTTTCTTCCAGTCGAACCTAAGGTGGTGCAGAGATGAAAAGCGTAAGCAATAGTGACTGTCAAATTATTGCGATATTTGTTAGTGATTGCCGGCGATATGAGACTCTTATGCCTGTCCTCAGGCTTGCGGGAAGAAGATGCAGTAGTTATTTGCCGAGCCAGTAAAAAAGATCCCGGAGCTAATAAAGCATCGCTGTAAAAACTTCGCCGTAAACTAGACATTCCAGCTTTAATCAAGTCATTAATCCCATAATACGGTGATGTTAAATTCCCTTAGGACACCTGTATCCTGCAGCATAACTCAGTAAGGGTTAATATATTCTGCAATTCAGTTTTGAAAACGAATAAAGAAAATAATGAATATTTTGACCTGGAAAATCCATCAATCTATAAAAAAGTTTTTGGCTTGGCAGTGGCCTTATTGCTCTCTCTCTCTCTGGTCGGTCCCTCATATCTGAGGATCGTGGTCAACATTAGGGTGACATCTGGAGAGGATGATCTGCTTCCACCGGATTCTGTCCAGCGCGTCCCTAACGGCAGTATAGAATGTGGAGGACGACGACTCTTTCACTTGATCGGACCATCTCGTTGGTGCACGACCGCGTGACCTTTTGCCTTCGGTGTTCCCAACCACAATCAATTTCTCTAGATTTCCGTCGCCTCTGCGCATCGTGTGACCGAAGTACGAAAGGATACGTTGCTGACATACAATGGACAAGCGAGTTTTTATTCGGAGTTGGGTCAGGATTGATGCATTGGTGCCTTATTGCAGTCAGGCCCAAATTGTTGATTAGTTAGCTTATCAATAAACAGTCGATAGTATGACAGCCCCGTGGCGCAGTTGTCTTGACACCAGCTTGCAAAACGAGAGGCCGCGGGTTCGATCCCCGCACCGACACAAATGTTTGTGTGATCCACAAATATGAGAAAAAGTAGAAAGAAAATGTCTGATTCTAGTTCTGATAACCACGACACAAGACTTGTATCAGTCAGAGTCAGTCAGAACTATGTATGCGACTGTTGGGTGTATTTATTTATTTAGTATTATGTTGGTAAGGCCGAGAGAAATAGAGAAGAGAAGATAGGGAATTAAGAAAAAAACTTAACTCGGGAAGATTTACTTACCTCGGGTTTTTAGAGACCGTAGTCCCACCCTGGTCGAGCAGCTATTCGTGCTGTTCTTTCTTTTACACTGGCACGGAAAAGTATCTACAATGTACTAAGGGGCAAGCAGAGTGGTCTATATACAGAGTATCGACAGGTGAGTGACTTCCTTTTCTATTGTCCTTACAACCACGAGTATTATAAATAACATACATACATACATAAACTCACGCCTGTATTCCCTGATGGGGTAGGCAGAGGTGCATATCTACACCCACATTTCGCCAGGTATGTATCAGTCCCACGTAATAGGGGGCGAGCCTATTGCCGTTTTCGGGCACATTTCCAGACTCCGTGCTGCTATTGGGAATTTCCTAATGGAAAAACCCAATAACACTTTGCCCGACCCGGGGATCGAACCCAGGACCTCTAGATCGCACGGCACATATTTATTCCTTACACCTAGTTAACATTAATTCTAAACATTATTTCTAGTGTTAGTATTGTACTTATTCCTATTTGTTAGTATATTATATTAAACTGCGTTAACGCGTTTTGTTGTAAGGACCGCTCTGGCGGTGAAAGCCTCCTCCATTTCCTTCCATTTCGCTCTGTCTCTCGCCAGTCTGCTCCATGTATTTCCCACCGTGGCAACTATGTCATCGCTCCATCTTTTGAATGGCCTTCCTTTCCGTCTTTTCTTGTACTAAATGTATGTAATTGTTGGGGAAACGCATTTTTTTTTCAATGTCACAGTGTTTGTAATCACCGTGGCTATTGCCGGTCTTAGTTTTTGATAACGGTCTTTATACACTCTGTATAAGCCCTTAGTGTTTAAGTTTAACGAGAATCGTTTTGGTGTCGGGTTTATGCAAAGTTTATTGAGTAACCTTACATCTGAAGAAGCTTGCATGTTATACGGTGTGGTTATTTAGGCTTTCTTTTTTATTTACATGGTTTTTAAGTTTGTTTCATTTCCTAGTATGTAATTTTTTATTTAAGTATGTATTGTTTTACTATATTGTTATTGTGTATTGTCATTATGGGACTGGCATGTCTATAAAGGAAAAATGCCCCAAAATAAAGAGAGAGAAAAATACAAGCCAGCTTGTTAAGATGCCTCTGCACGTCTAACTCTCATTACAGTTAGACTGTTATCTTTCCTCCTCCAGATCCTATCCTGTTTAGACTGTTATACTTCCTGATATCCTGCTATGGGTCATTACCCAGTTTAATAGGAAGAAGTGAACATGTGGGTTGTCACAGCTTGGCAAAGACACAAATTTAATACTAGTACTCAATGAAATTCTGTTGTATGAATTAATGTAATATTTTCCGAAAGGATGTCGAGGACAAAGCAAATTAAAACTGGATATCAGAATGACCTCACTGTAAGTGATATGTATATAAATGTTGGGTGTATTTATTTATTTATGTAGTATACTCGTAGAGTGAGTTGAATGCTTTGTGAGTAATATAACCTTGGGCTTTCTTATTGTAGTTTGTAGAACTATTTTAGCAGGCTATCTTTTTTGACTGATACTTTGTATTATAAGACAACATCACTTTGCTGATAAATAACAAATATATACATCCAATAGTCACATACAAATATAGTTCAGACCCCACTCTAAAGTAGTCTTGTGTCGTGGTTATCAGAAACTATGAGAGACTTTTCTGTCTCCCAAACACCCTCACCCGAAACAAAAATTTGTGGACAACACAAACATTTGTCCCCGTGCAGGGATCGAACCCGCGGCCTCTCGTTTCACAAGTTGGTGTCTATCCAACTGCCCCACGGGGCTGTCATAGACAGATAGAATAGTAGACTAATGTGTACGATGTATTTACAAAACGGTAAAAAGAATAGCTCCATTCTATGGCCCAGATTTTTAACTGTTTACAAATGTTCCAGCCGTAAGAAATACAAGGGAGTTATTCTACGTTTACAATTTCTCTCAGTTACTACGTTAAGATATAACGTTATAACAGACTAACATTCATGCTGGAATAACATAATTACGTTTCTGAGGTAACCTAATAAGATGTATATTAAATGTTACCTTTTAGAAAAAGACTACTTAAATTACAGACGTTAAGTTTGTTAATAAAATAATTATACAGAAGACGGAGTAATGGGATACCGGGGAAATTGTATAACTGAAATTTATAATTAAGTTTTTAAGACTACCTCGTTGTTTTGCGTTACTAGTAGGTATGTGCCGTGCGATCTAAAGGTTCTGGGCTCGATTTCCGGGTCAAGCAAAGTGTTATTCGGTTTATCTATAAGAACATTCTCAATAGCAGCGCATTGTAATAAAAAAATGGCATTACACCCGCCACGGGACGAAATACAATTGGCGAAATGGTGCACCTCTGCCTACCCCTTCAGGGCAAAAAGGTCTGATGTAGCTGCTTTTTATTTAGCCATACTCCTATATACGCAGATTACTCGCTTCTGACTCATCCCCTTAACGTTCGGAAGTTTATTGCCGTTTACCAACCACATTTTAGTTGTAGGATATATTCATATCTGCTTAGACAACAATCTGTACAAAAGGCACCAAATTCCGTATTAAGTAACTTTAAGCCTAAGAAAGTAACTAATAGACACTTGGTTAAACTTTATTAGATTGGTCGGGGAACACAAAAAATAGGGAGTAAATTATAGAGATACCAGGCTTTCAGCAGTCATGAGAGCAAATTAGTGCGTGGTAGTAAATAACGTAAAATAACAATCTGACACTCAAATGTGCCCCTCTTTTGTTGACGTTGTCCTACCCTTGAAAAGGCATTGACGTCACGACATTAAAAAACACGTTAGTATAAAACGTCCATTTGTCCACCAACTCCCTAGGGATGGAGTGTTGACTGCAGCCCCTACCCCCTTGAGCTTAGTTATACGAGTAAATACAATACACGGTATTTATATTTGCTTTATGTTGATAACACCGAGATTATGCAATGACCGAAGAGAATATGCAATGGCCGTTGCAGGTTCAAACCCCAGGCACACACCTCTGACTTTTCGAAGTTATGTGTGTATTCACAATGAATTATCACTTGCTTTAACGGTGAAGGAAAACATCGTGATAAAACCTGCACACCTAAAAAAAAAAAGTTCTTAGGAATTTCTTATTCTATTTCTTCTTCTTTCTATTTCTTCTGTCCGCCAACCCGCACTAGGCCAGCGTGGTGGACTAAGGCCTAAACCCTCTCAGTTGTAGAGGAGGCCCGTGCCCAGCAGTGGGACGTATTTGGGCTGATGATGAAGAGAATATGCAATATACTGCAATTATTTCTTTGTATAAAAAGTATTCTATTACTTTGAGATAATGAATCTTTTGATTCTAATTTATGAATACGCAAGGTTGATTGGGGAAACACTACTTTTGAAATAAAGTTTGGAATGCTGTTAGAGGCTTAATTCGCCCCTTTCAAGAATCCTTTATATTCCTGATTCATTCTATTAGATGTGAGTATGTTTAATGATGATCCTCCTAATGCAGGCGCTGTGCATTCATGATATAAAAATCAACATGGCGCTTATATATATTTTATCTGGCCACACACAAAATTAATAAAAAGGTTTTCAAAGGATAGTGATAAATTTTCTAATGCGGGGTAATTAATTAACATATTAATATCATTAAACATAATTTTCATATTAACGTACTACCAGGTCACCATAAACGCGACGGAAGCTAATTAATATTTATTTAAATCCGTCATAAAAGCGCATTAAGTGGGTTTATTATCGTGTATTGAGGCTAGCGCACACACGTGCTGACAACGCCGGGTACTAGGGCGGCAGGTGCTGCGGGAGTTATCGAACTACGGCGGTATAGATGCATCTGCCGTGGCGATCGGCAAACGACTTGTTCGGCCTTTCGGAAATCTATACATTGCAACGTCGCGACTTGATAACTGTGTACAGAAAGAGTTGCTACAGAAAGCGATAAAGGAATTTAATAATAAAAACAATCTTATGGGCAACATTTTTTCCTCCCAATAAATCTTTTTTAAAAATATCCATCTTATGGTTGTCTTGAAAAGATCGCCATATGCGATAAGGCCGCCTTTTGTACCTTTATATATTTTTTTGTATGATTTTGAACGTGTACAATAAAGAGTTAAATAAATAAATTTTATTTGGCATTTTGATTATTTTTCAATGAATAATAATAATAAATAAATAAGTAATACTATAAATTGTACAATCGGGTGTGTCTTTAATAGGAACAGGGTTAATGGCTCTTTCTCTTACATGTCTGGAGGGCTCAAATCCAATAGGGAGATGAATATGGACCTATAGAAACACAAAAAAATCTGTCTAATTGTCCCTTGGCACTATCCCTTAAAAGTCCTTAGACTTCTAGAACCGCTAAAAGAATCAGCAATCATAAATGAAAGAGAAGCTATTAATATATATGTACATACATACGTATACATAAATACCTGTAATCCCGAAGAGCGCGCACTAGTATAGAAGAATCAACAGGGCAGTCTAAAATTACAATAAAAACAAATACCTGGACAAAGTACACTCAGATTTAATAGTATGAGGTAGCATGTAGTGTACTAGGGGCACATGATCATTGATCAGTGCACAAATCAAATATTGTCGCATCGTCTGCGCGCCGTGTATCGAGTATGACTCACGTTCGCTACACACGATGCGGCGGACTGTTTGTCCAACACAAACAAGTTTCACTTTAAAATGCAATCAATATTGGAAAAGATCCCATTTGACAGAACTGGAGTGACAATGACCTTTTTGTGTCGTCTTGATTTTCAACCCTTTCTGTATCTCAATTAGATACTATTTCGAGGGTTTCTTGTGTCGCTTGTGTTGGTATATATTTAAATAAACGTTCATAAATTGTTCACATGTTTTCATTATAAAAGTATTACGAGTAGTTCATATCTTTATTGACAGCCTCGTGGCGCAGTAGGCTAGACACCAGCTTGCGAAAAGAGAGGCCGCGGGTTCGATCAACGCACCGAGACAAATGTTTGTGTGATTCACAAATATTTGTTTCGGGTCTGGGTGTTTATGAGACCGTTAAGTCTCTTGTAGTTTCTGATACCCACGACACAAGACTCGTATCTTAATGTGGGGTCAGAACTATGTACGTGACTGTTGGGTGTATTTATTTATTATTTATACATACATACATAAACTCACGCCTGTATTCCCCGAAGGGGTAGGCAGAGGTACATTTCTGCACCCACATTTCGCCAGGTATGTATCAGTCCCACGTAATAGGGGGCGAGCCTATTGCCGTTTTTCGGGCACAATTCCAGACTCCGTGCTGCTACTGAGAATTTCCTAATGGAAAAACCCAATAACACTTTGCCCGACCCGGGAATCGAACCCAGGACCTCTAGATCGCTCGGCACATACTTGTACCGCGAGACCACGAGGCAGTTTTATTATTTATATTATTATATATCTAAATTTATTTATTTTCTAATGTAAATTAGGCCATATATGTATATCCTACTACTTGGCTGAGACATCTTAAATGGTCAATAGGGACTAGACTTTAGTCCATCACTCTGGTAAAATATGCTTTACTAAACTTCACAACTTATTAACATAATTAAGCTTTTGCTTATTTGTATTTATGAACTTAACCTTATCCTAACTTAAATTTATAATTTAACCTAGTTAAATGTCAGTTTCTCCATTCAAGATGACTATGTTATTCTCATATTCAATACAATAATCTGGTATAGTATTAATGAGCTGCTCTAATTTGAGAAATTCATTTTTTGTATCAATATTGTAAACTATCTCTTGATTGGAAAAGAGCAACACTAGAGTTTCTTGCCCGTTCTTCTCTAGTGATGACTGCCTTCCGAACAGGGTGGTAAACCAAATTTTGAAATGACTGAATCTAAGTGATGTATTTGACATTTTACAGATTCAATAAATAATTTCATTTCATTTCATAAGAAAGGAGTAAAGTGAAAGAAGTTTTGATACTTAAATTGCTATTTTTACTTTTCCGTCACTGAATTCTTAAGGACCTGTAAAACGCATAAACATTGACTCACCAAACACAAACACACTCAGCAAACAAAAGCCAATAGCGGATTTATAGACAGACAGTCGGATCAATTTGCGCGGCGGCGACTAGTGGGAAAGCAAAATTAAATATTAACGTGGAGGGGACGAGTCGCGCACGAGTCTTTTTCAGTTCGCTTTTTTGGAATATTTGATGTACCGCGCTGCGATTGACGGACTGTTAATGTTTTATACGGAAATTAAGAAAGGGGTGTGTCGTGTGTGTTTGGAGCTGTTGTATGCTACAGTTTTATATGTCGTCGTCGTCATCAGCCCAAATACGGGACGCTGAGCACGGGCCTCCTCTACAACTGAGAGGGTTTAGGTCTTAGTCCACCACGCTGGCCTAGAGCGGGTTGGCGGACTACACACCTACGAAATTCCTAAGAACTTTTAGGTGTGCAGGTTTTATCACGATGTTTTCCTTCACCGTTAAAGCACGTGATAATTCATTGTGAATACACACATAACTTCGAAAAGTTAGAGGTGTGTGCCTGGGGTTTGAACCTGCGACCGCCGAAATTCTCGACCGCGCGCCTAAACCTCGAGGCCATCACTGCTTTTTATGTTTTATATGTATGTTACGGTAAATGTGATTACTATGGTTATTATTAATAATAACCAGTGATTATTTATACTTACCTCATGATTTGGTAAATGTGATTAATTTTGTGTCATTTATCATTTTGAGGAACGCGGAAAAAAACCTAACCTAACGTAACCTAAACTACTGTATTTAGCAATGTTTATTGTTTATAATTATTATAATAAACATTACAATTATTAGTACATAAAGGCAGATTGAAATACAATTTTATAATCTTCTCCTGTTATTTTTGAAAATTTATTACATTTACCAAATGTAAGGTGTAAATTATTAATAACAACCGGTAAACGTAAATAACTCATTACTTTAGCCTTCAATTTTGGTAACTATTAATAATTGTTGGCAATTATTAATAATTTTCAATTAATAACCGTGACATATACATATTTAATATTTATTATATGATTAGTATTTTGGCAAGGTTAAGTTATCGATTTTTTCCATTTAAAAATTCTAAAAAACACCACGGAGTCTAGGTTGCTCGAAAACCAACCTTCCATACATGGGACTGACTACACAGCTGGCGAAACGTGGGTTTAGAAATATACCTCTGCCCTGTACACATCATCATCAGCCCAAATACGTCCCACTGCTGGGCACGGGCCTCCTCTACGACGGAGAGGGTTTAGGCCTTAGTCCACCACGCTGGCCTAGTGCGGGTTGGCGGACTACACATCTAAGAAATTCCTAAGAACTTCATAGGTGTGCAGGTTTTACCACGATGTTTTCCCTCACCGTTAAAGCAAGTGACAATTCATTGTACACATACATACATATAATATGTAACAACTACCATCGAAAGAAGTCGAGCTTCTTGTTTTTTGTCGTTTAATATTTAAGAATAAATTTAAAATACAACCATCGTCGCAAACGTTGTTATGTAATGATCTCACACTTAGTTCATGTCTAGTGTAATAGGTAACTGAAATTACAAATGGTCTTCAGTCGCAAACACCTACACTCAAAACAAATATTAGCATATTTGTCTCGTTGTGGCGATCAAACCTCTCGTTACACAGGCTGGCTTGCAGCCAAATGCACCGTGGATATGACACAAAATACATATATAGCTATTGTTGTTCATACCGTAAGTTTTATGATCGATTGTTACTTTGTTAAATAGGACTTACAAGTCTATATAAAAAATAAGTTGCAATAACTAGTTTTAAATTAGCGTAAAATAGATATTATTTTATTTATTTATTTATATAATTTATTGTACACCATGAATACATACAAAAAAATGAATATTAATAAGCTTAAGATTAAGTGAACAATAGGCGGTCTTATCACTAACTGCGATCTCTTCCAGACAAACTATTTTACAAAAAGGATATTTAAAAAGATGATAGGGTAATCAGTTATAATAGGACAATAATTATAATAATAAAAAACAACAATGATGTACTTATACTAAAAAAAACAGTCAAAATACAAAACGAAGGGAAAAAAAAGAAAAAAAAAATACAGTAAAGAAAACAATATATAGGTATTCATGAAAAATAAAGATAAATCTAACATTTTAGTAAATCAAATTATTTGACGAGTCTCTTAAATGTAGGTAGCGACTTAAAATTATAAAAAACGTTATTTTGGTATATATATCCATATGCATTTATTAAAAATCGGTTATTTCAATATTACAAACAGACACTCGAATTTTATTTATTTGTATAGATTATAGATGTATAGATTAATTAACACGAAGTCTGGAAATATGAACGAGAATCGGTAATAGTCTCGCACCTTACTGCGACTACTTATTCACAGTAGGTAAGTAAGTCCAGCTGTTGAACTTGACGTTACGAAAATATCTCTGTGCACCACTTCAGGGATATCATCATCAGCCCATATACGTCCCACTACTGGGCACGAGCCTCCTCTACAACTGAGAGGGTTTAGGCCTTAGTCCACCACGCTGGCCTAGTGCGGGTTGGTGGACTGCACACCTAAGAAATTCCTAAGAAGTTTTAGGTGTGCAGGTTTCATCACGATGTTTTCCTTCACCGTTAAAGTACGTGATTATTTATTGTGAATACACACATAACTTCGAAAAGTCAGAGGTGTGTGCCTGGGGTTTGAACCCGCGACCGTCGATATACCCGCGACCGTCGAGATTCAGGGATATAGGCGTGATTATATGTACCTACCTACTATTTACATTATTAACTGGTTGGAGATAGCAAAAGACAGGAAGAGATGGAGAAGGCCTATACTCGTCAAAAGGTCTTTAGTAATTAGTTAATTTATATATACACATTAAAATAAAAATTATATCAAATTTATGTATTTTTTTATATTCTTTATAAATATTATTATTAAGGAAAGGCTTTATTATTATTATTATTATATGTACGTAATTAAATAACCACCGCGGTCACGTAACCGCGTCAGTAAAGAAAGCGTTTGCAAAACTAACCAGAAGCTACCGGCTCTATTTCCATATGAGAAAATACTAAAACGCTGCATATTTCAATGTATTGTCCCATTTTCATAAACTGGAATGGCTGGAGAACAAAGAGTATACAAGTGCGGTGGCTGCACCGTACTACTGCGCTACACTACAATTCTAACCTCGTAACAGGACGTTGGAACGAAATTACAACGATATTTTATACATTAAAAGCTCTACTATGCTTTTAAGGTCAAACATTTTATTTCTAAATATTACACAGTTTTATATGAAACGTAATATAAGGGGAGAAGATTTTATTTAGAGAAACCTCTGTGGCGTAGCTAGATACTAGCTTGGGAAACGAGAGGCTTTGGGCTCGATCCCCGCATCTAGACAAATGTTTCTGCAATCCAAAAAGTAATTGTTTCGGGTCTGGGTGTATGTGAGTCCGAAAAAGCTCTCGTAGGTTTTTATACCCACCACGCCGACTTTCCCAGGGATCAGCTACAATCGTTAATCTGATGAAACCCAAATATGTGTATATCAAAAATATATGCTTTACAATTTTTTTCATTTCCCCATCACCTTGTCATCAAATTTTTCGCTTTTTATATAATGTATTTGGACAGATAAGTGACAACAACACCTCTGATATTAAGTAAAGTCTTCAAATTGAGAATTAAGTTACAAGGCGTATGTATGTTCATGTGTGTATCTCTTGCCGATCGATATAGTTATGTCGGCCTGCGATCTGATCCTTTACGCTCCGTATGTAGCGCTATTTAGCACTAGTTTATCTGCATTGCAGTTGGATTATTGTTTTGGCAACTAAATGGCATTGCTTGGTTGTAGGTGATAAATATTTTATTTTCCGACTGCCTCAATGGTCCCCCGGGGTGAATTGGCGTTTGCGATCGAAAGGACCTGGTGTCGATGCTCGGGCCGTGTTATGTTTTAGTGTACAAACTTCTGTCTACCTCTTTAAGGGTAAAGACATGACTATATATGTACGTATATTCATACATACACATTCACGCTTGTATTACCCAAAAGGGTAGGCAGAGGTGCTTTTCTGCAACCACATTTCGTCAATTTGTTTTTTTTTAGTTTAAGTAAGGTAGCGGGGAATTTTTGCACCCATATTTCGAGCCTACCGATACCTAGTGGGCGACCCTATTTCCGTTTTTAGGACATATTTCCAAACTCCGTGTGGCTACTGAGAATTTTCTAGTGGAAAAATCAAATACAAGTTTTGACCGACCCGGGTATCGGAACAGGGACCTTTAGATAACACGACTGTACGGGCTGAGACGGAACCCGTACAAACTTTGGTTGATAGAAATGATAGACTTTTAAATATGATTTTATTTGATAGAAATGATAGAATGATAGATTAGAATTTGATAGAATGAGTACGCGCGACCGACCGCTTTATGTTCGTATGACGCACTGCTCAAAACGCATCGGTGTCGCGTAAAATGCTGAATTTGAAAAATGTACGTGCTAGCCCGTACATACAAAGTGCCGGGAGGTAATTAGATAAAGGCGGTATATTTGTATGTTTTATAAAGTAATATAAAACGATCGGTACAGATGCTGCAAATATTTAAAATATTAATAATAATAAAAAACCTTTTATAATATTACGCAACATGCATTAATTAGCAAGATTGTATCCGAGACTAACACAAAGGACTGTTTATCGCTGTAAATGCAAAGGATTAGCTACTGTTATTGATTTATATTAGAATATTTTATTCAATACCGTCATCGTCATCATCATCACTCCATATGTGTATCTCCTACTATTGGTCATCGCCTTTCCTATACTAAATTATATTTGTTTATTCCTTTTACCGATATTAATAGGATAATCAGATCCAATCAAACGTAGTCGCGAGCCAAAGTCAACAATCAATTAATCAAATCAGACGTATGGAGCCAAATGCGTAATTAGCATAAGTATATTCGCTTGGGCTAATCAGTGTAACAACGCGCCGGTGAAATGAGCTAACGTCATAATAACACGCAAACCTTCACGCGGACGGGCATAAATCACGTGCGGGGCCGTTGTACCCGCCGGAACCGGAAGCCGAGTCGATGCACCCTACACACACAACGACAGGCCGCTGTGTGCGCACGCGGAAGCACATTAACACACATTTCCCACTCACAAACCCTCGTCTGTAGTACGCGTCTGTGAGTATTCTTACGCTGTGTGTGTGCGACTTGCTGTGGCGCTGTGTGTGTGCGGGGGTGTGGCGCTCTACGTCTGTGAGTGTGCGTCCGTGTGCATAGTGCAATCAACTAATGGCTGGATATTTTTTTTAATCTCGCTTTGATAGCCCGGATGCTGTTTGTGATTCGTATTGGGAGTTTTAGTCGGGTTTTTAATTACAGTGCAGAAAAATGGCGGATGAAGCCATGGTGCTCCTAGATAAATAAATCTACATTAGGTATATTTGTATATCCATCTATTTGAGAGCGCTAAAAATAAATACTTTTCTATAGCCATAACTAGAGCCTAAATAGCATTTTCCTACTAAAATAAAAGATATAAACCAAACGAAATAACACTATAATTGCATCCTTCTCTCCCCAAAGCATTACTAAAGTTACGTCCAACTTTAAACTTATCGAACAAACAAACACGTAGAGTTGACAGTATTAGTGACATCAGCCTGTAGGCGGGGGAGCGGCGCGCACGTGTCTGCCGCGGCTCGTGTCTCTGTGTGCGGGGAACCGGGACACCCGGGGGTGGCGGCGGCTGGGATGGAGGGGGAGTGTTGGGGGGCAACCAGCTATGTATCACAGCGTCGGCTGTGTGGCGGTGTGGCGGCGAGGCAACGCGGCCGGCGGGGAGCAGGGGGGGGGGGACGCATACAGTACCGGGTAGCTTCAGCGGTGCGGCGACGACGGAGTAGCGGTGCGGGTAGCGGGGCGTCGGGAGCGGAGGTGCCGGGGGGCGCACTGTGCCGGGGAGCGTAGGCAGTGCGGCGCTAGCCCGGCGCGCCCCCGTTCACGGCCAGGGGTCGCCGACCGCGCCCCGCTACGCCGTAACCCCGCTACGGAGCTACGCTGCTACACCGCTACGGACCGTAACTTCCTCTATTGTTTTAATTCCACTTATCTAGATGTATTTGATTTGATAATTTGGGTCAATTGATTATTGTGGCAATTTTATTTGTGGGTTTTTGTAAGATTGTTGTACTTTATTATGTCTGCAGAGTTTATGTGTTATAATAAGAATAAATATAAATAAATTTTATTTATTTTATGAATTATTGACATCCCCTGAAACGAAGCTTGTTTTTTAATAAAAAGATAGCATTGTATACGCAGCTTTATCTCCTACTCATTACACATAATTGCACTTAATATCCAGAGTGGAAACTGTGCATTAATTAATCCGGTAGTATTTTGTTTGAATACGATGCGGTTAGGTCGCATTGAAGCAGGAAGCTGAGCGTCTGCTATCGCCCGCCGCAATTTGCTCTCGTGCATAATTACTATTATTGTTGTATTTCAGTTAACTAATTAAATGAAATTTATGTATTTATTCAAATAGAGGAACTTATGTATCTTTTGTTTATAGTTAGTATTGTTTTTTTTTGTTCTGTTATATAATTTAGAAATATATTTTTGACATCACAAATATAGAGAAGAAAATGCTTTTTAATGTATGGATGAAGGAAATGGGATGAGAGACTGTACTGCTGGTATTTTTTGAAACGGTGATGTATACCACTTGTACCAGGATGGTATATGGCGGTAGAGTGGGCTTATTTATACTTATGTATATACTATATACTAGCTTACAATAGCGTGGTAACACCATATAAAAATCTACAGCCTCTGTTTTGGGTACAATTGAGGCGAAGAATTTTAACAATAGCTCATTAACGAACCCCATACAATTTTTTAAAAATATTTTAGTAAAAACGTGAGATTTTTTTAAATTTAACTTTTGGCTGTGTAAGGGAGAGAACAAAGAGTACTGGCGGTGACAAAAAACATAGTGAAAATATGTTTGGGACCATATTACGTTGGAGGGCTGCACACGCGCGTATTCGTGCTGTGTGGAACAGTGCAGATACGCAACCATACTGAAACGCACGCCATGATAACTCTACCCTTAATATGTTTTATTAAAATATATTATATAGCTTCGTGGCGCTGTTGGTAGTTAATTGGTCCATAATTTGAGTCCAACATTAATACATTTTTTTTAATTTGACAACAGCCTCGTAGCGTGGCACAAGTATGTGCAGTGCGATCTAAGGATCTCAGGATCGATTCCCGGGTCAGGCAAAGTATTTTTTGGGTTATTTGTTTGGATATTCCTAGTAGTAGTACGGAGTTTGGAAATGTGCCCGAAAAGCGGCGACAGACTTGCTTCCGTTACGTGGAACTAATTCATACGCAATGCACCTCTGTCTACTCCTACGGGGAATACAGGCGTGAGGTTATGTAATTCGACCTGTGAAAATCTGTGAGTTACGAAATAAATTACTTATAGTACTGCAGATGATGCAGTTACTATTAAAAACTGCTTCCAAAAAGTTTATGAATTATCGCCAAGGCCACGAGCTCATGCCTTGTGCATGCTCCTTTGACTTCTATGATGTTATTCATAGTTAAGGCAAAGTAACTATTCTGCAAAAGATATGAAATTCAAATATATAGTATTCTAGATGAGAGTACGAGTATTCCTATGGAGAATTGTATTCCTGTATGGTAGGTATATTTTTTAATAAATTAATACCGGCAAACTAAGTAGCAAGAGCTCTGTTTATAATGTATTATGCCTGGGTAAGTAGATTATAGCAAGATATATTATGTATATAAATAAATCCGAGTAAAAAAGATAACTAAATTTCTCATGAATGTCAAATACTACATTAAATGTCACGTTGGCAAGCTAAGCTACTGACTTCGAGAATTTATACTATGACTTCGAGGCCACTCTTATTAATGCAGCGCTATATTCTCTCACTTAGATATAAATAGGTATGAAGTCACTCAAGCGTGATAAAAACTCCACAAGAGACCTACTTGTGGTCTGAGCGTTAAGCATCTGTTGTGGTCGAGAGGACATGAAGATGCCGCACACACACATATATACACACACACATACACAGGTTTTTTAAACGCTGCAGGTACAATTAAACAGCTCCTTACGCCGCATGTTCTCCGGGTCACTGGTACAAAACTTGCAGACCCTTTGTCATGTACAAAACAATACCAGAATGCGGAATTAGAATAATATGTTTTCCTACGAATATGGAATAAAATACGAGAGTACTGAATATTAATTACATACATACATACATAAACTCACGCCTGTATTCCCCGAAGAGGTAGGCAGAGGTGCATTTCTGCACCCACATTTCGCCAAGTATGTATCAGTCCCACGTAATAGGGGGCGAGCCTATTGCCGTTTTTCGGGCACATTTCCAGACTCCGTGCTGTTACCGAGAATTTCCTAATGGAAAAACCCAATAACACTTTGCCCGACCCGGGAATCGAACCCAGGACCTCTAGATCGCACGGCACATACTTGTACCGCGAGACCCCGAGGCAGTCGAAGTGAATATTAATTATTCTTTTATTTTATCGAAGTCGGTTGCCGCAATGGTCAGAAATGTGTTTTGGTGTAAAAATATACGTAAATAAAAGGTAATAAACATTATAACAGAGACAAACTTTTGTTTGTGGCTCCGTCTGTGTTAAATAAGTTGTATTTTTGAATTATTTTACGATAGTAAATAGCTTGAGTAATTTCTTATAAAATTTTCTTCCTGCAAATATGAGTCGGAATTGGTTCAGCCTTTTCTTATATTAACTGTCTTTAATAGACAGACAGAAATATATTGTTATCATTATACTAACTCCATATATTGTCCCTTTGTTGACTCTCTTCCGGTTATATTGATAGTAAAATCTCTCCATTTTGAATTTAGTTCAAAAGCGTCTGTAACTATTTTTTATTCATCTAGGTTTTCTGTAATCGTTGGCCGAAACCCGATTGCCAACCAATTTTAATCATCCAACCGGATGCACTCAACTTTCCCGCCCGATTCCTCTTCAATATATAATTTTTTTTCCATGGAATATCCAATTTTGTTCTGCCCACCTCGCTGTTAGTTGGGGGCTTATGTTTTGTTGCGTTTTCCCAAAACGGGATTTCTGTTCGGTGTAATTAATCGAGTCGTGTATTTCATCGTATCCGCACAAAGGATTGACGCGCGTTGGACCCCGGCCGTTCGCTCGGCCTGTTCGTTTCGTACATACTGCTTGGGTATTCATTTGTAAAATCCGACCGATTTATTTACCCATTTAGATTTTTGGGGATTGGCAAAAAATCAGATTTCATTAGTTTTAATTTATCAAAGCGAGTATTAATGAAAGTTTTATGCATTTAATGTGTAATTTAAGGTTCTAGTGTAATAATTTTACACTATTTTATGTATATATACGAGTATACACATTATTATTAATGTGAGTTTTTAAACAAATTAATCTGCGTTAATAATATATCGATTGACTAATCGAAAGCAAGTCTTCAAGTTTATACGTAACCCTTGTTTTCGTTGAATGACGCAAGGTCCTTTGTTTTTCTTCCGCCTTTCGTAACATAAGTTCGAAAAACTCGTGAGGAGTTTCCCGCCATTTCGCTCACTCGATGTCGTGCTGTGCGCCTGTCATTAGAGTTTCAGTAAGCCTTTCCGACTCATAAACTGTTATAATCATAATAAAATCGTAATGAAAACCTAGTAATTGAAATGCAATGGAAAAACGTGAGGCAATCGTGATCACGCAAACCGCGTCACCGTTACATAAGCGCAGAGGGAGGCAGCGGCCGCCGGGGGGTTACGCAAGTGGCGGGGCGCGGGGGAAGCGCACGGGCCTGAGTGTAAGCGGGGCGGGAGAGGGAGGGGGGCGCAGGATCGATGCGCGGGCATTCACCCGCCTGCAATGCGCCTCGACGCCGGGCGACGCCGCCGCCGCGTGCACACACCCGCCCGTAGTTTATGTCGCCCTGGTACTCTCGCGGCCGGGCGGGGGAGACTGGGAAATATGGATTCTGTTGCAGCACTATTATAACAATGACAATGATTACTTTTAACAATTCATGTCATCCTGGTATATTGCGAGCATCTCACGCCGGGACTTGGAAGTTTTTTTATTGTTGTAAGGAAGTAAAGTTTTGAAAGTAACGTGAGCGGTATAAAAGTACAAACAAAACCCACGTTTTATCATTGTAGGTGTTAGAACTTTGACTGTTAAAAGTTGACTTGTTGGGTATTGGATGGTAGATTGGCTGGGGTACAGACCTATTCTGAGTGCGTCGGGGAATAACAATAACGTATATTCTGAGTCAGCGACTTTTGACATTCATTTGAATTTTATTCCTCTAGTTCATTATATAATGTGGTTAGTGACTAGTGAGTATCCCCATCTAATTAAAGAAAAACGAGTGCGTAAGATTTAACTAGTAAGGCGTGCAGTACAATGAAGTGGGTCTGAATAAATCTGCATACCTTAAGTTCTTGTTAAGAAATTTCTTAGGAATGCCAACTACCCGCAGTAGGTCAACATAATATAAGACCTTTTCATATGCAATATATAGAGGAGGTCGAAAGTTATTGTGTTCCATGGAATTAAGACTTCAACTCCCTTAGAAACCGTCCAATAAAAATTTACCCGACCCGGCAATAGACCTCTGTATCTCTGTTTTATTCCGAGAAGTTTGCGGAAGTCAGAGATATTTTTAACGCGGAATATTATGAAATCATTGTCCATTTTATTGAGTCATGACACAATAAAGCCGATATAAGTTATGTCAAGCCAGGAACACGCTGTATCGGCGTAGACAGTGCTACGTGACTCGACGATACGCGGCTACGGCAGCTGTCTATAGGTATATATCTGTAGGTATGTCGGCGGATTGATTTTCGGTCGGTTTGTATGCGCCGCGTGTTTTCCGTATATTTCGCGTAATAGCATTCAGCGCGGGTACCGGAACTTCGTGTTTTGCCGCCAAATTCTATTAAATACATGTTTGTTTATTTATGTACTTCCCACCTCGGGGCAGTCGAGAGACATTTTCTCGCTTTTTCTCATTCCATTATCTTATGGAATATTAAAATAGGACATTTGGGAATTGCGAAACTTTCTCGGAGATTTTTTTTTAACGGCTTTTGTGTATCAAAACAGTACGTTTGATATTTTGAGTCGGTATTTCTGAAATTAAACGACACAGATACTATAGTATGATGGGTTTTGATAATCAAAATCAAAATTTGATTATGTTTTTACGTAATTATGCACACATGAATCCACTCACATTTTTATCCCTGAAGCGGTTCACAAGCTTTCGAATTCCTGCATTTAATTTTGGCTGGTAAACAGCAATAGTTAGGCCCACTATTAAATAATAATTAAAAATACGGCGAAAAATGGGTTTTAAATAGAACTCTCTCCATCCCTGCAGAGATACATGCATGAGTGAAATTGTGTATTTTAATTTAATAACAATACCTTCTGACTTGTGGCTAGTATATGCTATAGGTATAAATTATTATATTTCAAATCTATGCACATTGTATGTCCAAAACGACCTTATGTAAAAATATTCAACCAATTAGCAAAGTTACCGATGGGCTGTCGTTGAGGTATGAACATTTGATACAGCAATGGACAGCCCTGTGCAATTAGACACGCACTGTTTTCGAGAGGGCCATTAAGGGATTAAAGGGACTCTTAGGTTTTTCCTTCGTAGTAATTATAATTATACCTTTTTTGGTAATTAATACAAGATCTTATTTATTAAGTTATCACACAAGTTTGAATAGTATATTATATATTAAATAGTAAGAGATTGTGTTTAATGTAATATTAAATAGTATATTAAACACATACTTTGAAATAATATTGATTTAAATGTGACTGCCTCATGGTCTCGCGGCATAAGTAAGTACCGTGCGATCGGAAGGTATGGATACGATTCCTGGGCCTGAAAAGTGTCAATTATTCAATTTCATTCAAAATTATTCACAGCATTACAAAGTCTGGAAATGTTGCCGAAAAGCGCCAATAGGTTCGCTTCCTCTTACGTGGAACCCAAAACACAATTGGCGAGACGTGGGTGTAGCAATGCATCTCTGCCTACCCCGTCGGGAATAAGGCGTGAACGTCTATATGTATTAAAAATATAACATACATACATACATAACCTCACGCCTGTATTCCCCGAAGGGGTAAGCAGAGGTGAATTTCTGCACCCACATTTCGCCAGGTATGCATCAGACCCACGTAATAGGGGGCGAGCCTTTTGCCGTTTTTCGGGCACATTTCCAGACTCCGTGCTGCTACTGAGAATTTCCGTATGGAAAAACCCAATAACACTTTGCCCGACCCGGGAATCGAACCCAGGACCTCTAGATCGCCCGGCACATACTTGTGCCGCGAGACCACGAGGCAGTCGTGGTTTTAAAAAATATATATTTTAAATTTGCCAAGCGCTGCGGTCTATTTAGGAGGGCCAGGAAAAAACGTTACGTATGTTATTATAAAAAACAGAACTGTCGGTGTCGGGTTTCTGGGTAGTAAGACACTCACCGAACCAAGCCATGGAAAACAAAAATTATATTTTCATCAGTCAGATAGAGTTGGTCAAATAATATTGCAGGCCAAGCCGACGACAGCATGTTTTTTACGAGTTTTTTGTAAGTCCTAGTTTTACAGGTAAAACACATTTGAAGTACTTCAATGTCGCGAGTAGTAGATAGGGATGTCGGTAATTAAAAAATATATCGATATTTCGATATATCGATATTTATAAAAATATCAATATCGGCGTCGATATATCGAGCGAAAAAATATCGATATATCGGCTTACTCTTATCTACTACTAGTAGATATGATATCTTGCTGGTTTAGCTAAGTGTGTGGTTTAGCAAGGTGTGTGGCTAATGTAGGCGGCGTCGGTGTGGCTGGTTGTGGGCACGTGGCGGCAGCGCCTGATGTTGCGTGTGGATGATGTGTCGGATGATGATGTAAGCAGGCGTGAGCGCAATAACAAGCACAAGCAGTTTAAAGCGTTTATTCACAGCACAGCAATAGTCACAGTCAGAGTATATACACGACACAAGAAGAAAATGTTCACACACACAATATAGTCAAAAACAAGTAGAAAGTACAGAAGGAGATGAGACAGATAACAGTACGAATATATTAAACACGATAAACAGCTGATAAGCGCGGACGATATAAAGCGGCGAGGTAGCAGGTGATACGGGCTTCGCGAGCGAGAGAGGTGTACCGACTGGCCGCGTCCGGCGCGTGAGTTGAAGCGATGCGCGCCGTCGCTTATCTCTGTCGCCAAGCAAAACAGGTTTACGCCCGACCCGTGGTATGCAGTGTCTCCAATGTACTCCACATTTAATATATTGGGTTCTGTAAGTGTAATGTATTGTAATGTATATGTGTATATACATATGTATATACATATGTACATAATATGTGATTTTGTTTTGTTCATTGTCTCCGTCTGTAAAATTAAGTGTTAATAAATAAATACTACTTTTGTCTATTCTATTAACATGTACCAACATCATCATCATCATCAGCCCATATACGTTCCACTGCTGTGCACGGGCCTCCTCTACAACTGAGAGGGAGGCCTTAGTCCATCACGCTGGCCTAGTGCGGGTTGGCGGACTACACACCTAAGAAATTCCAAGAACTTTTAGGTGTGCAAGTTTCCTCACGATGTTTTCCTTAACCGTTAAAGCAAGTGATAGTTCATTGTGAATACCAATATACTATTCATTAACTGATTACAAACTTTTAAGAAAAAAGCTTATACTATAATCATAATCTCCCTTAAGGTAATTTTTTTAAGCTTAGCTGTTCAGGGCAATTTTTATTTAGCTTTACCGCCAATATTTTATTGTCAAATCTTAAAAATCCACGCTCATTAGAAACATAACATGTGCAAAATCTTAAAGACATTCAGAATCGTATAGTTTTTTTTACATTCATCGATTTTTTGCAAATTTGTCTTCAAAGAGTAGCATATGTGCATAGTTCAATGTACAGTGCAACCAAGACGTCATAAAATCAAACGTGCAGTACATGTGGAGTATGGCGTGCCTGACCTGCCCTCACAGTCGGCGCAATGCGACGCACCGCGCTACACAGCCGCTACGACACTACGATGCTACGTAGTGCGCCATAGCCGACCAGACTGGTACATCGCCACTAAATTATACACCGCTAGCTTTATTGTGGGGGTTGGGGGGTACGCACACTTTGAACTTGGCAACTTTTTCAAATATTTCTTCAAGTATCGGCTATCAACTTTGTCAACTATCTCTAGAGATCTAAGTCTAAATATAGTCGTTTGATCTTGTTAATCACCTTATACATATAACGCAAGAAACTCCCTCAGCAACACATACACTAACATTGTTTCATGTATACTTCTTTTAAATAAATAAATAATTACACCCAACAGTCACTTTATATACTTCTGAACCCACTATAAGATACAAGTCTTGTGTCGTGGGAATCAGAAACTACGAGAGACTTTTGTGGATCACACAAACATTTGTTTCAGTTCGGAGACCGTGCCTGCGGCCTCTCGTTTCACAAACTGGTGTTACGTCCGCCTGACGGCGTGAACAAATAAGAACACAAATTCAAGATTACAATCGATTTATTAAAAAATAAAAAAATACTATATTTATGACTACACCCAGGGTGTGGATTCTTGGCACAGGAAAGTTTTCTGGTCTTAATAAACTGCACTGGGGACTTAACTTTGGTCTTTCGATCCCGTGACGCGTGGGGGGGTCGTCGGTGATACTTCGTAAGGCCCTCAGCCGCACAGGTCAGCTGGAGTCGATGGGCAGAAGCGTGGCCTGCTCCCCCTACGGTGGACGTGCAGCTCGTAGTTTTCAATCCGAGCGGTGGACCCCCAGTTTCCTGGAACGCGTCGAAACGACACTTGTAGCGCGAAAGATCCGACACCCAGGCACTAGACGAGACCAGGAATGGGTGTCAGCATCTTTCGCGAAGAAATTAAAAAAAATAGCGAAATGGAGTGGCGACATTTAGGTCCAGTTAAAAAAAATATTTAAACGAAATATAGTTAAAATTCAAATATAATTAATAATTATTATTTAAATTACCCAACCCAGGATCAAATCCCAACTGATTATATGCCGGACGATCACCATTCCATGACGCGATGAGTACAAAAGAAATAATTACACTTAAACTTCTACACAAGTACAGGTAGTTACATATGATTACAACGAGCGAAGCAATGACCTTTGAAATTTATTTCGTCGGTACATCGAGAAATTTCTCTTATCTTAACATCACGCTAAACTAGAAAATAAATCTCACAGCTATGTGCTGGCTTTAAAATCTAAACAAACTAATACTAATAATATTTTCGGTGGCAATTTTTAATAGAATACTGATTACACAAACTAAAAGCTTATTATTTATTTACAAGTATGTATTTAAATTTAGAATTTTACGAACAAAAAAAATATATTTTAGGATATAAAGTTCTTATTAAGATAACACACAAGCCACCGATATTAACAACATACGCGTGGAATACACAGTGGGGATTAATTATCGCGGCCATATTGATTTGGACTAAATTAATATTAGGTATAATAGAATGTTAATGAAGAAAAATACCGCGGCGAAACATATTTAAAACTTATCGGAAAGATTAAATACATAAGGTTATATTTTAGCAATTTTAAGATACTCGCTGTCACATTTCGTTACGTTGTTAAACCACTATCAAGAAATATACACAGCCATAGCAATTTTTACACTATTAAAAGGTTGAAGAAATCACATGTTGGATAGTAATCAAATTAATCCAGACACGAAAAATCAGTTAACAGCAACCGAGCCAATATTGGGATTAATTTATATTAAACTTACCAAGGGGGTTGAAAATGATGCAATCCGCTTTTAATTTCTTTTTCTTTTTTTATATTTTAGTATAGCACTGGTTTTACTACTTTTCAAATATGCGGAAAATTAATCACAAATACGAATCACATATAGTTGTCGTGCGGACTCTCTGATTCTCTCTCCGCGAATTCGTTCTTATATAGGTACTTGTTCGACCCGATGGTCGGCCTATTTCCTTCCCGAGGCGACAATGCGTACTGCCAGATTCTAGATTGTTCCGTACGACATGAGACAGAGATATGAAAAGAACGGTATAACCGAAGCAAGTCACGCCACAACTACCCTCTATACTTTTGTAAATCCCTGTGGGACTGAGATAGCAATTATAGAAACGAGCGAGATGGAATCATTTGCAGGAAGTTGAACCGTCGACCGCTATTGTATTTTTTCTCGAAATTTCTGGCTGTGGCGTTTGCTATCTGATGTTCTAGAAAGAATTTGATTTCCGGCACCGACGAATACCTTATAATGGTCGTGATGCTGCTATCGCTAGTTAAAGCGTGCGGTTTCCATTCAATTGTAGCAACTGGTTATTTGTTTGTTTGTATGTAGTTATTATTTGTATCTATTTTATGTTTTTAAAAGCTGTTACAACGTAACACTGGTATCTACTCAACTGCGCCACGGAGCTGTCAAATTTAGTTTAATTACTATATTAGTAATGACAATGGCAACGTCATATAAAATTACATAGTATTATTAGCTCCGTCCACACTGGCTCAAAATATACAACATTTTTAACGAATTATATATTAACCCATTTACACAAAAACTTAAAACAATCCACAGACAGATAAATTTTACTCATGAATCACTCTGCCTATTCGTAAAACTGCATGAAAATCATGCCGTGCGACTTAGAAGTTCCGGATTTGATTCCCGGATCGGGCAATGTGTCATTGTTTTTTTTTTCAGTAGGAACTTCTTAGTAGTAGCACGGAGTCTGGAATTGTGCCCGAAAAACGGCAATAGGCTCGCCCCTATTACGTGGGACTGATATATACCTTGCAAAATGTGGGTGCAGTAATGCACCTCTGCCTATCCCTTCAAGGAATACAGGCGTAAGGTTATGTATATGAAATCATAACATTATCACGGACAGACAGATATGTTACGTTACTCCTTGTTAGTATTCATTAAATGGATAAACTGGTGTTTGCTTTGAATTAATGGCCTGGAAAATGAAATATAACTATATATTGTCATCATCATCATCAGCCCATATACGTCCCACTGCTGGGCACGGGCCTCCTCTACAACTGAGAGGGTTGTCATATACAATATTGACAATATTGTCATAGCGTTATAAATTACTTCAAAGTAGAGTTTCTTGTTTAATCTTCTCGAGCGAAATCTGCTTAGTGAAAAAAATATTGTCGATTACCGTGACAACAGAGTTTTTTTTTTTTTAACTAGTGCAGGCATTTGACCACGATCTCACCTGGTGTTAAGCGACGATGCGGTCGACGATGGAGCATGCCTGTCTAGTAGCAGCCTATTCACATTAGATTTGAATTTGTCCAGATTGTATTGTACGGGAAACACTTCAGCGGGCAGGGCGTTCCACTCCTTTGCAGTGCGCATTAAAAAAGTAGACCCAAATCGGTGTGTGCGGCAAGATAGCATATTAACAACAAAGGAATGGCACGACCGCCCGCTTCTTGTTTCCCGATGGCGGAAAGTGCTCGGCGGAACTAGTTCGTGCAGTTCCTTCGCACACTCCCCGAAATATATCCTATAGAAGACCGACAGACGAGCTACCCTACGCCGATGATCAAGAGACTGCAGCTTAGCGTCTACCAGCGTGGGGTCACCTATAAGTCTCTCAGCTCGCTTTTCAATTTCCCAGTAAATAAATAAGGCCAATCATGCTAAAGAGGCTAAAGCTAAGCAATTGTATCTTTATCGGCACACTAAATAATATAATGTCTGTTACCACCGTTCAACTAAAGTGCATCACACGCACGCCTGTATTCCTAAAGGATGGACAGAGGTGCATTTTTACACCCAAAACGTGACGCTCATGACGTGTAAAATATTTCTTTTAACACCTACTTTCAAAACATATGATTTTGTTTTTTACAACATTCACTTTGTATCTTTTGTAGTAGGAGGCGAAACATTGCCGTTTTTCGGGCCGTATTAAAATTGCTTTCCATAGTCCGTAATATAGTGAAAATTCGCTTATATTAAAACATAATAACATAATGCCCGTCTAATCGTAGCCGGGACAACTAGATCGCTCGTTGCACACTTGTGACGCAAGGCTTACAAGTCTAAAAACAACAATAAAAAGTGTGAACTATAATTACCCGCTTGCCATAAGGCGAGTGCGATTTTATAAATAACAATGCACGAGCAAATAAAAGCGAGCGTCAGGTGGGCTGCGTGCAGAAACATGACCTACGCTATGCAATCATGCATTATTGAGCGTTCAATCAAACATTTTTTGAGCTTGACAGCTGTCACGCTTTCATATCTGTCGAGATGTCATGTGTGTGGTCATATGGCATGGCGGCTGGTGATGTTTTTCTTAAGACTAATTATATATTGTGGCAAATAAAAAAAAAATTGGTTGCTGGGTTGACTTTGCGGCATAATTAGCACGTGCATGCGAAAGGTTTCGGGTTCGATTCCGGGTTCAAGTTATGTGATATGGGTCTTTCAGTTTGGGTGTTAAAACTGTGCAAGCTCCTTCAAAGAGTCAGACTTAATTATTTTCACACATACACACACACACGGGTGCGCGCATGCATGTGACATTCGATTTAAATTTATGTGATATAGAGATACTATAGCATTTTCTTAGAATTTCTGGAGTTTCTTAGGTGTGTAGTCCGCCAACCCGCACTAGACCAGCGTGGTGGCCTAAACCCTCTCAGTTGTAGAGGAGGCCCGTGCCCAGCAGTTACTTAATATACACGCACATATAGAAATAAATAAAGAAACCTGAGACGACGTAAAAATCCTAAATACTCCAGATAACTCACCTTCGGTTAGCCTTGAGTATTTCCGCCAAGTTCCCACAGGCGGTGGTCGCTCCGCAGACTGACTCTAGTCTAGACAGGGGTTGCAAGTGCATTTTTCTGTCTGGACCCCTCTTCCACCGTACGAACCCTGTCGTTTGTGCGTGTGCGTTATTTAATTTTTACGTTCTCATAGTCTGCTTCCCCTAAGATGTTATACGTATGTCAGATCAACGAGGGATTTCAAATTAAAATGTGTTTTAGGGATCGCCTTTTGTTTTTGATTTGACATTGAGTATTGCGATACCGAATTCAATACTTTGAATGTTTGAGATTGACGTGTTGTGAATTTTGATTTTAATATTACAATATGAATGATATTAGATGTATGTTAATAGTGAAATTAATAATGTTGAGATGTTGTTTTTGAAATTTATTATTCTGATATGTTAAATGAAGTTTGATACTAGTATTTGTAAGGTTTTATTTGCTACTAGCTGTGCCCGCGACTTTGTCCGCGCGGAAAATTTATTTTTAATTATTTTTAATGAGACAATTTATAAACTAAAAGTAGCCTAAGTTACTTCTTATTACATCAGCTATCTGCCAGTGAAAGTCCCGTTAAAATTGGTCCACCCGTTTCAGAGATTAGTCGGAACAAACAGACAGACAGACAGACAAAAAATGTAAAAAACGTTATTTTGGTATATGTACGGTGTATACATCCCTATGCATTTATTAAAAAGCGGTTATTTCAATATTACAAACAGACACTCCAATTTAATTTATTTGTATAGATTTGTCCACGGTATAATATACTTAATAAAGACAATTAACAAGTTTATATAAACATCCCTAATTACGTGGAACTTAATAGGCAGAAAAATGAGGGTGTAGAAGATTTATTTATATCATCTTGAAAAGTAAACCTCTTCATACTTTTTTAAATACACAGACTTGAGCGACTACATATGTATGTATGTATATATGGTCTGCGTCATGATTCGTATCTTAGAGAGGCCTGTGTCGCATAGGAGACTAATATGCGATAATGATATAAATATTCATTTGTACATTATGTACTTATTATAATAAAATATTCAATAATGTATGAAAATTGTGTAAAATAACATAATTTCTTGTAGGACTTCAAATACTAGATAACATCAACTGTACCAAAAAACATACAATTATACATGATATACATATCTTCACGCCTGTATTCCCAGAAGGGATAGGCAGAGGTGCATTTCTGCAACCAAATTTCGCCAATTCTATTTTCTTGTCCCACGTAATACGGAGCGATCTTATTGCCGTTTTTAGGGCACATTAGACTCCGAACTGCTACCGAGAATTTCTGCTACGGGAATCGAACCCAGGACACACTTGCAAGTTCAAAATTCATCATTTATTTCGAATTTTATAAAATCACAAACCCACTCCTTTATACCCCAAGGCAAGACAGAGCTATTTTCATTTACCTACGTTTCGCCAGGTGTTTTTTCCCTCGTAATAGGGGGTGAGGCTATTGTTGCTTTTCGTTTGTATAAAATCTTATTAATGAATAATAAAGAATGGTGGTATTTCGCCTTTCTTAAAGATTGTTGTTTATTATTACAAATTACAATATAAGATAAGCGCATTTGTGAATTACGAAGGTAAACGGACCGAGAGGTGCCATAATGTATATTCTGTGTAGCGATGGATGAGAGCAGGGTGGGCGATGGGATTATTTTTCTATAGAATTAGTGTTTATTGTGTCTTCAGCAATAATACTTCAAAAGATCAATGATCTTCAAGTATCTTATACTTCTAGTAACTTTAATATTTCAATGATTATGTTGTTTTATTATCAGCTCATATACGTCCCACTGCTGGGCACGCGCCTCCTCTACAACTGAGAGGGATTAAGCCTTAGTCCACTACGCTGGCCTGGTGATTGGTATATAAATATAAATGCTTTAGCTTATGAAACTGATGAGCAGTTATTTAACGTGTCATGTGTGTCAAGTGTAATTTCGTATTTTGATTTTTTCTCAATTCATTAAACATAATTTAACATTGTTTTCATGACTACCCCGTGGACTCGCGGCAAGTATGTGCCGTGCGATTTAGAGGTTCCGGATTTGATTTACGGGTCGGGCAGTTTTATTGAGTTTTTCCATTAGGAAATTCTTAGTAGCAGCACGCTGTCTCGAAATGTGCACGAAAAACAGCAGCAGGCTCGGACTGATACATAGCTTTCGAAATGTGAGTGCAGAAACGCATCTCTGCCTACACCTTAGGATAATATACATAGATAAGAGGTTATGTATGTATGTATTAACATGCCTAAAATTCAGGCTATGTAGAATTTTACCAATAGAGAAGTGAAAATACTTATTTATAATTTTTTATATAAGAAAGTGCCATTTCAATTAGGGATGTTATGGATATGATATTTCGGATACGGATACGGTTACGGATATGTAATTATTTCGGGTTATCCGTTAGTTACGGATAGTTTCGGTTATGGATATTAGATTGAAGTAAAATATAACTGTTTTCGACAGTCTTGTAAAGGTATCAGCTGTTTGGATGTTTTTGGTTTTTGTAGCTTATTTTGATCCAGCATTAAAAGATCTTTGTACTTATCACTGTGTTTTGATTTGATACGAAGTATTAGTGAAGTAGTGCCTTCTTTCCGGGAAAAGTTTTTATTACTGTTTACATTTTGCAGAATCTACATTAGCTTGATTTAAAAAATGTCCAAATAAACTCGATATTAGTCGCATTTTGTCTATAAAAATTTAGTACTTGACACAAGACTTTCTTCAACTATCCGAAACTTCTGAAACGGATACGGATACGGTTACGGATATATTTTTATTTCGGATATCCGGTAGTTTCGGTTACGGTTACGGAGCTCCATAACACCCCTGATTTCAATTCATATTTCTTAAGGTTAATAGCATCATGGAAATATGCACACAATATGCGAAACACCTATTCGCCACCAATAATCATAATCACTCAATCGATACAGAAAAGCTGTTACTACAAGTCTGAGAGATGGTAATACTTTCCAAATCGGGCCAAATGTTTTGTACTAGAAGTCCCTTTATCTGTTTATTCAGGTTGCCACTTGACCTATAACAAATAAATAAATACACCAAACAGTCACATACAAAGTTCTAAACCCACACTA
This sequence comes from Hemaris fuciformis, assembly GCA_907164795.1. Classification (NCBI taxonomy): domain Eukaryota; kingdom Metazoa; phylum Arthropoda; class Insecta; order Lepidoptera; family Sphingidae; genus Hemaris; species Hemaris fuciformis. The sequence goes on from OU015447.1 coordinate 1,882,061, forward strand.
AGATACAAGTCTTGTGTCTACGAGGGGCTTTTCGATCACACAAACACTCAGACAGGTTTTTTTTGTGCATTTTTTTTCTTAGGTGTGTAGTCCGCCAACCCGCACTAGGCCAGCGTGGTGGACTAAGGCCTAAACCCTCTCAATGGTAGAGGAGGCCCGTGCCCAGCAGTGGGACGTACCTATATGGGCTGATGATGATGTTGATGATGATGCGAGGATCGAACCCGCGGCATCTCGTTTCGCAAGCTGGTTTGTAGCCAATTCCGCCACGGTGCTATTAAAGGTAAAAATACTATCAAACAAGATAATCACCATCTTTTACGATGAGTATAAATATAGGCGTCTAGGCACGTGTCTCGTGAAGAATTATTCGAGTCATATTTTATCTGTTTATGAATGACTCTTGCTATCTTTTCATAACTACAAATCAAATTGGCTATTAGCTTAAAATTCGCACACGTCGATAAAGATATGGGGCACAAACTACAAATTTAATCGCTAGATTTAAATAATTATTATACAATTAATCTAAAAGACAGTCCCGAAGACATATTTAAGGTTTCTTTCTCGGAAATACAATCACCAAATGGTCAATGCTATAATAATATTTTTAGAGTAGTCAGCACTGCAGCAAGACGGTGACAAAAAAGGTAAAACTTATTATTTAGATTTTTTATTGTATCTCGTTCCCAACGAAAGAATTCTCATTTTCATAAAAGGTTTGAAAATCACGCTTAACACTAGGTTCAATTGTATAAATTGAAACATGCTGATGCTCGACCACAAAATTTAATACATAAGGTCAAATTGCCACCGTAGTGTAACCATCTCGATTATTGAAAAGGTGTATAATTAGGCTATGAGCGCGTTAGTTCGCTAATCCGCCGCGAGGTGGCGGGGCTGATGGCAAATTGCTAGCGCGGCGGCCCTGCCTGCTACCCCGCCGTGCGTGCGGATTGGATTACCCTCCAGCCCTTCAGCTACCAGACATCCACTGAACTGTCATGGTTGCCACAAAAAGATTATTTGATTGATAAATTTTATATGCGTAGAAAAATTGTAAATATGTTCGATTCCCGGGTCAGGGAGTTTTTATGCGATTTCCAATTGGAAATTCTTATTAGTAGCTCAGAACCCGGAAATAACCATCAATCACCACTTTGCTCATTTCTTATATTTCGTACTGACATTTCAGCAATGTGTTATGGGAATGCTTACTTTCAAAATTACATACAATTATTTGTACCTAACTCGATTTCACATTATAAATGGAGTTATGAAATGCCTACAATGAAATAACATGCATGGTTTTGTTTCTGGATGACAAAGAGAATATTAATTGCATTTCACGGGGTAATTGTTTCGTCAAATTTAATTAATACGCACAGTTAGAGGAATAGCTACGATTTTTATCAAATATTATTTTGATCAAACCGCATAGCATTTTTGTAAATTTAAATTTATATATAAGATATCTTTGTATGATTCTATGAAGTACCAGGGGAGCATAAATCATTAAGAGATTGCGTAACATGAACGATAGTCGTTGAAACAAATCCAATAGGTACGTCGTCATGCAGCCGGTAGGAGGAAGCGGCCGCAGGTCGTTGCACATCCCGGGCGACGTAACCGGGGGCAAGGCACCCCACCGCGCCACCGGCCCGGGCAATTGCCCCTCGGTTCATTATCAAAGTTCACTAGTGCGATGCACACACGCAAACCCATCGGCGGCGTCGCGGTGCATACATACAACCCCGCCAAATTGGATAGATCTCCCACGCCTTTGACTGGGCGGACGTAGCAAAGCGCTACCGGTGAATATCGCAGCTCTTTTGAAACTAGTCGTGTTGCACCGGGGGTGTCGAACCGTGCCGACGTTTGCCGGAAATGTACGAAGCCCGGGCGGGAGTTTTGACAGCCGCCCGGAAAATCTGCAGCGGGGAAATGCGACGGCAAAGTTAGTGCGCGTTCTTAATTTGTTTACTTTAAACTTAATATCTATAGGAATAGGGGCTGCGGTGACTCGCTGGCCGGTTGGCGCTTACGTAAGGAGCCTCTGACGTCCCGGCCAAACGTTTCGTACATCTCGGCACAGAGCAGCCGTGCACCGACTGCGGATACTGCCTCGTAATTGCGGTTAATATTTCTGGGGCTGCTCATGAAGCTGGAAAAGAGGAAATAGTTTAATTTTAATACTACAATCATGTACGAGTATAGTCGTCTATTCAATGATACCATGTACCAATATCAAGTACCTTTCTTCTCACTAGTTAACAGAAACTATTTTGATGACTTTAATAAATTGTCACTAATCCTGAACTCCTGAACCTTATTTGCATTCGAGGACTAAAAAAACTGTATAAGGCACGTCGATGTCTTGAAACGAAAATAGATTATAATCTCGTTGCCATGACGACCGCCGCCGCGCACACAACCGCTCACACACTACGCCACTTAGCTTGATGTACCAGGCGAGCATAACTCACACGTAGATTGATTTCAATTTGTACACGCGAAGTACGTACTCGGGGAGGCACTGCAGTTCTTGTTTTATTTTCATCTAGTTTCCATATACTCGTAATAGGGGAGGCAAAAGAACTAAAGCATACAGCGTGCTCGGATAATTATTAGAAAAAAAATGTACACAAAAAGTATTGTTTTAAAACTTGGATTATAAAGAAAGTTTTGCCTTTCATCCAGTCAGTATTGGATGGCGGTAAAAAGTTGGAAGTTTTCAGACGACCTCATTTGATCGTATCTCGTTTCGAGACTGAAGGGTTAGTTGATGAGATGTGCTATTTGAATTTTTATTGCTTTCAATGGCCACAAAGTGATTTTAATGACGCTGCGGAGACTTGAGGAAGAATACTAATGTCCCAGACGGCGTTTCAGCTAAACGACGATTTGCACAGCCATGATAGTGTGTATGCTTAACAATGTAATTGTGTAGTGATGACCACGAGGCTTAGGTGCGTGGTCGAGCATTTCGGCGGTCACGGGTTCACATACCTTTGACCTTTCGAAGTTATGTGTGTATTCAAAATGTATTATCATTTACATTAACTTCAAAGGAAAACATCGTGAGGAAACCTGCACACCTAAAAGTTTTTATGAATTTCTTAGGTGTTGTGTCCGCCAACCCGCACTAGGCCAGTGCAGCGTGGTGGACTAAGGCCTAAACCCTCTCAGTTGTAAAGGAGGCCCATGCCCAGCAGTGAGACGTACATAGGCTGATAACGATGATGATGATTTAATGTATCTAAAATAATTACGCTGATGTTTGTAATTTTGCTAAGTTCATTATTATTTAAAAAGGATTGTCTGCAAGTTAATATCAAATTAACAATCTGCAGCTAAAAGGCAACTTTTTGACTCATTAAGTTAGTAATTTTTATTTTATTTATTTATAATTATTTGATATAGGTCAAAATTATCACCCATATCATTATTTTAGCACCCTGTTTTTCCTAATTTCGCTTACTTAATCTTTGTTAGCGCCAGACGATGCCTACATCGATACAACCCTTCTGTTAAATTTTCGTTCTCACATTTCACAGACGGAGTTCGTCTCGTGAAGGTATTAATTTGCGACGGCCCATCGCAGAACTTTGTTTGTGATTTTGGGGTAGGATGCGAATTGATAAGGGCCTTTGATGTGCGCCTGTGTGCGTCCAGACACACCCGTCTGGATGCAACCCGCCGGAAAAGGGGATTTAAAATTACCTGAAAATGTTTGTACATTTAATAGCAATATTGGTTTTTGAGCTATTGTTCGAACTGGTTTGTTTTATGCTCCCCTGGTACTTCGTTTTGTTGGATGATGGTGTAAGAGACAAACAATACAGGATTTCTGGCTGTAACGCTATCATAGACAATAGAGAATATAAAGCATACTTTACATTCTTAAATAGTAACTATATAGTTAATCATATTATATAATAAGTTCCGGTTTTCATAAATTAAATATTGCACTTTGATATGTTACTAAATGAATTTATGAAATCTCTTTACAATTTATGCTGCTCTGGTACTTTCGATTAAGTGACATACTTGACCCGTAAGAAGGCTGTTGTTCTCAAACAGAGGAAATTTCGTTGAAAGGCTTTTAAAATTAAGGTTTTATTTCAAGTAGGGCCTATAACTACGGGTGAGCTCTTGGATTACTTTCTGAAAGTTCAACGCTTGGCAAAGTACTATTTTTACCCGACTACGGCAAAGCCAAAGGAGGAGGGTTATGATTTTAACAGGCTATGTATGTATATACATATGTATGTTCATTGGTTCCCTCATAGCTCCTCAACTACTTATTAGAACTGGCCAAAGTTGGACAAACAATAACACTTTAACAAAGCGTGACTGCGGTTTTCAAACTTCAATATGTGTATCTCTGTAAATTGATAATTGTGTGCTATAGTGTCGTACCGTACCTAAGACATTACGGTCAAATTGAAATGAAGGCATCTTGGTACAGTCTACATACCTAGGTATGTGTCGATTATCTTACTTCTTCAGTGACGTTGTTTAATCCTATGTCCCGTTTTTTGTCGTAGTTGGTTTTTTTTTTCCGTTTTTTAGTACCTATTTTATTAATTAATTTATTTAAAACTTTTTTTACACATAGCAATAAAAGTCAGAAATACAATAAACTAGATAAGTACAAAAGGCGGCCTTATCGCATTTTATAGATTCCTTTTTAATAAATGTGTATTTATTTTTTATTTCGTATATAAATAGATATTTAGTACAGATATAAATCCATAAAAATAGATACAAATGTCTGTAGAATTAGAGAAAGAAACACCTACGTTGGCGGACTGGTGGGTTTATTATAAGCTTGCGTGGTAGTGAAGTGAAATATAGATTTCAAATTAACATTTTTACGGGGTTTATTACTCGATATAACACTAAATAAAACTGAATTTAACGTGCCGTAATACAGGTATAACTATGTCCCCCGGTTTTAGGTAGCCGACGATATTAAGTGAGTTAGTGAAAAATAGAAATATAGGTAGGAAGCGGCGGAAACCTCGTCTGCCCGGTTCCACGCTACACAGTTGTACGTAGTGCCGCCGCCCCGCGTCGCACCTCGTCTGCAAGTGAAAACGGTAACTATCATTTTATGATTTCCTGGTACTTTAATAATAATATGGAAACATTTTTTTTTATGCGGAAGTAAATGAAACATGTACTTCACCGTTAAAGTACGTGGTAATTCTTTGTGAATACACATATCATTTCGAAAAGTCAGAGGTGTGTGCCTGTGGTTTGAACCCGTGACCATCGAGATATATGAAGTGATTAATTAATATTAAATCCAAGTGGGTTTAGACTACTAACAATGGGCTGTCTCAACCGGGGTAGACAACTGGAACTATTCGAATGGTGGACTCAGTAGCCAACAGATCTGTGTAAAAAGCAAATTATTCCGTCTAATGTTTTCAGAAAGATGGTTTCTACCTGCAAGACTAATGAAAAAAAATCAGCGTAAGTGTAGAAGGCACAAAATATTGACGTGTTTTATAGTTTATTTTTTAACTTTTAATAGATTTAAATGTGAAATAGCTCTTATTAAATCACAGACAAGGGCTTATAGAAACATGTTACTAACCAATAGTTCTATCATTGTTACGTAGAATATTAAAATAAACATAAAAGCTGCACAAACCTATGATCTGCTAGTATTTGGACACCCCAATATCCAGGGTTGCAGGCGGCGCGTCGCATCCGGCGGTCGCCATGGCTACCGTCGCCCGCCGCGCACTCCGCCCCACCTCCATCACTCTATACACACCTGGTACTTACCACCTACACCAGGATTCAATCAAAATTATTCATTGGATGTTGCTATACTCGGAGTTGTATGCGACTGGCGCACTTTATTTTTTTTATATAACTAGCGATTCATTCCGTTTTTACTCGTAATAGTCATAACCTATGACACTTCTTTGAAAAGTAGTGTTCTAATGGTAAGAAAATATAAAAAATTGTTTTGTAGTTTTAGATTGCTGGGACCACAATTTTTTATATATTATTTTCATTTGCAGTAGGTCATTATAGTACAGCCTTAGTAGTATAATATTAATTATTTTAATCGGTATTTTAAAGTATTTTAGTATAAAAATAATTAAACAAAACTTGACAAGCGTGATGGACTGTCTTCCGTCCCTCAGCCTAGCTGTAATTAAAGTTCCCGACCGGCATTGGGACCTATATAGGCTGATAAAGATTAGCCAGATATACCATTAGGTATAGTGCCAAAAAACATTTATGTTAACTTTCGTACTTGTTGGAAAAAAGGCAGCAAATTCAATCATTAGTAGCTGTGCTTCATGATGCCAAAACTCCTCAAATCCGCTCAGTTACACCAAAGCTAGACACGTTTTTATACGTTTCGACTCAACGACACTAGATATTGCTTGAAAAATCTAAGCAGTTATTGGCTCGTTTAAGCCGTCAGTCACACCGAGATAAAATTCTGTCATATTTCATAAAATACACAAAAATTACCTAGAAATAAAAAACATATTTTTATCTATTGCAATCTAAGTTCCCCGCAAAACATGTCACTGTACCAACACAAGGAAAGTAACGGATATCCGCCAGCCATTATTACGTCGTTAGCCTGTTTGTTGGCTAACCTGTCAAAAGGTCAAACGTCAGAGTTCAGACCGCCATCTTTGGATTTTAGCGGTTCCGATAATAAATTACCCTTCAAGCCGTCGCTTAATTTACCTGCGAATTTTCCACTTAAAAATAAATTAATCCCGTTGAATACCTGTATTTATCGTGGCACTTTTTTTCTATAATTATTCTATAATAAGATTAAGTAATTAGTAAGATAGGCTTTTAAGCAATGCTCAGAATTTCGTTATTTTATTTTATTTGTATTCCAAGAAACAATACTTTTCACAAAATAAATAAAGTTTTATCTCATTTCGCAGCTTACGTACGTGAAATAAATACCTTATATATAATTCGAGTTTGCAGCTCATGGACGTAAATCAGACCTTTTTTCTTATTATACTAATAAAGCGGAACGGACAAATGATTTTTCCTATACAAAACCTATTTTCATTCCGTTGGTACTTGGATACGAATACAATATCATGCACACTCGATCGGAACTATCCACGCGATTCGCCGATATCTGTGTGGTCACGTTGCACCGAATTGCAGTGTGTGGAAGGGGAGGCCAACCCACTGCGCCTTGGGGTAGGTTGGGTTCGTTGTGCGAGACGAGACACCCGCACCACGCGCCGGTTAATTACCAATCGGGAGATGTTTACGTGCAGAGCGATATACATTGCTGCTAACATTAACAGTGTCTGCGCCGCAAGTAAGGATAGCCAGCAATGAATAGCGCTTTCATGTGATATTGGTAGGAGCAATGCAGCCAAATTACCGGACTTCCCGAAGAAAACAAAAGGCCGGGGGCTAGTTTCATTCGCGGTGCGACGCTCGATATTGCAGTTGTGTGCGTCTGGTAATGTTTAGGTGTATTCGACGCGTCTGGCGGCAAACGATCGAAATAACTTGAATATAGTTGCATCATATGACAATAGGATTCGGAGACACATAATAGCCCTATCTGTATATACTGGCGATTCATTACATAGACAATCGGTCTGTTTTTTGTTGTAGGCATAAGATGCAGTTAGCCTTACTTGGTGAGATTGCAGTAGTATATTTATTTTTTGTTGTAATCATGATAAAGGATCACAAAAATAATTGTGATTACATTATTAGTACATTGTTTTATTTAATCACCGAACAACTTCGGTGCTTATTAATCGTAATCGTAATTGTGTTTTTAAAGAAAATTATGTTAAGTTGTGATAATTATTTAAACACATGTATAAGAAAAACATTTTATGCTGAGATAAAACCACGATCATAGTCTTGGTAGAGCAATGTACGATGTATATTGCATATCGACTAATAAGTTTGCATCAAATATAAAGTTTAATCGACTTTGATAGCCTTCGTTGCGTATTTGGCGTGGTCAACGAGTGAAACAAGTTGTCGCGAGATGTATCATCCGCTAATATTTTTGAGACTGATTTTTTTTTTTACTAAATCATGGAGATGTGTGGTGTTCCGGATAAATAGACACGGGTTCTAAGCATAGGGTGTAGTGTAATAGCCGGCTAGCATGAATACCAGGAGTTGCAACATCGTCTTTACACTTCGGCTTAGTGTTGTCACTTTTCCTCGCAAGGAATGAAAAGAAATGATCATAAATTATTGAATCATCGTAACAAAATAAAAACTATTAATGCAAAATAAAATCTAAATTAAAATAAATTGCTGTATAGATTTTTATGGGTCTTGGTACAGAGGTAGAAGTGAACCTGAAGTGGTTCAGGGCTTTTTTTTACCTCGGAAAAAGCCTTAGTTTATTTTACCGAACACGCACTTCCACAATTTTATTATTAAGTCTTTCTGAACAAAAATCAATTTGGCAAGGCGGTTCCAAAAATATTTTATATAGCAAAATAGTCAAAACATATGCAATCAAATTACCTCGTTACAAGATGCCAAAATTAAAATAAAAGACACAGTCTCCTATTTTAGTTATATAAGAAACACACAGGCATACACACACACTTTATAAATTTTATATAATACTAGATGTCCCGGCAGACGTCGTCCTGCCCGGAAAAGCTTTAAGCGTAATGCCGACAACAGCGCCACCTACCGGGTCCAATTGTGTTTTGAAATCATCCAGGGACCCACTGGAATATACATAGAAAATTTCATCCCAATCGGTTCAGCCGTTTGACATACCCACAACGGCGCCATCTAGTGCCTAGTGTGGTTATAATAATAAATAACTAGTTGTTGTAACATGTGGACTGATTTATGAATAAATATTATATTATATTGTCAACCTCATTTTAAAATCCACTCAGACGGATTGGGCAAAAGCGACACAACTCTAAAGAGGTTGGGATGTATGTCTGAACCAAACCTTTCCCAAACTATTATTAGTTGTAACTCAGTGTAGCTCGGTAGTTATGTGGGGATGTCTGGCGTGCAGTTTCGATCTGTCTAGCACCAGTGCAGCCACTGGCTACTGATGACGTCATCGTGCGTCACATCACACGAGACACGTCGGCTACCGAGGGTGGCAGCATTGTTTGTCTGAGAGGGCGAGATTAATTTTGGGGTTTGGTACTTACGAGTTATAAATGTGATTCATGCTTTGAAGTATGTACTAGGGTATATGAATGTGTTTATATCAAGAAAGTGTTTTGTTTGTTTAATTGTGGTGTATTTCATTACTGGAGATTGAAAAATGTTATTTTAGTTCAAAACTACACTATGTCTTTTTTTAACACATGAAAGAACCTTACAACTAAATAATTGAACATACAAAAACACACGATCGAACTGTTAAGAAGTTAATGAGATCCAAAGCTTGGGTAATCTTAAGAATGTTATAATTTTCATCATTCTTATCTAATAATCCTTCCAATATTTACACATACATAATCTTACTCTTCTAAATCACTTTTTGAAGTTATACTTCTTTTGGCGCGTTAGGGAAAAATGATGAGAGTGATTTTTTACGATGCGCGCGCACACCGACACCAAAAAGTTATTCAGAAAAAGTTTGTTTTAAATTTTAAGAATGTAGAATAGTGACAGTTTAAGTAGTTTTGATTACGTCACGTACGGTCAAGACAGAGTCGAGAGAGGTATTTATTTTATTTTATTTATTTTAATTTAATCTGATTTTACTTTTAAAATTCTGCTCACGTCACGTGCCGTCAAGACCGAGTCGTGACGTCAGAATTAATTATCATTTTAATTTCCTTAATTTAAATTTATTTTTAAACTTTAGTTAATATATAATATATAATATATTATAAAAAAATTATCACATGTTCATTAAAGAACAAAATATAGAAACAAACTGCAGCATGCAATAAAAATAATGTTTCAAATCCCGGGGGCGCGATCAAGCACCGTTCACGAGTACCAGGGCGGCATGAACCGCGGGAGCCGGCGCGTTCGATCCCGTCTGCGTTCCGTGCAAATTGCCTGCCACCAGAGACGGATTCATCTAGATGATGCAGCAACTATGCGCCCCATCTCAGGAAAAATAGTAAAAATCGTTTCAGAACTCTAATGGCTTCAATAAGAATATCGCAGCGGTAGGAGGGTTTGTGACTTAAGGTTTTTGGTGTGATATTGTGCTTTCTATCGTGATTTTTTTTATGTTTAGACAGCAAATTGATATGATGTAGTGTAGTCGGGTTCAAAGGCAAAGTGAAGAATCAACTGAGGTTGTCTCTAGCTACACGATACTGTATACGGGAAGAACCACGCTTTGATTTTGATCGTTTTGAACACTAGTACATTTCTAGCACAGCAGCATTGTAAGTTAGGGTGAGATATATCCAAGATTAATATGCAGTAGTCAGGATATAGTATCTCCAATTCATTTATCACAAGAGCACTTGTTGTGGCTTGTGGGTTTTTGACTATTATAGTCTCGATCAGTGAGCCTAGTTAAACCTAAGCATAAAAACTCTCTGAATTGTTATTTCAAAAGTATCAAGATTGCTCATTCCGTCCCTGTTAGTGAGCTGCTATGTGGGGTGCGAACGATTCGTAACTACCCAAGTACTGCACCTGCATATATCTACATATAGACATCCGTCTGGAGTGTTCTGAACTGTATAATTTGAGTTTTAATAAACGCTTGTGGAATATGAGCCTTTTGAGCTGCGTTGAGATTGCATTATATATCTATTTGAGGATGTTGGAAGAATTGTATTGGGAATCAAAAGTGCGAAATCAACAAAGAGGAAAAATAAAGTGAATAATTTTCACACAAATATTTTAATCATCATTCATCATGAGCCCATATACGCCTCACTGCTGGGCACGGGCCTCCCCTACAACTGAGAGGGTTTAGGCTTTAGTCCACCAGGCTGGCCTTGTGCAGGTTGGCGGACCCGGAAATATTTTAATCCCATCGTCGAATTTTGGAATCGAGCAAAGACATTAACATTTACATACATACATACATACATAAACTCACGCCTGTATTCCCCGAAGGGGTAGGCAGAGGTGCATTTCTGCACCCACATTTCGCCAGGTATGTATCAGTCCCACGTAATAGGGGGCGAGCCTATTGCCGTTTTTCGGGCACATTTCCAGACTCCGTGCTGTTATCGAGAATTTCCTAATGGAAAAACCCAATAACACTTTGCCCGACCCGGGAATCGAACCCAGGACCTCTAGATCGCTCGGCACATACTTGTACCGCGAGACCACGAGGCAGTCGTGGTTTCATTTATTTCGTGGTAACATTTACATTTGGCCTCGTAAGCGTGCATATGAACATACATACATACTTTTATACGCCTGCGTCTCCGCAAGTGTAGGTAGGGGTACATTTTTATTTCAATTACCAAAAATAGCGCTATACTACATATGTTACTTACTATGACTATCTAAAACGCATTGGGCTGCATGTTGGAATTATTTATTATAATATAAGCCAAACTATAAGCTCCCATCTTTAAGAACGATATACCCGTGAGTCTGAGGGATATCTGCAAGCGAATCTGTAACCTGAAAATTTGTCAACGCATTCAATTTTGTGGGGTTTAAAAATCAATTACACGAGCTCAGACAGGATTCACCGCGTCTGTCTGTCTTGTTGCACTTTGAACCGCGTGTTTGTACCTTGCGGTGTTTGAATAAGCTTTTGAGCATTTCATAATTATAATCTTTTAATTCATCGTAATAAGTTGCATTTGACAGCCCCGTGGCGCAGATGGTTAGCCACCCCAGCTTGCGAAAAGAGAAGCCTCGTGTTCGACTTCCGCACCGAGACAAATGTTTGTGTGATCCACAAATATTTGTTTCTGGTTTGGGTGTTTGTGAGACGGAAAAGTCTCTCGTTTCTGATACCCACGACTCAACACTTGTATCTTAGTGTGGGATCAGAACTATGTATTTGATTATTGAGTGTATATTTATTTATTTATTTATCATGATTTTTTAGTTTTTATTAACAATTTTGTTATAATAATTATTAAATAACTGCCACGTAGCTAATAGCGTAAAATATTTTTTTTTAATGAGAAAAGACTTTATATTAACCCCTCCTAAAACTAAAACTCGTTAATATACCTTTAAAAGTCTTTTCACATATCACATTTCCTTTTTTTTAATAAATGCGACATAGTGGCAAAATCAAATGTAATTTTAGCTGACCAAATGCATTATTTTGAAACTCGAGAGCAGTAATTCCCAAAGTGATCCAGGTCCACCCCCAGGGGTCTACGAGAGACTCGACGGGGGTCTACGTTGGGCGTGACAAAAAATGAAAATTTTTCTAGTGTGTAGAGTCTGGAGTTACAAAATGTTTGCACAAACATATAGAACGTGCTACAGACAGCTCGAGTGCTAAGTGGAACTCGACTAATCCGGTTGCAGTCGGTAGGCTTTTCAGTCCTTTTGTGTCTGGCCAGGCTGCTCGCGGCCGCCAGATCCACTAATGGATCCCTCTCGTTTTAGGGATGCGCCGTTCTGTGTATAGGTCTAATTAGAAGTGTATACCCGGGGCTTGGCTCGCTCATGACTCATTCAGCGGCTTAGTAGTGAAACAGAGACAAAGAGACTATCAAATATGAACAGTTATTGGAATATCAAACTACTTGGTGTTAGTGAGTTTGAGGTTAGGAAATTCTCAGTGGATGAACTGAGTCTGGAAATACTCTCTATTATCATCATCAGTCCATGTACATCCCCACTGCTGGGCACCGGACTCGTTCTTTAGTCCACTACGCTGGTCTGGTGCAGGATGGCGGACTACGCACTTAAGAAATTCCAAAGAACTTTTTAGGTTTGCAGGTTTCTTGCGATGTTTTCCTTAACTGCTAAAATATGTACGTGATAATTAATTATGAATACACACATGACATGTGTGCCTGGAGTTTCGAACTCGCGTCAACTAAACCTCGAGGTCATCACCAGTTCGACTTTTCTTTAGCCCTTCATGGGAGCAGCTGTGAACGTGTTTGTGCTTGCCTATATTCAATAGATATAAAACGCCAACAGAACCCGGCAAACAAATAGCGATTTGTAATTAACCCGCTTATGAATAAACTTTTTGATTAATCATGACTCCGGCCGCGCGGCGCACCAAGCGCATTACCAGCGTTTGATCTTAGCATCTAGGGAGCGTAATAATTCTACCAGGTCAGACAATAGCTAAGCAGATATGAATTTAGAGGCGGGTAAAATAAAATATAAATTAATACACCTAACATACATAGTCCTGAACCCACACTAAGATAAGAGTCTTGTGTCGTGGGTATCAGAAAATAAGAGAAACTTTTCGGTCTCATTAACACCCAGACCTGAAACAGATGTTTGTGGATCACACAAACATTTGTCTCGGTGCAGGGATCGATCCGTGGTCTCTCGTTTCGCAAGCTGCGCCACGGGGCTGTCAAAATTTTTTTTAGCTCACTGTAATAACATATCTGTAATTATAGAAGTTGGTAAATCGTACACAGTTTCATTAACGACGAACAAAATTTTTTTAAGAAAACCAACGTACCTAGAAGTTTTCAAAAGGAAATTTCTATGTCATAAGAAGTCCTTTAACTTTAACGTGTGTGGTGGGTTAAAATATAAATCTTCTTATCTTAATAAGATAGAAGAATTTTATAAGTCAGAAATATTTTTCAACAATACGATATGTCTCTTTTACCGTAATTAATATACATTGTAAGAACTACGTATTGCAATTATGTGTCTGTAAGTAAAACATAAAAGCAATATTTGGATTGGTTCCGTTTAAATCTAGTGTTTCCAGATCCGAACCTGTCTGAGTTCTGTCGTTTTTATTATTTTGAATTATGTCTGCGACATCCCATTGTCAAGTACATTCGTAGGTTTATCTTTCGGGCATTTTATTATTTTCGATGTGTGCGTCTAAATTCGATGTAAGAATGGTTTTCCTACGTAAATTGTAATTACATACATACATACATAACCTCACGCCTATAATCCCCGAAGGGGTAGGCAGAGGTGCATTTCTGCACCCACATTTCACCAAGTATTTATCAGTCCCACGTAACAGGGGGCGAGCCTATTGCCGTTTTTCGGGCACAATTCCAGACTCCGTGCTGTTACCAAGAATTTCCTAATAGAAAAACCCAATAACACTCTGCCCGACCAGGGAATCGAACCCAGGACCTCTAGATCGCACGGCACATACTTGTACCGCGAGACCACGAGGCAGTCCAATTGTAATTGTAATTGGCAGGCAAATTGTAATTGTGTATTAAAAAGATTGCATTTTTGTATTGTAAGGTAGAGTTTCCAAATAACTTAACATTTCGCTTAGTATTGCGTGTTTCCATGTCAAAGTCAAAGTCAAAATCATCTTTATTCAAATAGATTTTTTCAAGTTCTTTTGATTCGTCAATATTAAACTATTTTAAAACTATTGCCGCTTCGAAACGTGTTATCGCTGTGGAGAAGAAACGGCAAGAAACTCCCTCAGCATCACGAAATGTCATTTTTTTTAAATAATAAATTAAAATTATAGTAACATTTTTTAAATGTCATTACAAAATGTCATAATGATACAAATTGTAGCAACGAAAGTTCTGATCAATTTACTTACTCCCAGGGCTTATTATCTCCAATATAATCTGAAATTTTATAGTAAGCTTTTTTATATAGTTTATCTTTAATTGATTCTTTAAACTTTTTCAAGGGAAGCTCCCTAATACCCTTTGGGAGTGAGTATCTTATACTCGTATGTACAATATATTTATAATTTATTTTTTATATAATTGTTTTTTTTTGTTCGTAGGAAAACGCAAGAACACTATCCGACCCGGCACTGAGTCCTCGAGACCTCTACACATGGTACACTTAGACTTTTATACCACGATTCTTGCTGAGGCTATATATCCTTTGGTCGTGCTTCAATGAAAATACTGTTACTATTGTCAGCAAGTACGTAATGAGAGTAACAAATCTTGGTTGAATTCAAGTGAAATATTTTAGTCTCATAATTTTGCAGAAAGTAAATATTTCCATTACATTGCCCGCGTCGGTATAATGAATTCTTATGCAACGCAAGGAAGGCATTCGTGATGTCATAAAAGTTTTTCACCTTGTATAGGGGCTACTTCCACAGGCGGGGTTTCCGATGCGATTATATAGTCGTTTTAATATTAATTCTGTGGCTACACTTATTAATAACGGTGCAGATATAAAGTTTATTTTTATTTATTCTTTATTGTACACTTCACGATTTGACAATTTTGCTTAAACTTCTACCATTCAAGCATATTTCCGCTTGTCAAGTCGTGATGGCCTCGAGGTTTAGGCACGCGGTCGAGAATCTCGACGGTTGCGGGTTCAAACCCCAGGCACACACCTCTGACTTTTCGAAGTTATGTGTGTATTCACAATGAATTATCACTTGCTTTAACGGTGAAGGAAAACATCGTGATAAAACCTGCACACCTAAAAGTTCTTAGGAATTTCTTAGGTGTGTAGTCCGCCAACCCGCACTAGGCCAGCGTGGTGGACTAAGGTCTAAACCCTTTCAGTTGCATAGGAGGCCCGTGCCCAGCAGTGGGACGTATATAGGCTGATGATGATGATGATGACGGCTTATTACACAATTAGGTGAATAGACGAGAGAAATCGTTGCGCGAAATCCACTAACGAAACTGAGCCCTTATATGATTTATTCGTTGTACTGTCAGCACCGACTGAGTTTAACTCTTCTGGCGTTTCAATTTACTTGGTCACTTAATTTTAGATCATAGGAATGTATTTCAGAAATTAGAAACGTATAATTCTCTACTTACCTCTTCAGCAAAAGAAGCGAAGATGTTGGAAGGAATGTATGTTGGACCAAACTGCACTTAATATCAGTACTTACTTTATGCGCTAATGCGTTTCAATTCACCGTGCCAGCGTAAAAAACATTATCTTATCATTATTAGCCCCTATATCTATGTCCCACTGCTGGGCATAGGCCTCCTCTACAACTGAGGGGGTTTGGGCCTTAGTCCACCACGCTGGCCTATTGCAGGTTGGCGGACTACACACCTAAGAAATTCCTAAGAACGATGTTTTCCTTCACCGTTAAGGAACGTGATAATTCATTACACAATACACACATAAAAAAAGCAAATAGAAAATAACAAAAGAACAAGGTATGTGTTTAAAACAAGATGCTTATAATGTATTATACCACATGTCCCTCAAATAGTGTTTTTTATAAATAGGATAGGCTTGCACTTGGCCGTCGACTTGCCAGGTACTAAAACTTAGTCTAACAACATACATACATACATAAACTCACGCCTGTATTCCTCGAAGGGGTAGGCAGAGGTGCATTTCTGCACCCACATTTCGCCAGGTATGTATCAGTCCCACGTAATAGGGGGCGAGCCTATTGCCGTTTTTTGGGCACATTTCCAGACTCCGTGCTGTTACTGAGAATTTCCTAATTGAAAAACCCAATAACACTGCCCGACCCGGGAATCGAACCCAGGACCTCTAGATCTCACGGCACATACTTGTACCGCGAGACCACGAGGCAGTCAACAACACTGGCGTGTTATATTGGTTATAGGCAGTGGCGGTACTTCCATAGAAGCCCAAAAGCCCAATTTGCCTTGCAAAATTCCGAATAATAATATTTAAGCTTAAAATCTTTATTTAAAAAAAGCTATTTGACATATAAATGATAATATACTGACCCCCAATAAACAATTATAAACTAGACATTACTTAATTAACGTATAACGCTATTGGGCTTACCTTAGTTATTGCTGTAGTATTGGAAGCTTTTGGGATTCTGGGGTACACCATGCTGCTACTGAAAATTTCCTAGTGGGAAACTTCGTCCGACCCGAAAATCTAACCCGAGACCTCAAGGTCACTCGCACTTACGCCGCGACACTCTGAGATAGTTTGAAAATAGCATTATATAAATAAATTAATATTCAAGCGTATGGAAATCTACAGAACATACTTTCAGCTTTATCAAAGAATATCATTAGAATTCCACCGACACGAAGCAGCATACATTACGGCGATATTAGATGCATGCAATCCCACGCAGATGTAAACCGTTGCATTTTTTACGCGGGTTTTGCGACGTGAAATAATCTTTGAGTTTCCCACGCAACGCTCCCATCTTTTTTTTTAAAGGTTATATTTCAGGCAAAGGAAACAGCGCACGTACAGCCTTGTTGGCATATATATTTTTGATATTCTATCTATAAATATATATAAAAAAACTTAATAACTAAATAGGTGCCATTGCAATTAATGGCTTAAATTTTTTTTAAAATTAAATAGCGATTATAAATTAATTGAAGTTTAAAAATAAAAAGCGATTATAAATTACTTTTTTGTTCTTTTCTTTCAATGTGTAAATTGCTTAAAATTATACACTAACAAACGACGACGACGGTAAGTCTTGGATGTTGAACCGTCGTCATTTACTCAGACTATAACATCTCCAAGCCATCGCTTACACCCCATAATAACATCCCAACTCGTCAGACGGATCGATATGCAGCAAATAGGGAGCGGATGCACAACCACATCGGGCGCCTGATAAGTTCATTTGGACGAAAAATAATTACAAAAATTGGCCTGTCTAACACAATGACTGTTTAAATGTAATTGTTAATCGTTAAACACACGACAGTCTATAAACTATTTTTTACTGTCGTGCGAAGTTGAGTCAGGCCGCTAGTACGTAGATTCACGCCGGTATCCATGGAAGGGAAGGTAGCGGTGTTTTTCTGCATCCTTCACGAAAATACATATATTACGTACCGCTTAGTAGCGGGTGGACGTATTGCCGTTTTTCGGACTGATTGCCAGACTTGGTGCTGATAACTTCGTAAAGGAAAAACGTAGTAACATTTTATCCGACCCGGGAACCAAACCCGGGACCTCTCAATTGCACGTCGTCCGTTTATGTCGCGGGACATACCAGTAACTTAAAATATGGTGCATGGATTGGCTATGTGGGTGTCATATTAAAAAAAAAAATTATGGAAGTTTTCCTTGTTTTCTCGTATTGCAGAGATAAATTAGGAAAGCTTTAGGAAATAAGTCAATTTTTTTGTTGAAATTTTAATTAAATTCAGGTCAAAATAATATTTATTTCATAAACTATGTTATAATTTCATGGAAATATAGTTTCATGTTACTCCCGACACAGAATTCGATATATAAATTGATATTGTATTAAAATTACTTTTTTCGTAATAATAGTAAAATACATTTGAAACCCACGTAATATGCCATTAACATTTGCCCCATTCTGTTCCAGGAATCATTCCAAGTGCATAATAATTAAATTCAACAATTATACTTGTATTCCGGACGAAATTCCACGAAAATTAAACAATGTTTGAACCCCCGAAAATCTCATACCAAAATCAATATGGAGAACAAAGGAACGTCGCATACAGCCGGCCTAAACGCAATCCTTTATTTTTAACCAAACTCCGACGTATTGTGCAATTTTTGTCAAACTCGCGTCATGATATAATACAAAAAACCTAATAAAGCCGTGTAATGGAAAAGTTCTAAATACGTAGCAAAGGCGGGGTGCAGAAGGTGGGCGGTCGCCATGGCAACGGACGGTTGCAGGAAACTGCACAATCGATGTTGCCAGACGCTCCGCTGCCGCCTGTAGATCAATGTGTCTCTAGTACTATGCTCGGCTCCCGGGAAACCTACCTTCGCGCGCCAGTGTGGGTTAGCTCGCCGCTCATCTACCTGTCTCTGTCTTTTCACTACCAATTTACCGTGACCTCCACCGCGCCACTGCGCCTTTCCTACATTTCATTACGTTATTAAGGCGTCCGAGCTCTTCTAACGCTGGTGTGTTTGTATGTGTGAAGTTTCCCCGGGCAGTTTGTCTGTGTGCGCTGCCTTTGCGAGTGTTGCGTTTGAAAGCGTTCCATTTTCAAACGCCAGCGTCGGGAAACTTGTGAATTGGTTATCTGTGTGTGTCGGCTGTTTGTGTTGTGAGTGCGTTCAGCAACGCCGGCACCTATTGTTTGTTTTGTTGTTATTATCGTTCTGAAACTGTTCACCGGCCGGTTATGCATGCGGCTTTAAGGCTATATGAAAAAATACGCTTAATTTATATTTTTTAAATATCGATCTGTTTATTCTAAATTCAAATGCGTTACGCCTAAAAAGGTTTACCATTTTTGGATAGGAAAACTTAAGGCGGGAATTAGCCGTCACATTGATGCGTTGGAAATTAAGCCTTATTACAATCGAAATAGGTTTGAAAGGTGTTACGTAATAATTTTGGAGGGGAAATGTTATTGACATAATTTGGATGACTGGCGAAACTCGAGGCCATTGTTATAAAAAGTCTTTAGTATTTTGGTATTATAACATAATGAGGAAATAAATTGAATAGAATGTATAAATAAATTTGCTCAGTAAGGTCCTTTGAGAGCTATGGAGAGGATTGAATGCCGCGGATGCAGTTACTGTCCTTTGCCGCAGTATCGGGAGGCGCTTTCAAATGTGTGTGAGCGTATTTCCTCAGAGTTTCGGGTAATAGGTACTTTCAACTCTTTGGTGCATTCTTGTGAGACATTTGTTATACTTCTATTTATATCTACTTTGTAATTAAATGGAAATTAGTTTTCTTTGTTTTTTTTGGTACTTGGATATTGGAAATTAATTATCACATAAAGTAATCATCCACAATGCAATTGTCCATCTCTCGTCACTCGCCACAATTATGTCGGCCTAAAAGGTTTTTCAGGCATTGCTTAGATTTAGACGATTCGGTTAATTAAAAGGATTTTGTTTACACCTTTGTGGCTCAATATATTATACAATAACTTAAACGAAAAAATGCCCAAAAAATGCCCTTACGTTTTTATTAATTAACAAGGGTAGTAGTGACTTGCAAATTCGTATTTATAATATATACGAGTCATCTACATCATGCAAAAATAATTGTCATTTACAAGTAGGTATCTGCCGTGCTATTTAGAGGTCCCGGGTTCGATTCACTGGTCCAGCAAAGTGTTTTTGGGTTTTTCCATTAGGAAATTCTCAGTAGCAGCACGAAGTGTGGAAATGTGCCCGACAAACATTAAAGGCTCGCCCCCTATTACGTGGAATTGATACATGGCGAAAAGTGGGTTCAAAAATACGCTTTTGCCTATCCTTTCGGGGAATACAGGCGTAAGGTTGTGTATGTAAACAAAAATAATTGTCATTTACAAGTATAAAAGTAATGTGACCCGGCCATTATTTGATACATTTGGCGTTTATTTGTAAACAGAACGTTAAATTGCATGTTTGGTTTGGAATAGTGCCAAAATGTCCGTTTCGCTTTATGGAAAATACAATAAAGACGTTTACTTTATTTATTGCATTGAATGTTTAAATTGCTGTATAAAGCTTTTAAATTTTAGAGAAAATGATGGACTTTGGAATTTTTGTTCATGAAACTATTGCAGTCATTTATAAGTATAACATATAAGTATTATATACACAAATGTGTGCCGTGCGATCTAGAGGTCCCGGTTTCGATTCCCGGGTCAGGCAAAGTGTTTTTCATTTACGAAGTAATCAGCACAAAGTCTGGCAATCAGTCCGAAAAACGGCAATACGTCCACCCGCTACTAAGCGATACGTTATATATGTATTTTCGTGAAGGATGCAGAAAAACACCGCTACCTTCCCTTCCATGGATACCGGCGTGAATCTACGTAGGTACTAGCGGCCTGACTCAACTCCGCTCGATAGTAAAAAAAGTTTATAGAGTGTAACTGTCGTGTGTTTAAGAATATTCTAACAAGAAAACAGAAAAATTAAATCTGTTGATACAATTCACTAGTTAATGTATACTGTTGGACCAAATATATATATATTATATGCTATTATAGTCGAAAAGGGAGACCAACACTAATGATTCCATAAATAAATACTTTTTTTGTGTGACAAACAATTGTCTTGATGAAGGCTTTAAACCCGTGGTCTGGTGTTTCACAACCCTGTGTCTAAAGAAATGCGTAACAGAAGCGGAAAAAAAACAACAAATACACAGAGAGAAAAACAAAGGACATTATTACTTCATACTATTTGAGAAGTTTCGTTCCATTGTTAACAGTATTACCGCATTTAGCAACACCTGTTATTTACTTCTCCAACTCATAGATGGCGCTACTAAAACCGCGCCACGGTAAGAGTCCTTATTATGAACGTTTTGTTTCGAATAACTTTCTTTTACTTCACAGCTCACTCAACAAATCAACAAATAATATTTACTTGTTTAGATAAATCTTAGGAATAATTAAATAAGTAGCAACCTTAATTTTCTTAGTATGTTTTGATTATAATATTTTAATTTATTCACCATCTCTGATTAACGTAGTTTGTAACTTATACATCTATGTCCGTTGGCAACCTTTAAAATAATCAATAAAGTCAAAGTCTTTCTCTACTAAAAAAACTCTATAGACTTTCACAAGCTCTTTTAAATAGTCAATTTTAAACTATTTTGAAATATTGCCGCTTCGGAACGTGTTGCTGTGGAGAAGAAACGGCAAGGAACTCCCTCAGCAACACGAAATGGTAAAGACTTATAAGTATATATATGTATCTGCGAAATGCTAAAAGGTGATTTACTTCTACACTCCAATTTTGGGCATACGCACAGACTCCATGCTACTGTGAATTTCTGCTCAAAACAGTTTACCCGACTTAAAGATACGTCTTAATCGTAACATAATTGAATTCTACGACATTTAATTTGATAATTTTCATATTCAGTTCAATACTTTCTTACTACGTTGTCTCAAAGAGATCCCTCTCAGCGATAAGACCGCCGATTGTTCCACTTTTTATTGATAAGTTCTATGTAAATTAATGTATAAATGTGGGTATCAATAAAGAGTATCTATATATCTACTTCCCAAGAACATCCACTTAAAAAAGAATTATCGGTCTATATATAACTAATTGGCGTATTATAAAGGCTTTTGAGTTGACGCATTGCGCGACGCAGGGTGTAATGTCCTATGATTCATTTATATGTTGACTAGACTCGTAAACTACGCACCCCGATGTATCACTCGCATTACTGTGTCTATTTAATGGCTCTTGTTTTTCTATGATTGCTATTGGTATTTTTGACTTATTTTTCAGAATTGGCACATTACCGATTCTGTTATGGAGTTTTTGGTATTCAAGGGGTTTGGTGGTTTATTTCATTTAAGTATCATTGTTATTTAAAAATGTGGAAATAATAATTTTAGAGGAATGGAACAGTATTTTTTACTCATTAATTAGATTTAGATGAAGTTGTTTTTCCTTGTCTTTCTCCTCTGATAACTTTTTAAAATCTAACTAGAATTGAACTGTGTTACGACTGCTCAAATATGTATACAAATAAGCCTTGCAATGTAAAATTTGATCACAATGTAGATATGAGGAAATTGTGGATTTTCACTAGGTTTCACCAAAATACTGACCTATTATTGACTATAAGAAGCAGTAGCGATTAAGCAAGATATTCTTTAATATGTCTTCTACAATTAAAATTAATATTACCTAATAAAAAAGCCATCGCCGTCGTTATTGATATAGGCTTTAGATGGTGCCAAGACTTGGAAGCCGGGTGCGTGACCCCGGCGCGACAGCAATCAGGTCCGGGGCGCGGCCTTCCATCACCTCACCTAGTCTATTAGAAACACTATCGGTTTACAAGATTTTTGAAAGAAGAAAAATGGCAGTAGACGAGCCATAGGACCGACGATTCTTAGAGCAAAATGTTATATTATTTGAACTCATAACATAGATTGCCATATAAACATAATTATTCCTGTATCGTCGATGGGGAAGGCACTTAGGCAGAGCTGCATTTCTGCTTCTACTTTTCGCCATATCAGGCAAATTTTCAGACGCCGTGCAGCTAACGACAATTAGCAAATAGAAGTAGGTACGTATAATATTTTTAAAGACCCGGGAATCAAAACCTGAGAACTTTAGATGAGACGTACACTACCGACAAAAAGTTTGGAAGCACCTATAATTTTTGTAAAAACAAATAGCAAATTGATAATAACAAATTTTATCGATGTTGTAATAAAATATAATATTATTTTAGTTATAAAAATATGGTTTTGTTTCATAGTTTAATTGTTGTTCTAATTAAGTACCTAATCATTCTTAATTAAATAATACTATATCTTATATTATTTCTAAAGTACTTGAGAGTATTAAAAGTGCTTCCAAACTTTTTGTCGGTAGTGTATTTATGTGAGACTTGCTTGAGCCGCGATGTCAGGCGACAGTCGTATTATAAAACCAGATTACATTTATTTTTGTTAATTTTGGTGTGACCAAGATATAAGCGTTTAATATAAGGAGTAAAAATCTATGTCTCTATTTGAAATTAATACAACCCTTTCCGCTGAAATTCGCTAAATGTCGCCAACTTCAACGTAAAGTACGCCGCAGCCCCTAGATCTTATATTTCTTTGGACAAGTTTTTAATTACAAAGGAGATCTATATCGGTTTTATCTCGCTTTCAAGAATAAACCTCCCGTTTTCTCTGCGCTCCTGGTAACAGCCACGCTGAATATTCGAGCTTATTATCAGCAGTGTTTCGTTTGTTTTGGAAATCAATGAGGATTAGTTTCGGTTACCAAGAAGAAAATAATTAATTCAATAATAAATTCCTAGAATTTATCGGTGGAGGGCTTTTTATGTATTTTTAAACGAAGTTGTTATAAGGTATTTTTGCCTTAGTTACAATGTAGATTTCGAATTTAAGAAGTTTCAAGAATCTCCAAATAATTAAAATCATCATCATCATCATCATCAGCCCATATACGTCACACTAAGAACTTTTAGGTGTGCAGGTTTCATCACGATGTTTTCCTTCACCGTTAAAGTACGTGATAATTCTTTGTGAATACACAAATAACTTCGAAAAGTCAGAGGTGTGTGCCTGGGGTTTGAACCCGCGACCGTCGAGGTTCTCGACCGCAAGTCTAAACCTCGAGGCCATCACGACTTAATAATTATAATGTTTGATGCTAATTTTTAATCAGATTAAAGCCACAAGTACTTTTTTATGGAGGATCCTTACTCTATATCCATTACTAGGGTATAGTATACCTCGGAGTAATTGACGCGGATTCATTATCATCATCATCAGCCCATATACGTCCCACTGCTGGGCACGGGCCTCCTCTACAACTGAGAGGGTTTAGGCCTTAGTCCACCATGCTGGCCTAGTGCGGGGTGGTAATAGGTGTTATATTGAACTCATAAAATCATCACACACAATTTCATTTGTATATCTCTCCAACAATTAGTCAGTCAATACTGTCTCGCCAACTGCAAATAATGTTTGTCGCCGACTGCACTGGCCTATGAATTGAACGAAATGTTTTTATCTAGATATCGTGTACCTATTCTTTAAAAAAACTGTTGGCATTTGTCTTTCTCCGTGGCATTTAGCCAGCGGTTTAAGCTATTCGGATTCTACGTCTCTCTACGTCTAGGTACATACATACATAATATATACGTTGACTGCCTCGTGGTCTCGCGGTACAAGTATGTGCCGTGCGATCTAGAGGTCCTGGGTTCGATTCCCGGGTCGGGCAAAGTGTTATTGGGTTTTTTCATTAGGAAATTCTCGGTAACAGCACGGAGTCTGGAATTGTGCCCGAAAAACGGCAATAGGTTCGCCCCTATTACGTGGGACTGATACATACTTGGCGAAATGTGGGTGCAGAAATGCACCTCTGCCTACCTCTTCGGGGAATAGAGGCGTGAGTTTATGTATGTATGTGTATGTATATACGTTACATTTGTCGTTGGCTGCTTTTATGAAATTCCTTTTATGCTGTATTTCATTATAGGTCACTGCAAGACAGTTGATAAAAATTTCAATATCTTTGGGACCCATAATTAAACACTTTTATTGCATTAAGAAAAGTAGTGATGGCGTCGAGGTTTAGGGGCACGGTCGAGAATCTCGGCGGTCGCGTGTTCAAACCACAGATACACACCTCTGACTTTTCAAAGTTATGTGTATATTCTCAATAAATCATCACTTACTTCAACGGTGAAGGAAAACATAGTGAAGAAACCTGCACATCTAAAAAGTTCTGAGAAATTTCTTAGGCGTGTAGTCCACCAACCCGCACTAGGCCAACGTGGTGGACTAAGGCGCTCGCAGTTGTAGAGGAGGCCAGGCCCAGCACTGGGACATATATGGGCTGATTATGATGAGTGCATTTATAGTAGTTTAGGAATGAAAGCGTATTATGCAGATAGAGAGAGCTACTTTCGTATTAAAGGCTAGAATAGGGGTCGAGTCTATAGCCGTTTTGGCCACAATTCTTGATCTGCCGAAATTATGCCCGGCTGAGGAACCAAATACGCGACCAACAAGACAATCAACGTTTTTTGGCTCCGAAAATAAACTTAATCATGAATTAATATAATATCTTGAGGCTAGAATTTGTTAAATAAAATGTCGGAGTAGTCCGCTAGGTACCAGGATATAAGAACTTTGAAGAGCGAGTCAACAAATCGCTTATTAAGTCTAGACCGTCCACCACTACATTCCGTTCCCCCAGTGCGATGAACTACCCAACAGCCCCTTCAATTAACCGTGTTAATTTTATTTATTATGGGCTCGTAAATGTAGTACAAATACGTTTTAGCCCTTCACATTTAATGAGGGTAACTTAGCATCTGTAAGCCAACATTTTTAGCCTTTAGAATTTCATGTTTTGTCGAAAATTGTAACGATGTTGAATGTAAAGTGACTGGATGGGACAATAATATTTTAAGCTTGTTTCTGAGTGACAGTCCGAACTATTTTATTTCACCCTTATGGCATAAACAACTAAATCTATATTACTAATAAGCAACTTACTGTATCGCCATACAAACTTTGATCTCCTATGTTTCAAGTTTAACTTTACTTGACATAAATAAATACATCCAATAGTCACATACATAGTTCTGACCCCACGCTGAAATAAAAGTCTTGTGTCGTTGGTCAGAAACTTCGAGAGACTTAGATCTCACAAAGATCACACAAAAATTTGTTTCAGTGCGGGAATCGTACCCGTAGCCGCTCGTTTCCCAAGCTGGTGTCTAACCGACTGCTCCACGGGACTGCAAAAACTGCGTTACTGTGTTTGTTTAATGATTTCTTTTCATTTTTATCAGTTCCCAATTGGAAAAGTCCATAGACCAAGTCGTGAAGTAAAACTGGTAAAAGTAGTTTTAATAGTTTATTTCAGTAAATTTGTAGTTAATATACACATTCACGCTTAATCTGTATTTCTGCAGTTTTGCGGGTATATTAATTTTAGGGTCCATGCTGCTACTAAGTATTTCATATTGGTAAGTTTTTAAAATACTATGTAAATCATTATTTAACGGACATTATTTTATTTCCACGACTGCCTCGTGGTCTCGCGGTACAAGTATGTGCCGTGCGATCTAGAGGTCCTGGGTTCGATTCCCGGGTCGGGCAAAGTGTTATTGGGTTTTTCCATTAGGAAATTCTCGGTATCAGCACGGAGTCTGGAAATGGGCCCGAAAACGGCAATAGGCTCGCCCCCTATTACATGGGACTGATACATACTTGGCGAAATGTGGGTGCAGAAATGCACCTCTGCCTACCCCTTCGGGGAATATAGGCGTGAGTTTATGTATGTATTTTATTTCTCAGTTGGAAAGCAGGAGCTATGTAATATAAAATCTCTTTTGTCCGTAAAACTTCGAGGCATAAAAGAGTATCCTCCACGGCTTACTGTTTCTTGCTATGCGATGCCTGCATTCTATTATCGTTAAGTCCGATAAAATATCAAATTTCTTTAATCTAAGCCCTAAGGCTTCTGTTACTTGAAGAATCTACATTGCCTTCTCATTACTTGGATAACAAAAACTTGTCAGAAGCTAAAGAAAACATTATAGGAAGTAAATATAGGTATAGGTGTAGGTACTATGAATATTGTGAAAATGTTACTTTTGTTTAGTTGTGGTTAGGAGGTGATTTTTAAAATACTGTTTGTATTTCAACTGTATGTACTTATTTGAAATAGTTTGAAGTATGGGAAACGATATTTGTATTGAGAAAAGGGAATAAATTATTTTCCGCATTTTTGGATTTAAATTATTACTTTGTCTCATATTTAACTAAAGCTGGAAAATATATAAAAAGTATATTCAATAAATAAATAAATAAAGCAATCAAATAAATGCTTTATTAATTTAGGAATATTATTGCACAGTTTTATTTCACATACATACGTATTCCACATATTAAAACATAAATTTTACATTAGAAAGACATAGAAAGACATTAGATATTCATAGTAAGACCCCTACTTCAAAAGTGTCTTTACAGTAGTGAAATTTAACAAAGTGACGAAAATTGAAGTGGCGTAGGCGAGAATGTCTAAGACAAGATTGCTAATTTCTGCGACCTACGCTCAACCACATCTAGCTTCACTATGTCCCAATTTAAGCGTCATATCGCGGTATCACGGCGGAATCTCGGCGCAGCACGCGATTCGGTTATTATCCAGGGAGGCGCGGGCGACTCACCCAGTTACCAGGCTGTTACCCTCGTACCACGTGAGTCGTGACCAAGGCATAAATACAAATAGCTGTAAACGCTTGTTAAGACGTATCTATAGTATTTTTAGATTACTTTTATGAATATCGACCAAGTTTTTTTACAATTTTTCTTTCCAGTCTTGTAGGCTGTCTGGAAGAGATCGCAGTTAGCGATAAGACTGAATGTTGTAGCTATTTTTTGTCAATACTGTTTATCTTACTTTTTTCGTATATAGTTAGAAAGTAGGAATTGATCTTAAAGAATTTCTCATGTGTTTAATATATTCTTATTAGAGTGTGCTGATACTGTGGCTGGCGCAGTTAAGTGCCGTGCGATTTATAGATCCCGAGTTTGATTCCGAATTCGGCAATGTTATTGGGTTGTTTGATCATGAAATTCTCACAGTTTACCACGATATGAGTAAACTTCAAATTTATTATAATTTAACACAAATTTTAATGCTGCAATGCCCTTAATAGTATCTGAATTAACGCACTCCAAATACAGCATGTGAACTGCTCTGCACAAACCACTGGAAAGACATGATTGCCCCAAAAGTCGACGCTACATCGATCTTTCGACAACAAGGTGATTTCTGTTCTATGATTTGACACATAAAAGGCGTTAGGTACAAGTCTACAACAAGGGAAATCCAATGAGTCAGAGGGTGGGACTTCCCTAGTTGTAAGTTCTTTGAAATATTACTATGATTCTATGATGGGTAAGATTTTTTAGATTAGAAATCAACAATTTTTATTGTTTTTTATTTTATTTTTGATTATCAACTTTCCAAATTTTTTAACAACTAGTCCTCCAACCCGCACTAGGCCAGCGTGGCGGACTATGGCCTAAACCCTCTCAGTTGTAGAGGAGGCCAGTGCCCAGCAGTGGAACGTATATGGGCTGACAGTCATATACAAAGTTCTGACCCCACACTAAGATACAAGTCTTGTATCGTGGGTATCAGAAACTACGAGAGACTTTTCGGTCTCACAAACACCCAGACCAGAAACAAATACTTGTGAATCACACAAACATTTGTCTCGGAGCGGGGATCGAACTCGCGGCCTCTCGTTTCGCAAGCTGGTATCTAGCCAACTGCGCCAAGGGGCTGTCCACACATATCCAGATGCCGTGCAACTACAAAAAATTTACAAATGTAGAACCCCAACAACACTTTTTCCAAACGACGAAACGAACACTGGACCTCTAGATCGCAACTCACAAATTGGTACAACGGGGTGAACAAAGCAGTCAATATAAAAAAAAAACAATCATCAAAGAGCCACAACAGTACCAATATACAGTCTCAAGAATTAATAATTGTAATAATTAAGTTTTACTACAAAATAAAATAAAAAGAACGTCATACACTAAATACAATATTGTTATAAAAATCATAATTGTGTAAAAAGCTGCATCCGGCGGGTCATGGGAACGGATATGAGAAAAAACATCGAAACTCGATCGGCGGAAGCGCGCGCGCCGGATGGGATCACCGCAGTCGCAGCCTCCACCCAACCTGTTGCACATTCACCTTTCCACCACCACGGTAAAAAATTAATAAATAACACTTGCACTAAGTACCTTGCGATTGTTTCGACATAATGTGTCAGCTTGTGACGTAATTATAGCTTGTATGTTAAGA
The DNA here is from genome assembly GCA_907164795.1 of Hemaris fuciformis. NCBI lineage: Eukaryota > Metazoa > Arthropoda > Insecta > Lepidoptera > Sphingidae > Hemaris > Hemaris fuciformis. The sequence goes on from OU015447.1 coordinate 1,911,377, forward strand.
TGCTTTATCGATGTTTTTATTTATCGTTATTTTGTTTTAAAAAAATGAAATAAATAACGTGCGACAAGTCTAACACCTTTTTCAATGCAGTAAATGGATAAAACAGAATTGAATATTTTATATCGTGTTTTCGTGTGTGTGTGCTCTTGTGTTAAGATGTGCCCGCGAGACGAAGGCAAATTCGTTATTTGATACGGTTTTACCTCTCTTCGTGAACGTATCGTACGATCCTGTGGTCGGGTGTACTTATATGTGTACAAGTGTGGTGAGTAAGCGTGCATCTGTGCATTCTTTAGTTTAACAGTGATATAAAGTATAAAAAAAAACAATCATTAAAGAGCCACAACAGTACCAATATACAGTCTCAATAATTAATAATTGTAATAATTACGTTTTACTAATTATGAGACGTGGCCTCTCACTATGGGCCTCATTAGACGGCTCAGAGTCACTCAACGAGCTATGGAGAGGGCTATGCTCGGGGTTTCCCTACGAGATCGAATCAGAAATGAGGAGATCCGTAGGAGAACTAAAGTAACCGACATAGCCCAGCGGATTAGCAAGTTGAAGTGGCAATGGGCCGGGCACATAGCGCGGAGAACCGATGGCCGATGGGGCCAAAAGGTTCTCGAGTGGAGGCCGCGTACCGGAAAGCGCAGCGTAGGACGTCCATCCACAAGATGGTCCGACGACCTGGTGAAGGTCGCGGGTCGTCGTTGGATGCAGGCTGCCTCCAACAGGTCACTATGGAAGTCATTGGGGGAGGCCTATGTTCAGCAGTGGACTTCTTTAGGCTGATAATGATGATGATGATGATGATAAAGTATGCATAGGAACATCATCGTCAGCCCATATACGAGTACGTCCCACTGCAAGGCACGGGCCTCCTCCGTAATTGAGAGGGTTTTAGGCCTTAGTCCATCACGCTGGCTTAGTTAGGGTAAGCGAATTAGACCCGTTAGAATTGCCTAAGAACTTTTAGGAGTGCAGGTTTCCTCACGATATTTTCCTTCGCCGTTAAAGTAGGTGATAATTTATTGTAAATACAGACATAACTTCGAAAATTAGAGGTTTGCGTCTGAGTTTTGAACCCGCGACGGCCGAAATTCTCAACCGTGCGACTAAACTTCAATCACTACTTGTAGAATAGTAAGAAGTATTTATCACTGTCGTTGATAAAACAGTCTTGTTAAAATAAATAAAGTTTAAATAAAATCTAAACAGGACTGTGAAATTTAATTTCGTCGTGTTTCCGGTTGATGGATGGACAGGCATGTTCATTTCGAATATCCCTTTGTGGACGACAATATTACAGTCTAGCACTCAGCGTCTATAAGACGGCTATTGCTTGGGGCGTTGCTAAGGAGACTTGTGAACAGAGAGCTATGTAGGGGACATGTTAACTTGAGGTTTGAATCTGGAAAGTTATGCTTGCATACAAAATTTAAATTATGTTCTAGGTGGTTTTTAATGTAGAAAAAGTATTTGGTAAATTCGAAAGGTAATCTGAGTTAGTTAAAAATATTTAATTATGTGTTAAATTAACATTAGAACAGATATTATTATATTATTTCTGATACGTGTATCGGTGTAGATCTGTTTATATCAGGGTGTAAAAAGACCGTATCCGTAAACTAAGACAGACAATAGTTACGGTGATTGCCAACAACGTAAAATAACCAAATAAAATATAAGCTTATAAATCCACATTTCACTCGTTATTATTAAGCCCCGCATAATAGTAATCAAGTTTTTTTGTCGTTTCGTACGATCCAAACTATAATAATAATAAATAAATACACCCAACAGTCACATACATAGTTCTGACCCCACACTAGGATAGATACAAGTCCTGTGTCGTGGGTATCAGAAACTACGAGAGACTTTTCGGTCTCATAAACACCCAGACCCGAAACAAATATTTGTGGATCACACAAACATTTGTCTCGGTGCGGGGATCGAACCCGCAGCCTCTCGTTTCGCAAGCTGGTGTCTAGCCAACTGCGCCACGGGGCTGTCGAACTTCGTGCTTCTAAGATTTTTGTTCCGGAACAACCCGAAAACACCTTGTCCTACATAAAAATTGTCTCTTCCTATAGCTCAAGATACTTTGGACCATTTTATGTCCACGTTAGACACTATTTTTTTTAATTTTGCGAAAGCGGATATAGTACGCTACAGCCGTCGAGTGCGCTCTAATATGCAAACGTTGTGCATATGCAGTGACATGGGAAATTATCTCCATCCCGCATACATTTAACACATGTCTATACAATCTGATTTTACTACTGTATTGTAAGCTAGGATGATGTAGGATTCGTGCTGTGAAACTACAACTAATTGATGTTGACATTCGTGGTTGATAATTATGAATCAGATGCAATATCTTTGCAGTGTACACTTAATTGAACAGCTTACGAAAGGAGAGGCCGCGGCTCGATACCCGCACCGGGACAAATATCGTGTGACAATTGACTGATTGTTCGTGAGTGACTGAGTGACGGGTCCGCCAACCCGCACTAGGCCAGCGTGGTGGACTAAGGCCTAAACCCTCTCAGTTGTAGAGGAGGCCCGTGCCCAGCAGTGGGACGTATTTGGGCTGATGATGATGACAATGTTTCGGTTTGTAAAACCGAAAAGTCTCTCGTAGTTTTTACTACCCACGACACAGGACTTGTATCCTAGTGTGGGGTCAGAACTATGTATGTTGGGTGTATTTATTTATTTAATTAGTTTACGTCAACGCCACGCATAATTAAAACAAATGAAGAATAAATAAATAATGTTTGCTGGTTATTAAATTTGCAAAATTATAATTAAATTTAATTTATGCTGTACAAACAACTAATGTAACTGAATAATTTTTATACAATTTTCCAAGCCAGACGACATTAACTACAAAAGGGTCTTAAAACTCAAAGTACTTAGACATAGCAATACAATAAATCTCCAATATATATGTAAGTATATAAAACGAGTAGCAAGAGTAAAGTACTTTGTTGGTTGTAACAAATGGACACTTGTGTAACAATGTCGATACCGGCTACTAATAGACCGTGCGCCCTGCACCCCGAGATTAACAAATTTCACGCCTCGTTTGCATTAGTTAAATAGGCAGCTTAATACTGCTCTTTTATTTACCTACTTCTTATTAAACTTAAATATAAATAACCTCGATGATCGATTTTGAGAACTTTTTTTTATGATTCTATTGCAAATGTTTTCCAATTTTTCTCTGTATCTACAGTATGAGACGATATATCTTTCTAAATTTCACAGTTTAAGATCTACGGTAAGTAACCTATGAATCTTTTGAGAATGTGGAAACATGCGTTTTTTGCGGCAAAAGCAGTGTTTTTTTTTTCAGTTTAACTTAGAATATTGATTTTTTTCACAGCTTAAAGAGGCTGTAGTTTAGAGTAGGTTATAAATTTATAATTACAATTCGATACCTCTATACGTGATCAAGATAAAGGGTCTTGACAGTCAGCAAAGTGATCCTATAATAGTTCCATTTTTTTCTTTTGAGGTACGGAACCCTGAAATAATAGTAGATTAAATTACAAATAAATTGCAATAAGACATAATATAGGGCAATTGTGTGATACATTGGTACTAATTCAAGATTTCAAGCAATGAAATACTTTGATGGTGTAACCTTCATATTGAAAGATTGGCATTTGGTCTACCATGATCTATATCAGTGGCGGTACCTCCATAAAAACCCAAAAGCCCAGTTTGCCTTACAAAATTCCGAATAATAATCTTTAAGCTTTAAATCATCATTTAACAAAAGCAATTTGACATATAAATGAGAATATCCTGACCCCATAGTAAACAATAATACACTACATGTCAACTTGAAGAAATAATACACAAAACCATTAAAACATTAAACAACTATTAAAATCCATCTCAAATTATAAGAAACATCGAAAAATCACAAAACAGGATGCTATAGCAACTTGACACCGTGCCGCGGCAAATTTAACCGTGCAGCTTTCAAACCTACTTTACTCAATTCTCAACCTTACGCTATTGGCATAAGGATGAAATTATACAGTGTACTGTGAAATTGCGTTTGTAATTTAGTGTCGATAATAGCTAGTTGCAGCACATCTGCAGTTCAGTATCGAAATAGTCGACACTTGGTCACGATCACACGTTTTTCACTATTGGCTGCAGGATGCGTGATTTGAGAGCGCAGGTGGCGCTGAGGATGTGCATTGTTCACTCAAATTGACAGTTTTTAGATCACTCTTCAAAATAGATGTGCATGTCTGCTCGACAATTTACCCGTATGGCTGTATCATAATATGATACAATACTGCGTATAGATAGCCTCGTGGTCCCACGGATTAAGTATGTGCCGTGCGGAATAGAGGTCCCAGGTTCGATTTCCGGGTCGAGCGAAGTGTTATTGGGTTTTTTCATTAGGAAATTCTCAGTAGCAGCACGGAGTCTGGAATTGTGTCTGCAAAAACAGCAATAGGCTCGCCCCCTATTAGGTTAGATTGATACATATCCGACAAAATGTGGGTGCAAAAATGCACCTCTGCCTACCCCTTCGGGGAATACAGGCGAGAGGTTATGTATGTATGTATTGGGTATAATGGAATATTATTCCAACTAGAATTATAACACGTTTATACTTCTATATACTTATAATTAATTTGATAAGGCACCTAATTAAAATAAAACATATAGAGATACGATTCGAAATTTTTATTGGGTTTTCTATTAGAAAAATGTCAGCAGCAGCACTTAGTTTGAAAATATGCCCGAAAAACGGCATCAGACCCGCTCCCTATTATATGGGGCTTAGACAATTACGAAATGTGGATACTTTCTGAATTTATATCTCAGCCTACCTCTTCACAAATACAGGCATGAATATACAGTGTATAATATGTTTGTGTTGTTAAAGAACAAATTTTAATGTGATTCGGAGCTATTAGAAATAATATTGTGCGTGTACAAGTATGACTTTGTTGGTGGTGTGAATTGTGATATTTGAATCCGTCTGTATAACTTCTATATACAAAGATTGAAAGCTGCCATTATGACCTGTGTTAGCATCAGGTATACGAAACATGCTTGCATTGAGGAAAACTCTCAAGTATGCAGATTTTCTCACCTTGTTTTCCTGCACTGTTCGTGATATCATCATCATCATCATCGGTCCATATACGTCCCACTGCTGGGCACCGGCCTCCTTTAAAACTGAGAGGGTTTAGGTCTTAGTCTACCACGCTGGCCTAGAGCGGGTTGGTGAACTACACACCTTTTTTTTTTTTTTTTTTTTTTTTTTTTTTTTTTTGTTCTCGAGGGGAAAGCTGTTTATGGCTCTACTTCCCGCCAGCCCCGGGGGAGGGGGGCGGGAAGCGTATGTCGGGGTCACCGGTCTTCCAGCCCGGCGCGCGGCGACGTCATGTCCGCGCAGATGTTAGGGCCGGGCTGGGTCCCTAACAATATCCCTAAACCGGCATACCGACCAAAACCCCCCGGTGGCCATCTCCGCGCCGAGTGGGGCGACCACGGTACGTTAGCGAGAAGCGCCAACCGTAATGCCGCAGCCGCCCGGTGCGCCTCCGAGACGTATTTGTCTCGGCCGTCTCGGAGTGTGTAGGGGGCGCAGTTGCACCCCCACTAGCTTGGTTCGGGCGCCCGGGTTGTTGATGGGCGCCCGCGACGTACACAGGCCACAGTGCCGCCGCCCCTCTCGGGGTCACTTTCAGTGAGGGCGCGCCGCCCCCGCAGCGCGCCCAGCGACCCCAAGGGCCCCTTTGAGTCGTCTTTTACGACAGGCAGGGGATACCGTGGTGGGATTCTAACGCCCCCTTGCCACAGGGCAGGGTGAACTACACACCTAAGAAATTCCTAAGAACTATTAGGTGTGCAGGTTTCATCATGATGTTTTCCTTCGCTGTTAAAGTACGTGATAATTCTTTGTGAATACACACTTCCAAAAGTGTTGTCTGCCTGGGGTTTGAACCCGCGACCGTCGAGATTGTCGACCGCGTGCCTAAACCTCGAGGCCATGAGTTCGTGTTAATTCATTAAGTATTTTAAGTGAAAGGAATGTACTAGTATATAAGCACATATGTATTTAAGGTTTAAACCTGCCTCTATCGAGAATGTGTTCCGTTACATATTGAAGTGACATATAACGCGTAAAACCCTCTCTAATAACTTGTGAGATATTTATAATTATTTTAGAAAAGTTTATATTGTCTTAACTACTTAATTGATTGGAATGATTTTGGTATAAATATAAATGAGACCTAGAGAAAGTAAATAGGCTACTTTTTAAATAAAATTACACCCAGGCCGAGCGGAACTCACTATTCAATAAAACGGAGTTGGAAAATGAAATGTCTTTAGTAGTTACACGTATTTTGTGATTTCCTTATGATTCTCTACACGTGTTTCATAACTTTTATGAGAGAACTGCGTATTGAACGTTTGAAACAGATTCCTAGTAATGTAATGATACGCGTAGAGTACGTAGCGTTACGTAGTAAACTGCTACGTGCTACGAATGCGTAGCGATAGACAATAACTAGGCATGTGAATTAAATCTCTCGCTAAAATTGCAATACTAGCTGCCGGTCCCGGCTCCGTCCGGGTATTTAAAAAAAAATTACTCTGTCCTTTTCCAAGGTCCTAACCATGTCCATACCAAAAATCCTTCAAATGGGTCCAGTGGTTTTGGCGTGAAAGCGTAACAGACAGACAGACTGAGTTAATATTAGTATGGGTTGTTAGTTCTAGTACAATGACCTAGTAGTGTCAGAAAAATAAATATACTTATATAAATAGGATTAATGAATAGCAGTAGTTAACAAATGATAAAACCAAATAATTTGTATTATTTTGTTTCTTTCCCGTCTTTTTAGTGTAAGAATATTGCTTATTTCGCAAAGTAGACAATCGCCAAAGTTGAGCAGCGGTAATATTTTAACATCACTCACTACAGTCCAGACATCTGCAGGGACGAATTTGGGACAAAATATCGAGTACTATCGTTACCTCCACATTTTTATAAAGTGAAAACACATTATTTATGTTTTTTTTAAGTGAAAACTTCTTATGCGGCACTGTGCACTTTTTTTGGGATGGGTAAAAATGTTGAACTCGCGTCAGATCACGTGACCCTGATCGAAACTGCGTAAGACACATTATGTAATATAAATTGTCATGTTTGTGTACGATAGCACAATAAATATTGTATTTTACCACGTTAATGATAGTACTTTTATACTGATAAATAAAGCAATTTGTGCCAAATTATTCCCTAACCATTCCAAAATATTCAAAAATGCACAACATCGACAATGCCACCCGTTTTTTTTTTGTAAGAATTTCCATATGAATTTCCAAAACTTGTAAACATATGACAAGTAATTTGCGAATCAACTTATTCAATGTTATTAGTCAGCTGTATGTATGCATTTGTGATTAACAGTTATGTTTCTTACTAGTGTTTTCAACATGATTCACAAGTGGCTGATGTATGACAACTGTCACTAGCGGAAGTTGAAACTTAAGACTTCGAGAACGACAAAAATATATGAAAATATGATCGAAAAAAAATCTACTTCGTGCTTGTTTCATAAGTGACAAGATTATAATCTTGGCCCATAAAATAAGTGCATGAAAATAACAATCGATCTTTCGTCATAGTTATCTCCCTATTTGTTTTGTCATTAGTATTCTCATGATGATTTCAAATCGATACCGTAATTGTGACTTCTGCACAGTGTGTTATTAGTTGGGGGACAAAGGCCCCCGAATCCGATCCCTAAATCCAGACAAATGTTTGATCGATAAATATATTTGGCGAGTCTGTGTATTGTAGGGGCGTGAAGCTTCTGAGTTTTTGATATCCAATGCGCACAACAAGTGTGTTTGTTGTAGTTTTCAAATCATTATTGTGTTGATTTTTTAAATATTGAATATATGAGAAGAATTTTGACCTTAGCAAATGTCAGTTAGCTTATTAGTCAGGTATTTTTTTTCTTAGATTTATCTATTACTAGATCTACATTTGGCATGTCAGTTTGGTTGGACACTTGAACATTGTGATTCTAACAATCAAACAGACCTTGAATATGGTGTTCTAGCATTTTATATTATTCTCAGCCTATCGCCGTCCACTGCTGAACGAAGGCCTCCCCAAGTAGGCGCCAACTATCCCGGTCTTGAGCAGCCCTTATCCATCCGCTACCCGCCACCTTTCTCAAGTCGTCGGACCATCGTGCTGCAGGACGTCCTACACTACGTCTACCTAAGCGCGGTCTCCACTTTTCTAGCATATCAGGTAGTAATTAAGGTAAATAGTTACATTTCCTATACTCTAAGTTCTTATATAACTGTTGTTTTGGTCGATAGTACTAAGTTTTGCTTATGGTAACTTTTTGTTTATTTAACTAAACCTAGACGGGTGTAGCCTTAGACTATTACAGCCTAATATGTACACGTTCACCCCTGTAGTTCTAGTGGAAAAACCTCAGATATATAAGTAACCTCATTTTTTTTTATTACTGGCACAGCAAAGTGACCCCATTGCACCTGATGGTAAGCGTGATGGAGTCCATAAAAAGTGCCGACCAGCGAGAGATGATCGAGATTGTTGTTGTTAAGTGGATCCCATGTTCTCTAAGGCTTTTTGCTCGATTTTTATTCCGTAAAGATTGTTGTAAAAGATGTTGCAGTTCTAGAGGAGGTCCGTGCCCAGCAGTGAGATGTATATGGTTGACGATGATGATGCTTAATGTCCCTGGATGCAGGCCGCGTCCAACAGGTTACTCTTCTTCTCTCGTCTTGTGGCTGATGCTGATAATATTTGCAATTGGTTTTATATTGTACATAATTATAAAAATGTCGAGTTTTGTTTTGTATGATGTAGATCTTAAAGCATTGATAAGTTACTGTTTTGGCATAGAAGTAGGTTTTAAGCTCATATGGGTGAAGTAGATATTTTTTAAATGTATTATACCACTCAATGCTTGTTTATGTGTAGTGTTGGTATGTTTGGGGTAAAGGGTTTGTCGTTGAAATAAAAGATTTAGTTTTCGAAAGTTATAGTTTATATTAGATTTATAATAAGATATGTAGTCTACAAAATTTCACAAATGTTCACAACTTTATTTGAACCTAAAGCGGCTACCCATTTTTGTTATGAAAATAAAATGATCGAAATCACTGGATCTACACACGACTCGGGGGCTGATTTTACGCAACCATTATTTTTTAAAATATAATCTAATAGGCAGTTACATTATTCACGCTTCACCTTAACATGAGTACGAGTCAAAAACTAATAACGGTAAAAAAATAAAAAAATATCAATCGTGAAACCAGCCCGCCGGTAATCATAACACAACAACCGCGTCGACTCGACCTCTCTCACTCACAGCGTCACTCCGCACTGCACGCCTCGCGACAACGCGACAACGCGACAGCGCGACAACGCGACAGCGCGACAACACGGCGACGCGACTGCGCGACAGCGTCACGTCTCAGCACGCACATATACACAATAATCATTTATATTATATTATAATATAATCGTTATATTTAACTAGAGTTATACTGAATAATGATTCCTATGAAATATAATTATGCATTTTTTAAATTTATTATTCAATATAATAATAATAATAATACTTAATAAGTATATCAATAGGTAATGGTTAGTCAATGTCGTCCTACAGACTACTATAGTATATTATAATAATGAATGTTCGTATTATTTTCATTTATCATTTAATCATTTATTACGTTATCGTCTTGTCGTCGTGCCGGCCACGCTACGGCTACGTTACGGCGACGTGACGGCGACGTGGCGACGTCACATAACACTAATCGTACATACAGAGCAGCCTCGGCCCGGCGCACACTGCGCGGGCGCACGTAATCACAAAAAAACATCGTCAACACATAAAATAATAATCAATAATAATAATGATACAGATAAAAATCATTCATAAAAACATTACAATAAAAATCTAAACATTAAAACACACTTAAAACAAACATTATATTAATATTATCATAATCGTAGTGTGTACGTATTGTATAATATCATTTAAGCGAATAGTCGTATAGTCAAAAATAATGTGAGCATGGCGCGCGGGGGAGCGGTGCGGGCGGGCGGCCTCGGCGCGCGGCTCGCGGACTCTCGGGCGCTCGGGCGCTCGGGCGTCGCCCATTACCTACCTACCTACTACTCCTGCAATCTCACTGCACTCCTCCCACACATTACACTACATACAGACAACAACACATTAGCTAGCGGCCGCCACTCACTACCTACTCGCTCACTACCTCCGGCCCGGCGCCCCACAACAGACAACAGGCCGCGCGCCCCGCTCCCCGCGCCGCCCGTCCATCGCCTATCATATCATTATAATATCTTAATACTTTACGCTATTACGTTATGTAAGCTTCATAAATTTCCACTTCTCATTTATGCTATCAATAATAATTATACAACTTTTTTTAAATTTTATGTTTTTTTTCGAAATTCTATCGTTAACGTACATCGACTCTCTCTGCGGCGGCGAGCGCGGTTCCGCTCGGCCGCCTAATAAAAAACGTTCATATTAAGAAAATATATCGTGAACAACTCTGCCGACTTACGATAGGTACGGCGCGGCGGACGGGCCGTGCCGGCGAGGCGCCGACTTTTGGCACCAGGATTTCGATTACGCGATTTTTTACTTCTTTTAATATTTTTATAACGATTCGAGTAAAAAAGATCCCTACTACGAGAACGTGCGACTCGGCGAGGAGCCGAGGCGGCGGGTGGCGGACGCAGAGCGTACGCGCGTACTCGCACGCTCGCACGCACGCCCGCGCACTGCACCCGCGGCCCCGGCGCCCGCCCCGCGGCAGACGTGTCGGTGCGCGCGCGCGCCTTACGAGATGATGCGGATCGCCTGGTGCGCCGGCGCCGAGCACGCGGGGCACGGCGCGCCGCCGGCCGCCAGCCGCTGCGCGCACTCCATGCAGAACAGGTTGTGTCCGCACGGCACCAGCGCCGCCGCCACGCCGCGCTCGGTGCACACGGCGCAAGCGCGCGCCGGCGAGGCAGCCGGCGACGGCCGCGTCGGGCCCCACGCCCACACGCCCGCCGTGCCGCCGCTCGGCGACTCGAACGACGGCGACTCGCCCAGTCCCTCGTCGCGTTCCGTCGAAGACCAGATTCCGAGCAGATCGCCGAGCCGCGCCGAAGACCCGCCCGAAGAGCACGAGCCCGCCGAAGAGAAAGCTGCCTCCTGTTCGGGCCGCAGCAGTGACGCGAGCCCGGCGCGGTACAGCTGCGCGAGCGGCTCGCTCTCCGTGCCGACCGGGGCGACGGCGCCGTTCCCGTTGGCGGCGCCCGTGCGCAGCGCGATGTGCGCCTCGATCTCCTTGCGCGCCGCCTCCACGCTCTCGGGCAAGCCCGTCACCTCGAACACGGGCTCGCGCTCGCGCGACGGCGTCACGATGTACGTGTGCGTGGTGTGCTGTATGCGCTTGATGGTGGCGCCCTTGGGGCCGACCACGAGGCCGACCACGCGGTACGGCACGCGCACCTGCGCCGTGACGTGTCCGGGGGCGCCCGCTGGGGGCGGAGGCGCGGCGCCGCACTTGCGCGACGCACGGATCTGAGAGAAGTGCTCAGCCGCCGAGAGGATCTCGCGTTTGGCGCGCGCGACGTCCTCCTTGCGACCGGTGACCACGAACACGGGCTCCTCGCCGCGCACGGGCGTCTTGATGTATGTGTTGGTCTTGGCACGCAGCGCCTTGATCTTGCAGCCTGAAACAATGAATGTTAAGTTTTATCAAACGGTAGAGATAAAAACAGGACGCGGAGGCGGCGCGCGCCGTCTGCCGGCGCCCAACATGGGTCTGCTAAAATTTGAAGGTCGCTCGCATAATAGATATCATAGCGGTCGTGGCAATGTGCCGTGCTGAAGGCCGTCAAACGCACATTCGGCTATGACGGAGTCGCTGCGGGCCTGTTTACTGGCGTCGATGTTACCCGCGAGACTCCCCCACCACTGCCCCCGTCCCGCACCCTGCCGTCCGCCCACGCCACTCCGCCAGACGGGTGTTCGTAGAACACGTAATGTATATCATTCAGCGTTGAGCAGTCACGTGATTTCGACGCCAATACAATTTTTCTTTGCGAAACAATAATGGGGTGTAATATTAGAATGTTGGCGAAACAACACGCCGCGCCACGTGTAATGTAATCACTTGAGATTGGGCTGCAGCATTGACACAAGAGGTCGGCGCGTGTAAGACATGTGGTAAAGTTTTTGTCCCTGTCTGTCGGGCGGCGCGCGCCTGCTCGCTCGGCTGCTACTGCGGCACAGGAGGCCTCTACGACCCGCTCTACCTATAACTTGTATTTACTCTGTAATGGTGCTTATTTAATTCAACGTTTATGAGTATGGTATGTTTATTTCGACTGTGAGAGTGCTCAGAGCCTTCCACGTTCTCGTTAACTCTTGTGATGTAAATAAAAACCCCGGTATGAAAAGTTTTAATCACACTTAAGTGGTCAGAAAAGTTTGCGTCACCCCACTGCACTGTTGGGTACGGACTTTTTCTACGATGAAAAGGGTTTTAGTCCACTTCGCTGTTGTATTGTGCGAGCTAAAGGACCTACGAGCCGAGAATCCTTCGATATGCATCACTATATTATTAGGAAATTACTCTTCTCGATGTTTTACTTCACCGTTGAAATACGCGTGATTCATTCAAACGACATCAAGGAAGGTGTGGTATTATGAATTCGCGAAACAATCTCATCAAAGTACGGCTATGACGGCAAAGAATAAACATGACCATAAATAAATTAAAATCGACGTGAAATTACCCAAAATACATTCACGTTAAAAGAGGCTATAATGTACGATTACAAATGGGGAAGGCCTATACGTAATGAAGGGTAGTTTCATGAATCACGGGTTGTCGACCGGGCCGTTAACCCCCGACCTACATACCATTCAAACTTGTGCTTTACGGCGCAGCAGTAGAGTTGATTTTTGAACGAGCGCGCAGGCGTGGCGACACACCAATGGCCCAGTTATAATCAACCGTAAATTAAGGACGATAAGGTGTAAATTTGTTTGGGTGCGGAGGTGCGAATGATTCGCCGCGATATCGGAAGGTGGCGGTAAGAGACATATTACCACAATCCAGATTGTTGGCTGTATTGTAGCTGATTAATACGCAGCGTATATCAACTTCGAAAATATTAATTTATATATGTTTTGCCTCATTGATGCGAACGGCGAAGAGATTACGGGTTCGATTCCCAGTTTAAAGTTTTGTTGGTAATTCTAGTTAAGAAAATTTCAGTAGCAACATTAAGTTAATAATTGTTTCGTTTAAACTTAAAACATAAATGGTATCGCTATTATTGAAATAAGTTCAAATAGGTTTATTTCAACAATACGAGAAAGAGTAGTTACTCTTTCTGGGATACAAGCGTAAATATATATTTATGTATTCCCCTATCATGCTATACATCGGCTGTATACTTTCGTTTCCTTTGCCTCTATCGTAAAGAAAGACTCCGGTCAAGGTTGTTTCGGTATTAAGACGATTACGTTCCAAGGACTTGTAACTTGGTATATCTGTATTACAAGCACGTCGATATTAATCAAGGCCTTGCCGAAATATGTGATGGCACATAATGAAGATTGGCAAAAGAAAATATTGAGGATAATTACAGCTAAGTACATTGTACCATTGTGAATTATCTAGACTGCCTCGTGGTCTCGCGGTGCAAGTATGTGCCGTGCGATCTAGAGGTCCTGGGTTCGATTCCCGGGTCGTGCAAAGTGTTATTGGGTTTTTCTATTAGGAAATTCTCAGTAGCAGCACCGAGTCTGGAAATGTGCCCGTAAAACGGCAATAAGCTCGCCACCTATTACGTGGGACTGATACATACCTGGCGAAATGTGGGTGCAGAAATGCACCTCTGCCTACCCCATCAGGGAATACAGGCGTGAGTTTATGTATGTATGTATGTGAATTATCTAGCTTAGTGGTTGAATATTAATATGCGATAGCTACAGTTACATAAAGTGTATAATCCAACATGGCGTAGCAATTGTGACAACAAACAACACCGTGTTGAAAAGGCCGACATAATTGAGTCGAGAAACCTAGTTTTTCGATACCATATTTCAAGCGCATTGCACTTCATTCGCCATCAGTCGCCAGAGCGTGGTAATGTTAAACACGCGTATAATCACGTTGAAGCTCCCAACTGGCACATAATAACTCGATTTAATATAAAAAAGGAAAAGCATTTATAGACAAAAAAATGCCAAAATCACTAAACAGCTTATCTTTTATGCGGTACTAAAACTCTGTCCACGCTCATAAGGCGCGAACTCATAAAAAAAACTTCAAGGAGAGACAAGTAGACACTATTATCGGATGCTAGATAACGCGACATGGGAGTAGTTGTGGGAGGGGGGGAGGGTAAGCTGGCTCCGAGCCAGCCTAGCACAGAGCACTCCTCACACAAATTAACATGAACCACCCGTTATTACGGCCCCTACTTTATTGTGACTCGCAAGCGCTGTTTCCTACGCCATTCTTACAATAGAATGGATTGAGGCCTCTCAGCGATACACTAGTTATTGTTACCATTAATGGAGTTTTTCACAGGTCGTAAATAATCGATAAGTGAAACAGAATTTAATTTGTTTATGATAAAATAGCAAACGCCTACAAACCCATTACTTTATACAAATAAACTAATAAAACCGTAGGAACGGAGCGAAATAAACGAATATATAAAACTACGGTACAATAACGCGGAGAGCACTTCCCTTATAGCTACGCATAACCATTCATCAGAGCGCTACGTGTCTACTACGCTAGCGCTACGGCTACGCGGCCACTGCACTCTACGCCGTAGCGAACCGGGTCACCGCACCTTAGGGTTGACACACAGTGACAACTCGGCTACAGCGCTCGCACTATTTGAGCGTTGTGCAGTCTATATTTTAACGCGAACAAGCTTTAAATGTATCATTTAATTCAGAAATAATCTATGCCATACCTAATTTCGATTTAAATATTATTTTAGCGTTTTATGGGGATGTTTTTATTACTTTAAAACTATTATAATTTAGTTTATTATATTTATAAAGAGTGTTGAATAACATAACTATATAAAAAAATCACATTGACATTTTTTATTTGATAACCCTACCGCATCCCCCCCGTCACCCCACCACCTCTCTTCCCTTCGCTACGGCGACACATCTTTATGTAGACTTTTATGCCTACGGCCGTAAGACTGTGAAATATCAATATTATGTGTTAAATTATGGATGCGATGTGTTTTGAGCAATAAAAGTTCTCATTTTTATACCCAATATAAATGTGTCATTTTTTATTCATACGAATTTACAGATTAAATGTGTTACAATATTATTTAATATCAAATATTTTTCGCAATAAGAAATTAAATAATTATATTAACACCAAACTAGTTTTCCCCGCAATTCTGTCAGTGTGGATTTCAAAATTGGGTCATGAGAACTGAAAAATATGTACAACAATTAATTTTTGAATAATCCCGCAGGAACCACAAATATTATCTGGATTAAAAGTAGCTTTTTAATTTCTCCAGAATCGCAACTTTATCTCTGCCAAATTTTATTAAAAATCCGTGCGGCTATTTACGTGCTTAAACAGCTTTAATAAATATGTACCTACTATCACTACAGAAAATTATATTAATACACATTTTTACAAATTTAAATGTAAAAATATTAACATAATTACAGTTATTTCACTCGTCAATAAGGCAAAGCTTCGTAAGCGGCCGACGTGATAAATGGTCTTGTTGTGACGGCCGAGGAAATTGTAAAAGAAACGCTGTCATCAGGCCTCTGGTAATTACAGCGGACTGAAAACGGGTTTAACTAGCCACGACACTGTTGGTTTACTAACTATGTATATTATTGTTCATTTGTACTATTTGCAGGAAAGTGCGCTGTTGAAGATAGGCCTTAGTCCATCATATGTATGTATGTAACAAAACCCTGAAGAAGTCTAACTGTTTACAGAGACAAGGATTCGTGAAAAATCGATTTTTAACATAACATTTTTAAAATTAACATACATATGTATGTATGTATGTACATACATAGCCTCACGCCTGTATTCACCGAGGGGTAGGCAGAGGTGCATTACTGCACCCACATTTCGCCAGGCATGTATCAGTCCCACGTAATAGGGAGCGAGCCTATTGCCTTTTTTTGGGCACATTTCCAGACTCCGTTTTTTCAATTAAATATAGTAAGTATATTTTTATATCTATAGAGAGATTTAAATCATTTATCATCATTTTTACATTTTTTTAAATCATTTATCACCATCATCATCAACAGCCATAAATCATTTATACTATATGGTAACAAACTACTTTTGTACATACATTTTAAAACAAGTAATATATTTCTAGCAATACCATTAACATAGTATTGTATTGTTTCAGCAGTTAACAGTAAAGTGTAGAAGCTAAAGAAATCTATTCTGTACCGTCTCAAAGATATTTAGGTCAATTGTACACAAATACGGAACCACGCCGGCGGATGTGTATTCAAAGCTTAATAATGAATGAGAGATTCGCTGTTGTCATCTCGCTCTCACATCACATCGTCCTTGTCTAACAACACTGGTTACAATGATTTTTATGTTCTCATAGTGTCTCTATCTCATAACTGTGAAGATTGTATAAAGAGGTTCTAAGTATAATCCTTTTTGAAATTTATTTAGTATTAGTTATTTAAATAAAAAATATTCAAGGAATAATTTTCAGTTATAAATTTTTCAGGGAAATGCCTATATCCAGATCAACTTACGACTGGATAAAATAATGATTGCTACTCATGCATATTTCTTCACATTTCATTAAGAGTTACGGCAAAAGCACCTACCAAACTATGATACATTACGCGAACGCAGGACATTAATTTGTCACATTTTCTAATATAAACCCTCTTATGGTTTACGAGCGGCAGGATAACTGAGTTTACGATGTAAATTATGGTCCGGCAGACCGACGGTTTATTGGCGTTTGGTTAAACATGGGGCTGCGTATTGGGAAATCTTCCAAATATGGTCGGATGGTTGAATCTCAGCGGATCGTGGTTGAATAAATAAACAAATCAAAAATAGTTCCGAAAACTAACTTTACTTTTCATTCCTCTTATTTGACTTATTGGTCCCAAAGCGCCAAGACACGAAACAATTGCTTTTAGATAATATAAGTCATTGGTGGTGTCTTGGATTTGAACCCGCAACTGTAATGCTCGCAGTGCGTTCTAGTTAACCAGTCACAAACGCCAGTTAGCTCTTGTCCAGTAATCGTCATTCTTTTTAAACCACGGAATGACAAAGCGTTACCAGGCAAACATAAATCACAAGAGGTAGTCATAACAACGGCTTTCTGGGCCCCACTCCCCCCCCGCACCGCACCGCACGCCCCCCGAGACGTTTCCCTCCCTACAGATGTTGGCTGTTCATCGGGCCTCTTTCCTGTGTATAATGGATCGGGAAAAGTGTGCTTCTCAACTCCGTGACTTTGTTACACTTTACGTTTTCGTACCTTTTTAATAATATGAAACGTTTTATTAGTCCATTGAATTCATTTGTTAAATTATTTCCTAAAAATATTGGAAAATGGAACAGTAAGTTCATTTTTCTTGTTTCTTTTTTTTGTGAGTATTGGTTGTTGATAAATTTCGTTAATAATAACTTTATATATCAAAATAACACTTTGCGTGCAGATAGACTACTAAGCAGCAAGAGCCGAATATTACTGTTTTTCTAGCACACGTTATACCTGAAGGACATATAAGTTTTTAGAAAAGAAAATGTCTAGTAAACTATTGATAGCACGAGAAAAACACGACCGTCCCAACCTTTTGGTTCGTGTGTAGATGGTAGTCCAACGAATTATTTATTTCTGCTCGCTGAATGCGTGAGTGGCAGTGGAATATACGTACAGGACAACAACTTACAATATTCCGTGTAAAATACATGTTTTTCAGACAAGTGGCCCTCTCGGCCGACCGTGTCTTGAGAGCCCTCCGAGAGCTCAGAGGCACTCCAGCGCCACAGTCGGCAGACCAAGGAATTATGGACTCCTCGGAAAATTTTACTATACAACATAGTTATTTATGTATGAAGATTGATCTCTTCGTAGCTAATTAAGAAATTAATGATCTGACTGTGACCTATTTCAAATTATCCCTAGGTAATGTAAAACCTATTAAACTGAAGAATTCTGTTGTTACTAAGTAAAAAAGCTTTAGGAATTAGTACAGCTATTCCAAAGAAACAGTTAGTAATCCTCTGAAGTGACATGTAAAACAGAAGCATGTTGATCGCTCATAGTTCAGAATTCCAAAGATGAAAGAGCTTTTGAAAGATCTTAAATAGTTTTGGAATTAATCCATTTAAAAAAAACATATCTCTGCTCTATTATATCATATAACTAGTGAATATATTTAAATCTACAAAGTCATTAAATCTAAAATGCCATTTTCTTTAACATACTTGACAGATCTGAAAGATTATCATTGACCGAACACATTTGGCGTTCGTCTTATTCCGGCAAATTTTAATAAGAAACTAGGAAAGTATTGGTCAATAGTTTGCTGAGACGGTGTTTCGTCAGCCGCTGGCGCCGCGCCAGCCTGAGCACCACTACGTGTCACAAAGTACTATGAACTGAGGTGAACTCGAGCCCATCAAAAAGTGTCAACACGTCGAGTGGACAAACAATCGATCATGACCAATAGTATCGATATTAGCCGGCAACTCGATTCTGATTGTTTATTTTGTGAGACGATTTTATTAGGATCAATGATATAAGCGAGTTTTCATGGTGCAGTAGTTAGTGAAGCGAGAGTTGGGGGTTCGATCTTTAAGTTAAAATATTGTTTATAAGATTGAAGTTTTATGTAGTTTGAGGAATTTTTGTACAATGTTTGATATATTTGTTAGTAAAATTGCATGCAAATACGTCTTGCGGAGTATAACTTAATTATATTTCATTAGTACAGAAAATTGTTGAATCTAAAGGGCGTATAGCAGGAAAATATATCATTGGATCACAAAAAAATATCTGTAGTAATATCGATTGGGCCTGTCGTTTCGCAGACGACTGATTGTCTGTGGGAAGGAAGTCGTCAAAACTATTCGTACTTTTATGTACAAGATTCATTCGTATTGGTGAATGTATGGTGTGATGAATCGTTCTTATTCGTTGAATTAATTTATTATTTAAGTGTACTACTTACAAAGACTGGAGTGGAATATCAAGTCATTAACACATTAATAATTAAACATTAATACTTGTGGAAACGCGAGTTTAAAACCGACTATTTCAATGCAAATGCATTGTTAAAAATAGTACATAGGTACACATTTAAACTTCTCTGGAGCTGTCGCGAAACACCTGACTGTTCTAAACTGGGTCATTGTGTTTTTGAAAATATTCCTTGGTATTTATAATGCATCTTTGTAACAGTTGAAACTTGAGTTCCAATTTCAATTGTTCAAAGTTGCAAGTTGACCGTTATGACGCATGCGGTAGCGGAACGGGCAGGCGCGTGCGGGGCAGGGTGGCGGTGCGGCGGGGGAGTGTCGGGGTGGAAGTACTGAGTGTCGGGGTGCGGCGCCGCAGGGGCGCGTGCCGTGGAGCCGTGTCGCACCCCCCGATCGATACCGGTCAACGACCCCGCAGCGGTCTGCGACCGGTGCAGCGGCGGTCCCTGGCGCGGATCTAACCCACATTCGCTGCCCACCCGCCGCTAATTGCTACACGCAGATTACGTTGAAATATGCATTGTAAGTATTTAGGTCATGCCCGGGGTGCGATTGGTAAAACGTCTACTTCACCACGCAAAATGCGTGCGTTTGATCCTGTAGGGGTGATTAAAAACCCCTCTGAAATTTTGTTCTGGGGGATTTTCACCTTTTTTTTGTATAGCGATGCGGAGTATTAGGGTAGTAAATTAAATAATGCATAAAAATACAAGAATAAATTTTTCAAATACTCAGGAGATCGTATCCGCGTTCGTCAAGTGTACCGGAAGTCCTTGCAAATATAATTTATCCCGAGACCAACTCAAAGCCTCAGGGCCTACGACTCATTTCCATTTCTCAAACATTGTATAAAAATTATTCCAACCTACGAAGAAACCGCCGAAACGCTGAACGTCATTATTATACGAGGAAAACGCATAAAATTAAGGTTACTCCGGGAAATTTAGCGCCGGGGAGAAATAGCTTTTCCTCGTGTTTTGGAGCGGCCATTGCACTCGGCTTACATAACACCAGGGGCACAGAGGTAACGAGAGGTGCGCCGACACTGCGCCCATTGAGCGCTGAAACAGCCTAACGGGGGACCGCGTTGCGAATCATATTAGTCCTTAATTCGACGTCGATACGTTCTAAATTTAACTGTCATCACAGGTGGAGATGTGCGTTAAGGAATGATTAATGATGCGTCTTAGCGCGTGTGGGTGACACGGAGTGCGGTGCGAGGGTGGGGGGCGGAGGCTATGGGGTTGATCGAACTGAAATTGGCGGCGTTCAACGTCCGTACATTTGTTTTGCTATTATAAATTGTTCACGGACAATGGTCCGACGCCTATTAAACCATCATTTAACTTGACATCAGATTAAAAATACTACGTTTATTTTATTTTGTAAGCAAATGGCGTTCCTCAAGTATTAAGATTACTTGAAATGTTTGCTCGCGGTTAAATTTAAAGGAACATTCAAAATTGGAACAGTTCTCGGGCGCGATGTTAACATTCAAACAAATATCAACCTTGATACATTAACGACGAAGTAGTGAGTCTAATGACTGCACTCAAGATATATGACTCTGTTAATTTGTGTACATAAACATGTTGTGCACTGACGTACGCAATTAGAAGCTTTGTTTTCTAAGCGATAAAAGTTAATTTCATTTGCGTGTACCGCAACAACTTGATACATTACGAGGGGAGATTGACACGTGGCGTGGCGGGAATGTCGCGTAAGAAGAGAGAGGGCTGTAGGAGGTCTCGTTCTACTTGTCCGAGATACACATCTTTCCGACGAAAGGGAAATGGTAAGGCGTGCGTAGTTATTTTTGTTGATGACTGTCCTTTTTTAACAAGTACTTGTGAGTAGAAGTGTACGTGCCTTGCGCGATATCGCACGATAGCCGTCTTCCGCGGTGTTGCCAAATATTTGCTAGATAACGGTCAAAGTTAAAAAAAAAACATTAATACCGAATTGTGAGAAAAGTGAAGTAATTTTAATTACCAACTCTTTATACGTTTTATAATTGGCTTGAGAATTTTAATGTCTTTATAATGCTTCTAGAAACTGAAAGTTCTCGATGTTACGCAAACAGAACGAATATTCGTTGACCTAGCAAAGTGAGTTTCAGGAACTGAACCCCCATAAGTGAGCAACTAATTTCTAGCTACGTCAGAGATTACCACAGATCTAGTACAGAGTAGTTATGTGTTATACAACAGAGATTTCCGTCCAATCCGTAATGGCGTAGTGTTAATGAGTCCACTCGGGAGCGTCAAGTTAAACATCACGATACCTCAGTGGTACATTAATTATGGGATAGATATTACTATTTACATAACATTAATGTTGTATCCAAAAATATAGATTATACAAATTATAGAACAGTTACCGAGAGAATGCAACGATAAAATGTATAACTTTTGAAATCATGACGAAAAACATCGCGAGGGCATCTGCATAGTTTTCTACAAATACGTTGTAGGCCAAGTATAACGTATAAGGCCAGCGTGGTGGACTAGGGCTCTAAATCCTGCCCCGTTTTCTATGATATTCTTACCAACGTCTTCAAATATAATCGGCATGTGTATTGTGTATTTACCTGAAAATAAACAAAAAATAATTAATATTACATATTATTTTAAAGAGACGGAATGTAACGAGTTCGATTCCAGAGTACACGTTCTAATAAATGTTAGCTGTGTATTTCTATTTTTGACCCCTAATTAATAAGTCATGTGTCAACAGTATCGGACACTAAAAAAACCTTGCCGCGGGGATCGAACCGGCGAACTTACAGTGGCTGTCTTAATTTTTATATTTGTGTACTCAAACATTTAATTCACTATATTTTTATATGTCCTTTTTTTTCAATATTAAAGTTAGCCATAAATTTTCCAATTCATTACTCATATAAAAAAATAAAAAAAACAAGTCATGAATCTACGAAAAAATAGAGTGTGAATAAATTACCGGGGCGATTTGTCAGCATTGTCTTTGTTTAAACACGTATAATGGTTATTATGACTGGCTGGTTGGACTCTAATAAGCCATTCATGTGAACGTAACTCGTTGTTATTTTTATTTAATCTTCGACGTAGGTAAAAGTCGCGACAAGGTCGCTGGACAAAAACTCGCCAGTCGGACTTTTGTGCCGCGTATAGAGAGGGCCAGTAACGTGATACACAATACGTGGGAAACTTTAACATAGAATTATACGAGTATACGTCATCATATTAAAGATTCCGCCATGGTTAGACGTGGTTGTATCATCATCATCATCATCATCAGCCCTTATACGTCCCACTGCTGGGCACGGGCCTCCTCTACAACTAGGTTTAGGTTTTAGTCTGGCCTGACCTAGAGAGAGTTTAGTTTTATATGGTTTTATATAAATGCGAAATTCTTGTAATCAAGATTATTAGCAATTGTTTTCTTCATAGCTTTAAAAAGTATACAAAACTACTGAAATAAATTGTAGCAAGATTTTAATTTAATTACAACTGTTCTGTAATTACAGACATTTAATAAAAAGCAATCCACGGTGCTTTCCGTAAATATTTTTTAATTTAACTTAACTAAACGGCGACTGAATATTTAAGAGCTATCAGCAGAACAGACATAAAGAGGTCACCCACGTTGAACCTAGTTTTTACTTTAATTTTTAATATTAATTTGTATCTCTTTGATATTTCAGTTTCGTTAAAATAATTAAACAACCATAATACAAGAAACACACCTAAATCATTCAAATTACACTCCATTTTTATCTAGTTCATGAGAATGTTGTTTAATTTTTTAATGTTTGAATTGTAAACTATATATAACAACAATATTCAACTCATTTCCCAATAGAACTCAAAAATTACTCAAATAATAGTTGAAAATAAATCAACATTATTACGTCATAACGTCATAAACGCAGTTAACATACTACACGAGCACTATACAAGTGGCACCATCACAAGCTGTTGTTAGTGGGAAGTCCTGTCACATCGAATTACTTGCTCACGGTTATCACTTATTTAAAAGTGAGATGTATCTTATTTCACTAAAAAGAAGTAGCATGTTCCGTGAACTCGATCGAATAAATTTGGACCAATTTATGCACGGATATCGATTGATTAATCAAATGTAAACGATAACGATTAATCGACTATCATTATAAAATTGAATACTAAAGACATTAAACGTAATGTGTGTGCCAGTTTTTGTGTTTTTACTGCGGTAGGTACTGAGATAATAAGCTTCGGAATTGATTTTAATTTTCTAAACACGATATGTGACGGGTTAATATTATTGGGAATTCTTATTATGTAGGACAAAGGATTGTATCATAGTAACAGGACTACGTGAGGGAAAAAATATTTAAATTTAAAAATAGAGAAACATAACAGATTGCGTCAAATTAAATTTATAATCGAAACACATCTTTGACCCAGTTATGGTCACTTTCTACCAGTGTTGGACACTCGGACGCATAAGGAATTTTTATTCAAATTTATAGCCCTTAGTTTGGCAAGTTTAGATTGGTTAGTTTAGATTACACGTGCCCGTTACCAATAAGACGAATAAAAGGAAATACAACGTTAGAAACTTATCTTTTTCATTTGCAGAAATTGTCAAAGACCCCATAACAACTATGTAACAGCCAACAAGACACATATTCAAATAATTCAAAAATCGAATGTTGTATTTTTCATAATAATAATTTCGGAGGATCGCAAGGCCGACGCTCATTCAGCCCATGAGGATATTACGATTTTCCTAATCGCACACGCCAAGGCTGCGCCTGCGCACTTCAACCTTTCAAGCTGAGCACGCTGGTTAAATAATGTATGGTGTTGCGAACACAATAAAGTACTTTTGCCATTGTTTCTGATAGATCAAGGTCTGTAGGATACGTTGATATATAAAAAGTTACATAATAATGCATGTACATCTATGTTGTAAACACGGGATTTTACATATTTTAGCTTTGTCCAAATTTTTCGACATTATTAGAGTACACTGTAAGGTAAAAACAATTGTATCTAACAGGTAACTAAGGGTTACAAATGTAATATTTTGCATTCTCCGTCACAGGTATAATCTAAGGTTTTTCCATAAAAGATCATGATCTGTCATCGTGTTAAAATTCGGCGCAATTTCCTTATTATTTTTTAAGAAGCAACATTCATAATCTTATTTTTATGGCGGTAAAACATATTAAGAACGACCACCCGCATAATAAATGCTTTCAAAAAACCAGTGGGTAATGCAACAACGATGTTAATTGTATTTAATAAACATAAAATAAAATTTGTATATATCTAAATATAGAATGAAAACGATAGATATTTATATTTTTCTATATCCTTTATGGCCGAATACTGAAACGCTACTTCATCTGAGGGCGACTTATATTTATGAGGCTGTTATAATTTAAGCGGTATATACTTTAAAAAATGTCATGTAAAAGAACTTTTTGTGGTAATGTTGCCATTTATGGAAATTTAAGTGAGCATTAGTTAATCACAGTCCTAAAACCGATAAATGATGTTTCAGTATACCGCTTACATTATAACAGCCACTTAATTATAAGTCGCCCTTAGATTAAGTAGCGTTTCAGTATTCGGCCATTAGTCTATTAAAGACTTTATGGTAAAAAAAGGAAACGCGATTTGGCAAGTTATTTAAAGTGTTACCAACCTAAATAAAATATAATTTTAAAACAGCCATGTAGTCATTATAAAAAGTTGTTACATATCTGTTGAGTTTTTCTAGAAATGACTAATTCACGTCCAAGTGCATCGAACCGTAATTTGACAAGCGTGGACCACACTAGGTATCTGCGAAGATGTTTTTTGTATGATAAACATTTTTATTTCATTTGTCATAAAATAAACTGGTTATTTGACTACCTACGTCAACAAAGTTCTGCTGGTTTGATGTGCGTGTAATTTTTTAACAACCTTTTAACGTGAAATAATGTGTGGAACGACCGAAAATAATCATATTTTTTTGTTATGAAGCTATTTAACTTTATTCAATAAAAAACCTAAATAAGAATTTTCAAGATAAACGACATCTACCGGCCAATTTAAATATAAGTAATAACAAAAATGTCTTAATGTGACATTTTTTCTCATAATATTTTTATTACCTTATATGGCTGCATAAAAACATGTCATTGCATAACCCGTTAAAAGCAAATGTTCATTCCACAACCGATACGTTCAGTTTTACAACACGTAAACATGTTTCTAAAATATCTCATAGATTTACGACTTCTGACGCAATCCGATAAAATCGGCCCGCGTAACGTACGTGCTCCAAATGTAAGAATACAGTTTATAAGACGCAATCAATGCCAAGGACTCCATTATGTTCGCGAAATCGAGATCGATGTGACAAAACACTATACTTCGTGACACAATAACAATCGTGTTGCCAATTAAAAAAAATATAATTAGTAGTTATTTGCATGTAGTGTTTTCCTATGTTAAAATTAAATGTAGGTTAAAATAAAGTCCGCTGTCCCATACAATAAATAATTTGGACATTAGGTCTTATTTACATACATAAACTCACGCCTGTATTCCCTTAAGGGGTAGGCAGAGGTGCATTTCTGCACCCACATTTCGCCAAGTATGTATCAGTCCCACGTAATAGGTGGCGAGCCTATTGCCGTTTTTCGGGCACATTTCCAGACTCCGTGCTGTTACCGAGAATTTCCTAATGGAAAAACCCAATAACACTTTGCCCGACCCGGGAATCGAACCCAGGACCTCTAGATCGCACGGCACATAGTTGTACCGCGAGACCACGAGGCAGTCAGGTCTTATTTAGTATAATATATATTAAATAATTATACTATTTAGGTTACTAGATGTGTTTTTTATTTTAAAAAATCAGGCTAGTCAATTAACCAGCCTCGTGGTCAAGTTCATTGATCTTTATAGTTGTATGATTATAAGCAAAGGTAATATAACACATACAGCCACTCGTAAAATATACTACAAACTACAGAATATGTATTATACAGTAGGACAAGAGTGTCCGTAAGCTCGCATTAAAAACCGATTCTTTAAAAATGAGTGGTAGAAGCGCATGTGCTTTAGGTGAACGCACCGGCGTGTCCCGGTTGGCTCGCCGCCAGCTCTCACGGTAAACTCTCCTAATCACATCGGCGCGTTAGTATGCTTCTGATAGCTTATAAACGCCTGGTACTCGTTAACCCATTGTACCTACTCTATTCTATTGTGTAACAACTTTGTACGATTAGTTTCTTGTTAAAATTGTTGCGTATAATTTGATTAATGTGTACTCATTGAGAATATATGATTAATATCATGTAAGTTTTTGTTATGAATTTAAAATTCTTTATGTTTTAACAATGTTTACAAGTAATGTTTTTAATTTATCTAAAAGGATTGCAACAGTATTTTTTTTATTTAAAAATCCACGTATGCATTTGCTGACATCATTTAATTACAATTTGCGTTTCCTATATAGACAGACAAATAATTGCAGTCTTTAAATTTGTTGTTTTTTTTTACAATAAGCAATTATTGATATTATTGTTAGAAAAATAGTTTAAACATCACGACGGTGCGCGTGTGTTTAATTCAAAGCGCATGGTACATTCACGGCTGGATTGTGCAACACGTCATATTTGGTATTGCGCGGAGATTTACATCGGGCCGATAGTGTTATCGGGTAGTCAACCCGACGTCGCCAGTGCGACACAGACCTCCATGAATAAGGAAATTTCGGGCAAGCGGGA
This sequence comes from Hemaris fuciformis, assembly GCA_907164795.1. Classification (NCBI taxonomy): domain Eukaryota; kingdom Metazoa; phylum Arthropoda; class Insecta; order Lepidoptera; family Sphingidae; genus Hemaris; species Hemaris fuciformis. The sequence continues at coordinate 1,938,501 of OU015447.1, forward strand.
TCATTATTCATTATCAATTTGCATTTAGGTATCGCGTTTGGCGTTTAACTTATACATTGTTGCAGTATTAAGAACTATCACGCTATTTTATTACAGGCTATACAGGAAATGGTAAATCTCTTGGCTCTTTAATTTTATCGAAATTATCAACTTATAATTTAATAGATCGACTTTATTAATAAATTCTTAAAAGAACAAAAGTTCGATTAAACCACCCACAGTACCCTAAAAACTAAAAAAAGCACGTATACTTTATTGGCCCGCCGGCGAAATATCAAAGTGTTGTACCAGGACAGCATGACTCGCGAGCGGTGTTTAGATGTTGATAAGTCGGTGCCTTCGACCGACTTCATTGCCGCACGCCGTTTCCGGCTAGATACATATTCGCTGAGGTCAACGGCGAAGGCTGTTGCGTAACGCTTGCGCCTTTGAATATATGTCATCGTTAATATTTGCAAATTTTTGCAAAGGTGAATGTCAGTCCATGGCCGGCGCTGACAAGACTAGTCTCAGGTTTACGATTCTCACAAACCTCATGATATGAGATAAAGGTGCATTAGACCAATGTTATGTTCTAAACTTAACCATATGAATCGATAACTTTTACCTTATGTCATATCGCATGGGAATTTTTAGTTCAACATACAGTCGATAAAATACCAGGAAAACATAACAATTAGTACGCGCATTAAACATTTTGTTTTTTTACGCTACAGTTAGTTAAAGGCAAATCCGCAAACATCCGCTGTGGCACGAGGGGACTGTATGAAAAGAAAATGAAAGGGACACACGATTGTTGATATGGCTCTATCCTTGTCTAGCGCTGAATAAGTTGGCCAGGTGGTAAGTTGTACACAGAATAGTGGATAGTGGCTCGGCCTTGGGTTCGCTATTCGGTAATGACCCTGCGCATACGACTCGCCCGTTGTGATTAGATTTTTGGGACATTGTTGCAGTGATTAGTGGTAGCTAGGATATCACCACGCTATATTTCTTCAAATATATTTTTGACTATTGATAAAGTATACTCAATTAAGCATTACATTTCTCACGAATGTCAAGAAAAATCTATTTATACGAACGAAGTTAAATACACGATGAAGAAGTCTCATGTCTATTTATTACTGTGATAATCATTATCATCAGCCCATATACGTCCAACTGCTGGGCACGGGCCTCTTCTACAACTGAGAGGCTTTAGGCCTTAGTCCACCTTAGGTTGGCGGACTACACACCTTAGAAATTCCTAAGAACTTTTAGGTTTGCAGGTTTTATCACGATGTTTTCCTTCACCGTTAAAGTACGTGATAATTCAATTTGAATACACACATAACTTCGAAAAGTCATAGGTGTGTGCCTGGGGTTTGAACCCGCGACCGTCGAGATTCTCGACCGCGTGCCTAAACCTCGAGGCCATCACGACTTCACTGTGATATTACCGCGCGTTAATCTGATCTATTTACAATACAATCAAATTAAGATTAGCCAAAGTTTAAAATCAGGTATTTTCACTTCATATCTACAGGGCAGCGCATTAGTAAGCTGTCAAGTGACATTAAACGTTACTTATCCGTCGGATAAGCATCGTAACTCAACTGGCCACTGTTTGTGATTCCACATAAGTGTCTTTATAATTATTCGCAACTCGTACGCCGCGCTTGCAGTGTGCACACCACTTTATATCATGTTTATTCTATAAAGCCATTTGATTCTGTTACGAATCACATTTGAGACTTTTCAATGTTAATGTATGGAGTGGGATTTTTATAGTAAACACGGTATTTTTTAATTTTAATCTTGGCGCTGTTGGAAGCAAGGCTGATAATCGAGAGGCCATAGGTTCTATGTTTTGATCGAATAACTGTTTCGGATCTAAGCACTTGTGAGTCCTGGAATTAATATATTTTCTAAATACAACACTTTTTTTTAATTTATATTTTTTTAATGATTGTAGTAAAACATTATTTTCTACATTTGAGAAGGGGATAGAAATTGTGTCAACTTACAACAAACAGTATCTGATTAAAATAATTTCTCGCACAGTTGAGTCCTCTATACCCTTTAACCGACATATATAAAGCCTCAATTTATAGTGCACATTTTGTGTACAAACTCGACATCTACTCGAAGTAGTTATGCAGATTTATTCGCCGCAGCCGGGGCGGGAAGGCCCATGTCCCGTCTGACACGTCTCATAACCACTCCGCCACAATGAAATGTTAACAGAACAGTAATTACACTTTATGGCGGGCCTAATGCCACGTTTTTAATAATCTATAAACCTCAATTTGAAATTGCTGCGTCTGGGACCACCAGGGCTACATAAAGTGCGGATGTTGCGTTGTGAATAATTGAGATACGTAGAGTAGAAGAGAGTTTAGCGCTCGTGCTTTCGAATCCCAGGCAAATATTTCTGATAGAAGAGTCATGTATGTTTCTATTATTGCGATATATTCAACCATGAAAGATAAATGAATACCCGATAATTCTCTTTTATATTTTACAGCCAGAAGATACTCTATGTCGCAATGGTATAATTATAATTGCGGTAAATTTTCAAAAAAAGTAGTCGCTATTATAATCATTCTGAGTATGATTCAGATGTTTTTTATAAGAAGAAATAAAATACGGACCGTCACGCCTGCATCCGGCAGGGTAAGCAGACACAATGAGAGCACCTTTGTAGATTATACATCACCCTAAAGAATTCAGGATCTAATACAAAATTCAAATTCAAAAAAGTCCATGTGGATCACAAACTTTGAAAAACTCAAGGACATCAGATAATTTACGTCAGGTTTGTGAAGCATATACTAGGGGAACAGAACTTTACAATAGTAACTGGAAGCCACTCCCAAGGTTGCCAATCGGTACCTACGTACAATGTTATTATGAAATTCTAAGTAACTTTTAAATAAAAATCTGATTGAAGAACTTGTTTTGAGACGTATTTAGCAAACCATGTCTATGTTATTTCATTCAGACTTTAATGTTGGTTATTGGCATCTTTTGCAGTAGAAAGATGTTTGACTTTGTTGCTATGCATGCTCTCAGTATATCCGTGACCTTACAGAGTGCAAGAGGTTGGTCCTAATTTGCAAATATTATTGCGAAGGAAACAAAGGCCCGACTGCGCCGCCCCTTCGCATCCTGACAACAATGAGGCCAACTCATAACAATCGCCTTCTAAATTTCGGTTACTTTTTATTTGGTCGGCATCATCGGCATAAAAGCCTACAAGTAGGTATCACAAAGGTTTTCGCATGAACGCATAAAACAATCGACACACAATTCTATCGATTTCAATCAATCGATAATTCTACTCAAATATAACAAACGCGTGATTCAATCGATTGAAGTAATTGGGAATCGATATCATTAAACTTCACACTCATCTCATCTACAACAATTACATAGAAAAAATTAACACGTTTTAATACGTACCGATGACCTTTTGAATATAAAAACGCGAAGCCTATTTTTTATGTAAAACAACGTCGAAGGTCGACTTTGGCGCGATATATCGAACGCACATACAAACGGACTCCCATTGTGACCCACAAAAACATACTTTCAGATTTAAAACGTCTGGAAAACGTTACGAACCGAGGCGGTCGCCCCACGCTGCGTTTACGACGTGCCCGCGAAATCCGAGCTTTAAAATCTTCATTATCGCCGCCATCAGCCATAACTTAAACCTTACAGCGACATAAACAAAATCAAATTTAATAAAAAACATCATTAAATTCGCTGTCATACGCGGCGTATGCGGCACTGTAATCGATTAGATTTTAGTCGATATTTTAAAACATCACACGTCCGTTATCTCTAAGCCCTATCTAATCAGCCACCAGGATCTGAATGGACGATAAGGTTATTAGGCTCCACAAATAACGATACTGAATGCAGATGAGCCCTGCGTCTAATCTAAAGTTGGCGCTTGCGACCACGCCAGAAATAACGGAGCTCTGGCAGAAATGTCGATGTCCAAATGTACTACGAGTGACGCACTGGCGGGCGATCCCGACACGTGTTTACTATGCTCACACGAAACTTCAAAACTCGTTCCATTTTTTAAATTAATAATTGGATAATTGTTTATGGTTCGTTAGTTAATTTCCAAATCGTTTCGGCCTGATGTAGTAAAAAAATAAAAGGATATTTAAAAACTGGAATACCTAAATTGGATGTTAATTAAATGTGTTCTTTATGTCCTTTTTTTTAAGGTTTAAAATTATCTGCGGGCACAAACACGAAGTTTCACCTGCCGTGAAGTCTTAGTATTTCGAGATTTGCCAGGAAAATGACGGTTTAATATACCATTAATTTGTACCTTTAAAATCAGCTGTTGCGAGAAACGTCCCGGGATGAGCAATGTTTACTAACAGACCAACGTACATCTCGGGTTCAGCGGCTCCTATGATGGGACCTTTGACTTCACTATTAAATCTTTGCACTGGGATAATGTAAAAAAGTCTGATCTTCAAACTTTGCGAATTTGTTTACATAAGAATGGAGTTGTTTTTCTTTCAATACATTTTAAGACTAAAAGATTTTGTCCTTTGTTATTTTTTACTCAAGCACGCCGGAATGACTACTGAGAATAATCAGATAAAGTTAGATAGACTACTATCAACATGTGAGGTGTCCATCTTTGGTCATTTTAAACAATTGTTTCGACCTGATGAGATGCCTAATGGTTGTTTTATACTATGATCGTAAAAAGCCGAGTTCTAAACGATGATATCAATCAATAAATAGTCAACAAATTTTAGCTTCCACGTGGCGTGAAAACATAATTCTGCAATGTCTGTCAAGTTCGTAGGTATTCGCACCAGATAAAAAGGCCTAAAAAACTTAAGGTACAGTTCCTTAATTCTCCTTTTTTATATTGAATAATCGTATTTTTTTCCTGGCAGTGGTATTTGTGCTTCATCATAATGACGGGTCGGTAATGGTATGATCCGGCGGCGATCGCACTCCTTTGCAGGTAACACTCAATTAATTTCGAATGATTTGACAGATTGCACAAATGTTGGGTCAAATGTTTGCGACCGCAACGATTAACGAATTAATTTTCTGAATGCTTATGTGAGTCAGTGTAGGATTATGCGGCGTGTGGTTTTTATTACTTAGTCGATTAATCGATTGATGTTTAGAACCAATGTTATCTTTTTCTAAAATCTCTGTTTATATTAATAATTATCAGACATTCTTCAACATCGCATATTTGCACGCATCAAGATCAAGATAACAAGAAAATAACAGCTAACCTTTTAAGTCTTGGTCAGACATCGAACGTTTTCTCTATAATAGACATAATAACAAATACACTTTTCTCTCTTTATTTATTAATCCCGCGGTGATGTGCATTTAAAAAATATAATTTATTACGCACCAAGCTGAACGCAATAATATTTACCCAAAGTTTCCTTGTAAAGTATTTCAATAACGACATACTTAAAAAACACTTCACCAAGCTCGACAGAGCTGCTAAACCAAAAACACACAACATCAAAAACATCATCCATTGCGCCCTTTGTTTCGGTCGTAAAAAATCTCCATAACAAAAGCAGCGATGTACGCCGTCTTTGAGCAAAAGCTGCAGTGACGAATGTTAGGGGTTGATGAACCAGTGCGTTCTATTTCGGAGCGACTAAAACCGTCGGCGGCTCACCGAGTGACATTTAGCCGAGCTAGTTGCATCCGACACTATCACGATAAGTGCTCGCTATCAATAGAACTTTTGTGGGGACCTTTGGAACTCGCATGACACTAGAGACCAGGAGACCATGAGTTTGTACTGGCGAGTCGTATTCACTACTATACAAGGTATAAAGGCTTGCACCGTAGTAAGCCACATATTGGTGTAAAGATCTAGCGGTGAGGTGTCTATAAGGCATATTTGTAACGAGTGATTAGTAAATGGAATTAGAAATGAATATTGTAAAGTCGTGATGGCCTCGAGGTTTAGGCACGCGGTCGAGAATCTCGACGGTCGCGGGTTCAAACCCCAGGCACACACCTCTGACTTTTCGAAGTTATGTGGGTATTCACGTATTTTAACGGTGAAGAAAAACATCGTGATGAAATCGCACACCTAAAAGTTCTTAGGAATTTCTTAGGAATTTCTTAGGTGTGTAGTCCGCCAACCCGCACTAGGCCAGCGTGGTGGACTAAGACCTAAACCCTCTCGATGGTAGAGGAGGCCCGTGCCCAGCAGTGGGACGTATATGGGCTGATGATGATGAATATTGTTAGCACGCGAACCGCTCGATTTTTGTAACTATTTGAGGAATAGTTTTTCTACATCTTCTCTTTTCAAAGACTCAACAAAGCTTTAAGCGTAGGTCCATAGATAGTATGAATCCGATCAAGTAGGTTAATTTTTAAAGTAACGCGTAATACGTTAACTTCTTCTGCTTTACCTAAACCCAACTTAAATTGATGTCATTTTAGATGAAACAAAACAAACTTAACACATACAAAATATCCGATTATAAGTTCCAAGACCACAAAACTTAGACAAACCAGAGGTGACCTGATTCGGAATTCGCTCCCGAACTAACCCGTCTAATGACACAGGGAATGATTGATGTTCCAGATTTTGACGAGGGATTTTATTATTAAAATTAATAGATGTTTTTGCTTTCCGTGAGAGCGGATTTTGATTATGTTAATATTTTTTTACCACCACTTAGTTCTGACACCTGAAGGTAGATGCAAAAATTTATTTGTCATCCCTCCATGCATAATACAAAAAAATACACTCAATACATGGTCCACACATTAAAATGTCACCTTTTCTCTCAGGGATCGCACCTTAAGGTTCTCATTTTTGACTGACTGACTTTTAAAAAATTAGAGAATTTTTTAAATAGCCTGGCAACATATTTTTTCCAAATGTAATCCACTTCTCATCAACACTTATCGATAATATATGCATTACTGCGTGGAATGGAGCGCGCCAGACGTGATGACTTGGCCATGTTTATCAGACGAAAGCACTTCAGTTCGGAAAGTTAATGAAATATGAACAATTCTCTCGCTTGCAATATCAACAAATTGGGTGTAAAGAACGAGAGATGGATTATTGCAAGTTAAAAATACCTTTTTACCCATTGTATTAGGCTATTGGCCGTCTGACCAATAAAATCTATAAAAATAATTTAATAATATAATAACTTTCTATTAAATATTAAAATTAAGTCTAATATGATTGCGCTTATTTACCGCAAGACTTGGGAGACTTATGACTTTCGCATTTATAGACAGTGCAAAAATTTTGTTCCTAAGCCAATATTGTCAAATAAATCTTAAGCATAAAGAGTAAAATCTTCAACAGCTCTCATCCCTTAGTTGTAAATAGAACGCCCCCGTCAGGACCCTCTCATCCAACCGTTGGCACAACCGGTCGCTGCGTGTAGACGTAAATCGTGATTGGTATGACTAGAACGCGTAACTAAACACATTAAACTGTGAAAATATTATCCAAAACGTGCACGCATGTGATCTTCCAACCAGTCCTTGGAAAAACACAATTTGATGTTTAGGTACAGATGTGACTTACTGAGGCTGGAACTAATTGTATTACAAAGTATTATTTCTAGAGTGATCGGTGGGAACGTGGCGAGTTCCGACCGATGTGGTATTGCACATGAACCAGTTTCGCGAGCACATAAAGAAAATTAATTATACGATAGTTACTTCCATTTTGTTTTTTACTTATAATTTGGGTGTTATACGTTTTTGCAGCAAGGTTGTATTGCTGTGATTTTAAGTTATTAGCTATGTTGACTTCAATCAATCTAAAATAATGAACAATTTTTAGACACAAATATGCAGGATAATTAAAAAGAAATGACTGAAATCATAGGGCTTTGATTGTGTATATTTCATGTTAAAGGTATATATTTTTCGTTCACTTGAAACTTGAACAATTTCAAGCACGATATCTTGCAAATAAATAGATATATAATAAATAATACCATTCCTATACATCGAATAACAGAACGGGGATGAAATTAATCTAAGGCAAACGTCCCGAAACGGCTATTAATCTCAGCGTTATTTTATTACACAATTTAATTTGGAGGTCAACGTAATATCTTCGAGATCCGAGCCCGCCAAGATTTACCTGCTTCAATAACTTTCAACCAAATCTAATTAACGTTAGACACCAGGAAGGAATTTAAATTTTCATTGCCATAATTTTTTGCCTTTAAAAATGTGGGCTTGTTGACAATGGGTGTTTTGATAGCTGTAGTCTTTGTGATAAATTATTATCTTCTACATATAGACTTTATAAGAAGAATATTGGGAATCATGTACCTAAGAGGAAAGGATTGTCGCCTATATATTTTCTAAACGATAAAACACTTCATCATCATCATCATCAGCCCATATACGTCCCACTGCTGGGCACGGGCCTCCTCTACCATTGAGAGGGTTAAGGCCTTAGTCCACCACGCTGGCCTAGTGCGGGTTGGCGGACTACACACCTAAGAAATTCCTAAGACTTTTTTAGGTGTGCAGGTCTCATCACGATGTTTTCCTTCACCGTTAAAGTACGTGATAATTTATTGTGAATACACACATAACTTGGAAAAGTCAGAGGTGTGTGCCTGGGGTTTGAACCCGCGACCGTAGAGATTCTCGACCGCGTGCCCAAACCTCGAGGCCATCACGACTTATAAAACACTTCATGATCCCACCTTTTGTGGGATAATAGATAAAAAATAAGTAATTGCATTGTAAGCATGGCGCCGGCTGTTTTGAATCGAGTGCCCTAAAATTTATTCAATATTAATCCGACTTCTGCCTATACTTATTCAAATTATATGAAAAATACGACAAGTGAGCCAGCACTGTCTCCCATGATCGATGAAAGTGAAACTAAAACTGCTTTTAAGAGTAGGTCGAGGTACAAACGCCAATGACTCAGCGCGTTACAGCCGGGCAGTAGACAAGGGTTTACGAAATCTATTCCCGCTTGCTAATACTCTAGTCGTCCGTGTTGACACAAAAACATGTCGCCGATCTGAGACATGTGCGGCTTCTGATTGCGAGATTTTATTAACGTGGAGTTTAATACATGTGGATATTAGGCAATAATGAATTATAGACCCGCATTGGCCCGCACTAGGCCAGCGTGGTGGACTAAGGCCTAAATCCTCTCAGTTTTAGAGGAGGCCCGTGCTCAGCAGTGGGACGTATATGGGCTGATGATGATGATGAATTATAGAGCAATAAACATAGAAGAGAAACATTGCGAATATTTTTTTGTTGTAGGTGTTATTTAATCTAATTAGTTAAGAATATCATATGAAACTATAACAATTGTAATTGAAATAACAAAATATAAGCCAGTTAATTAAATATGAGTATTATTCCATTTGAAATTTGAACATGCCAATTATTCGACCAGAAGTAACTTATAACAAAATATTACAAAACGAAAAGCAATAAAAACGCATCCACAACTAAAGTTTCAACTCATTAAACAAAATTGATACATATCGAGGAACGAACTGCGCCGGATCCAATTTCGTATGTTTTAATTAAGGTGCGCGGCGCATCGGCGCATTTGCGATCGCAGACAAAAGCATCGCGGGAGCATCGGAACCGGTCGGCGGGCCAGTGGCACGGCAAGTGGAACGTCTTACCAGCACTGGCTTAGAAACTAGGACAAGAGAGGCAAGTGGGTGAGTGATTTGAGGGGAAAACTTCTTGGTGGCGAGTTTTGAACCTATGATACTGAGTTTAATATGCAGTTTTGAATCAAAATTGTCAGATGAAATAATTAACAAATATCAAGCCTACGACCTTCTTTCTTAGACTAGATTGTAATCAAATACGTCGCGAAGGCAGTATTAGAGATGAACTGTTATGTAGGCTTTATTAGATAAGGGTTAAGACTACCAGGATGGCAGTAGCACATAATAGTAATGCGATATTAAGTAACAAGAGCCAGTTTGAACATTAAATATAATGATAAGATGAAGTGTCCACACTACAGCTGGTCAAGTATAATTATTTCCAGAGAAATTATTAAGTAGCGAGAGTTGGTCTCTAGTTAGTCAACATATTCTTGCCAGCAAACATTTCACATTAATTATATTAAGTTGATCTATTTTAATTGTAGACAGATGTAAAGCAGTATAATTAGTTCCACATCCGGGTGTCATCAATCTTATGTTTTTATTCACAAAACATTTGCAAGACACAGATGATTCCGGAGTTACTGCGAACACGAAATAGACTAGCTGATAATATTCTAATTGTCACAGTTCAATGACCGCAACGTTTTTATCAAGATTTGCTTCGGTAATATAACAACATTCAATAGTTCGGCTGATTAATTTTATAATAGTCCACGTATTTCTGCATAGGTTTAACATAAATTAATAGGGATAAGGGGAGCTAGCATACGCGACGAAAGCGAATCTCTCGAAGCGACTGGGGCAATGGGGCCGAAAAAATCCGTTTCCTGCAGCCGAAAGTAGGCGTGTACCGGCGACTAGACGCGCAAGACAAACACTGCTTTCATTTTTATACGTCCTCGCATTCTATTCAGGTTCGGCTGTCACTTTTTCTTTCGTTGCGGTAGTAAAGTGGCGCGGCTCGTAGTGGTAGGATCGCGATCAGCCTTGACCTTCGGCGGCGATCGGGCGCTCGGGCGAACGTCGACCCGCGCCCGCCGCCCGCCGCCCGCCGCCTCCAGCCGCTAGTGACGCGCACACTATCGACACCACCAGCTGCCCATTCATATTCTATATTGCCCATATATGTTGCCAGAAATTTCTGCAACGCAGGGGCTTAAAAGCTCAAAGCTTCCCCACGGCCTAAAAGTAACGACGTAGTATGAATTCGTAGTATATAATATATGTTGTCTGGTTGTTTAATATTTATGTTTTGTGACATGTCTCAATGTGAACAACTCCACAATAAACCATATTTCGTGTTTAGATTTGAATAGATACATCAACTTGTCCGTATAAGGAAATGTGTGAGCTGAATAACTAATCTGGACACTTGATCAAACAAACTTTTGAAATATGACAATCCATCCTGCAGTGGTGAGAAATTAAGAGTTTTGTCTCCGGCCCGCAAGGAATGCCATGGTGAATACATTACGTAAATCCTATGCGGAAACGATCACGCTGAATATAATGAATGTGTAATCAGATCGTACGGTAATAAAATAGTTAAAATAGTACTCTCGGGCGACTAATAGCCAAGTGACATATTATTCAGTCTCGACAACTCATTCATCTAGAAATTAATTTGTTTTTAAATGTTAGCGACAAGGACGAAAATTGAAGCCGTAAATGTGTTTTATGACGGCGATTAAATTGCTCCCTACTTATCTTAATCGGTCAATAAAATAAGCAATTAAAATCAAATTTTACACCCTTCGACACGCGAAAACAGATTGATTGCATTATAAATTCCGCATGAGAAAACAATTAACGCAGGGCATACATGCGGTAGGTACTGTATACTTGAGGGCAGAGAGTTTTAACAAGATATTTTGTATTGTAACAAAGGTGAAATGAAAATGAGGCTGTAATGACAAATATTTATGAATACATATTATGTTAGTGACAGCAAAAGCTTCTATGATACCCGTGCATCCTTTAATCTTCGAAAATTTAAAGATACATACGAGATGAGATGCTAATATACATATGAGAGCAAAATTTTCAAGGAAACGTTAACATGTTTTTACTTTCAATTGTCTGACTATAAAGTCCTTAAAAAACAATATTAATTAATGATATGACAATTACTAAAGTAAACAATATCGTGACAAAGTAATGCCAATGTTCCGAGGCTTACTTTGTTACCTTTTGTATTATGGAATCCGATTGGAGCAGTCATTCTCTCAATCTCGAAGGCCAGAGATTCCGACATACCACTTAGACCCAATTTGCAGGGTAACTTAAGGTACTTTCTTGTCATTAAGAAAGTACGCAGTATCGATAAGTTGTAAGTAGAGAGCGCGCATCTCTAAGAGTGTGGCAAGGAGCGCAATGCGCCTGCTGCGTCGCATCGCGTCCGATGCACCACTGAACTATGCGTTTATCTTCCGCAAAATGTTTATTTACTGCGCATTTGGATTCTATTTCATGTACGTCGCACAACTCTAATTGAACTTAGAGAAAAGTATACGTAAAAGTTTGTATCAATAGTGAGTGCGGTGGAAGGATTAGCTCTAAGTCTACTCTGTAAGCCTAGTACTATTTGGATGAAATATAGAAAAGTTCTACGTATTTCAGATAGCAAAATGGAATACTTTTATTGAATTTGTTTACTTACTATGATAAGTACTTTTTAGTCAAGTTTATTTCCTGTTAGATAAAAATAACTTGCATGTATTTGGAAACTTAAATATTAATTCTTCCTCTTAAATTTTAAATTAATCATTTTGAAACTGTATCTTAAATTCGCAAACATCGCAACTTTGTCTTCGAATACAAATCAAACAGGGATAGCGTAAACAAGCGGAAATGGTATCAAATGGAATGGAACTCGAAGCTGTGAGCTTAAAGTCTCGTGTGGGCAACAGCGCGAGCTTCTTCAAGGGGCGCTCGCCAGCCGTGACGCGCTCAGTTCCGCTCAGTACGGACACACGGACAAGCCCTTCTGACAACTAAATTAATACGTATGAATAATACACTATTAAAACACGAATCTCCGCCAAAATCGGACTTATTATGACAATTTGAGCGACTAGACCGCCAATGGAACTGTTTCTCGCCGTGTTTTTGTTTATTGTCTACGTTTCTACAATAAAGTGTTAATAAATAAATACTTCCAGCGGCAAATTATAGTGTTTGTCATAAGACATGCCCGAATAACATGAAAAAACTAATAAAATGTAATTGTAAATAGTGGGTTGTGACGTTATTGATTTTACTTTGACTTTAAAACGAAAGGACGCGGGTTTGATCTACAAATCAAATGAAATAACTGAAATTTGTTTCCAATCTGGGTATTTTTAACCGAAAAATGGCACAGTTCTAATTCCACTACTTGTCTAACTTAGTGTGGGATAATTAGCTATGATTGGGAAATATTAGTGATAATCCAATTCGATCTAAATTTATTTCAAATGAGAAATTATTAGCAATGCTATTCACACGTTCTATATCTATACTGCAATTACGGAAGGTCAAATGCTGGGTGTATATTTAAATATAGAACATAAACACAGACATACACATAGTATTACAAGTACATAGTATTTGTCATAATATGCAATAAATAAACTTTATATTTGATTTAGTCCAACTCATTAGTTGTATTTTGCCGTGTCTAAATGTTAAGCTTATTTTTAATTTAATCCTCATGAAAAATAGAGTGAAATTAAAGAATTGGTTCAAAAGAACTATAACCATCTATCCTGTTGACACAATAATATCAGTTTTAGAAGCTACGGAAGGGAGTTCACCATTTTTCCGCAGCTTGGTAGTTTAGTAAAGATAAAAATTAGCAAACTTTTCGGGCAAAACTGATAATGACCACAAACATGTAAAACCGAAATATTTTATCATTTTTGTTTATTAACTATTTAACATGAATGGCAATATATCTAAACTGTCCTCGAAGCAAATCATTTATTAGGTTTGTTTTATCGTCGCCCGCACAATGTTCCCGAGTCGTGTGGTTGTCCATCCGGGCGAGCGGGCCAACTTAATCTTGTTAGTCAAACAGTTGAGCAGTTGAATTATCGTGCGTTAACGGCGCGCACACATGAATGGCGTGCACACCACACAGTACTCACTACATACGTGATCGTACGCGATCCATTCAATTTGTTTACTCGCAGCGCGGGCGCGCCGCCGCGACGCCGCGGTCAAGGACGCCGTCCATCGGCCGCGCGCCTCCGCTTACCACCACCAACGCGAATACTTCCCCGGCGGTAGACGTCGAAATGAGAAATGTATCGTTCAATGTTTTTATTGCTTTGTTATTGTTTACAAATGCCCAAGTTTCGTGCGCGTTGGGAAAGATACACAATAGTGTGCACTGACGTATTGGTGTGTAATAACAATGGTGCCGCCTCGCTGCTGTCTGCTCCGTGCGCCGACTGTTCTCGCACTCGAGCACCACGTGGTCTCAAGACCTTCGTCCGGACCACTGGCTCTTAGGTCATTTACTCCAATTACGCAACACCCGTGTAACAACTAAGACTACGTATATAATCGACGGAATTTTTATTGACTAATTATTCGCCATTTTTTACAAGCGGTGAAGTCAGCGGATATAGCTAAATATTCAAACAGTGTATCATTCGAGGCTAACAATAACGCACAAAAACGTGTCGGAACGAATTATCTCACGTCGATATCGAATGGACGGCAAATAGTACTGTGTGGCGGTGGCGCGGTGGTGCGGCGGTGCCCCTGCAGCGCAGGTCGGCGTGCAGTCGGGAGGCAGGGAGATGGCCCGCATTCCGCGCCGGTGAGTCGCGCCACCGCGAGCCCTGGCCGCATGGACCACATGTGCACGGCGGATGCATCACGCCCACGTTGTACCAAGTCAGATCTGGCGTCAACACAACTGTCATTCATCAGCCGACTCGCGCTCGAGTCAACGCCCAGACGGATTAAAGGGCTTGTTTAACAAGCGCACTTTAATTTACAACCGGAATAATAAAGACTCGCGGAAGGGTCACATTCCCCCTGCGGCCCGCGCCGTCGCGACCCCCTCACTAACCCATATCAGTGAAGATGTGCGGAGACGAAGCGCGGCGGGGCTCTTCCGCTGTGTCTGCGACTTCGCGCGGTGCACCGAGTCGCTACACCGCCACGCACAGCTGCTAATGCGACACTCCGCATGTTGCTAATAATTCCACTCAACTTTCGGTTTCGCACGACCGCTAACATTGATTTAGAGCAGAACGATAAAAATTGGAGGAGACGTGCGGTGGGACGCCGGAACCGGTCGGGGCGATCCAAAACTGTGCGGGTAATTATGTTAACGAGGCGGGCGGGGGCCGGTGGAGCGGGGGGCAGCGAGGGGCAGCGGGGATACAGCCACGTGCGCGACGTAAACTAAACGATAGTGAAAGACGCTTTCGTAAGTGCGGTCGGCTTCCGCAGCGCACGTGGTGATCAGTACTATCGCGGACGGAACTCGCGGCGAGATTCGCCGACAGCACGCGATAAGCGTTACACAACGCGCCAGGAGCCAAGGTCGAGGCAGATGCGGACAGTACAAGCCCCTTGTTGACGGCTTATCTGGCCGAATGTTTGGCTAGAGTAAATAAGCAGCGCTGGGCCGGGCGGACGGCGGCGCGGGCGGCCGGGCGCCGTGTTTATGGGTGTGAACGCACTCGCGCTCGTCGTGAGAACCACACCGGGCGCGTTAGGCGATGATACGAGCGATAACGCGACACGTGGTGGCGAGCTCGCACAATGTGTCAGTGTAACGTTGCGCAACCGCGAGCACCAGTACGCGCCACTCCGCCGCTAGTTATCGCCACCAAATGTGGGTGAGACGCGCGGCTCCTGCGGCTCCCTGCGCGACGATACTCAGTTTTTTAATTTCCTTGCGGCGAGCGCCGAGCTGAGGTACCCGACCGATAAAGAGTTCACGCGATCTCGGCGGGAGGGCCGTGTGACGCGCCGGCTAACATTCCCAAACGAACATTATTTATTTTTAATAATGCCAATGAACGCTTAGCGCGTTTACCTTCGATTCGCGTTCATTCGACGCGAGCGCTTCCTGCTCGTTGCACGCGAATCGTTCCATGGGTCGCCGAGACGCCGGGGAAGGCCGCCTGTCGTCCTGAGATATTCATTCAAATGCGGCCCGCGCTGACGAGGCGAAAACTGCGGCCCGGGCGGCAGTGGGTCAGTGGAGCCCGCGCCGGGTGCGAGGAACTGACGTCCCGCCCGTGAAGCCATTCATAATAAAAATGACATCAACAGCGTGGGAACCCGTAAATACCACGCAAAGCGACCGGTCCAACCGGCGCGCTTAATTACGACACCACTGATTAATATTGGTATAAACGACATTCGTCGAGAAGCATGCGGCCGCGCGGGCGACGAAACCGAAAGCCGCGGCGCGGGCATGGCGCGGGCCGGCGCGGGGGCAGCGCGGGCAAAAAGACAAGAAAGCACGCAGACGATCGTGATGCGTCAGCGCAATGCACTTCTGCCATCCCTGTCGGGGCGCATGCACTTGTCGCGGCGCGCTGCGTCCCTGTCGCGCGGCCGGCCGCCCGCCGTCCCGCTCGCGCCGCGCTGTGTTTGAGGAAGTGCGCGTCGGGCTTACGGGATCGCATCGGCCGGTAGTCGCTTTGCATCGCATACCGAACGGATTAGGACACGGCGGTTTAGTCATTGAAGAGAATCAATCGGGCGGCGGCGCGTGTGGCCGCGACATTTCCCCCATAACAATGAGTGATAGTGCATCCGTCCCTTTCGCGGCGAACCTTGTCGTGCTGTTGCTCCGAGCCCGGTTCAATATCCCAGACCTTGGGCCGATCGAGAGTGCGACGCGGCCGGTTGGAACTAGTCACCTACCACCTGCAATAACTTATCTTTATTTTTAGCACATTATTATGATGAATCGAAACGACACGGCTCAGGTATTGTGTCGAATGCGGGCCTCGAGCCGATTGTCGTCGCAAGCGCCTCGCCGTGAGGAAATGGATTTTTCCACGGCGAGTGGGTCGCCGGGCGGCGTGGCAAGTCTGTGGGGTCACGTTTTGACACAAACGACCGAACGTAAAAAATGAACGGTTTATGATTTCACTACCAGGAAAACTAATGAAGCGTCGGTGGTCGGCGCCGCGACCTCGGACCCGCATCAAATATACGAGCGGCCAATTAGATGTCGGCCGCATCGCGAAAATAATATAAATATTAGTAGAACCGACAAAGGTTTTTAATCACCGATCGCGTTGCGTTTTGTTCCTTTTGCGGTCCGAAATTACAGGTTGCGAGTTCGCTCACCCCGGCACGCCGCGCTTAGGGCAACTATGCTCTCGTGGATCGTGTGAAAAATTACCGTAAGTCTTGTTCTTATTCGGCATTATAATCGGCATTCGATATGTGTAATTTCTCGCATCCGGCCCAATATCTGCGGGGGCATGTGGTCGGCCCCAGTTCGGCTCACTGCCACATACAATATTTGAAAAAAGAACAATAAAATCGAGAGCGAGCATAGTGTCGGCGCGCGCTCGCGGCTCGGCGCTCGCAGCCAAGGTTACGTAGTAGGGGCGGCGACCGGCGCGGGCGAGACGCGGCCCGCCGTGACGTCACGGGCGCCGGAAACGATTGTCCGCTCATAGTTACGGTAACGTTTAGAGTTTAGAAGAAAGTGGTTGACGTCGCGTGGGCTAGGTCAGCACTCGGCGCGCTCTGCACCTCGCACATCACTCGGCGGAAGTACTGCGCCCATTGATACACACCAACAGCGATACAGCGGATTTATATTTAACAGTTTAATAATAATGGCCTTACGACTGACTAGCAACGACTAGGGTAGCAGAAAGAGAGAGAGAGTGGTCTAGAATAAAATTATTAACAAGAAATCCACTTTGAACACTCATTTCGCACAAAAAAGCATAAAGCAGATGTGATGTGAGTCACAGACAATACTTTTAACCATAAAACAAGACAGTCGCATGCAACAAGCTCGTAAAGTAAGCGACAACAAAGCTCACGCTCTGTTCCCGAGCGGCGGCGGCAGAGAGCAGACGACCTCACCACGTCCCATACAAGATTATGTTTTTATAGTACACAACGTATACATATAATAAGAATAAGAAACAAATCATTCTTTAAATGAAAAATCATATGAAGCGATTTTTTTTTAAATTTAATCACTGAGCACTTTATCCGTATGATTATTGTGGGCTAACACTGATGTGACCTATATTATTAAGTTTGTGGCTTATTTCATTTTGATGTTTGCGAATATCGGGTCAGCTATTATTAAATATGATGATTTGTCAAAAGAAACTGAATTATTTATGTATCATATTTAAGTTCCAATATTATCGTACTCGTGGATATACCTTTTAATAAAAATAATATAATCCTTACGCCTAACGAAAAAGACCTAGAGCAAATAATTAGTAGTGAAATAAAAATAAATTATGTTTGCTTTTTTGTATTATGATATGTGTGTAGAATATTTTAAATATAGTACTGGTAAAATAAAATAAAAACAATTATCTTTAGATCACATAAAGTTCGCCAAAATCGTAAAAAATATCCGAACAAAAGGTCTCGTAACAGCTGCTTCCACAACGCATTAACTCGGAACAATATACTCAGCCGTTGATTATGTTACCAACATTTATTTCTTTTTAATTTCGATCACGCGCAGATTAACCTTCATATACCATTGGACTATAGGTTTTTTCAAAACCTTCTCGAACCTTCCAGGGCCTACGACATTCCTTACCCCATTAGCAACATGGCGAACCTATTCCAACAAGCCAGTTACCGCCGCCAGATCAAAAGACCATTCCCTGGTAATTATCAATACATACCGCCGCGTAGTCCGCAGCCGATATTTACCTGAAATAAAAAAAATACAA
Source organism: Hemaris fuciformis (assembly GCA_907164795.1). Lineage (NCBI taxonomy): Eukaryota > Metazoa > Arthropoda > Insecta > Lepidoptera > Sphingidae > Hemaris > Hemaris fuciformis. The sequence goes on from OU015447.1 coordinate 1,957,069, forward strand.
TTAGGCTCTGTGCGAATTGAATGTCAATAGGGTTCAACAACACTTAAATAATAATTGATTTAAATGAAACAAAATGAGCAACAATTGTTCCTAATTATCGATATATCGGAATGATTTATAAATAAACTGGCAATTATTTAGATTGGCGACAGAATTGTCTTTTGAAAGTCGATTGGTTTTCACAATGTCCTGAGGTTCGTTCGCACGTGAGAATGGGATTAATGTCCGTTATTCACCTTTAATATGTAGATTAAAACATAAAGCTACTTTTAAATAGAAATAGGGCGTTACAAAAAGTAAGAAAATTTTCTAACTCATTTAATTTTATATCAAAATTCAAACCGTAAAAGCTTTTAAAGTATTCGGTATTGTTCTATTAGTGTAGTTTTTACGTAGGTACAATATGCGCGGAATGTCAACCTAACATTGAAAAACGGATCTGTGTTTGTGGTAATATGACAAAAATGCCGTAAACACACCGAGCACGTAATGCAAAAATGAAAACAAAAAACATGCGAACGCGTAAATCTTGTGGCGCGTGTTAATGGAATTAATAATGACGCCTAAACACACCTTGTTACTTATTACAGTACATTGTTCGCTACACCGCAGACATTTTCTAAAGACTTGCGTACATCTGTCATATCGTGTGTAAACAAGGTACTGCGATTCTATAGTCTATGCTTGGCAGACATATTTTGTCGTTCTTAATTTGAAAATAAATTAAATTGTTCTTTTTATTATCATATACTTTGTCGATTCTTCATTTTATCACGATTGTAGAATGAAAAACATACAACAATATTATGTTAATTCTAATTATTAAAAGACTGGTATTTTTTATTTATATTTTCAAATAAAGCACACTGTGGTAAAATCTGCTGTGTTTGATTTTTGCCTTCACAAATTTAAAAAATATATTTAATCAAGACTCTTATCTTAATGTGGGGTCAGAACTATGTATGTGACTGTTGGGTGTATTTATTCTTTATAGTTGCATGTAGATAATCTACATTTTTAGGTGAAGCAATTTACTGGCTTTGAATATCACGACAAACGTACTGTGATTTCAATTTCTTACCAAGCTTTATGCGTCATCTGTACAAGAATTTTAATAGTCTATTACGTAACAAAGCCTATTTTTTATTAATTGACCCATTTACATCTGCGGTTATAAAAAATAATAACAATCTCATCAAAATTCAAACAAATTTACCTTCACACGTTCGAGCGAAGGCTCCAGTCATAACTGGGCATTATTAGGTGTCCAATATAACATGACCCGCTAATATTGTAGCGGATCGCACAATTGAAACGAGGTGCAGAGGTCATGGTTGTCTGGACATGTGTATTTAAATACCCGACTTGGCCGTTAGCGTTTCCGATAGACGCGTGACGCAGCGCGACGGCCGAAGAATTCGTAATGACTCACTGGCCAGTGGCTGGAGCAATAAGTCGGGACTCGGGTCAGCGGCACTACGCGTTGCCCCTTAACTCATTGAACTTGCCCATCCGATGTGTGCATGCAAACTTTTTCCGGTTGTGATCTCCACTTATGATGTCAATACACAATGTTACAAACGAGTTGACCGTTTGATCCAATGTTGGATGTTGGGTGTGCTCTGCTATTTTGTAATGGAAAATAGTTGACTTAACATGTGATAAAAAATATTTATAGAAAATGTCATACAATATAATAATTTGTCATTCAAGAGTTTAAAATAATACCTACTATAAGATTTTGATGATAAATGTAAAGACGTATTATCTTGTCAAAAGCAATAATGCATTTCAATTTTTTTGAGATAAAGCGCATGCTGCTACAAAGAGACAAATTAAAATAATTACTAAATTGGGATCAATTTATGTGAACGATTGTTGTTTAATGAGACTTGTAAATGGATGTCGCAGTACGATGTTCGATGTAGGAAGAGCCACAAATAAAGTGGCTGCGATTACTCGCTCGTCTTATTGTCTCGCGTAAGGTCAGCTTAATCGATGGATTAAAGTGCAATATTAAAATAATTATTGAAACAAGGAACGGAGCCGCCGCGCTCGGATAATCTCTCGTTCGACACCTCGCCGGAGAACATAATCAACGCTAATTTCTACCGCGATCGTTTAAACTTTAATAAGAGATAAAAAGTAATGAACGAATTCTCGGGCAGCCATTATCGCTCGCAGGGACATAACCCGCCGTTCGTTTCGCTGTTAAATTAAAAACGCGTAATGCAAACGTGGGACTGCGGGCCGCGGCGCGCACTCGACCCTTGGCTTCAATTAGATTTCGCAAAAGGCGAACAATAAGAAATAAAATCTGATCTTTTACGATCGGTCTGTCAGACGTCGAGGCGGTCAGCGGAGGTGGTCGTAAACGCGAGAATGCAACGGGCCCAGTGTTGCGAAAAAAACGAGAGCCAACCAACACTTCGACGACGCTCGCCCGAAACTACCGCGCCAAATTTGATGGGGCGGTTTATGGCGCAAGAAGTGGGTCACGCACAACGCTTCGCCGCGGCTCTGTACGCCCTGAGTACCCACAGAGCCTATCAACAGCGACATAAACGATCGATCAGCCCGCAGAATCATCTCGAATTTATTCGAAAACGGCTGTGGGAACAACGGCAGCCTCAAGTCTCACTCCAACTTCTTATCCCATCGATCCAGCAACCGCGAATTTGAAAGCATAAAATACACAGTGGTCGCACACGAATACTCGCGGAATGCAAAACGGAATCTGACCGCTCTTTGTTGCGGATTCCCAGACGGCGGACGGCGGATCGCGGACGGCGAGTGAAGTAAAAAGCGGGCACATGTACCTACCGTCTTATAAATTATGAACCCCATTGGGGGTCATTAGTTGTCGAAATGACAGCGCGAGAAGCCGCGAGAGGCACCCGGCCTCCCCCGGCCCCCGGCCCTCCGCGGTACCGTTACCCACGCTAGACCTCTAAAAACTAAGGGCGATAGGGTCGACCGTCCAGTTCTACTTTTTTATTTTGTTTCTCGATAAATCCCAGTTTAAAAGTGAAACAATGCCTTTCGGCGATAAAAAGAAATCGAATGTGGAGCGGCGCGAGATGCTATCGTCTCGCGAACTGCGCTTTAGGTATAATTAATTAATGCTAACGCGCAGGAATCTGAGGACATAAAATTACAATAATATTGTTATCGTGCGCCAGTGTTGAACTGTCGGGGAAAGCAATAAGTCAACGACTCGCGTCCAATGAAAGAAATCCCTGTTTGATTGATGTGTTGCCTACATACACCGACGCAAATAAACTGCTGTATCCAAGTTATTTATTGCGCATTACGCAATTACGACGTACTGTCATTTTTATATAATTTATTAGCACAGGATGTGAGGAACTAGCTGATACCCTGCATTATCACCGTTAACAATAACAAAGTGGAAAGTCCCTAATCACTGCACTCACCAAGACAAAAACATGTTTTTTAGCAGGCACGCTAAATTAGAAGTCACCAACCTTTACTATGACAGTTGCGCACTACCGCTGTAAACCATTTGTGTACAAACAGGGTAAAATCAATTGAACCAGTGTATAACTCATAATATTTTAAGACTAAGACTACTAAATCATGTTCTATTTATAAAAGATTGATGTGTGTTATGTGATAAAGTTATAAATAAGTGCATAAATAAGATAGAAGGCCATCCCGCGGGCCACACGACGCGTCGAGGTAGGTCGGGGCCCGGGACAGCTAGATCAAAATATTGTGTCAATTGGTGTTATTAAAACGTATGATTGATTGGGGGGCTGTTGACCTTGCTAATCGCATTGTTCTGGCTTATTGTTAGTCGACTGCCTGCCGGGTTATGATTGCCTGGTACTTAGCAATTAGTAATTGTATTGTTTAAATCTCTTTTGATCCGTGGCGGGGTTGATGTTTGTTTTCGTTTGATAAGTTAGAATACTTATTTTATTGAAACGATATGTAAATATTTATTACAAAAAGAATTTTAGCAATAATTAACTGTGGAGCAATATTAAACTGAATAGGCGCGAAATTTACAATTTAAAAACGTATGTTTTAGCACTGCTTGTGACAGCATTTTCCTTAAGCAAAAAAATAGGCAAAGGTAACTTGAAGCGCACAGCGAAGTCCACCGACTTTTTATTTTGACATTTACAAGGTCTCTGCTGTCTGCAGACAGACTAACACATGTTTAAAAGTTGCATCAGAATCGTGCAACTGCATTTACTTCTAAAATGCATATTAAACATTCCGGATGCAAACACGCGAAACCAAAAGCTGTAATCATAGAGTACATGCTTAACCATGCAATTAATTATCACAATAGTTTGGTTTTGACGTGACACGTTAAAAAAACAGCACAAATTATACATGAGGTTCAACAATAAGTTTGACTCGTCCTTTTCTATCAGCATTTAATTACAGTTGGTAAAAAAGGAGATCGTTTTAACAGCACCTACACAAATTACAGAGTACTGGTCTCTATGATTTCATTTGGGATACGTCAATTTCGAAGGTTAAGCTAATGCACTATTATTAATAAGGTATTTTGTTGTTAACGATACATTACTAAACATGTAATTACTAATTGATTTGCCATAAAGAACACAGTTTTTAGTTTATGCTATTTTATTTTGATATATACCTAATATTATACGTAAATTTACGATCACTACCGCCAGTATATTTTAAATATGCAACAACTTCGTATTATAGTGCAGATTATACAAAATAAAAATTAAAGTTTGCATTTTCAACGAAGTAACCGTACAAAGCCTAGATAACACAAAAATTTCGCTTTCATAGTGTGCTAGTGACTTAAAGTAACTTGGCTATAAGTTGTTTTTAAATATGTAGGTATATTAAAAAATTACCTACATTATCACCCATATAAACGTGGATTCGGTTTTCAGTTTGTTATGTATGTATATAGTATATTCGCATAGACTGCGACTATGAAACAAGTTCGATAAGTAGGTATAGGTAAAAACATTGCAGAGGACCAACAAAAAAGAAAAACAAAATTATAATAATAACTCTTACTTTCCTCGGAAAAGTGTGTGGAGTAAGCATCGCGTACCAGGCGTTCATAAGCGCTCAAGAGTAAGGGGCGCGAGGAGGTTGTGAAATTGCGTGTGACCGCAAGACATCCGGCGGACAATGCGCGTGCGCGTCATACGTCAGGGCTGGCAACTTCGGGAGAAATGGTATAACTCGATAATGATAAAAAATATATTACGATAATGCTTTAATATTTCCTATTTATTAACAAGAAACTTTTAAGTGTGTAATACATGTTTTTAACGGTAAAACGATAGATACCATTAATAATATTTATTGGGGTAGAATAAGCTTTTGAAATTAAGGTAGCTTATACTCGTATTTGAAATGATAAGATGGTTCAATCTTATTGCTGATGAGGATTTAAATGGAAGCAACCATGAAGAAAGTATCGATGTATACTGAAATTGGCAACCTTGGGTTCCTCCCCCCGCCCCGCGTTCGGCGGATGTTCGTAATGCGCTCGCGCCACTGCGCGCACGCATGTCTCCATCACGGCACAACACTTAGCGTGGCGGCGTCGTACATAATTTTAACAGGAGAGTAATTCGGGTCTTCCGAGAATGGGTGTAAAATAAAATGAGATTGCGCACTATTGAATGATGACATCATGGATTAAGATGTAAATGAAATATAGGATGTGTTTTGTATAAGCTTAAATGTAGCACGATGTGTTTTTTGTACAACATAAAAAAAATCATTTCGATCCACCATACAGGGAACACTTACCCTATCATCAAAAAGCTATATTATAAAATGTATGTACTACTAATTAAGTACTATTACTAAGAAAGCATAAATTAACAAATCAAAGCAATGTAACATTAAAGTAAATGTTCGAATACCTAAAAAACACTAATTGTGTAAAGTTTGGAGCAGCGGAAGTTCGTCGACGTTTCGTCAGAGGTTGGAAAGGAAAAACCGCAGTCCAGACGTTTATCTCTGGATTTTTATTTAAGACGTCAGTTGCTGGTTGTTATAAATTTAATGTTAAACATCACTTTTAACCTCGGGATGGAAGAATGTCTATCAGTCATGTATTTATTTTTAACATCTGTAGTGTGCTTGTTTTGTTATTATTCTTTTCGTTTCAGTAAATTACATACAGCCCACAATATTTTGTCCCTGTTGACATAATATCCGTCATGCGGTATGACTAGGGATGCATGACATCGAAAGTGGTAGGAGGTATCGGATGAAGCGATCTATTAGCCGCAGTGTTTACAGGGAAGCCGCCGATGTGTGGGAGAAGCTAGGCGAAACTGGTTCCACTGTTTACCGACGCGTTCCTATGCTTTTGTTGTCTTGCTCATTTAGATATTGTTACTTTGAGGCTTCACGGTGGACGAAATTCGAATTTCGAATGGTCATTAGTAATATTGAAAAAGTTCTTTGTAAATTCTTATACCCTGGTATAAAAGCAAAATATACGTAATAAGATTCTTTAAAATTTTCCTAATTTATTGGATATAATTAATTATGTATATCCAATTTAAATAACAATATTATTTTTGGCAAAACTCAAAAGAATCTCAAGATTTCTTAATAGCGCTGGTAGGTTGGCGGCCTCTAGCTACAGAACAACATATTGTTACCGAAGGAAATTACGAGAAATTATTCTTGATGAAGATTTAAACATGAAACACTTATGGTACAAGTTCTTTTGTGAGCTGCGCAGGCTCTCGTCCAAATTGCAGTTGTCATAAAGGTATGAAAAGATGTCAATACACGCCGTTTACGAGGTAATTTTGTAGGCTCGCAATTTAAGAGAAAAGTTCGTAAGAATTTTGCATTCATTCTTTCACAATGCATTATGAATCAAACACGCGATCGAGTTTTATTATGCCCAAACTAGGAGTGTGCCCGCTTTTGTGGAGTAACCAGCTTTTATATGCCCTCGGAATTTAAATGTTTTTGTACGTTGGCTTTTTATGTAGTCTGCCCAGTCCTCCCCTAGTTATTCGAATGCTTAGCAACACATAACAAATAAGTTTGCCTTGACCTGATGCCAAACCCAGCCCCTCTAATACTCGTTTCGTCTGAGCTGAATAGATCCTTTCAATTCTGAATTCATAGAAAACGTTACAAAATTAAAGACCTCCAAGAGAGATTTGCCTTTGTTCTGTAAACCTCTTAATAATTTAGATCCTAAGAAATTGAAGTAAATTTACAATTTATGGCAGAATAATTGGTTTCGCTTTAGTAGTAACAGTTTTTGGTAATCATATAATCATGCTTAAGTTTATAATACGTTTTGTTTGAAAAGGTTAATTAACTTTAAAAAAGGACATAATTATTCACTTAAAATTATACTGTATCCGACGTACGCGTGGGATAAGGTACAGTCAGAAGTAAAAGTGTAAAAATGTACATGGGAACTGGTGCAATAAACGAATCGGTATAATTACGACCTTGGTATGGTCTAGGTTAATTGTGAGCCGATTAGCTTTCGGCAGTTTTTTTCCTCCGAAACCCTGCTCTTTACGATACATAATTATAATACGTCTGTAAAGCAATCACCTAACCTGTCATTATGTTGTGCAAATAAGTTATTTATAAGATCATTCTGTACCTGACGGTAGTGTGGTCAGACGATTCTAACAATCGATGGTCTTCAAATTGCTATTTAATCGATGAGTTATTTCTTTTTAATTGTTACAACTTTTAAAATATATATATATCTCTATTAATATTGGAGTAACGAGTGGTATACCGTAGATTTATAAAAATTATGTCATTTATTCAGTTAAATAAAATGAAATCGAGAGGAAACTAATCAATGACTAATAAATCATCGATATAAATTTTGACATCTCTTAGAAACTTATGATGTCCTGGTACAATTCATGTATATTTACCGAGCGGCAAATTACTCGTCATAAAAAAGTGGGTCCGTTTACAGCGCCATATCTCATCGTGCCGTTTTCTCATAGTTTAGCGTCGTAAAAAATGGCAACATTGCGGCAGGCTAAAATTAAGATTAATATGTGTCTTTTTTTGGCTGTTTTGTGGGCGCCGCTAACTTTATGATTTGTTGCAATTAGTTCGAACGGTTCGCGTGCAGCGGTGCATGCTGACGTCATGGGGATATTCAGAATTATGGCGTCGGTTCATCCAGTGTTCATGGTTACAAATAGTTAAATATACCAGTTCATTCATATTCCTGTACTGACCGTGGACATCCTCCACCATAGAGACGGAAAGGCCGTAACTCAACTCGTTAGTAACTCAACCAGTCTTGCTTGAGCCAAGTTGATAGACTTTTAGGCTTACAATTATTTCGGAGAACACTAGCGTATCCTTACCATGCTTTCATTTATCAGTATATAAGCAACTTGTACCTAAAGTATAGAGATCGCAATTTAATCCAATAATAATAGTCTTTATTGCACTACTCTTTGCCTATTAAGTGACGTACCCACAGAGCGCAGGACATAATGATGAATGTACTGACTAGTAGTTGGGAGGATGGCTAGCGATCGCGTTCCCGACCTCCGATACAGAATGCACTCGATGGAAACTTAATACACCGCATCTTTACGAAAAAAACGCCAAGAGCGCGGCTTGCATGCAGTAATAGGATATTATTGTAATAAGATAATAACACGTCGGCTCTAAGCGGCGCGGCCGAATTGCCAGCCTCCTGCGTCTTTTTTAACCCTATAGCAGTGTTGCCATGTCTGGGATTTATCCCCGCCGATTAAACTAGTTCAAGGTTGAAGGAGATGTCGCGCTCCGTGAATGGACGGCTTTATTTTTTGTTTGCGATAGGTCGTCTTTAGGTCGGCGGAGTCACCCGGCAGCCGGAACGGACGATGCCATAAACTAGTACAAAGAATCGTGTGTCGAACTGCCAATAAACAGAGCTTGCAATATTATAATCTAGTTTTTATGCCGACTACAGTACGGCCATTTGTTAACCGTTCAAAACATTTGTATCGCAAACAAAATAAATTAGCCGAGGAATGTTACACATATGGTGCTTCGAATAAAAACAAAAACTATCGATAAAAGGATGCGATTTAAAAATTAATTAACTACTTATGGTAATAAGTTTTGCGGGTCCGATCGAAGAATGCATATTTAATTGTGGTCAAAAACGCAAAAAAAGTCCACTCGAATGACGGAGGCATTAAGTTATTTTGTAACCGAGTGCAACGCACTGGGAACTGACCACGTTAGGTTGGCAACCCCGCGGAGGGCAACTGCACCCGCCCGGCCGACCGCGCCACGTGACCTAATGCACGGCACACCGTTTGAATTCGGAACGATTAAATCGATAACTTTATCCATATCATTTTAAATAAAGTCATTAAAATCGATACGGAATGTTAAAGTAGCAATTGACATTTCACTTTCCGGGTGCTGAGGCCAGGTGCTCGAGCCGAGACCACCGCGCTGCAGATCGCGACCGACGCAAAGTCACTTACAAGTAACTTTGCTGAGAAAAAACAGGCCACCCGGTCGGTAAGTCATCCGTGCATATTATTAAGATAATCTGCGAAATATCAAAATATCTGTCAACCGGCGGTCGGCGCTTTGATCTATGGTCGGGGGCCGGGATGACGAAAATCATAGCGAAAAAATCTGTCGAAAAAACACGGGTCACGACTCCGCGCCGGCAACTCAATGGGTCGGATAATTTGATTATGAGTCAATTTTCGTAACAGTTCTAATGAGATTCTGATTTGACATTATTGTTCTGAGATACAAAAAATTGAGAACTGATTGATGTGTTAATTATGTATGTAATAGAGTTTGCGCGTCGGTGGTGTTTTTGTAACCGATTGTAGTGGTCAAATGTTGTTGTAAAAAGCAACTCTTTATTAAACGAGGCCCCGAACCGTCGGCTTAAGTTCCAATCAGACTAAACAAATATTATCGTATTAACCTACAGAGTAGTGACTAATAAATATTCGTGGGAATTTCCATATACTATAAAGAGCTTTTAGTTGGTTCTCTAATTTAAGCGTTTTATTTGCGAATAAGAGAAATCAAGTACACATATTGTGCAAAACACAAGGTAAACATCTGCGAGTCACGCGTCACAACACAAAGTATTGCCTTCGCCAGACCTCACCCACATAAGTACTTAATTTGGTATTCGATTCTCAAAGTGCCGTGACGTTATTAGTTTTTCGCCTTAAATCGATAAAAATCTAAATGAATTGTGAATCGTTTTGTCCGAGGCCGTTGTTTATGTGAAATAAATCGGCCACATCAAACAACTGGTGCCGTCTGCGCTAACACGCGTGACCACACGAATTTGACATCAATAAGTTTACGTTAACGCCGCCCGAAGCTCGCAGGATACATGCAAATGAAGGGGCGGGGAAGGTCAACACATGTTGGACGACAAACAGAACGATTTGTCCAAAACCGTGAGATACTGAACCGAATATAGAATTAGGCGAATCCGTTTTTCTTTAAAAATGTCGTCGGCATTTTAATGACCGGTCTGACATACCCGAAATATCGAATATGTTATTTATCGCCATTGTGTTTCGGCCGCGTATACCTATTGCACACTTTGTTCTTGAAATTAATTAAAAAATCTTGATTTATGTGTTAGTGGACAGTTTATTAAAACAAGCTAATGAATGTCACATGCGAGTCGGAATAAAAGAAAATAGTACGTTTGTGTTGTGGTCGTGTTGGTTACAACGTATAAATTTTCTGTTCGACTAGTCCCGGTTCACGGTCGGGCGCGCGGCACGTCAGCTGGTCGTTCCCTCGGGCTCCAGCGCTCGCACCTCGCCCTCCTACCCCTAATTACCGCCAGTGTGTTTCTGTGTCAACCTACAATTATTGTACTCGTATAACACAAACACAGCCATATTGTTCTCAATTCAAATTTGAATCAAATTGGTTCTAATTTCATATTGGAAGATTTTCTGCCACCATAGCTTTTTTTATAGTTTCTGATAAGAATGAGTATTCGAATACAATTAATCATAATCGATAAACAGTAGACTATTTCAACTTTCACTCACTTTCGATCCTATGGTAAATGCTCCACATTAAAAACAATACCGCTTTGAATAAAGGTCCAGTCAAGCGATTGCGGCGCAAAAACAAGATCGGTTAAATGTTGGAAATAAAGGGAGAAAAAAAGCCAATTTCCAAGAAGCGTTGACCGCGTTGCCAATTATAATAAAATTGTTGTTCAATACAGCCAGCGGAAAGGTTAGCAATTTAGCATATATTTAGTTATGGCCTGCGAGCCGAGAGACGAGATACCATCACGTTTGGCTACAATATTAGACGTGCGTGGAAAACGATCGCCGGATTAACGCTAAACAATGGTTTTAATTTAACAAAATGGCGGTAATTTTGTTGTCATGTAATAGAGCTAGTTTGGGGAGAACAATCGTGTTTTAAAATCGATGATCGCGAAGGAATCGATCTGGATGCGTCGCCGGCCGCTCGTCGCGCTCGGAGCTCGATTGCGAAGATTATTACTGCGGAATGCCACCGCGCGGCTCTTGGTTTTTCAATCGCATGTACGCACTGATCGCATCGTGCCCTATCCTTTGTATATATTTTATTCATCATACATTATATTGCGAGACAACGGCCATCTCGGCGATATTATTACTCATTTACCCATATCAAGAAACTGTTTTGGTGTTTGCCGCACGATCGTAAAATGTTAAATACCATATTCACAAACCAAATGAGGATATAAAACTTCATGCTGCATTCACACTGTTCTTATTAGTAAATACGTCTTATTAGCTTTGGATTTATTATAATACAGTTGCTATTTTTAAGAACGGAATCAAGAGGCACACTTTACCACGAAAATCTGGACTTCATGCATTAGAATGTTCAGGTGGCTTCATCACTAATTTCTTGCGATCTTATAAGAATCATTGCTTTAGGAACACTCGGAGAGAATTTAGGCTTTGTATAAAAACTTTGATATCTATGTTTTTATGTATCCAAATCCGCAGATATGCGTCCAAGATAATATAATATATTCGTATGTATGTATGTGTAGAAAATCGAATGCTTTGTTGCAAGAATATTGGAATGCCTGAAATACTGGAGCACGCGTGCATGAATTGTCTCAACAAAGAAATTCTTGTCGATTATGTTGTGTTAAATTTTGGTGGACGTTTTGTGACGTGTCTTGAGAAATGTCGCTAATAGCTGCTTTATAATGTCAGTCTCAGTTTATAAATGACGATCGTTCACACATATACAAGTAACAATTAATATATATTACAGGAATTAAAATCATAATGGGTTTAGTACTCTAAAGATTAATAAAACAAATTTCAAATGACCGAAACATCCCCAAAACTATAATTTTTTTCTTAATCGAGAACTTACGAGAAATTTTTCGCAACCACAAACATCCATATGTATCTTTTTATAGCATACAAATAGCAATATTAAATTTCTGCTTGTCATAAAAAGGACAAATTAAGTTCCAACATATGATTATGTTGGTCACACCGCGTGTGATGAAATAAATGGGTGGTGGTACTCTGGACTTCAACGCCCGGGGTGCCAACTGCCATGTAAGTGGGCATAAAGAGGCATCTTGGCGGACACGATCGCGTATCCTTAAATAATGTTATTGAGTAAACCAGATTTTAATGGCCGTCGCGTAGTCCTTCGGGCTGGCTGTATTCCATTATTCCTTTGCTTGATTTTTTTATAAGCGCTAAATGTCTGCATTGGCGATAGACAAAAAATGGGGCGTGGAAAAATCAAGTCTAATAAGTAGTACGAGAATGTCAGCCAATTATAATATATACGAGACAAATACTATACCAGTTAATGAATTGGTATATTTTTAATTATTTCTTAAAAAAATTCAGCATAAAAATTTGACAAAAAATCCAGAACATTTATAATTTAGTAGAAACCAACTGACCCGACGGCCTGAAGAATGGAAAGTTGGCCTAGATTCTTTCGAAATCAATTAGGAGCTTTTGAAAGATATCTTTGACAAAAGATCAAATGGATTTTTGACTAGCACTCTAGCTGTTAAAAACCATAGACTCTTGATTTTTTTAAATCCACAAAACACAAAAAGTATCTATGTACAACTGTGGTCTATTAAGGAATTTTAAAATGTATCCAAAACGAAAGTCACATTTCCGAGAAAAGAATTCGGTGGTACCAAATCTCGACCTATCTCGACTCGAGATCGTATGCCTAATGTAAAATTCGGCAGGTGCGCGGGCAGATGTTTAAATGCACACCAAATAAAAACATCATGTTTTTGTGACTGATTTCCCAATCGGAACTGGTCCACGTGTTTCCTATTCGTTTGGGACACATGTTTTAAGAAAAAAATACTAGAACTTTCTGGAACAATCGAGTCCTTACAAGAAAAACGGTTTACACTGGGTGTAACGTAGAACATGCATATTAGGTATAGTTATATCATGATTATTAAGTCATGAAATAAAATAAGTAATTTGTAGTCATAAATAGTAATTTATGTTAAAAAAGGAAGTCTAAAATACACGAAAATCGCATCGACACTCTAAAATTAAATACCGGTATATAATTTTATTGATTTTTTTGTTTGATGACAATTAACAAGATTTATTTTAGAGCACTATTACGAAAAAACTAAGCTAAATTAAAGGCTAGTAAATCGTACAATGTATGTTATTCAAAGTTTCTGTTCAAGATTTATTTTTATTAGTTCAATTATATAACATATACATCGAATCTTGTATCGGCGACCGCAAATGTCACGAGTAATGACCGTCGTTCCTTTAAAATAATACAAAATACCGAGAATCGAACGCCGAACGTTTCGAAAACAAAACAAAATTGCGTTTCCGGAGCGCCGCTCGGCAGATGGCGCCTTTCCGCCAGCTGGAACTAGGCCGGTACAAGTTAACTCCGCCGCGCTCCAACCTTGCGCCGAGTCTACGCCAAACATCGATTCAAACATTTAATTTATCATCATCATCATCATCATCAGCCCAAATACGTCCCACTGCTGGGCACGGGCCTCCTCTACAACTGAGAGGGTTTAGGCCTTAGTCCACCAAGCTGGCCTAGTGCGGGTTGGCGGACTACACACCTAAGAAATTCCTAAGAACTTTTAGGTGTGCAGGTTTTATCACGATGTTTTCCTTCACCGTTAAAGCAAGTGATAATTCATTGTGAATACACACATAACTTCGAAAAGTCAGAGGTGTGTGCCTGGGGTTTGAACCTGCGACCGCCGAAATTCTCGACCGCGCGCCTAAACCTCGAGGCCATCACTGCTTAATTTATGCTTTAATTTATGCGATCTATAAATATTGTCTTTTAGTTCATATTTTACCGTAAAGATGAACTCGTACTGGACTGGATAAGGCGCGGGCAGGTGGCGAGCGTTCGCCGCAAAAAATACTTGCACTCAATAATTATCGAGGCGAAATAATGGACCGGCATGCGAGGCGAAAATCTAAAGGGTCGGCACGCACCGGGCGCGGAACTCGACACCACCTATTGAACATTTTCATGAGGGAAATATCGGCTTACACTCCGAGCCACCCACACAGCATTGTGCCCTTTCAGAACTAGAGCACGGTGCACCGCGCATTCATATTCACACCACGAGTATTTTATGAAAACAATACTCGATTTTTAATTTTTATTGCAAATCTTGAGTTACATCGGCTTCGGATAGACAAGCGACACACGATACCGACGTGAAAACTTTTCACACGCTAACCTATTTGAGAAACAACCCCTTGTTTATACAACCAGTTTATTTCTCATAGTTTTTTTTTATGGAATCAGCACAAGGGTTTTATCTACTGCTTGTAGAATTTTTAAATTGAAATCATCATCATCATCATCAGCCCAAATACGTCCCACTGCTGGGCACGGGCCTCCTCTACAATTGAGAGGGTTTAGGCCTTAGTCCACCACGCTGGCCTAGTGCGGGTTGGCGGACTACACACCTAAGAAATTCCTAAGAAAGTACGTGATAATACTTTGTGAATACACACATAACTTCGAAAAGTCAGAGGTGTGTGCCTGGGGTTTGAACCTGCGACCGTCGAGATTCTCGACCGCGCGCCTAAACCTCGAGGCCATCACTGCTTTAAATTAAAATTTAAATTATTAAATTAAAATAAAACTAAGGAATTAAAATCTTGATCTTATGTTGTTTTATACTTCTATACTTTGACTAAAACCTACTTATGTGTAGAAAATATTTTATATATTTTTTTAACTGATTCTCATCTGACTTCTATGTACTTGATATTTTTGTAAATGATTTGTCGATTAGCATACGACATTTCATAAATGTTTGGTCAAACATTTGCCCAATAGCATCAAGAAAACAAATTCCAAAAATTTCTAGTTATGCAAACAGCAGCACAATAAAAGAACAACACAGCTTAACGCCATCCTTTCCAAAAAAATTGTTTCAAAACCGAACAAAAGATTTCCAGCTAACTGTAGTTTGACGGAGGGCCTTCCTTGGGTCCATTCGACCCTACCTGCTTGCTACCTGATAAGTCTTTACCGATACGGGCTCAAACGGTCGAGATTTATGAGGCGAGTTCATTATTATCGCATCTCTTATTGTGTGGGTATTAATGAGGTTCGAAAGTACCAATCGATATATCACGTTTCTGCTTAGTTAAATAAATTATGCGAAACCGTACGTTAACCTTTTTGGCGAATCGGCATTTCTAATAAAAAAAAATTTATAAATGCAAAACAGGTTGTATACACTGCCTTATGTAGTTATTGCAGATTAACGCGGATATCTACGCAGTTTTATAAGATTTTTTATTAATGATTAAATAATATATATATTGTATTTTTATGATAACCCCCACAAACTAATACAAGAAATATGATTCATAGGAAACGCTACAGTAAAATGAAGGACACGATTTAAATTTCGTGCGGCGGCCATATTGTTCTACGCTCGTGTTAATTATTTCGTTACAATCAATTAAAATATAATTTGTAAGGTTTAATAGTGATTGAAGGTTTCTAACAGAATGTATTTCTTAATCGTGAACTTGGGCTGGTTCTTCCCAAAGTTGTAAACTGTAATTATATATTGTATGGTAGTTTGTTAATTTATATAACCGAAACTAAGACATTGAAACAGTTTTGTTCATATTTGACACAAAAAAAAAACTTTGTGGAAGCAACTAAACGACACTGATACGTTTTTTTATAATTACTAAGTAAAGCATAATAAAAATAATACGAAAAACATTGTCTAAAATGTTGGCACTACTGTCTATATTTAACGTACATGTCAAATGACGTCACTAATCCTGTATCGCGCTCTATTCTCACATATTTGAATATAAAAGGGTGCTATCAATCATCCCCAGTACACGTCGCTCTAAAGAATACCTATCAAAAACTACCTTTTAAAATGAATATAAATATTCTTATAATGTTAGTGACATCTATGTTATGTTCTGAATCTCGGTAAAGGCCACCTCCATTTTATTTTACGCCTCCATCTACCATAGTGGTTGCTAAATCTATATTCAGTATAGCTATTTGTGACCAGTTACAGAACTGTCACTTCAAATAAAGAGGTCAAAAAATTACTTTACAATTTATCTAAAATTCCATTTACCAATCGCCTCAGATATAAAAAATAACGTTGGATTTCACACATTTAATACAATTAATTTGCCCTCCTTTTCAATAATATAAAATTTTATGTGAAAAATAGCAACTTAAGTTTCACGTCAACGTAACCTCAATATTAATTTAGGTCATCAATTACTAATCATTAAGATGTAAGAGAAATTAAGAAGGGAAAAATTGCAGTTTTAAAAATAAAACGTTACTACCTGCATCGATGATCTGTATTATTTCGCTTACTTTACTTATCTGTCGCTATGATATTTACCTGGAAAGATGAAAAACACTTATAAGTAAATATGAACACAAAAATAATATAGAAATTTACTTTACATGTATAAATGCTTTTTAAAATAAATATAAAGAGTTATTTCATAAGATATCGACACAACATAATCTATCTATTAATTCGTCTACAAATTGACTACCAAAATAAGCAATAAATTATTCTAAATTAGCATACGCCAATTTAAAACAGTAACAATCATCTGATAAATTGCCAAAATAAAACAATAACATAATTGGGAACAATCAGTTTTATAAACAATATGTTCGATTATGCAAAACAATCAGCAAGATACAATTACTAAACCGTTTTACATATTAATTTCGTCTCGGTTTCTAACAGTCTGGGAGGTATTATACACATTTAAAAAAATACAAGTCTTTTATGCGGTCTAATTCCCTGTTAATCCCTCACTTGTTTGATTAAGGTTATTTTTTGTTGATTTTGCTTCCACATATATCATACAGGTCATAAATTCTATTGATCAGTCTTGACGATGTTTTTTGGTCGTAAAAGTAACAAAGTGCCGCGGAGGAGACGTTTTTTATATTCATTTATTATGGCAATCGATTTCAATTAATTGATGTTTTTCCTCATATTGAGTTCTTATTGCAAAACATCTTTCGGTTTCCTCGCAACATTATATATAAACTAACTAACACGTTAGTTCCATTATAATAATTAAAAAGCAATATTTCAAAGTACCAGGTTGTCATAACTAGCGAGGTGCTCACAGCAAGATGTCGAGCGACCGTTGGCGCGACATGTATCCAACGGAAAGCCCAGCTGTCGTACCGGCCGCACTACAATGGTTAGCGTTGCCCTTTTTAATAGAATTTCATTGAAGCGGCGAGACGCGACGATTTCGTTCACACGAACGTTTTAAAGCATTCGTATAATAAAACATGTTGATTTTGAATAGGGTAATTGTACATTACAGAGCTCGACCAAAGGAATTTCTTTAAGTTGACTCGCATGTTTTGTTATATTTTTGTGGGCTCACAACTGGCCTCTTTTTTTAGATACTTACATATAGAGTAGTAAATCTTGTTAAATTTTTAACTATTATGCCCGAAACACAGACATACAATCATTAAATTGTTAGGTCTTAAGTATCAAGATCTTAAACGTAAGTAAACCACGGAACTAGTGGGGTCATTGTTTAAGCAAGACGGTAGTTCATAAAAACATCTCCCTATTCTTATTTATAACCAGTGCTATATTTTTCTTTTTTTACTAATTTAAGCGTTTAAATAAACGCTAGAATGAAACAGTCCTTACGCTTCGACATTGCAAGGTGAAAACACCAATCGGTGATACGATCAGAAAAAATAAGCTACGCATTAATTTATATTAAAACGTACAAGTTAATTGCCATGGACATAACAATATGTCGAGTTATTGCGATTTTAAAAGCAACATGTGTTCCAGTTTATTGTATGTAATAAAACCTTTTGTGTAAACAGAACACTGTCCCCGCCTAAACTCACAAGTACTCAGGCGTGTTCGGGAACCATTTTGAAGTCCATACAACTTGACTAAAACCCTTGGCCTTGGTATTGTTTTTTTTTTAAAATTACGTATTAGAATTTTAAATTATAACAGAGGATGATTTTAATATGTGATCATTTTGCAACGTAGTTCTACATTTTGGCATGTATCACGCAAAAACTGAATAAATTTACATATAGTCAGATTTAAATTAATGAACGTATGTATGAATATTTGAAATGAACTGTAGGTTCTATGGAGTTAGTGAAACAGTAAACATTTCAACACACACTGGAAGACTATGAACACATCAAGTTCTGTAAGCAAGGTATTTACTGCATACCGCACCTGCTTTGGGCTTTTTATTTTATTTCTGTCATTTTAAAGCAGCCACGCAGGTCTCATTAAAATGATTGCTATTGAAATCGAGTTAAATAGGCAAGTGCAGAAGAGTCCGTATATTTGAAACGCAAAACATTACCATTAACGGAGCATTCTGCAGAAATATATTGCAAATTATTGGATCTTCGTCAAAACTAATAAGCCCCTGTCTCTTGGGCTTGTAGTTGGACACCTTTTTAAAAACATTGCTGTACGGGTCAAAATGCTAGCAACATGTTCGTTAATTAAGAACTATAAAGTTGAATATTTATCAACGTTTTACTGCTCAAAAAGTCAATGAGTAAAAAGTTGGACTTTAATACGCGGACAATAAAATAAAAATAGATCTACTTATGAATATAAAATGGTGATTGTAAAATTAAAACCATCAGAGTAATAACTTAATTGACTTTAGCCAACTAATTATTGATTAAACTTTAAAACTATTGCACTAACGGTTTTTTACCGTTACGGTTAAAAGTGAACGACGTTTAACCGATAAGTTAAGTACAATTACTAGGCTATCAATAAATTGTAAGACGTTGGGGCCTTGCCGGCTGTGGGGCAGGTGTTTTGAGACTCGTGTACTGTCGGCGACATAAGGGCCTTGGGACCAACGAACTTGCTGCCGCGCCATACTCAACGAGTATTCATTAAAACTTATTAATAATACGAAAATAATGTAATCAGCGAATAGAAAAAGACTAACTTTACTGAAGTTTTTTTGTATTATAAGTTGTTACTAGTATTTAAAAGTAGTGTAAAAATTGTCAAGCGTGTGTGCGCGAGTGTACGGGCGTCGGTGCACGTCGGTTGGCAGATGTGGCGTTGTGGTGTTAACGATAACATAACTTATACGTAGAATTAGTGCGCGCGCGCCGCTTGTGCGACGCCACTGGTGACGACTATCGGGCCTGATACCCTACATTTATTTATGGATATTACTTTTCTTAAGGTACTTTTGAGGTGTTCTGCATTTGAGGCGGAACCATTGCTCATATTTCTGTTAAATGAGATGATGAACTAGAAACCAAATTCGTATGTTTCCTATAACTTAGTACATCTTTGATTCAATTCGACACTACGACTAAAATTTTGTATAGTGTAGGTATTCTAAGGAGTGTAGCGTATCATTTTAGGTATTTTATAAGCAGTCTTGTAAAAGAAAATCTTTAGTCTATATGTACCTATTTTTTACGTAATAATCACGTAAAAACTTTTAATTAATTACGTATAAATTTGGGTAGTTGCGTAGTATAGCGCCGGCGGGCGGCACATGTGTTGTTGCTAGGAAGAGACATTTCGCACATCTGCGCGCGCGCAGGTCCCCGACACCGAGCGCGCACATTAACATCGTATCCTGCCATTAAACTCTCCTGAGAAAAACAACGCTTTTTCCACCATACTAATGCCGGCGACAACAAATAAAATATCAACAGCAATTGCGATCGCATAGTTGGCCGGGATCAGCGGACGTGTGCACCAGTAAGCGCGAGTGGCGAGACGGCGCATCTCCGGCGAGGCCCCAGCGATGTCACTCGCAAATCGAAATGGGAGTGAGTGTAATTCGCGGCGCCCGCTGACAGCGCGAGATGGATTGTTGACAACATTAGTGCGGGAGCATATCGACTTGTCGCTCATAGCGTCGCCGCTCGTGTGTAATGACATAATCTACGCACAATGCGAACAAAACTTCACTTTATTAACTCCGGACTAAGAGCCGATTCGTCACGCCGCGGGCCGCTTGGTCCGCACGTTTCGATTACGAGCAATATGAGCGGCGCGGCGCGTACTTGTCGCGAGACGTCCGACAATCGATTTCAAGCTCACAAACAAAACGGCTCAAGGTCCATAATTAAACGCGAGTGCAACGTTCGCGCCGGATTACGGCTTATTCGTGCTGCGGCGGCAATTAGGAAGTCATTCATTAGGCTCCCTAAGTTTCGCAGACGTGGGGGTGCCGCCGCTCCGCCGGGCTGCTGCTCGCGCGACAACGTTGCGAGCGACGTCTAGCTACTATCAGCTTAAACAAAAAGTAGGTGTGTTTGAGGAGCGCGCGGCTGGTGGCTGCGGCAGTGCGTCGCCCGCGCCGTACAAACACCGCTCGGGCTTCCTTGTCGACGCGGCCGGCGCCACGGCGAGCGACAAGGACGGGGAAATGCACCTTAAAATAACCCTCAAATTCGTCGTAGTAGATACAACTGGCACGGCGCGAGATCTCATTTCCGAACGCGAGATAGGGATGCAAGATGCGGTTAGCGGCGTCCCAGAATGCATCTGTCAAGTTACACAAAAAACGGGCCCTGGAATTTCGGGACGTCTCGGTGGCGGGACACATGCTCCTTTATTTTTTTATCGGCCGAGTAGTTTCATTCAAAAATTGTCATCGGATAGGGAGATTTGTGTAATCTCGTTAAAGTAATAGAGGCCAGTCAGTTAACAAGTAATTTAGCGATCATTCGGCGGGTCGAATTCGAAGACGACGTTTATTGCCTGCGAGTGGATAAACACAGCTTTGTGCGGCGCGTGGGGTCAGCACACGGGTGCGGGGGTGCGGGGGCGCGGGGCGAGCTGGAATATTTCCATTCGGGAGCATGTATGAGTGCGGCGCGGCGAACACAGGTTGCGTATAATTTCCACAACAAGCGTGGGAAAGGGCATAATTTGTGCAGGTATCAGTTTCGCTTTTAGTTTCCGGCGACACGGCGCGAGAGTAAGACGCGGCGGGCGGCGGGCGGCGCGCAGCAGCGGCAGGAGCCGAAGCCTTGACCCTGGCGCGGTGGCGTCGACCGGAACGCGCGCCGAGCCACATTTGCAATGTTGCCTCTCGCCTCGCCGCCCGCCGCCACTCGTCACCACTGGCGCTGCACACGCTGCACCTCACACTACTCCGCACAACGTGCTGCGGCTCGCACGTGTGCCGCATTGTTTTCTATTTATCGACAACTAAAATTATTGAAATGATAGTCGTGATGGCCTCGAGGTTTAGGCACGCAGTCGAAAATCTCGACCGTCGCGGGTTCAAACCGCAGGCACACACCTCTGACTTTTGAAGTTATGTGTGTATTCACAAAGAATTATCACGTACTTTAACGGTGAAGGAAATCATCGTGATGAAACCTACACACCTAAAAGTTCTTAGGAATTTCTTAGGTGTGTAGTCCGGCAACCCGCACTAGGTCAGCGTGGTGGACTATGGCCTTAACCCTCTCAGTTGTAGAGGAGGCCCGTGCCCAGCAGTGGGACGTATATGGGCTGGTGATGATGATGATGAAAATGATTTACAGCACGCTCTATGGGCGGAGTGTTCCCATGTAAACAGGTTCATTTTTAACGTCCACTGCTGGCCGAAACGGTCGAGTTGTGTTAAAATCGAGAGTTTACAGATTACAAGTACGAGCAAGGGTTGGCAGTCATTGATGTAGAACCGGTCCGGCTCGTCACAAACCGGCTCCTCTGACGGCGATGAATTACCGAAACGCTTTGAGCTCTGGGAACTGCGGGACAAAGCGGCGAGTTTCGAATGCCTCAGGACTACGCTACTTAACTATGATGACGTACTAATTAGCATTATAATTACAATGTTATGTGTAACAGATGCTGGGGAAGAGGCTTACCGGGATCAAATCAAGAGTAACTTGTTACAATAAGATAAATGTGGGATAAAAAGGGACAGGGCGAGGATTAAAAATAAATGTACCTATCTTATGTTGTTATGTTCCGTTGGTTGATCCGTTAAATATGTTCACGTTAATTTGTATAACGTCATAGAAAGAAAATTTGAATTTAGAACATACATTTATTTTTTAAACTATGCCTATAAAGAAAGAATATCATTAAGCCTGGCTCATTCCGACGCTATATTAACCCGTTTGAGACCGCAGAACGAAGTGGGTCGCATCGACCTGGCAACAATAAGGCGAGCGAGACATCAGCGACATCGTGTAGATGCTAAAACACGCTGAAGACACCACAAATCAAAACAACAAACGCGCCGACAGGAGGTGCGATCGGCATCGACATCACATCGGGTATCGAACGCGGCGGCCGGACGTGACGTCACCACGTGGCCAGCACGAGAATTTTAAACAACCTCCTTTTGGTATTATTGCGTTTTGAACATGTGTCATTGGATGAGGCCGGGTTGCCATCTGGGTAACAATGAAACTTTCGGACTTGCCATTACTGACACACGACTTCCGTGTTGCGTAATATTATACCCTTACGATAATTTATTAAATAATTATATTTTATTAAATACAAATATAACGTGTTTAGCATAATTACGTAACAAACACTACAAATGAAAAAAAAAACATTCCTCATTACTAAATAATTAAACCAACATTAATGAAACTGAGATAGCTAGAGGGTAAGGTAGTCTAGATTTGAATTATCTATAAGAGTATATTAAAAAACCTATAACAACATCCATACATTGACACATATGGGTTTGTATGCTTGTACGTGAGTATTGACTATTGGCGTCCCCTCGTGCCAGTAAGGTCCACAATCCAACAGCGGATAGACGTAGTTAATATTCACATCATATGAAAAATGCGTTGTTAAAAGGTCATCATCGGATTTAACAAGAATTTACAATAGTTTATAGCTAAATATTCATCCGTGGAAATCTATTTGTGCTCTTTTGTCTGGCATTGTTTGTGTCGCCGAGTTCGAGAACATCCTGTCGCCGTACATGTTAATATGAATTTAAATGTTATTCCATTAAAATATAAAAAAACAGCAATAAATACTTCTCAAGGCTCGACAGTAATAAAAGAACGAAATGTTCCCAAAACATTGAAAGAAACGTAAGTCTACTGCGTATATTGGAAAATCATTCGCCATTCGATATTCAAATACGTATTTACGACACGCCACATTGAGCTCCCAAACAAATGTTAAAATTAATCTGGTAACAACAAAACTTTAAAGTATAATTTTCATTGATAATGGTATTAAAAATCTTGAATAGGCTTAGAGAAATTAAGTGAGCCTATATTGTAAATGGAAGACAACACGCGAAGTGGCTCATAATGGGGCTCTTATACCGGGAAGACCAAAAAGAAAATGATTTCTGCAGAAATGGTCGGTATTAAATTTCTACCATTCTGTCCTTTGTGCCGACAGGTACTGGCTGCAAAAAATCCTAAGAGTGCTTTTTGATCTCTTTGGTTCTCGTTTCTATAGTTATGATTTTAACCGTGAAAGGCTGGTAATTTATTTTTAATCTGTGGATTTTTTGCGAGATTAAAGACACAATAATTTGTTCGAAATATGATTTTTTATGCTTTCTTAATTATTCGAACAACATTATTCTTATTGATGTTATTCTTAGACAAAATACCTTCCTTTTTGTGTTTTGATGTCAAGAATAAATTGTTTTGTAAAGTGTTTTAATACTATCAAACTTTAAATCAATCGTTGTGCCATGCTTATTTGACACAAAGAAGCTTTAAATAAGTCGTAAAAGTCATCGGAGACTGAAACATCCGACGGTAACAAACGAACCGGGCCAAATAAACAGGCGGGCTAGATGCAACTGTGTCACAGTGAAGGGCTCGCGAGTACGGGCTAATACCGTTGGCGGGATGGAGCGCGTTCACGGCGACAAGGTTGTAACTCGGGCAGCTGCGTTTTTAGAGGTCCGCGGCGAGTGTTTTGAAATCGGATTCATTATGTCGAGACAAAGGCGAGCAAATTTTATGTTTATTAAAAGCTTTTAATCTGTTCTGTGAATGGTATTATGTACACTTAACATTTATAATAACGATGTTCACTATTATTTTAGTAATAATGATAAAACATACTTACATACATACATACACAACCTCACGCCTGTATTCCCCGAAGGGGTAGGCAGAGGTGCATTTCTGCACCCACATTTCGCCAGGTATGTATCAGTCCCACGTTATAGGGGGGCGAGCCTATTGCCGTTTTTCGGGCACTAATAATGATAAAAATAGGATTGATTCGATATTCCTACTCCTATCTCTGGAGCATGCGGTAAAAGGCGTTTTTGTAAAAATGGGATAAATACAACACATTTTAATACATACGATGCTTATCAAAAATGAATTTTTGATCAATGAGAAAAATACCACACATTATGCTCAGAATCATATAATTATACTTAAAAGGATAATAACAACGGAACCCTATTAAATGAGGCACGGTTCGCGCTGAGCTTTTTTTGGTTTAATTTTACGAGTCTGCAGGTAACTATAGTATTGTTTTGCAGTATGGGAAAGGATTTTGAATGATTTCAACCGGCTCAGACGGTTTTCTCGAATGTTCTTAACTTTGGCTCAGTGGCGGTAAAACTACTGCGTGAAATACTACAGGATTCAATCCCACGGAAGAATGACTCAGAACACATCTTTTAGTTTCGGATCTAAGATGCTGTGGTTAAGAAAATACCTATTTGCCAGTTCATGTACCTACTTTTTATTTTTGCACAATAACATGACTGATGATAACTAAAGTTCTAAGTAGCAAGTAGCGAAAAACAGTCTCTGCTCAGTTTTATTATTCATTATCATCAGCCCATATAGGTACGTCCTACAACTAAGCAAGGGCCTTCTCTTCATCCGAGAGGGTTTAGGCCCCAGTCCACCACGCTGGCCTAGTTCGGGTTAGCATAATAGTACAACATCTGCCAAAACTGAACCGCCATAGTACAAGATCCCGTTGAATAAGTTCAATTCCCATACAAATATTTGTTTGAAGTACATATTTGTTCCTGTTGTGAGCATCTAATTCCGTCTTCATAGATAAACTTTTTATCATGCCGGATATTATTTTTTAAGTTACGATATACTTATAAGTCATGGTAACTTGGTATACTTATCGAATCAAATCTACTTGAAGCTTGAAATCAAGCACTTAACATTGATTCATTGACAAATATTAAACGTAGTAAATCATCATCATCATCATCAGCCCATGTACGTCCCACTGCTGGGCACGGGCCTCCTATACAACTGAGAAGGCTTAGGCCTTAGTCCACCACACTGACTAAGTGCGGGTTGGCACTTGGCAATCTAGTAAATATAAATCTTATTTTGTCTGAAGTCCCTGTCTACCCTCATAGGTAAAACTAAAAGGCGTAAAATATTCGTGACATATTCAAATGCAAAAACAAGTCAACACTTACGTTTCAACAGTAATTTTACATACATTAATAGACTATTGTCCCGGGATTCAAACTCAACACCCTAAGGTAGCTTCTACGGTAATTAGGTCATGTATGATA
Source organism: Hemaris fuciformis (assembly GCA_907164795.1). NCBI lineage: Eukaryota > Metazoa > Arthropoda > Insecta > Lepidoptera > Sphingidae > Hemaris > Hemaris fuciformis. Next base: position 1,983,141 of record OU015447.1, read on the forward strand.
TGAATTCAATTGTAAGTTCCACGTGTACATCCCACACGTTATCTACCCTACAATAACGATAATTTAGTTTGGATAACCGTGTACGCAGAGGGGTGATTCCTACAGCGCTTAAAAAAACTCGTAAACTGTTAATAACTTTCAAAATTGATTTCTTTTGAATTTCCTTTTGGCTTAAAACCGTCAACAATAGGCGATTCTAACTGGAGCCCATTCAATACAACCAATTAAAATACGCATTATTAATTTAAAAAATAAAAATGGGTCAAAATGTCATTCATGTCCTTGAATTTCAGCTCACATCTTGTAAAAAAAAATATGTATAAATTAAATAGTCGTTAAGAACACGTATTTGATAGTATATATATTTATAAGGTTAAAATACCATGCCATCTGTAAAAATATTTCGGTGCAATAATTATTATTTAACGAATAACTTTATGTCAAACTTTTGTCACCACAAAATCGTCATTAAGTTCACGATGACAACTCCTGCAAAATGAGTATGTTTCTGAACATGTCACGACATTTTCCGACCCCGCCGCCTACTCTTGGGTTCATTCGCCGGCGATTTGCCCTCGAGTCGGACGTGTGGCATGTTTTCTTCTCATTATTTTTCTATGCAAATTTCATTCGCAGTGATTTGTCACAAAATTTCGTCATTTTTATAATATGAATTATAGCTTAGCGGATAGAGGTAAGTCATTTTCAATTTACTTGGTTGACACGTCGTTAGGACCAAATATATTATGTGCATTTCCACTTGTCTAGATAAATACCTGCTATACAAAACACTTCATAGTCCTGCGATTTGTCATTACGCTGGTAGTCATTACGCTCATATATCATAAATATTTCATACGAATGTAATGACACTGTTATGAACGTAATGACATCAAATTATTCTGTGTATTTTTAGTTATATTTATTTTGGAAACAACAGTTTATGAAATATGTTACGTTATGTTAGGTGAATAGCCTAATGTAACGTAATGTATTTATATAATAAACTAGGCAGTATGTTGAATAGTTTGACTGTTATATTACTTTGATTTTTGGACACTAAATATGCTCTCGGTGTTTTCAGGACACAATGCCAAAACCAAATACAAGTAAAAAAGAAATGTTAGCACAGCAAAGTCTAGCTAAAAACATCAGTATTTTTGAATAAAAAGCGACATTATCATGTATGAAGAGCAGAAACAAAAAACTGGAGCTGACCTATGAGAAGGAAAGAAATTTAAAAAGATTTTGAGTATAAATGAGATAAGCCCGAGAGAATAACGTTTACAACCCAAGAAATGGAGAGAGAATACACGAAGATATAGTTCTGTCTATATCTTCGTGTATACTAGCAGAAGAGAAACATAAACAAGAAACGCAGAACGTAGTTATTATTGACAGTAACAAGACTCTCAAAACTCCCACCAAAAATAACCAGGACCCACTTGGGCCTAGCACATCAAGTGGCCACAGTGACAGTGACTTCGTCCGCACCGACTGTGACTCCGCCTTACAAATTGATTATGAAGAAGTAAAATACAGAGAACGCAAGAAAAGACTCAAGTTGTTACAGGTGATAAAAACGTTAAAAAAAAAACAGATAAAAGAATACGTCAATATATAAGCTGAAACACGAAAGGGATACGAACAGATCTGAAACTTAGCCGTTAAATCTAGGAGTAATGATTAATTTCGAAATCTTCTTTGATTTGGAATGAGCAAAGCTGATCACGATAATAATAAGCAAAGATAATAAGCAAAATTAGTTCAACATAAGCTTTTGTTGACGACACATAAGTTTTATGAAGAAGATGTGAACAGCAGAATCGGCGCTGGCAAAAAGGAGTTTATTACCAAAGGTAAAGAATGCAATCAAAAGCGTTACTTATGCGCCCCTTTAAAACAATTATAATCAGAGAAATTAAAACCTGAGAACGAAAAAAACAAAACCGAAACAGACCATTCTGGGTAGTGTTCCCGAAAAAATCTAACAGGGATGCAGTGCATGTGTACAATCACTTAAACATGTATTTGCTTGTTGAAGCTTTACACAAAGAAAATATACTACGAAAAAGAAATTAGATTGAAATGATGGCATCTCTTTGCTGTTTGGCAAAAAGAAAAGGGAAATTAGTTTTACCGCTAAATCTGCAACAAACGTAATCCCAATCCAAGCAATTCAAAAGTTAGATGAGGATCTGCCAGAGATTTTTCTGCACTGTTATAATATTTTGAACCAATATAATGAGATAAAGAAGTTAAAGGAAAGGCTGAGCATTTATGAAACCATACTGCATATTGACTTCTCGGAAAACTATGCCATAAAATTTGCTAAGGAAGTTCAGGCTCTCTATTTCGGTGGCAGCCGAAACCAAATAGTTAATTGATTATTGACTGACACTGTTGACAGCTGTCATTATTTATTACAACTTACAACATGATTAGTTCCTACGTTCTTAAAATTTTTATATTTTTTAATAACCTACATACACGAAAATTCCTATTGTTATTCTTCTATTTTAGTTGCATACTCAAATACTGAATAATAATGCTTTTAATCTTATGTTTTATTTGGTTCTTAACATTCACCTTATAATATTATCCAATGGTCATTACACGCATGTCTAAGTCATTCATAGTAATGAAGATATCATTCAGGTCTTTTATTAGTCATTACGTTCACGAGAATAAATTGAAAATATGTGATATCTCAAAATTTACGAGGAGAAGAACGGTGCCAATACTTGAAAAATGTTGCTAAAGTGTCGTTTATCGAATAACTGCCCACACACAGCCATTATTCCAGAAAAAATAAAGGTTGACAAAAAATACGTTAAGAACGGAAACTAGTTAGGATTCACCCAGAGCTGTGAGTCACATTTTAGGTGTCGTGTTTTCTGATGGGTTTTTATTTCACAGCCCCGTGGCGCAGTTGGCTAGACGCCAGCTTGTGAAACGAGATGCCGCGGGTTCGGTCCCCGCACCGAGACATAGTCGTATGTTTGATCCACAAATACTTGTTGATTGTGAGACCGAAAAGTCTCGTAGTTTCTGATTATGTTAGTGTGGGGTCAGATTTATGCATGTGACTGTTAGTATATTTGATACAGCTGATCTGTGAATCAAGGAGATGGGGGTTCGATTCCCGCAACAAGACTATTGTGTGTCGACGTATTAAGAATAAAAAGAAAAAAATAAAAAGAAAAAAAATATTATAGCACAAGACTTAATACGAATATTTTAATGCAAAAGTGACTTAATTAGTCTTTTTGCTAAACAAATTTCGATGAATTCTAGCAAAACGATAGATGGGATTATGAATAGACAGTACTTTTATTTCTTTATTAGTTATTACTAAATTTATCAGAATCTATACACCACGAGTGAACCAGCCGAATGACTGGTCTCTAATAAAAAAAAAAAAAAGGATTCCATCGATTTTATACTTAGATTGTACCTATTATATTCGATTTATCGTTTTGTTGTGTTTACTTATTCGATAGCAATATTACCCATTGTTTGTATCTTGTGCTTCCTACTATAGAACGATCCAACGAGAGTTACTTAGTATTAGTAAACTGTATAAAACTAATTCCATACATAAACTCACGCCTGTATTCCCTGATGGGGTAGGCAGAGGTGCATTTCTGCACCCACATTTCGCCAGGTATGTATCAGTCCCACGTAATAGGGGGCGAGCCTTTTGCCGTTTTTCGGGCACATTTCCAGACTCCGTGCTGCTATTGGGAATTTCCTAATGGAAAAACCCAATAACACTTTGCCCGACCCGGGAATCGAACCCAGGACCTCTAGATCACACGGCACATAAATGTACCGCGAGACCACGAGGCAGTCTAAAACTAATACCATTTTTGGAAAATTTATTAAAAACTTTTTACATTAATAAATCTTTTAAATCCGGATAGAATAATGAGAGAATTCATAAATACCAAAAAACTTTAAGTAACACAATAAAATTTATCAAGTTATAATTACATCGAAAGTGAAGAAAACCGCGAGTAAATCTAGTATAATGTCGGGTAACCGTGACATTTGTGGTTACAAACACACCGACAATCATACGCTATTATCGTTATTGTATCATTTGATACGGTCAGCATCAACATACTGAACAATATTAAGACCGTTCTATAGATATAGAATCAATTTAACATGGTTTATTATTAATACATTTAAGTCTATTTATGTCTCATACTTTGACCTTTGTCTTTTCATGTTGCTTTTATTACAAGTGGATATCCACGTAATTTAAATGTAATGTAATGCATGTGCCGAGCGATCTAGAGGTCCTGGGTTCGATTACCGGGTCGGGCAAATTGTTATTGGGTTTTTTCCATTAGGAAATTCTCAGTAGCAGCACGGAGTCTGGAATTGTGCCCGAAAAACGGCAATAGGCTCGCCCCCTATTACGTGGGACTGATACATACCTGGCGAAATGTGGGTGCAGAAATGCACCTCTGCCTACCCCTTCGGGGAATACAGGCGTGAGTTTATGTATGTATGTGTAATGTAAATGTAAATGGTCGGACGACCTGGTGAAGGTCGCGGCACGTCGCAGGATGCAGGCTGCTTCCAACAGGTCCCTGTGGAAGTCATTGGGAGAGGCCTATGTCCAGCAGTGGGCTTCGATTGGCTGATGCATTGGATTGGATTGGATTGAAACCACGTAATTTAGTTTGCGTATTTTTTTTAAGCAAAACAAACCTAATACTTTACGTAAACTTTCCCAGTATACATATTTCATTATTCATATGCATACCATCAATTTATTTTTATTTGATTTTTAAGTGTTACTAAGTATTTATAAACTTTTAATGACGAGTGAGGAACAAAGACAGTGTTTCACAGTTATTGTTTAAATTCAATAAGATCGTGAAATAGGTTTGCTGTTTTGTACGAAAAATCATGTGAATTTGATTTAAAAAGGTTTTTGCAACATAATATCAAATTAACTTGCAGTCATTACCCGCCATTTTACTTAAAACAATTCTCAATTTTTTGTTAAGAATGTGACATTAAAATTGTGATTTGAAGAATTTATTATTGAATTTAGATTTATATAATTAAAATGCCTACATATACAATATACGAATAGATTACGTGATGTGGTCTGTTTTGAATGATAGTAATTTTCAATTGGTTATTACAATAGGTTCATATAATAACTTTTCATATAATTTGTTTAAGCATTTAAATGCTTTACCCCTAATAACAATCTAACAACCGTAAACGTAATACACACAAAAATGTAGGTATTTAAGTACAAATAAACCTAATATAAATTTACATTATGTAAACAAGTCGTTTGAGCCTTTTTAATTGATATCAAAGGCCAAAGCTTATAATTATGCCATAAACAATTAGCGAATGCAAATACATTTTTAATTTTATGGAAAAGGTCCGACAGCTTAATATAAACTGCAGTAGGTACCTATTTGTTCGTTTTTTTCGTGTTTCCCACAAGTGAAATTAAAGGTATTGCACTTCGGTTATTGTTTGTCGTTAAACTACTTAAGGAAAATAAATGGAGGTTGTGAAGAGGTCGGTTACCTTTGGCGACAGGCGAGGAGGTGACAAATGGATTTTACCGCCCCTCTACAAACAACTTCAACTTGAGTTTTTTAAACAGTGAATTTTTTACTTATCTACCTTGATTAAATTGGAGTGATATTATTTTACGTTTGAATATATAAACAATAGAGCTCATATCGGACATGAGACAAAAAAAATCAAAGTTATCTGGTTTCGACGACGGTTCTTTGAAAGTGTAGCGAATAATATATCGTAAAGTATATAATTGATTCTCATGGCAGACCCTACATTTGGAGAATTAGTGCCAGATAACGTTTACCGCGAAGTACCTTTGTCGGTAGTTTTTTCAAACATCCCTTAGGAAAAAATATCTCGGCGGGGCAACTTTTTTTGCCGAATGGTACCTTTTAATTAGAAGGTGGAGGTTTTTTGTACGAAACGCTAGGATGGGTTTTGAGTGAAATACGGGAAATGAGAACGAGAGGCGGTAGATGATCTGATTTTAATAGTTGCAATTACCCACGTAGGTTCAAATTACTTTACGCGAAATAACAACTTATAAGTACCATTATACTTATAAGTAGTCTGTCATTACAGACGAAACATTTTTTTCATAAAAAGGAATACGTTAAAGGAGGCAACTACGTAATATGGTTTTTAATTGAAAATGTACGTATATTAGTTCTGCAAATGAAAAAAACCAATAAAAGCGAAAGCAATCTCAATGTAGCAACGTAATTAAGGGTTTGTTGTTTACCTCCAGACGAGATAAAAACAGGCCTTTGTGGCTCATCGTATGGAGCATTCTATTATCGACACTACCACTGTTGATAAATGCGGTAAATATGCACGTGACATGCCAGACACAGATATACCTACATAATAACTGCAATTTACTTTGCGTGAAATTTATAGCAATTAGCAGAAATCGAAAATTGTGGCGGGTTTATAAATCAAGTGTGGAGGTACATAGAAAAAAGAGCGAAACATGCAACGAACAAGAACGTGGTGCGAGCGACGTGAAAGTGTATCTAGAGGCGGAGGGCGCGCGGGTGGTCGCTGGTCGGCCGGTACCACTACACTCACCACCGGGCACCGACTACGGCCGTAGGACTACGCGCCTACAGCCGCTACGGTCTACGTGCCGGTCGCAGGTCGCACCACCGGCGACATGGCGGCGTAAACAAACAAATAACACAGAACACTCACGGCAGAGGAGCGGCGAGACACAGGAGCCGCCGCCGAGAGTGGCTCTGATCGAACATAACCTAAAACCGAGGAGCCGCGGCACGTGCGCCCTTACATAAGGGTGGCGCCGCTCGCCCGAGCCGAGCGACGACACCGCTTAACCTCCAGACTGGGACGGGCGCGTGCGAGACACTAGCGGCTAGACGGCGGTGCGGAGTGCGGGCTGAGCGCGAGGGTGCTGGCGTACCTTGTCGTCCGACGATCTCCGCGACGTGCTCCGAAGACGGCACCGGCACGCACTCGGTCATGTTCTGCGACTTCTTGGCGCGGTCGTCCGGGGGCGGCGCGAATCCCAGCGGGCTCGCCAGCGGGTTGGTCGCCGGCAGGCTCTCTCCGAGGCTCAGCATGCTCAGCTCGAGCGCGAGATGGAACGCGCGCTGGTCGTCCACCAGCCCACCGCCGCCACCGCCCAGATCACCGAACAGGCTCGTCGGCATTTCCACTTGGGAAGCAATTTTGTCGGCTAAAGAGAGGTCTCCCTCTCTGTCACTGGTACTGAATAAAAAAATTGGTGGGTGCGTTCGATCGTTTCAAACGCCGCGTTTTGTCATGTGAAACGCACGTGTGAACGGCGCGCGTCGCGGCGATGAACTGAGTTGCCGGCCGGCGAGCGCACGCGCTTTGCGAGCGGCGCACCGCGCGGCGGGTGGCGGGGCGGCGGGCGGCGGCGTGCCGGCGGGGCAGGGTGCGCGGGGTGCGCGGGGTGCGTGCGGGTGGCGGGTGGCGGTGCGGCGGGGTGCGGCGGAGTGTCGGCGGGGTGACTGCAGCCAGGGCGGGATGCGTCGCAGCTTCCGCCCGCCCCGAGCTGGGCGGCCGGCGCGCGCTCGCAGCCGCCGCGTCTGTGCCGCACTCGAGCGTGCGAGAGTGGGCTCGCCAGGTAATTATTTCGGGCTCACGTTTTACGGCGCACGTTGGTTACTGCCGATAACGGCCGACATAAAAAACATTATGATTTATTTACAAATAACACCTCCTGTAACGCACTTACACCGATTACTAACTCACAAAGTCTCATTAAAATATATCTACCTACTCGTAATAAACATTTATAAATATTTCCATAGCAAACACAGAGGTCATAGAAACGATGCTCAAATAACATTTTACCTTAACTAATTAATATGTCATAACTCATAACTCATAACATCAACATCAACTTTCCCCCACAACTGGAGTTAATTAAACGGCAGCGAGTCAATGAAATAGGTCATCACTAACGAAAACAATGAGTAACGTAGCTAAGAGGAACTTTAAAAGCGGCGCCTACAATCACTTGTGTAGCGCGGCTGTTATCGCCTCGCGTTATCATTCAAACGAGACGGCGAAATTCTGGGAACAGTGACCTTACCTTCCGGGTCACACAAGTGTGACTTATGCAGAACCATTATCGTACACTTTGACTTATGCGCCTACTTTTCACATCTCTTAACGGTATAGGAATGACGAAATCTGTTTAACGTGCGTCTTACTATACTCGTATATAGTAACTTTCTGTAAAAATTCTTCTACGCTTATACAAAAGTAAAAAGTTAAACCGCTCAACCAATTTTTATAAAATTGTAGTACCTACTCGTATAGGCTCTTCAAAACCGCATAAGCAATTTTTTACCGCCAAAAACGGAAGGTCTTTAAAGAGAGGATGAAAGTTTGCACAGAGATATGAGAATTTGAGAAACCTATTTTAATAAAATGTGTTACAATCTCTTGTGATGTACTTTTATTTATTTATTTATTTTTTATTTTATTTAAAACTTTATTGTACACACAACATTAAAACTAAGGAGTACAGAGAACTAGAGAAGTACAATGGGCGGCCTTATCGCACGAGGCGATCTCTTACAGGCAACCTGGGATGGAGATGCAGGAAGAGAGATGAAAGGTAGCCGAAGTGTACTGGTATAACATAAAAAAATTTAATGTCAAACAACCGCATAATTTGCTGAATAATTTAACGAACATTATCATTTCAAATAAATTTGGCCATATTGTCATTTTTTTAGTATTTATCATAAATGTATTAAGTCGTCTGCGTTGATTTCCGAATTGTGTCTAAAGGCAATTGAGAAATCTTTGATCAATATAAAACAATGGATATTCATTGTTCGTTGTTTAATAATCTCACAAAAACCTATTTTTCTTTGGGATTAAAGGAATCTCATGTTCTAATCCTACTAGCATAATTTAAGTGTGTATTATGATATCTTTATGGAAAATAAAGCCCCACAAAAAACACGATGAAACACGTTATCTGATGGTTTAACAAATCCAAACACACAATTCTGTCGTAATATCGGTAGATTTTGTTTCTTTTTATGACAATTATGTTATGCCAGTAAATGTGCAAAACTTTTTAAAGGATTTTTTTATAATAACTACTTTTTATTATACATAATTATTGGCCGCTAGTTTTTATCTTTTTCATCTTTTACGGAAACTCTCTTGATCTATAATCAGGCAATCCAGTAAATGACTTAACATACCAAACCTTTTAAAATTTACATATATTATTCATGTGATTCTAACACACAAACACACTCACACACCCAAACACACACACACACAGTCGCACACAGATACATTTCTATTTTTTTATTTCTCTTTTTTATTGTAAGTAACTTAATTATAGTTTTAATTCACCCTTATCTTAGTGCTCTGTGGGGGGTCTAATAACTGCAACGCAGTTTCTGAACTATTGCAGTTATTAAGGTGCATTTCTATGTAAATATATGAATGTGAATATTTTTTTTTAAGTTAAAATATTTCGAATCTTCATCCCTCGGTAATAAGTCATAGCAACGGGTAACAACAGGCCCGACCGGCTTAACGTATTTGGAACTAAATGGGGGAGCGCATTCCCACCAAACGTGGTCGATACGCGTCCCAGCTTTCAAGGTATAGGACCCTTGATGCCAAGTAGGGATTTGTTTGGTACACTACCATTACATATTATTACATTGTAAATGTATACATAAATACAATCGTCTATAGAATGGAAGGGGTATTCAGAGTTGACACAGACATTTCGTTAGCTTAATTTTGAGCTACACGTAAATGGTGTGATTACTTTTTGACCGCCTCGTGGTCTCGCGGTACATGTGCCGTGCGATCTAGAGGTCCTGGGTTCGATTCCCGGGCAAAGTATTATATGGGTTTTTCCATTAGGAAATTCTCGGTAACAGCACGGAGTCTGGAAATGTGCCCGAAAAACGGCAATAGGCTCGCCCCCTATTACGTGGGACTGATACATACTTGGCGAAATGTGGGTGCAGAAATGCACCTCTGCCTACCCCTTCGGGGAATACAGGCGTGAGTTTATGTATGTATGTACTTTTTAACATTGGTATAATAATAGAAATGATGGCCACAAGGTATAGACCCCAGTCACACACCTCTGAATTTTCGAAGTTATGTGTGTATTCAAAATCACGAACTTTAACGGTGTAGAACAACATCGTGAGGAAACCTGCTCCCGAAATAGGTCAGCGTGGTGGACTAAGGTCTAAACCCTCTCAGTTGTAGAGGAGGCCCGTGCCCAGCTGGGGGATGTATATGGGCTGATGATAATGATAATGAAATACCACCAGTATTTGCAGTGCAACCTAAACAGACTGCATTCTGATAAGAAAAAAGTGTGTGTGTACTTATGTACCTACACGCGTTAGAAGTTATACCACACGACTGAAGTAAAACTTATAAATACGCCTAACAGTCACATATGTACATAGTTCTTAGTTTACACAACATATTACATTTCTGAACGCACTCATAAATATTTCACAACTAATAATGTCAATCCCTTTTTTTACTGTCACTATTCTACATTTTTAAAATCTAAAACATATTAACTTTTTTTGAAAAATATTCGATCGGAAACATATAAAAACCTTTCTGATCCATTTGACACTTACATTTAACATAGGCAGTTTCAATCTGTCAATTATATTGGAGCACATAGGCAGCTTTAACGTCTTACTTTTGTGTTACAGTGATGCGCGCGCATCTTAAAATTTCACTCTCATCATTTTTTCATAACGAGCCTAAAGAAGTATAACTTCAAAAATTAAGAATATTGCTCAGAAGTCGTACCAATAATGACTGTTCATCAACCGCTCTTCGTGACCGGATCCACACAGTTGCTTTGGGACACTCTTCCGTGATTTATTATGGCTAGATTTTTGGTACAAAGGTTAATGACTCCTCAAGGTTTTGTATGGTCTTATTGTAATGCAGAAAGCATACTAGATAATCAACCAAAAGAAAAGACTACTTTTGCTCTATTTACCGCATATCTTAAATATCTATCAAGATTGATATCAATCCCTTAGAGCGACAAATCACAAGTACACAAGATTGACACAAAAAGTTTTGTTTCCCACGAATAATGAACTCAAATAAACGTTGATTATTATAGGTGGGGTAAATATGTGGTTTTCGCGTCGATTTCCGTCTGGCGGTGTCCAAGCCAGATGTAATTGTCGGAAGGCGGGTCAAGGCTGGCCACACACCTGCCTCCTCTATACTTTTATATCCTGCTAATGTTACATGTGAAAAATTGTATGATTTTTATATTTTTTTATCCAATCCTGCATCGCATGGTACAATCACAGAACAGCTGACTAAGATTAGAAGGGAAATAGTCAGTGTTTTATATGGGGACGAGTGTCGCCGCTTGTCTGTCACCTATTTATTCTACTACACGCCCAATGATAAAAATTTCAAACAAAAATGAAGAGCTATTCGATGTCAATCATTTATAAAAGTATTAAATGAATTACTAAGAAGGGGCCGTGTCAAACATATGATAGTGTAATCGTAGGTTCGGTACGCTCGGCATGCAGACATTTCTTTTCTAGTCTTATTCAACTGTTCTGTGGGTGCAATGTACTTTTTTCATCCATGTTTCCTGCACGACTAAATTGCAAATTTTGTCCATCTATCTAAATCTTTATCTTACGCCAAAGAATATTTAATAATAAGTTATATATTATTTGGCCCACCCATTCTCGAGTTTTGCGCCGATTGACAAGAGTTTAGAGTCTTAACTACATGGTCATTCGCTGTTGTGACTTAGTCGCGCCAATATTAAAAAATACGCTCGGTCTACCAGTTCACCTCAATTTCTTGTCAGTTGTCCGCCAGTTTCATGAATAGACCGTGATGACATCTATACATCTATACTCTAGTCTATACAAATAAATAAAATTGGAGTGTCTGTTTTAATTGAAATAAATGCATATGAATGTATACACGGTACATATACCAAAATATCGTTTTTTACAATTTTTGTATGTCTGTCTGTCTGTTTGTTCCCGCTAATCTCTGAAACGGGTGGATCAATTTTAGTGGGACTTTCACTGGCAGATAGCTGATGTAATAAGGAGTAACTTAGGCTAAAAATAATAATAAGAATCGACTGTTAGGCGTAACGATGTTCGCCGGGTCAGCTAGTCTTCCCTAAACATATTGAGTTCAACATTGTAACAGTTTCATCAACTAACATTGTAATCTTCGAGATATTTGATTGGAAGCACAAGATACAACTGACATGCATGGAATAAGGATGAGGCTCGTTTCTAGAAACGAGAAATTTCCATTGTATATCAAGCCTACAAAAGAAATGTATCCTGAGATTAAGTATAGACTACGTATATCGCACATAGTAATTGTGGCAAAGAATTCTTTTTGACATTTGTTTCACAGTTATTTCAGTTCATTGAGGCTTAGGCACGCTGTCCAGTATCACGGCGGTCGCGGGTTCAAACCAGGCACACACCTCTGACTCTTCGAAGTTATGTGTAATTACATTGAATTATCACGTATGTACTTTAACTTACTTTAAAAGAAAACTTCGTGAGGAAACCTGCACACCTAAAAGTTCTTACGAATTTCTTAAGTGTGTAGTCCGCCAACCCGCACTAGGCCAGCGTGGTGGGCTAAGGCCTGAGCCCTCTCAGTTGTAGAGGAGGCCCGTGCCCAGCAGTGGCACCTGTATGGGCTGATGATGAATGACCTAATATGTATATGTCGCAGGGATATGGTAAAAACGGGGATTTGGTCAATTCCCTAAGGGATTTGTTCAATTCACTAGATTTGTTAAGGGAAAAGATAAAATCGTGTTGTTGTGATTTGATCAAAATCCCCGTTTTTGGCATATTCCTGCGACATATATACAACAAATTCAAAGCCACTGCACAGTTATTAATAAAACATTTTACGTACACCGCACAAGATCTGTCGTACCAAAACTATTTCGCAAATGTTATGAATATTTTCATCATAGTAATAACAGGATTCCCTTGAGGTTTTGAGTGATTCCTATGCATATGTCACGCGAAACGCAGCCTTATTACTACATGCACAAAGGCGATTACAAACCGAGCTATTTAGAAGAAAGTAGGTCGCCAAGGGTTATTGGCCGCTGCTGAAATAAAGGGCGGCCCTCGATATTTCAAACTTCTTTTTGTGAACCTTTCCAGTTGTTTCTTCTGGTGTTTTCCCGCCAAACTGTAACTATCGGCTGCCGTTTGTAACAGATTATATTGTCCTTTCATGATTGACTTCCTTGGTGTTGTCGATTCCGTCAGTTTTGCGGGAATACGATTTTTATTGGCGGATGAGAAAAAAATCATTTTCTGATTGTTCAAACGCATACATGATCAAATTTTTGTAAAGGTTTTAATTGCATTTACATTATCGTAATTCCGTATGCTTGGTAAGGTAGTTGCCAGTATTTTTGGACCTTACTGTTAGTACTTAGTACTTACCCTGTTAGTACTGGGTTCTAGTAGAAGAAAGTAATTTGAGTAAATACTGCTCCACACAACAAAACCAGCATATTATAAATAAATAAATATACCCAAAAGTCACATACATAGTTCTGACCCCACGTTAAGATACGAGTCTTGTGTCGTGGGTATCAGAAACTACGAGAGACTTTTCGGTCTCACAAACACCCAGACCCGAAACAAATATTTGTGAATCACACAAACATTTGTCTCGGTGCGAGCATCGAACCAGATATTAAGTTCAAGCTGTAATGGTTACTATTTACAATATGCATATAGCAGGGGGTTTACCCGGGTAGTGACAACAAATAATGTAAAAAGCCCGCGATAAGTTCCTAACAAGTCAGAACATAAAACATGGTCATAAATTGAAATTAGAACCACGAGTGCGACTAGAAGAACATTAATATATCCCCAAAAAGCAATTGAGTAAAACTCTCTTATTTTACTTAAACATACATACATAAACTCACGGCTGTATTCCCCGAAGGGGTAGGCAGAGGTGCATTTCTGCACCCACATTTCGCCAAGTATGTATCAGTCCCACGTAATAGGGGGCGAGCTTATTGCCGTTTTTCGGGCACATTTCCAGACTCCGTGCTGTTACCGAGAAATTCCTAATGGAAAAACCCAATAACACTTTGCCCGACCCGAATCGAACCCAGGACCTCTAGATCGCACGGCACATAAGTGTACCGCGAGACCACGAGGCAGTCATTTTTTACTTAAAATAATCGTTAAACATAAACGTAGACCTCCTTAAAGACTTAAGCTGAGCAAACTCCTGCTTAAGTGTACAAGCAAAATATCGAGATTCAAGGGCGAGCGCGTCATTGTAATCATCCCTTCGCTAGATAAAGCACGGCTCGTCTATAAAAACACATCGTTTTCTTTGCAGTTTTTTTTTTTCAATAATCTCCGAGTATGTATGGCGTGTCTATTATGCGTAATGTAGTGAGAATAAGCGCTTCGGGCCCGTCTTTTGTACCTGCCTGCAGTTCAATGTTCAATGTCGACCGGTCGGGTGACAATCATTCGCATTTATTTGCAGACACACAAGTACATATTCTCAGGTCGCTCTGGAGGGTGAAGACAGTGGCTATCATGGGTATGCTGATGATTTTGGCTTATATTCTTAAAATTGTTGAGCGCTTAGCCCTGTTTTATAAAGATGTGTGCAAATTCTTTGTCCATTGTTAGTACTTTTAATAAAGATATATTAGATAGGGATATACATATACGCATGGATATTGTGTTTCAACATCGGTCTGTAAAAATCGGCTAAAGAAATACCGACATGATTATGTCGACTAGTGAATAAAATCGAAAAATATTTTTATGCATCGGTACTTCGTTTTTATAGTTTTTCGCCATTTTGTGCTTTAAACTGGTTTTGTTTCCTATAAGGGTTACATAATTATATAAATAGGATATTAACGTCTCAACTATGTAAATTACATAGGTATATTTAACGCGTGACACTACTTTTAACCTAGTTTTGTTTGAACCTCCTACGAAGTAAAAAAAAAGTATCAAGAAGTGTCCGTCCCGCCTCGCAGTCACCCTGTTCAAGTGCTCAAGTTAAAGAATACGCACAAGTACAATGTGGGCGCAGGTAGTGATTTTTTCCCCAACAGCTGCTCGCGGCTCAGCAGATGCAAGACCCGGCTTTGTGCGTCTTGTATTTTTTACACCGCTTTGAGTCCCGACGAGATGAGCGGATGCGTTGTAGGAACAATCGATTTTTCGAGTATCGCGAATGGTTTCCGTTGCGCTATTTCCTGTTTGTTTGATGGATTGTCTTGATTGTAAGATGGAGATAAGGTATGGGAAATGTCTAGCCGATCTGTGTTGATGGATTTGATCTGGGTGTTTGGGGTACCGAAAATATTTTTATATAAATAAATGAGAGATCAAGACTTTTATATTAAGAAACTATTGCTTTTTTCCGCGTCAGGTTCAGGCTTTTTAGTTATTCAGTGCTTTAGATTAAACCCACGTACACTTTTCCCGTCACTTAATCGAACCCGCGTTGGGTTCTCTTGCGCTTCAATGATTCCCAAGGACAACATGCATGTCTACTGTAATTATTTTCCTTATTTAATTATCTGTATTTTAATAAAACCATAATATCTTACGGTGCTTTCTAACAATGTATTATGTAATTTATTCTTCTTTTCTTAAATGAAAAGGACGCTATTTCGTTATCCTTGAAGCGGAGATGAATGAGAACGCCGAACAAAACAGCCGACTCACAATGACGTCTCGAAAATCGAGATACTAATGGCGGGTGATGTCTCTGTGAATAATTGTGATTTTTAAAAGAAATTTAACACTTAACGTGTGTATATTACTTTTTTATAATATTTGATAAATAAATTATTTGCATAAAATGATGTAATACTGTAGGTTTTAACTTCTAATGACATAAATCCTACTTGTAATTGTGCGCAAGTACCTAATTATCATAGTTTTTTTTTCTAAAACGAAATTCATTAATATCTACCTTTATTTGTTTATTATCTTTTGATAATATTACATACATACATAGATAACCTCACGCCTGTATTCCCCGAAGGGGTAGGCAGAAGTGCATTTCTGCACCCACATTTCGCCAAGTATCAGTTCCACGTAATAGGTGGCGAGCCTATTGCCGTTTTTCGGGCACATTTCAAGACTCCGTGCTGTTACCGAGAATTTCCTAATTGAAAAACCCAATAACACTTTGCCCGACCCGGGAATCGAACCCAGGACCTCTAGATCGCACGGCACATAGTTGTACCACGAGGCACGAGTTACTGTTTAATATGAAACGTTACACTCCAAATTTATATCATGAATATATTCTAATGTTATAAATGCGAACTTTACTCTGCCTGTTTCGCTTTTACGCCTCAACAGATTTGAACGAATTTTAATAAGGAGATAGATAGGTCCTTGGAGAATATAGGGTACCTATTAATCCGGGAAAATGCAGTGTTCTCTTGGAATGAGCATGTTATTCAAAATTGCGCCTTGGCAGAAACAGGCCCCTTGGCCACTAAATTATAAATAGGATCCATTAGATTCAGACATCGAATCTATTGAAACCTATTTAAATTTAAATTAATTTTGATACAATAATAGATAATGAAGTTGGTTATAGACCACTGCTTAAGCTGGAAAAATCAAAGATCTCTAAGGAATTTTCAAAAACAGTTTCGCCGACCACGTTTTAGTAGTCAAACATTTTTTACTTTATTTCGGAACACAATTTTGAAAACAATTTGAAATATCCAAAGAAGTCACAGACAAAAGTCAGGTATATCTAAATGCTATTTACAAATAAGTTCCAACAAAATACTTACAGAATTTAATATTTTGGTGTATACTATAGATATACACTTACGAAACCTAACTATACTAACATTATTTGTAGATTCTGTTTTACATCGCTCTGATAAAAAAAAAGCTGAAAACTAGTGTTTCAAATCATTTGAACAGTTTCAAAGAATCGTAGCTCAAAGCAATACTCATGCGTTCGTTGACAAAATCTTCAAAATTTCTCGCCGTCAAGGGTGGGTCGGAAAAGGGTCGGAACCCTCAACCGGGACCTCGGCGGCAGCTGGCGAGGTCGTTGAACTTTGCGCTAATTCCGCCCAGCCAAATAACATAGGTATTTACGGAGTTCCGCGGTTTTTCCCGCTTCGGAAATGCCGAGTCAGCATGCAATGTAAGCGTGTATAAGTTAGCGGTCGATCTTTTATTGATACGTTCCTCCTTTTTATGTGATCCTGGTACTAACTTCGCTTGAGTATAAAGGTTTAATATAATAAATGACGTTATTTTTTCTATACCTACTAGATAAGTATAGTCTATAAATTATTTGTTTTATGTTCGCTTATTTTGTAAAACAATTAAAAGTAAATGTAATGTAAAATTATATAAATCAAGAGCGCTAATTAGATATTAATAGGTTACCAAATGGACAAATGTCTCGGTTACCGAAATAACAACACAATAACACCAACAACCAATTCAGCTGCTACTTACAAATAAAAATCTATGACTATTCGTTTCATAATTAATTATGAATGGAAGTTAAAAAGTTATCCTACAAGTCCGTGGTCATTTAAAAAGCCAAACCGTTTTAGCTCTTTACTCGGTCACCAAAACAGTCATTTAGTGGGGTATTTTTTCACGAGTTCTTGTCAGTATCTGAAATAATTCGTAGATTTTATTAAGTGGTTTAATGAATTCTGGAAAACGGTTGAGACAGCCTAGCGTACGCTCCTAGGCGAAGGCACTTAATATTTTAGGCATCAATTCTAACTACTCACTTTAGTGGTCTGGCCTTGCTATAGACAACCAGGGGCCTACTTAAGCCCGAAATGCTTTAGACATTCATATCAAGCTGGCTTTATAGTCTATAAAAGAATACAGTCATATTCTATTTAATTCATAAGGTTACTAAGTATCCTACTTTTTAATTCTGCTTCGTAACAGTTTAAAAATAACATTTTTTTACATTGGTAACGAAGAAGAATGGTATATTCCTAACAAAAATATATCGAAATATATGTTGTTATTTATCGCAAGTTCCTTATTCCCTACGTTATCTGATATTGAAGTCCACACAATACCAAACTTTCATTTATTTCCGTTATTAATTCCTCGGCCGTTCACACGGCCCACGGCGTTTCCGACAAGATTCGCGCTGCAAATTTTTTCACATCGACATTGACCCCGGTGCATTGTGAGGCCCTTTCTTTGGGGCCCTTTCTCAGGAGCCCTTAGCTCACATCTGCCACTGCACCGGCCCGGTGCAAACAATGCACCTCCTCGCAAACGGATCCAACGGTTGGATTCAATAAGAATTTTATAACGTTTATTTTTCATTCGACTTAATCGTGGTATTTCTTAAAATTTTCTTTAAACGCTTTCATATTATGATGTCGTCTCCGAATAGGGTGATCTTTTCTTTCACAATTGTGACGTTTTATATTAAGCAAAAATAGGTATAAAAGTCAAAGTCAAAATCACCTTTATTCAAATAGACTTTTGCAAGTGCTTTTGAATCGTCACTATTAAGTTTTTAGGTATGATAAACGAAATCAAAACAACCCACTCAATCGATGTTTTTTGCCGACGCCCACGTTGGGGTTGCTAGGTATTCACGAACCCCTGGTAGCTAGGCAACCGTCTCCTAGATGAGGCGGCGCGACGTGTACGATACACAAAGGTTTTTATTTATACCCGGTAAAGTGTCCTTCTTTATTATTATCTATCGTTCACTTTGATCGATGTTTCGATTTTAACAATCTAACATTTATAATACTACGAGAAGTTATTACAAATTGAGGTTATTGATTTGTATATAGGTATTACTTTCTTAGGTATTAGATAGCTCTTTGCTTGAACCTTTAACATATCGATTTAAAGTGTTGAGCTTTCTGAATATTAATAAATAAGTATATAGATATAAACAATAATACTCACTTTATCACTAGCGTCAACATTTCATTACCTTAGTAATTACATTGGCAAAGACGGGCCAATCAAACATGTATATACCTACATATGCTTATAGTAGTAAAGTTTACCCTACTTGGGAACGTAAACTTGGGGTAATAAAATTAAATGTCCACGTAGACCTTGATAACTATTCTTAATAAGCTCGCTTTTAATACGATTCACAATACAATAATGTCCGTATTAATAAAATCTTAATTATTCATCTACAGTATGTGGTATATTAATCTTCTTATTTGTGGGTGCTGTTTAGTTATTTATTTATAATTATTTAATTAAAACATCATTAAACTTAATAAATATACGTTGAAAAAATAATGTTTATGTTACAACAAAAACAATGTTTGTTTGCATAAAAAAAACATTCACAACTCAAATATTGTATATTTATTGTCTGGCTGAATGATTGAGTGACCTTGCGTCTGAAAAAAAAAACCTTATCCATTAAATGACAAACTGTAAAACTTACTTCAATTCATAAGTTCCTAGTACAATCATACCCACTATTGTCAACGTGTTACTTTTGCACCTCTGCCTTTATTTCGCAATACAAAATACAACGAGATAAAGGAACAATCGAAAATGATCCAAGACTCATTTTATCTTATCCATTCTGGTTTTGTTCTCGCACCTTTAAAATATTTACAATATGCCATTTACTAGAAACATAACAAAGGGTAAAAGGGAACTCAGGTATCTATGTAAAAAAAACTTAACTTAAGTTTGCAATTCAATACTTCTCCGTCTACAAAATTTTAAGTGACTTCCCTCCTTTTAAGAGAAGCGGTTTAACATCTGTATGTCATGGTAGACGAAAACTTTTAACAAGTTATAATCTAGAGTCGCGTGCAACGACATTTTCTCTGAGAAGTCTAAAAGGGCAGCTTAAATGTCTTGAGAAGGGTTAACCAGAATAGAACTGATATTAAAAAGAATGGCTTGACCTCATCCGAAACCTTATAGTGCAGCTGTTATCACGCAAGGTGCGAACTAATCTAGTCACGTGTGCAAAACCGGTGTACCGACGCTCATACCGACATACCATCAGCATCTAAAGACGTTATGTACTTTGAAATGTTGAATTCATCATCGGTACTCACTAAAAATCGCCAATTCTGCAGCCCATTATCGTATATACTCATCATCATTGCCTTGCCCTGCTCCCAATTTCATTTGGGGTCGGCGCAGTATGTTTTATCCTTCCAAACATCCCTATCAGCCGTCATGTCTTCATTCACCCCTTTTTCTTTCATATCTTCAGTCACGCACTCCATCCATCCATCGTATATACTCATATTTTATTTAATGGTTATACTGTGCCAAATTACTTAGGTACTCTCTACCTTTGTTAATGCATAGTGAGGTACACAATTACCAGGAGAGCATAAGTATGCTGTAGTGAACACGTACGTATCGTATATGGCTGTAATTGGTTTTTTCCTACATTCCTTTGTTTATTAGCGGATCCTCCCTCGCGAACAGTGGGACTAACGTAAATCCTACTCGAGATCCAAACATAATAGTCATGTGACCTTAAACATGTTTGAACGTGAACGTGTATTACCGGGATTGAGCCCAAAAAATTTGAATTATGTTCTGTTTCTATAGATAATTTTAATCAACTCAATCAAGTTGTTAATTAATAGTTATACTACCAATATTTTGTGTTGCATTTCAGTTAAAATATTTCATTATTACCTAAATATTTTAATTAATTGTTAACTCAAGTTTTTAAAGTCAATATTTAAAGAATAATATTAAAACGCGTGAATTATGGTTAAAAAAAAAAATTTCGTAGGAAATCAGAATGAAATATTTCCATAAAACACCATAACTAAAATTTTAAATTATAAAATTAGTTTCTTTTTTATGGATTAACTTTAGAACAAGTATGAGAAAAAAGTATAGAGGCATTTACTTTTTAAATATTAATTGACAAAACCACATTTTCTATTTATAATGTTCATAAATAAACTCATAAGTGAAATAATGCTAGGTACTTTTACATCGCTAAAACCAACTTTATAAAAACTGACAAGGAACTAAGGAATTGAATTAATCATTCCGTCAACATATTTGTAGTCACATATATTATTAAATAGAAAGTTAGTTGCCACGCTCGAGGTACCTACACCAGGTGGTCACCCGCTACCTGGACCGCGCTCCTACTTACCTGAACGAGTGCAGTTTTGTTACCCATTTATTGTTATACTTTCAAGCATAAAGCCAGTATTTCTTAAGGTTAAACTGACACTATTGTTAATTGTAAAGATATAAAAATATATACCAAGGCTGTTTGGGTTTGATTTTGCCGTAAATACGGAATTTGTTGTTTTTTGAATTTTACGTCGCTTTAGTGTAAATAGAGTTAATAAATATAGTCACCGTCCTCAGTTTGCTTATAATATATAGATATTAAAGCCTTCCTCATTAGTGTCATAGCTTTGTATGAATAGAATTAAGATATTCATTTAAGTACTTAGGTACTTTATTTATTACGTGCAACATTAAAAATAACAAATTAATTTCTGTCACATCTAATGTTTTAAAAATAGTCTGTGTTCTTATGCTATGTCTTAATTATGGTATATGCATACCAAAAAATCTTTTAAATAGGTTCTGTAATCGTCACAGAGATAATTTGGTGTTTATTGTATTAACTAGGAGATAAGATTGCCTCGTGTCAATAGTCCTACGCATTAGCGCGTAATTGAAAGGTTTCGATTCCTAGATCGAGCAAAGTTGTATTGGTACTCGGGAACTGTTCTCATCCTTATTTTGTAAAGCTTAGAGCTGGTGAAACATGGTTATATTACATACATAAATTTGTCACATCAGACACCAATTAATAATTCATATTTTACTATTTCCAGGTAACTTTTCTTAATATAGCTATTGTTTGTGTATGTTATGATGTGTGATAATTGTAGTTTTATCAAGAAGTAGACAAAATTAAAATCTGTGACTTTTCAGTGAAGATGTGACACACAGCGACATCTCTTATAAACAACAAAAATTAAAAGTTATTTTTATGCTCGCAACATTATCAGTACTATAATATAATCTATGATCAGTATTATTAAAATTTAATGCCCTGGCAACATCTGTGTATTCTGTCACAACCTCACAACATTTGTCAAAATGGCACGTCAGCAGCAAGATGTTGATGAGCTTTTCGATGTAAAAAATGCATTTTATGTTGGAAATTATCAACAGGCGATTAATGAGGCGCAAAGCGTTAGCGTAAGTACACATTACTACAGCAATGTCTTAGTCCAAAAGTCGGATTTCGGTCATTAAAGGACCGATCGACGCCGCTCAATTTGGCGTAATAAAAACCCTGTTTTTAATTTGAAATACCCCTTGCAGTCTTCGTCTCCGCTGATAACTCTGCAGCGGGATGCGTTCCTGTACCGATCGTATATCGCCCAAGGGAATTACAGGATAGTTCTACAAGAGCTGAAGACTGCGGATCCTATGCTCCAGCCCCTAAAGAGTCTTGTGGATTATTTGTCCCCCGGAGCCAATAAGCCCGCTATCGTTGCCGATATTGATGCTAGGGTAAGTTAAAAGAACATTCTTAATCATTTGCTTATGCAACCATTTAGTTACTGTGGTAAGAATTGACTCATCAAAACAATGTCAATTCCACGTAACATCACTCGATTTAACGACAAACTGACTAAAGCGTGGAAATCACTTGGCTTTGATTGGTGTAGCTTGCCTTCCATACAATGATTTCTTCTCTCCATTTAATACCATAATAACTGATTGACTGATTTTATGGGGGTGTATTTTGCTATTTGCTATGAGGAATGGTATGATTGATTAAAACAATGCATACATTTTTCTGTTACTTATTGCTTTGTAGTGAGGTTGATGTTGATAGACTGCTTAATCATAAGTATATAAAAAATTGTGTCTTACAGGTTGCAAAAGGCACAGAGTTGACAAATGAAATATTCCTCATTGTTGCTGCAACTATCTACTACCATGAAGATAATTATGAAGCAGCTCTCAAGTAAGTATTCAATAATAAAATAAAAACATTTAATTCAGGGTGCATTTTGGGGTAAAGAAGAAATACATGAAATTAACACAACTAATGTGTTTTATGCAGTTGACATGTAATAAACAGATAATTATTACAATTTTAAGTATGTAATGATTGCCTCACAGATAGAAACCGTAACCAATATTTCAAGAAGTTCATTCGTAACTGCATCACTTATTGTATGTGTTGGACTTTATTATACTTAATATTTAAAATGAAAATGTTTAACCTACAACATTGATTAAGAGATTAATAATTATTGCTGATGATTGACAATTTTAATTAATAAGTGAATGTAGTAGCCCTCCACATGCACAAATCCTTATAAAAATCCTTTTTTCTACATGCTATATAAAAATGAAATAACTTTTAGGATTCTTCACAATGCCGAGTCTCTGGAGTTGAGAGCATTTACACTGCAATGCCTGTTGGCCATGAACCGGCCTGACTTGGCCAAGAAACAACTGAAGGCCTTGCAAGATATTGAAGACGATGGCACCCTAACACAACTTGCTCAAGCTTGGTTGAATTTGTCACAGGCTAGTATGAATTTATTGTATGGCTTTTTTTTAAGATAAAATCTACCAATATTTTTTTATAGTGTCAATGGTTTCGTTCAAATAATGTATGGGAAGAGAACTAGTTGACACTATGTTGGCCTGTACAGAACAAGATGTACATAGGGAGCATGCTTTATGGATATTATCATAATTACACCTTACGTAAGGTAGCTGGTAGGTGCACAATGCATATCAGCTATAATTTAGGGTACTAATGTATCCTTGTTCATGTACTGTTATAAGTATAAAGTTATATGTTAATATACTTACACTAATTGAGATTTGTCCACATCACTTTGATGCAAAATTTCAAGTAATTTACCATAGTGTTAACTGCCTCCTATTGTCTTTATACAAACATGTTTTGTTTTCAATGGTAATTTGCAATATAGTGTTTAAGAAATAATAACAGTTCCTCAAAGGCCAGCAACGCACCGATGATTCCTCTGGTATTGTGGGTGTCCATGGGCGGTGTTGACCACTTAACATCAGGTGGCTCACTAGATTGTTTGCCTCCTTTCCCATAAAAAAAAAGTACTTGAAAGGAGGTGCAATGTTGAATAAGAAGAGTTTGCATTATCTAGTGTGCTATATTTTACAAAGATTTTGTTTATGTACAAGTGGATGTTGATTAAACCCCCCTTTTATATTATGTGGATTGTTGAAAGTACTGTCAGTGATTTTAGCTTTAGAATAAAATAAAAAATTACTATAATAGTATTAATACTTTTTGGTATTGGATATACAATGTTTTACAAAAATACCCATTTATAGAACAAATGTATTTGTCATTGCTACTTATTACTTAAATTTTATTTAAACAGCTCCGTGGCGCATTTGGCTAGACGCAGGTTTGTGAAACGAGAGGTCGCGGGTTCGTTCCCTGCTCCGAGACAAATGTTTATGTCATCCACAAATATTATAATATATGTGTGTTTCAGAGACCTAAAAGTCTCTATGCCGTCCTGATATCCACGACACAAGGCTTATAACTTAGTGTGGGATCAAACTATGTATTTGTCTGTTGGGTGTATTTGCTTATTTAATTTGTATGAATATTCCAGGGTGGTCCAGGAGTGCAAGACGCGCACTACAGCATCATGGAGTTGTCTGAGCGCCTGGGCGCGCTGGGGGCCGGGCCCGCGGCCGTGGGCGCCGCCGCCGCCGCATCCAGGGGTAACCCAATCACATTCAACAATACTAAAAAAATACTCATGTCTGTGTCCACAAAGGGGTAGAATGTTTAGCCGTTTAGTTTAAGTTTCACATAGGGGGCAATCCTATATTATTTTAAGACTCTGGGTTGCTACTAAGAAGTTCCTAATGGTTGATCTAATAACAAAACCCGATCTGGGAATTAGACCTAGGGCATCTTGATCGAACGTTGCATGCATTGGTGCAAGACAAAAAAGGCAGTCATTAAAGGAATTGAATTTAAATAAGTTAAATTTGTGAATTAAAATACTTTTCTTTCATGATGTTGATAATATTGCATCAAAATAAATTGTCGTGCAATTGTTTCTTAAAAATGGCTCGACGGATTTTTAATGAAATCACTCTCAATTATTATACTCTGTAGCATTCAACATTAAGTACATACATACCAGAGAGACTACCATTATATTTTGTTTATGTTTAGTATATGAAGAAATGAAATATAAGTTTTTTTTTGTTTTCTAGGTATGTGGGAGGAAGCTGAGCAGATGTTAACAGAGGCTCAGACAAGATCACCGCAGCATCCAGACTTGTTGCTGGGTCTCGCCGTGACAGCAACACACAGCGGCAAGGCACCCGAGGTGTGTATTTTATTAAGTCAAACAAATTAATCTATCCTTAGGTATAAATAGACAATGATGAAATCATCACCTTTGATGATTTTGTTTGAATTTTGAATAGAACTTGGAAACAATGTCAAAAGGTCGGAGGTGTCTGAAATGTGAAAAGATTATGAAGTAGAAACCTAATATATACAAGAATGAGTAAAGTCTGTAAGTTTTAGAGGCAAAACTCTTGGAATATACTTATATTCAAAATGTTCAATGTGTGGGGCACATAATAATGGAATACATAGTATTAGCTGTTCTTTCAACCTTAAATTTAGCGGTTATTAAGTATTTTATCCTTACTTACATAGTCATTTTATGATTCAAACCTACCCTTAGGCAAAACAAAGCAATCTAAAACACATTTCATTATTGAAATTCTATAATTGAGTTTCATGTTTTTTTTTTCTAAATATCAACAACAGTTAACCCTGAACAGTTTTTAAAATTATTTGGAGTATTTTAAATTGAAACATACAGCTAGAGATAATATAATGGTTTTTTTAGAATTCACACTAATATTTTAATATTTTTTTATAACTAATATTCTTTTAAATTATTGTTATTACAATGATAGTGATCCCAGAATGCCCCTTAAATTGAAGGGCAGAATATACAAGTCCATAATAAGACCTGTCGTACTGTATGGATCGGAGTGTTGGGCTACGAAGAAGGCGGACGAAAGACGACTGAATGCAGCTGAAATGCAAATGTTGCGATGGATGTGTGGTATAACACGGCTTGACAGAGTGAGGAATGAATACGTAAGAGGAAGTTTGAAAGTAGCTCCTGTGATAGATAAGCTGAAAGGAAACTGTCTGTCGTCGGTAAAAAAGTAATGAGTAGGTATAAAAGTTGAAGGATGGACAAACAGAGGAAGGCCAAATAAAAGATGGATGGAGTGCGTGAGAGAAGATATAAGGAAAATAGGGTGAATGACGACATGACGGCTGGTAGGGATGTTTGGAAGGAACCTTACTAATATTATAAATGTGAAAGTAGTGATGTTTGTTACGCTTTCACAAAAACTACTCAACCGATTGTCATGAAACTTTGTACACATATTCTTGGAGGTATTAGAAGTAACATAGGATACTTTTTATTAAAAAAAAAAGTATTTACGGAGGATAAAAAATAAATTATCTACTGAACTGATTTGAATGATTTTTGGCATGGGGATAGTCGGGACCCAAAGTAACATAAGATACTTTTTATTTAAATTATATTAAACTTAAAATTTTGTGTTCCCGTGGGAATGGGTTATATTTAGTTATAAACGCGAGAATAACTTTATAGTATGTCTTTCACGCTTTCACGCCTAAATCATTTGACCAATTTGAATGATTTTTCTTATGGACATAAATGGGACTCTGTGGAGTAAAATAGAATACAACCCTGTATACGCAGACGAAATCGCTGGCAAAAACATACTTCGCCGACCTGAAATAGAATTGGGAACAGGGCAAGAGAGTTAAGATGATGGTATTTCAATGTAATTTTGGTTTAAATGAATTGTTGGTCAGGTGTCGTCGCGCTACCTGGCGCAGTTGCTGGACAGTCACCCCGAGCATCCGTTCGTGCGGGAGTACCTCGCCAAGACCAACGAGTTCCGCCGCCTCGCCGCGCAGTACCAGCCCGCCGTGCCCACATGAACTTACATATTACAACTATATTATGTACTAAAATATTCCATATAAACATTTATTTTAAATAAAAAAAAAATAATATTGTTTTTTTTAATGTTTCTGTATAAAATATGTTTTAAAAGTGTTTGATTGCGGTCAAGTTAGTGTTGAAATGTATATTAAATTTTGTCAGCGAATAATATAAAAATGGCCCTCTGAAACCTAATTACTGTAATGCCAACACAAGGGTTGACTTTCAAACTAGGGTTAGGTCTTTGTACGCATCTGTATTCTGTATATTTTTATACATCATATAGAATATGTTATACCAATTTATAGCGTAGTCTCCCATTACCACTTTGTTATCATCCGCAGACCCCTATGTACCATTAATTGCAATCATCATCATCAGCCCATACACGACCCACTGCTGGGCATGGGACTGCAACTGAGAGTGTTTTAGGCCTTAGTCCAACACGCTATCCTAGTGTGGGTTGGCGGACTCTTAGCGTGGTGGACTAAGACCATATTAAAATTTTATTATACATTTCCATTAAAACCACCACTGACCCCAGGAAAAATAAAACAAAACAACTATAAAATAAATGTATATTCTAATAAAAGCTGTAATCATAGTCGTTGTCTGGCTCTTCGTCGTCCATACTAGAGTTGCCGAGCAGGTGGTACTGGCGCAGCTTGTCCAACGCGTCGGCCTCGTGAGCCAATCCCAGCGGCAGCGTGGGATCTTCGTCGCCGTGCACCAGGGACCAGTCGGTCGTCGACTCGTGGGCGATCTCCCCCGTGCGACCTGCCGGGAGGGACTATAGTTAAATATAATCAATTCTTGGGGCAATTAGAATGAAAAGTAGTCCAGGAGGTAAGGAGGTAAAAATTGGAAATTAAATTTTAATGTGTCTACGGTGTCTGGCTGAGTGCTTTTTAAGTTACTGCAAAGTAGGGATGCCCAAAAAAGTGTATTGTATCGATATATCGCATCGTAACTGTATCGAACTTGGTTGTATCGATACGCGATATTATCGATTTCCTTTGTATCGATATATCGTATCGTAACCGTATCGCATGCCTTTCAATTAATATGCGATATAATGAGTATATATCGTGCAAAGGGTTATCTTTTTAGTAGTTTTACTAAATTATTTTATTTATTAAAAAGAAACAAATAATTATATGTATTTAAAATAGTTTTATGCAACAAAAAAAATCACAATTGCCATTGATCAGCACTTAAACAACGCAAAAATAATAATTTTGATAAGCGCTGTGGATTTAACCTATTACGGCTTTCGGAAAAAGTGTGTCCAGCTAAAGAAAACAGGCGTTCGGAAGGAACTGAAGTTGCGACAACTGATAAATAACGCAGTGCCAAGTCACTGAGATTAGGCCAAATACTCTTTCTTGTTGTCCAGTACAATATAGGATTTACTTCCTTTTCTACAAGGGGTTCCCTAAGATATTGTTTTAAAATATCATCCATGCGTTCTTTGGGTTCACTTTGCGATGACTGGGACACTAACTCTTTATGAAACTTCCATATATTGCTTACAGCAGATGGAGTATTTACACTCTCCACCGTTATCTGATTTGATAATAAAAAAACACACAGTTGACTTTACTGGCGGTGCCATTGCAATGATTTTGAAATAAAAGTTTTGTTGCTCGAACTCGAACGGAATGAAAAAGGAGAACATAAACTAAACATTTATTAATCATATTTGACGGTACTACAAAGTCCAAAGATTTATTTAAATCTACCTCCAAGTCTAAACAAAAGCCGGCTGTTCTTGTTCCATAAACAATTTTGTCGACGTTATCATTCTCTTATTACTAATAACAATATATTCAATGGCACTGTCTATTATCGTTTAGTGATGATGTAATAGGAACTTTAAAATTATACAAATTAATCACCGACATAGTTTGATACGATACGGTAATGCGATATTTTTATAAGAATGCGATATATCGAAGCGTATCGTATGGTCAAAATATCGCATCAAATATCGATATATCGTATAGTGCTGTATCGATATTCCGATATATCGTATCGTAATGGGCATCCCTACTGCAAAGCAATCGAATTGATAAGATTAAGAACAGAACGTTAGTAGATACAACTAACGCGTAAAGTCATGCCATAGAAGGATCAATGGAATAATCTTAAATTAATATGTTTTGTACCATCTGATCATGTATGATTTTAAAAGTAAAAGTAGACTTCAATTAGTTTGTTGCAATAATAGGGATGTTGACATAAATAGCGAATGTATGAAAAGTTATTTTTTTGCCATAGCAGGGAATATTAGAATGCTGAAAATCATATTTTGTAAATGTAAATATGAGTAATAAATTAATTAAAAATAATTAAAAATGTTTAAAATAATTCCAAATATCACGTGACTGCAAACGCCAATCGGAGCGCGTTACGTCACAATGTATGAAGAATCACAGACAAGTTGTCTAACCTAGGGGTGTCCACTGTCCACTTTGAAAAAACATCGATGTTTTTTTCGATTCGATAAATCGGAACTTTACACTTTTTACAAGTACTTTTTACAAGCTTTTATTTAACTTGCAATGTATGTATGTATGTTTGTTTGGATGAAATCTTGCAACTTAATTTGAAGCAGCAGATATTTTTAACCGATTTGTGTCGTGGGTATAAGAAACTACGAGAGACTTTTCGGTCTCCCAAACAATATTATAACAATATTATTGAATCAAATATTTGCGAATCACACAAACATTTGTCTCGGTGCGGGGATAGAACCCGCGGCCTCTCGTTTCGCAAGCTGGTGTCTAGCCAACTGCGCCACGGGGCTGAAAATCCTATAATTTTGTACTTATTGATAAAAAATACTATTATATTTTAAGATTTTTATTCTAAATTTTCCAAAAACGATTTGATACGGGTAAGTATCGATACTTGCCGACCGATACCGAGTAAGTATCGATACTTGACGACCGATATGGTATTGAGTAGAAGTATCGATACCTTAATGGTATTGTTCCATCCCTAGTTTAACAGCAGTTTGTTGTATTTAATCACAGACAACCTAACCTATAGACGACGCATTACTGGGGACATGCTTTCGCCGACGTTATGCTCTGACACGACATAACTGCCGGCCCCGCCCCTTAACGTGACTCATTCCGCCGCCGAGTGTCGCAGTGACATATAGTCCCTGTTTTAAAAATATTAACTGTCATAATGCCGTATTGTTCAGTGAAATTTTGTGGAAAGAGCAGCACAACATCTAGTCTTGCAAAAGATGGTATTACATTTCACAGGTAAGTTATTATTCTTTCATTAATCACTAAAATAACTATATACTAAAAATAAAATATTAAAAATTCTCGCGTTTAAGTCGTATTTGCATCTCTTTCTTTCTTATTTGAATTCATATAACATTATCTCGCTCTCTCTTTGACACGCAGACTAGTAATGAGACACAATATAATTATTGTTTTATCGACAAATAATATTGAGATCGATATTTTTATAGACTGTATATCGTTGTTTGTCTGTTGTTCAAAAGGTTCCCCAAGTGCCCTGAAGTGAAAAAAAAATGGATTGACGCTACCAAACGAGATGATAATTGGTTTCCTGGAAAAAATCACGTTATTTGTTCGCGACATTTTACTGGGGATTGTTTCCGAATTGTTGGTAGATCTCGACGTTTTCTATTTGAAACTGAATAAATAATAATAATTTGAAATTTAATAAACCAAAGAGCTATCCAATGTATCTTTCTTGTAAAACATTGAATTCTTTAGCAAACCTAGAATTGTTCCCCGACTTACTGCACCATCAGTTTGACTTTGAAAACGTCAATCATTTGATTGATTTAATAAAATGCGTAATTAATAAATATATCGACATACGTTTGGCTTATTTAACAAAAAAAACTGAATCAAAATCAATAAGGAGAGTTTATACAAAATTAATACATTTTAGAAGTCAATAGTTGATAAATAATATTTACTTTTAATTGATGAATATTTACTTTCGTAACGAATATTTATTTTCTCGTCTCCGGAAAGTTAATAACTCTTTTATGGGGAAATGTATACGCTTCTATAACAAACTTCCGAAGGCTTTTAGGGAGCTTCCCTTGACAAAATTTAAGAAATCAATCAAAAATAAGCTTTATAAAAAAGCATACTATAAAATTTCAGAGTTTATTGAAGATAATAAGCCTTGGGAGTAAGTAAATTGATTGGAGTTTTGTTTTGTTGCTACAGTTTGCATCATTATGACATTTATAATGTAATATTGAAATACTGTAATGAAAAAAACATATATTGCTATTTTTTAAAGAAAAACCGACATGTCGTGTTGCTGAGAGAGTTTCTTGCCGTTTCTTCTCCACAGCGATAACACGTTGCGAAGCGGCAATAGTTTAATAAAAGTGTAAAATTGACGATTCTAAAGAACTTGTAAAAGTCTATTTGAATAAAGATAATTTGACTTTGACTTTGACTTTGATGATTGTTTAACTTATAAGTATTAAAAATTTATATGAAAATTAATATGTTTTTTTATTTTTCCTTTATACTATAAACTTCGTAGATTATCGATAATTATTAGTTTATCCCATCTCTAGTGCGCACTAGAATGTTATCAGTGTCTTGAAGCGTCCAATGAAAACTAGCCGACTGCCCCCGTACCCCGCCACGATTTAGCGATTTTGTTTTCATATTAAAATTAATAGAAGCGGAGTCTATAGGTTAGGTTGTCTGTGTATTTAATACACTGTTACGTCACCAGACCAGGTGACAGCTTGGAGCGTTTAGGCGCGAAATTTAAACACTAAACTAATTAAAGTCGTTTTTTTATTTAAATTTGATGAATAAAAAATTTAAGTATATTTTTTCGTAATATTTACGTTCTTATCTATAAAATGAAAACAGTTCCAAATTTTTGTCAACATCCCTATTAATGGGATTAAATTAACTTAACCAACTAAATAAAAGCTTACAACAAAAAATAATATAAAATATGGGGAATCACACAATTTCATTGTTGCGTGCAGGTCATTGACCGCTAACGTCAGCTGATTTTATAATTATTGTCAATGGTGGATTTACCAAAAGTGGTGAACTTACCTAAGTAGGCTTGAGCCTTTTTTGTCGTATTGAAAAAAGGCATGTAATTTATAGGACTGATAACTGGTCTGACCAGATTGTAGAGGATTTTTAGGGGCGGCAAAAGTTTTTAATAGCCTAAGTACTGGCGGCAATTATTCTAAAAGTTCTTAGGAATTTCTTAGGTGTGTAGTCCGCCAACCCGCACTAGGCCAGCGTGGTGGACTAAGGTCTAAACCCTCTCAGTTGTAGAGGAGGCCCGTGCCCAGCAGTGGGACGTTTATGGGTTGATGATGATGATGATGGCAATTATTTATAAACTCACCTCTAGGTGAAATCTCCACGGGATCTTCTAAAGGTGGCGCTGTAAACGCTTCCAGATCTTGCTCAGTTTTTTCTTCTTTCTCTAGTTTTTCCTGCTTACGTTGCTTCCGCCATGCTTTTTGTAAATTAAAACGTTCTGGTCTGTAAATAAACGCGTAAACATTACAGTTGGTAAAATGCACCTCAAAGCTGCAAGAAGTACCTATGTAAGCCTATTAATAAAAATACTTAAGTATATTTATGACTTTTTATGCGGAAATAGTAAAATAACCGAATTAGGATCTAGTGCAAAGCGCAGTACGATTCAAATTATCTTAAATTTTACTGCTTTTTGTTTTCAGAATATGTTGCGCATAAATTGTCTGGAGCAGTTTAAAACCCAGCTTGTTCGCACGCGAGCGTTGTGCGGTCGCTTCTCAGGCAGTGCATGTTTAAATTGTTTTCTCGCGTTTGGAGTTCGATTGCTGGCTTAGGAGTGTGTTTTGTGGTGTTGGTTTATGGTGATTTGTAAGCTATTAGTGTGTGTTGGATTACCGCTGATTTAAATCTCCTGGGTGAGTAAATTTTTATTTTATAGTGCGGGTAGTTCATAATTTATCCGTCTTTGTATTTAATAATATCATTTTTTTTTTTTTTTTTTTTTTATTTATTTATAACACTTTATTATACACCACAAAAATTTACAAAACATGATTAAAAATAATAAATAAAGAAAAAAGAGTGCAACAAATGGCGGTCTTATCGCTGAATGCGATTTCTTCCAGACAACCGTAGGATGGACTGGAATGTAACAGAAAATAAAGCGGGTGGGTGCGTAATAAAAATATATAAAATAATATTTATGTGATGTACAAATTTAATTTGAATAAACTACACACGAACTACATACTAATAACATAAAAATACAAATACATATATACATCCATACATAAAGTGTCTATCATAAAATAAATAATCATATTATAATGTCAGTGACAAGTAATGTTCCTTGACAAGTTTTTTAAATATGGGAAGTGATTTTGCTTCTCTTACTGGCACCGCCAGTTCATTCCACAGCCGAGCAGCATGAACAGTGAATGATTTTTAGTTATATTTGTTAGGCCAAGTAAGGATATATGCATACCGTTCTCCTTCTTTATAAACTCGCGACTCCAGGTTCTGTATGTCATGCCTTATGTCAGCCAACATGAGCAGCATGAGGTCCAACGATCCTTTTGGCCCCCGTGGTCCTCGTGGTCCTCTTGGTCCAGCGTCGCCTTTTGGACCCACTGCTCCCGCTGCGCCCGGGGGACCCTACAGTGATCGAATTGTTGTTAATTCGTGTTGTTAAATAATATTAGTTTATACGGTAAAGACAAATTTCATAAGGTACCTATAACACACTACAAGATATGTACTTAAAGACACTTTGGACTTTATTCAGAACGTGTAGGCAGACAATGGACGTGTATTCTGCGTTCAAATTCCTTAACTGACTTTTAAGGCTAGAGTGCAGGAGCGAATCTATAAGCGTTTGCCGTTAGCATTAACAGACCCCGCTTGCTACTGCCCTACCAACGAATTGTACCCGGGATTCCTCAATCTCGTCTAGGGCAGGGCTTCTCAAACTTTCGGTTTCACGAACCCCTGTTAAAGTTTCCAAGTGACAGCGAACCCTTAAGTCTTAAGTAACTAATTAAATCCCCAAAGAAAATAATAATAGGTATTGTCTGTTGAAGAAAATAAAGTATTTTATAAGTATCAATCCAAGATAACGAAGTGCCAAAACCAATATATTTTGATTATTAATGATGTGATGGATGTGCTTGTTTCTTGACGCAAATGGAGTCAATTTTAGAAGTAATTTTGGAAAATTTTAACCTTAATTCTGACTGACTCGCGTCTATGTGTGCCGCGCGTGCCTGCTATGCATCAAGTCACCATTACGTAAATCTTGTCGCGAAAAACCCTGGTCTAGGGAATTAATGGACTACAGTTCTATTATTTAGGAAGCTGTAACCGGCAGTGCTATACTTACAGCTAACTACTTCTAAGGTCTTTTAGAATAGCTTACCCTGGGTCCTCTTTCACACCGGCAGTACCCTCCTTCCAGCGGCGCCGTAGAGTCTAATACTCTATACGCGTACGTGCCGTCTGCCAACCGCTCACTTCCTGGTTTTTTTTTTACATTAACGTAAATACTTCTGTACTCCGAAAAAATCGGCAACACACCGATGATTCCTCTGGTATGGTGGATGTTCATGGGCATTGATGATCACTTAAATCAGGTGGCTCGTTTGCCTCCTTATGCATAGAAATGGTGGGCATGGGTGTAACCCCAGTCCAAATTTTCGTCAGATATAAAGACCCAAGTAATAGGAGTGACCTGTTGAAGTTAACAGTACAACAGTCCATTACTTAATTTAACTAATAACACTTTCCGGTCTTGACATTAAACGATTTACTTAATAATTTACGGAATTCAGAAATTAGGACCTCTAAACCGCGCAGCTTTTGTGCCACAGGCCTAACTAAAAATAATTATAGCAACAATTATAAACTTAAGGCCAGAAAATAACCCATTAATATGGTATGATGATACCATCGGTCCTCAACACTGGGTTTTCCATGAGCTTCTTGATCGCCGTCTGTGCCGTGTGCAGTTGGTCGCTCAGCTGCTTGACCTTCCGGGAAAGCCACGTGACCGTGTCGCAGGGGGCGTAGCACCGGGACGATGCGCGGATCAGGGGCAGAGGCTCCTGTTAATACACAAGCATCGTTATGAGAGCCTCTACCGCGGTTTAATGTAAAACCAGTAATATTTGATTGATCCATTGATCTGACTTGTTTTGTTTCGGGTTTAGGTATGGGATGCTAAAGTTTCGTAGTATCTGATACCCATGACACAAGACTATTGTGTGATCAGATTTATGTATGTATCCCCAACGAAGCAAAAGGTTATATTTCTTCACCAACGATTCCCGCAACTGTTTAAATTCCCACATGATGGGAGTGAGGCTACTGCTGACTAATTAGTAAATTGTTTAGTTAAATAAAACAAAAAAAAAATTAATTATTAGTACCTGGATGACCGAGCTTTGCTCGGATATTTTTTTTTAAATTGTGTTTTTTGGAAATTATATTTTAGTACGAATTACTAATAAAATGATGAAATATGAATAATGTTACTTAACAGCGCCATCTGCTGTTGTGTCGTTAAAGCAATTGGTTGCTCACAAAAAATAGTATTATTATTCGCCAATTCGCCAATAGATGTCAGGAAGAGTCTACTCAAACGCCTCCTTTTTGTTATTTTTCTTCCAAATGACATTTTCTAAAAATGATTCCTAGCTAGATCGATTTATCGCCCCCGGGACCCCCTATATACTAAATTTTATGAAAATCGTTGGAGCCGATTCCGAGATTCCAATTATATATATACAAGAATTGCTCATTTAAAGATATAAGATAAGATAAGATAAGATAAGATTTATTGGATACTTTCTGAATTTAATCATTGTAAACTACTGATTTTTTTTCCAATACATACAAGTTGTTTGGCCCATGAATAAAACTCGGATAGTCTCGATCGTGAAAACAATAAGGCAGTCAGAAAATTAGCAATATTTTACCGGGACAGAGACAATAGGCATCCTGGGGACGCATGCCATGCCGTCGCTGGCAAGGGACAGCGGCGCGGTGCACTCGCAGTGGAAACCTCCAGGGTCGTTGACGCAGATGTGCTCGCACCCGCCATTGTTCGTCGCACATTCGTCTATGTCTGAAATAAATGGGTAAATATCATACTAAGTTGGTAACGAATATATGTAATCATATTTTGTGATGTTGGGTAGAAGACTACTACGTTTGAGAGCATTGGGCTACCACGCAGGGCTTATGTAGGTAGTATACTTTGCTTAGAAAACCCAAGGATGTAGATTTCGTCATGACGATTTTATTCGCCGTTTAGCACAATTTAGGAAAAAGAACTATTAATTTTACACGGTGTAATGGTGTAATTGGTCAGATATTTTAAAACCATAATTGATTTTATTGAAAAGCGAAAACAATAATATGTGGTTATTAATGTATGGATTTACCCTTACCTACTAACTTTTTAGCCATAGATCACAATTAGGTACAAGGAAAGTAGGTATTTCATCTAAATAGCCTTATTAGTTTCCTTATTTATCTTGGAAAAAATATAACAATAGATCATCTGGATTTTCCCACAATGAACGCTATAATGGGAAAAACAACATTTATGTACTAGGAGAGCATAAATTGTAAGAGTATTCGTACCAACACAATACGGTTGTTGTCTCTTCGAGAAGTTGTCCGTGCTGAGTTGGTAGCCAGGATAACAGGTGCACCATAGTCTCTCGTCTTGTACTTCACACGCTTGCTCGCACAGCTTCAGACTGCATGGGTCCACTGATTTTGGAATGCAACTGAAAAAACAAATCGTATGTTATTGCATTATTATTTGAACTACAGAGAAAAGGCCAAGCAGTTATGTGTCTTCAATTATTTGTAATAATAATTTTGCTTTTACGGTAAAATAAATGAGCTGGTCTAGCCAACCATTCTCTTAACAGTATTGTTTCAGTTAGTAAAGTTGGGAAATTATAATCAAAAGCGCAACAAAACAATTTCGATAGAGTGATATGTGAAAAGTGTAAACAAATGGAAAGCAGATAAATTCGACACCTTCGAGGAAATTTGCACAGTATCTGCAAGGTTGGTAAGAAGCTAGATTACGAAGCAGGAGTTGGAGAATTCAATTTATGCGGATTTTTTTGTGAGATCCACAAACTTTTGTTTCGAATGTCTTTCTTTGTGAGACAATCTTTCGCATAAATTCACGACACAGAACTTCTATCTTGGTTCGTTAGGAGGTATGTATATGACAGAGTGTATTGGATATATTTAATTATATTTTAAATCAACTTCTTAGACTAGAAAACTAAATATTTATATTATACTAACCGTAGATTTTCTGCAAAATATCCAGTTACCAATCCACACATCTATAAAATCCATGAATCATAGATAACATTTATAAATATGTACTAGGAAGTCATAAATCAGGCAGAGTCGCGCGACGTATTTGTGTCGTTTTATTATCGGTACGAAGCGCACAGATGACTTATGGTCCCGGTGTAAATTATTTCATTAGCCATGCCAGACATTTTCCAAGACTAATTATTTTAAAATCTTATAAGTTTTTTTAATGTAAAATACACATGTAGAGGACTGAAGGATGAATGCCTGTATTTTAAAAGTCAGCAGGCATCAAAATAAAGGTGGTCACTGAAATTAAGCAACGCTACACTAAAAGTTTTGCCTTCTGTTTATGATTGTGCAATAAATTTATTACATTCATTTTGCTGATTTGTTTGATGTGAGATCGCCGTTGATTTATGAGTTCTATACGATGTTCTTGCGACTTTAGCAGTGTTGTACAAGGTCGATTCACACTAACCGTCCTGCGACATATCGGTGGGTGTCACAGCAAGTGAGTCGCAAGCACTGCACATCTGCGCCGGCCACGTGGCATGTCTGTCGTACTCGCAGCACGCGCTCCGACGGACATACCGCTACTGCCAATGCTCCGCTGTTCGCCCTGCAACCAGTACCAAGACAGCATAAGTTGTAATGAGTTTGAAAGAATATTTAGTTTCGTAATCTTAAAATTGAACTGCCTGTCTGAATTGTCAATGCCTACACCATTGAGTCAATTTGGATGACTAGGGACGGATGTGACTTTGGGAAAGGACATAAAGTATTTATTTTTATGAAATTT
The DNA here is from genome assembly GCA_907164795.1 of Hemaris fuciformis. NCBI lineage: Eukaryota > Metazoa > Arthropoda > Insecta > Lepidoptera > Sphingidae > Hemaris > Hemaris fuciformis. The sequence goes on from OU015447.1 coordinate 2,021,515, forward strand.
CTTCCGTTTGGAGCTAAGCTACTAGAAATAAAATATTCATATCCCAAATAACGCTTCTTCTATTCGGTTACTGACGTAGGGACCATTCGCTGTTTTGTTATCAGTAATTAAGCGTTATCTTATCTGTTCAAACAGTTTGGGATGATTAGAATCAACAATGACCTCAATATTTAGGACAATAAGTTATCCTACATATAGGCCAATGAAATGAGACGTGAATGGATCTAATAATGGAACAGAAATGTTGGCATTAGCTTTTATTTCATCCAGCTGCGATGACGGTGGACTAGATCACGATGATTTATATGCAGTACTGTTTTGATACGAGTAAGATGAGTTGAAGTATGATCATCGTAAGACTTTAAAAGATCGTTTATCGAAAAAAAGTAAAATACACTAATATTATACAAGTTATTTGAGTATTCTGATGCTCGCACTACAAAGTAACGACAACTATAACTGATGGTAGCAAATTTTTCGCTGCATAAATGTTTAAACACTAAAAAAGCATCTCTCATCAATTGATGTCACCTTGCTAGTCTCTCAATTAGCTTTTTTAAACGTAGGTATTAAATTTAACGTTGCTCGATTAGATGGACAGAGTTCAAACTCCAATTTCAAATATCATTACCATATTATAGATCTTATCATTGAGGTTCGCGCTTGGGAACAGCAAAGGTTTTTACACTTCAAAAATTACATCTAGGACTGAAGTTTTAACTGAGTTAAGCCAGGACCGAATTTGAGTAAAATAATAATTTAAAGCCATAGTCATGAACGCGATGAAGGTCGGTTGGAGTAGAAAGTTCATAACCAGATGCACATCATCATCATCATCATTAGGATGAAATCAAGAGAACATAGGCCTCCCCCAATGACTTCCATAGTGATCTGTTGGAGGCAGCCTGCATCCAGCGACGACCCGCGACCTTCACCAGGTCGTCAGACCACCTTGTGGGTGGACGTCCTACGCTGCGCTTTCCGGTACGTGGCCTCCACTCCAGAACTTTTTTTCGAGAACCAGATGCACGTCAATCATCAATCATCATCTGCGCTAGGTGAATCATGAGTATTCAGATGGTTTATATCGAACCCTAGACAAGCTAAGTCATCGCTCTCTCAAATATTTATCTTCGCTTCAAACATTACAATCTTTATTCATGTGAAAAGGTTTCAAGGTAAATTGATGTCGAAACGTCAGGCAACAATTCTATGAGCAATTAAATCAGGTGATTGATCAAGATAATTTTGTTTGTTGGCAGATTTTCCTCTTGGAAGGCAATGACTTATAAATAAACAAACTGACGCGTGCTGCCTATGTAATTTTCCTTTTGTTTATTAATAACGTGAATTCATGCGGATGAGACCATAAGTGGTGTTAAAATTAAAAATCTGGCATGAATGAGAGAAAAGAGTGCAAATTATTTTTATCTATGTCAGCCAACTGAGGGAAATTACTTATTCTTGTGAAACTCATGAGATTCTAAGCATTTGATTCCGTATACGATTTTTCTATTACAAAATTCGGAAATTCACGAAATTTGTAAAAGCGCCCCAAATCGGCACAAAGCTGGTCCCTAATACGTTGGACTCAAAAACACATCTGATTTTCTCAGAAATGTTAAATCCTAACATGATGCACGACATTAAAAATCATGACCAAACTTTACAACCACAATGTTTTAGATAAACGAATAAAAATAAATTTGAACAAAAAGATGATGTCAGTCTTCTACTTGAGTACATCTGTGCTTAGCCTAATGCAATAATTGTAGGTATACTTAATGGCACTGTTGTTAAAAACTTAACAGAGACAAAGAAAACATTGTAGCCAGCGACAGTAGTTATTATAGATTAAAGTGCTTAGGGATTTCTTAGGTGTGTAGTCCGCTAACCCGCACTAGGCCTGCTTAGTGGACTAAGGCCTAAACCTTCTCAGTTGCAGAGGAGACCCGTGCCCAGCAGTGGGACGTATATGAGCTGATTATGATGAAATGCACCCTAACTTTTCAAATGCTTATGCACTAGAAATAATCTTTCATTACTACGCGCATAGTAAAAAGTTGGATTAATGTTTATTTCTCAATGACTATTTCAAGAATTTTCGTTGTAGATAACAGTGATAGGAAAGATACAACTCAATTGTAACTATATGTATTAGAGGCTCGTGGTTAAGAGTAGAATTGTACGGTATGGTAATTTCAATTTCATTGATATACTTAGAAGACCGTGCGTCATTTGTTAGTTATATTATATTGACATTTATTGTATTGGGTCTGAAATAATGACAACAACGCACCAAATGGTCTATCATTAGTTTTGGTACTTAGTCTGTAATTGATCAAAAATGCCAGCCTGTTGAGATGCTTCTTCGGTCAACGATTGAAAGTTTGTAGTATACATCATGATTGTACGTTAAAGATCTTGCAAATCTCTTAGACCGAGGCATGGTAATTTTAATAGATTACGTTTGTCTCGTGTGTCAAAACTACTGTACATTATCCATGCGTATTCTTTTGTTTATAGTTTACAGTATAAATATTTTCTATTCATGTTGAGTGATCATCCACGCCGAGCTGCCCGCTTCCGAGAACACATCAAAGGGTTTCTGTTGCACACACTATTTATACACCGTGCTCCTAATGAAAGCACTAATACGTCGACAGGAGTGGAGCTAGGGTCTTTGATGGAGTGCTGACCTCACTAGGGTGAACGGTAGTTATACTTTATTACATCGATCCTATTCATAAGTGTTGCAATGATATAAAATGACAATCCAGTTGTATGGCAATTATCGTAAAATGTAACTCAAAAAATAAAATACAGTTTCAATCAATGTCTTACAATATAGGGTAGGTCAAATCAAATTTGAATATGACTCTTGCGTTATTAATACCTATACCGCTAGAGCAAATCCATTTTAAAGCTTATGAATTTGACATGTGTTTTACATAAAACCGGAGTTTTAATTACACATCAAATGCACCTCAAGGTTGAACACATTTTGTGGTGCTGTAATGTGGAATAGACACGTCTAAATATTTATTTAACGGTTGAATTCTTTGAATTTATTTATACGTTGGAAAGGTTAGGGGCTTAATTCTCGCATAGAGCAATGTTTATATGGTTAATGATAGTTATCCGGGTCGATAAGAACGATGATATAACTATCTAAAACATTTTCTATAGTATGCTTTGTAATCTATTTCTTCATTGATTCAGTTTCAAAATGTGTGTGTGAATTTACCGTTAAGAAATAGGTTCATATTTCGACATCCACCATACATTTAATTATTAAAGAAGAAGCCACAGGTACAAAGACAGTTTTGTTCGTTAATACGTTGTAAAAAAACGTCGTAGTTGGATTTAAACATTATGCCAAAAGTTACGAATTTTTGCTACTACTAAATAATTGAATATGTCTCGACTCACATGTCTCATATTGGCCGTATTAGATTGTTTGTCATATTTATGGAGTGTATTAAAAGACATACGAGTAGCTTGTTCAATTGCTTCTCCAAGTTCATTTAAAACCGATTTATATAATAGATTAAAAGCGATTGAAAACACTAGGCTATTTAGCCTCATTAAACCATTTAAGACCCCCATAAAACTATCAGACTGCGCGCCTGCCGTCCAACGTACTACTTCGGTACACTGTACTTCCTTCGAATGCAGTCCATTGAACTGCATTTCATTTTTAAGCGAGCGCTCTGTTTTGATTAATTTCATTGATAAGTTATCATTCAGTTAGTCACTTGCAACTCGACCTAATAAACTTTTATATGAATCGAGTTTTTATGTCGTTTGTCGATTGTATTGAATCGTCGATACAGTTTTGGTTCTTGTTATTTCCTTTGTAAACCAATGATATGAACGAGATAACGTTTGTTTTTAGTGCATTTCCTTGTAGATAATGTTAATTAATAAAATATGTTTCACCCAACATGCATGCAAGCTAAATTTGATTAAGGTAATCAAGCATTGGCGTAAAATAATTTTGGATTTTTTTCATAACAGTAATTCAGAGAATCAAACTACTTACAATGTTTTTAATTGGAATTTTAATTTAAAATAGTTTTGCCATCCGCAAATTGTTTAGAGTATAATTTAACTTACCACAGCTCGAGCCGCCAAATTAAAAAAAAAAAAACGAAACCGAAATTAATTAAAAAAATGTCACTAAATAATAAGAACACAGAACGCACGTGTCGATCGCGTCGTCAAGGTGCGGCTCCTCGGCGTAGTATCCTCTCTGCTGCGCGAGGACCAGGGCGGCAGGACACAGCAGGAGTAGCGCCACGCAGGCCGCGGGACCGGCCGGCGCGCGCATCGCGACTGCGGCACCACGCTCATCGCGGATATGCGTTTGCGCAGCGGTGCTCAAACATTTGTCACTGATTTAGGTTGCATTAGTTTTCATCACTAAATTTTTAGTAGTGATCATAAGTGTATATAATATCATCATCATCATCAGCCCATATATGTCCCACTGCTGGGCACGGGCCTCCTCTACCATTGAGAGGGTTTAGGCCTTAGTCCACCACGCTGGCCTAGTGCGGGTTGGCGGACTACACACCTAAGAAACTCCTAAGAACTTTTAGGTGTGCAGGTTTCATCACGATGTTTTCCTTCACCGTTAAAGTACGTGACAATTAAATAAATAAAATATATATGTATATACATATTTGGGTAAATATTTACTATGGAAACAAGTATAACACAGTTGTATTAATAGTATAAAGTCATACTCTTGATGTTTGCATACCCGGAAAGCAGAGTTCGTCGACTTAAGTGAGGGCAGTTCAATTTGTAAATGAGTTCTGTAATTGAACTCCGGGTGCCCGTTGCGTCACCGCTGGACGTTGTGTGTGCTTTTCATTAACAGAGCGGGTTTATTTGTTCCTGTACTTCAATGTTTTGCTCGGTATAAAGGCAATGGAACATTTCTATGTTTCATACGCGTTCATTTTATATGCGTTCATTTTACTCGTCTAGTTGTACTATGTATATATTGTTGTAGTGATATTCTTCAAAATTTACACGCAATAGTCAGGATTATATGTGCATGGGTAATAAAATATTCCTGACGAAAACGTTTTCCAGAGAATGGCATTGGGAGAATGTCATTTTTAGTATCAAATTTTATTTTCTAATAACAACTTAAGTATATTAATTATGTAACGATCTGGTATATTTTATCTACTCAAAAAACGATAGGTTTTGCTTTTGTATCTCATAACTTACTTTGTCAGAGACTCATGAATACTTAGCTCTGGCCACTTAGCTATTTTAGTTTTGTTGATTGCGGGCAATTGTGATAGCTTTCTGTCTGAGATAAATGCTATTGTTTATCGCAATTTTGTAAAACTAACAATTAAAAAAAATATTTCGATGAAAGTAAAAATTATTGAATAATCGTGATTCCCTCTTTATCTTATTTGCCTTTCCTTTGATTATACACACATTTTATACCTATGGTTGTTAGGAAAACTTTTTATTTTTTATTTTTTGTCGGGATTTTATTTGACGCCAGGGGGTTTGTAATCACCTTAGCTATTACCTGCCTTAGTTTCCGATCACGGTTTGAATACACTCTGTATAATTTGTCGACTATATTATGTTAAGTGCGGGTTTTGGGCACGATACCCGAAGAAACAAGGATACTTTAGGATATATTCACTGATGACATGATATTTGTTTTACTTTGATCAGTGATTTGGGATTTGTGATGAAGTCATAAACGTAGCGTTATTTCAGAAATTCTGTGACATTATGTGTTTTAATTCTAAATAAACCGATGTTTTTTATGTGCCGGCAGCTTAAACCCTGAAATTGTTTTAAATCATGAGGAATAACGTCCTCCTACCTACTTTTAAATAGGTTTTTTTCAGACCAAACAGCTAGTCAATTTATCTATTAAAAGTTTGGGCACCTCTGTTCGGTATCTAGCAATGGTCCCGAAATAAAACTCCAGTACGTACCGACTAGAGAAGCGACTAGCGACGGACGCCCGCGGTCGCACTCCGCACCAGATATACGATCGGTTTGACCGCCAATAGACGTTTAGATTACATTTATAGTAACCACATTTCCGGGAGTTTTAGGGAAAATGTATCCGACTATTTTATAGCTTCAGGGTGGTGAAATTAGTTCATTTTTTATGCTTTTTATACAATTACGTATAAAGGCGTACATGCCTTAGGCATTCTCTAACAGTCAACCTTTGGATGATGCGAAGATAAAAGGTTGGTACCTACATAAACAACGATAAGGATTCGATTTGATTCTATCAATACTAGTCTATATTCTTCTCACTGTTGAGAACGAGCCATTAATGCACTACAAGCATAATTTTGAAAAGATAGATTAGAGTGTTAATATCATCATCATCATCATCAGCCCATAAACGTCCCACTGCTGGGCACGGGCCTCCTCTACCATTGAGAGGGTTTAGGCCTTAGTCCACCACGCTGGCCTAGTGCAGGTTGGCGGACTACACACCTAAGAAATTCTTAAGAACTTTTTGTTTAGGTGTGCAGGTTTTATCACGATGTTTTCGTTCACCGTTAAAGTACGTGACAATTCATAGTGAATACACACATAACTTCGAAAAGTCAGAGGTGTGTGCCTGGGGTTTGAACCCGCGACCGTCGAGATTCTCGACCGCGTGCCCAAACCTCGAGGCCATCACGACTTACGAGTGTTAATATAATATAATAATACTAGCTGTGTGGTCCGGCTCCGTTCAGGCGCAATATTCTAAAAAAGTACCCTATGTACCTACTTTCCCAAGGTCTCGTCTATTTCCATACCAAATCATTCAAAACAGATCAGCGGTTTAGGCGTGAAAGAGTAGCAGACAGAGCTACTTTTGTATTTATAATATTAAGTATGGATTATATGTATAATAGAATTATTTTTAGTCGTGCATCGCGAGGTTTAGGCGCGCAGTCGAGAATCTCGGCGGTCGCGGGTTCAAACCCCAGGCACACACCTCTGAATTTTCTAAGTTATGTGTGTATTCACAATGAATTATATCACTTACTTCAACGGTGAAGGAAAACTTCGTGAGGAAAACTGCACGTCTAAAAGTTCTTATGAAATTCTTACGTGTGTGTCCGCCAACCCGCACTAGGCCAGCGTGGTGGACTAAGGCCTAAAATCTCTAAATGGTAGAAGAGGCCCGTGCCCAGCAGTGGGTCGTATATGGGCTGATGATGAACGCGAGGTTCCGTCGTCTTTTCCGGGTCGGGCAGCATAGATTTTTCCATTAGGAAATTCTCAATCTGGATGTACCGGATAACAGTCAAAAGGCTCGCCCCTGACTTAGGTGACCAAACTTAGGTGCAATTACCTTTTCTTTACAGATCGTCAGTAAGATGTCCAGTTATAATTTAGTACTGAAGCGCATATCCCTGCTATTCTACATTGCTTGGTTACAATACTAGCAGCAAGACGGTTTGTTTGTTTACATCGCACTCAGGGTCGCACAGCGCCGCGCCCCACTGACACAGCTCCAGAGTACGCAAAAAACTATAACAATCTATGTATATTTGGGTAGTTACAATCTGTTCCGAACATGTGGCCTTTTGTACCAATTTAAAAGAATCTTAGACTAAACAAGAAGGAGCATGTATTTGGAATGCAAATCTATCTATCTACGTCCTTTTAATTATTCATACATACGTATACCGACTTCATCATCAGCCCATATACGTCCCACTGCTGGGCACGGGCCTCCTCTACAACTGAGAGGGTTTAGGCTTTAGTCCACCACGCTGGCCTAGTGCGGGTTGGCAGACTACACACCTAAGAAATTCCTAAGAACTTTTAGGTGTGCAGGTTTCATCACGATGTTTTCCTTCACCCTTAAAGTACGTGATAATTCTTTGTAAATACACACATAACTTCGAAAAGTCAGAGGTGTGTGCCTGAGGTTTGAACCTAACTACCGAAATACCGACTTATCGCCAATTATGTTTTCGTCCCACGTAATGGGGAGCGATCCTATTGCTGTCTTTTAGAAATTATTCACATCTTCGAAAGTTTGAGTGTTTTGTTACAAATTCAAACGTCTCTGTAAACCATTTTTTTCTTATTATTCTTTATTTATTTATTTGTTATTTATTATTACAGTTTTTTTAATAAAATTATGTTATCGTAACGTCTTTGCAGCGGAATATTGACTTAGATGCTGTTTGGTGGGTATCAAAGTTTAACGAATGTCTTTTTAATCAAGTTTTTTTTTCAATTAATCACTTTATTAGTGGTCTTCTTTGACCACCTAGTTGTTGCGATGTTACCGTACAATAGTTACGCTTTTTTGTTCCTTTTTTGGGCTTGTATTATTTGCAATTGCATGTACTGCATTGTAACAATAAATATCGTTTTTTTTTTCTTTCTTTTATTCTCCTGCAAATATGGAGATTTATTAGCTAAGTAGATTTATTTGTAAGTAGGATTTAAGCCACCTCAAATCTCGCAACGGGACTCCCGTTTTTCGTTAAAACTACTAAAATATACCAATAGTGCGGTTATATTAAAACAAACAAGTGACACATACAATAAGGTGGCTTTACAAATAGATAAAATTGTGACATGCAAATATCTACAACCCTCTCAGTTGTAGAGGAGGCCCGTGCCCAGCAGTGGGACGTATATGGGCTGATTATGTATGTATGTATGTAAATATCTACATACACACGTATTCATGGCCGTATTTCCCGAAGGGATGACCATAGGCAGAGATGCTTTATATTACAAAAAATAGATTCGTGAATTTATATCAAAACTGTTACCTACATTCTAGTAATTTACACAACACCCAAAACATGTGTTTCCTAAGCCATACATTAAAAAAGGGATGTAACAGGATCGCTTACAAACTTATTGTATAAATAACAACATGTATGAATAGAGCAACATTTAGATTAACACACACAAATAAATGTATGGGAAATCTACGAGTCCGTGTATATGAAGTTAATATTAAAAATAAGATGCCGTATAATAGTAATTGTTATAAAGTTACACTATCTTGGAGAATACTTAGGGTCAGTTTAAAAAAACATCCATGACTGCCTCGTGGTCTCGCGGCACAAGTATATGTCGTGCGATCTAGATCTGCGGTCCCGGGTTGGGCAGTGTTAATTGGGTTTTTCCATTAGGAAATTCTCTGAAGCAGCACAGGGTTTGCAATTGTGTCCGAAAAGCAGCACTAGGCTCGCCCCTGATTTCGTGGGACCAAATCAAAATTGGCGAAATGTATGTGCAGAAATGGACCTCTGCCTACCCCTTCGGGGAATACAGGAGTGAGTGAATAATGTATGTATAATTTCCTAATAAAAAAACTCAGTACCACTTTTGGGAATCAAACCGAATACGAGAACACACGATCCGCACTGCAGTTATGACGCGTGACCAACGACACTGTCATGTTATTATAGTGTAATATAATATAACATAAACCTGTTCCAACAGTTTTTACGTAACAACTTGTGCAAAGACCTGTTTTTTATCAAACATGTCTGACAGAGACCGGCGCGTATTTTTATCGCACATTTTACGTCAAAACATGAACATATTAATTATTAAAACCTAGGTTTTATAAGACATAAGACTGATTGAGACATAACCTGGACATGTTATGAAAGGATAGAGGCTCTAAGGACGATTTAAGTTTAACCAACAGTGTCGAATTAAGTAAGCAAATGGTTTCAGAGAACCATTGATCTGCTATATATTCCGTAAGTAAAAATGGTAAAAAAATAGGTTTGCAGGTTTCCTCACGATGTTTTACTTCGCCGTTAAAGTATGTTATAATTCATTATAATACACACATGACTTCAAAAATTCATGAGCCTGGGGTTTTAATCTGCGACCGCCGAGATTGTCGGCCGCGCACCCAAACCTGCTGAGCTTTGCCTCGCCCGCGCGCGTATTCTTGAGGTCATCACGACGCAATCTTTGTGATGACGTAAGCGAAAGAATATTAATATCATCGGAAACTTTTATTACGCTTATCGTCATCGGCCCCTAATGGTGACGTCAAAGATTGCACACAAAACACCAAAAAGATGTTATGTAAAAAGTAAAAACCTAATCTTCAAGATAGAATGGTCTGGGGGGAGGCCTGGCTGCAGAAAATTCCACATGTTTCTCATGCAATTAACTTAAACTTGATGTATCAATGATAAGTTGACATTCCACGTTACCGGTTTAAGGTTCTTTACTTGTTTTGATAAGGATGTCGGATAAGATTATCTTTGTATAATGTACGTGTTGTATTAACAGCATTATTATTTGACAGCCCCATGGCGCAGTTGGCTAGACACCAGCTTGTGAAACGAGAGGCCGCGGGTTCGATCCCCGCACCGAGACAAATGTTTGTGTGATCCACAAATATTTGTCTCGGGTCTGGGTGTTTGTGAGACCGTAAAGTCTCTCGTAGTTTCTGATACCCACGACTCAAGATCTTAGTGTGGGAACAGAACAATGTAATGGACGCTGGGTGTATCTTATTTATTTATTAAGCTCGACCCCCTATTATGTAGGAATTAGGTCTTGAGATTTTATTGTTATATTTGGCGAAATCTGGGTTTAGAAATATATCTCTGCCCTCCCCATTATTCTTGCTAAATGAGTACAAAAATTGTTGCTGGGATTAGGCCTTAGTTCACCATGTTGGCCTAGTGCGGGTAGGTAGACAGTAGACTACACACATAAATATTTTTTTTTATGTATGCAGGTTACAGGTATCCTCACGATGTTTTTCTTCACCGTTAAAGTAGGGGATAATTCATCATGAACACGTATAAAACTTCAAAAAAACTGATGCTTACGGTTTGAAAAACCCGACCGACCGAAATAAAAACATTCGACATACAATAAAAATTGAAACGAATTAATTAATATGCAGTGAAATTATACATCGTAAAAGGATTTTAAAATGAGGTATTTTCAATTAAAAAACTCCGAAAAGTACGTCATTTACCAAAGCGTCATAGATGACGCTTTCCCATAAATGCTCAAATTACTCACGTAGTAGTTTAATACAAGTAGACTAGATGGCGCTAGTTCCGATGGGCCGAATTAATAGCTTGATAATATTTTTATTTATTCTACTTCACTACTTATTAAAAGTCATTATAAAATATATCTTGTTGTTACCATGAGAGATTTTGTTTTTAATTGCGAATTTTGTTGGCAAATTCAAATAAATGGAGACAGTCCATTTAAGGTTCCCGCTGACAGGATTTAACCGGTGTATGTCGGGTTTTGATAGGCTTAAGATCCTGTTGATGATATGGTCATTTATTCAATAGATCGTTACCTAAAGTCGTAAAGAACAACAACTTGTTAGACTCCCAACCGTCATTCGATACACTCTTGCGTCATAATCATAATAGGTATGTAGGAGAGAACACGTGGGTTAGTAAAGTATTCCTAATTGTATGGCAAAAATATTTGCGACCTTCTTTTTTTTCTTTTTTTTTCTGTTTGTTTTTTCAGGCCAGTCAGTGACAAACTTCCCCGTATTCAAACAGGTAGTCAGGTACGTACATACGCACGCCTCTATTCCCCGAAAAGGTAGGCAGAGGTGCATGCATGGTGCATTTCGCAGATTTGTTTGTCCCACATAATAGGAGGAAAGCTTATTGCCTTTTTTGAACACGATTCCAGACTCCGTGCTGCTACTGAGAATTTCCAAATGGAAAACCTCAATGACACTGCCTGACGCTCGAGTTGAATCCAGGACATCTAGATCGCAGGGCACATACTTGTGCCGCGAGACCACGAAGTATATTTTTGCCGTCATTTTTAAAAAATTAATTTTAAAAATTTCCATTCGAATCAGATAGTGGGGGCGTTCCAATTCCCGATATCGCAAACAATATTGTTAAGAGCTGATGATTCAATGGTTTTTTGTTGACGTCACTAATATCAGCAATTGGTGGCGTCATAACTCGCAGAAACTAATATTTGCCAAGTTTTTATCAGGTCCGGGACTACGGTTTATAGGTGAGGTCACGTAGCGCCTTTTATCATGGGAAAATACGTTAATACACAGAATAACAATGTACAACAATAGTAATTATGATAAGACTATCTGCGTTTGTGAATGAACTTAAGAACCTTATACTTATAGTAGTGTTATTTCATACCAACTACATATTTATTATAATTATAGAATAATACGATTCATGACGCAAGGAGATTTTATTTTATAATTGTCTCTTCTATTTTGTAAAACATTTTATATATAGAGGCGGCGATGTAATTGCAATAGAATATGATGGTTTTTGACTGCTTCGTGGTACAAGTATGTGCCGTGCGATCTAGAGGTCCTGGGTTCGATTCCCGGGTCGGGCAAAGTGTTATTGGGTTGTTCCATTAGGAAATTCTCAATAGCATCCCGGAGTATAGGCAATAGGCTCGCCCCCTATCACGTGGGACGGATACATACCTGGCGAAATGTGGGTGTAGAAATGCACCTCTGCCTACCCCCATCAGGGAATACAGGCGTGCGTTTATGTATGTATGTATTATTATCAATATTGTGGGTTTTTATGGAGGGCACTGATCATTTTTGATCAACCCAATGTAGGCATTGAGTTAAAAAATATTTTCCTTTTAGATTACGTGACCGGCGACATGTACATCTTTAGACATATTATGAGTAGGTAAAAGAAAATCCGACGCGAAACTGGCATGTGAAATTTGAAAATTATTTTGCAAAAAAAAATTGATTAAACTAACTGGATTGTTTGACGAAAGAATTAATAATAAATAACTTCAAAGGCAAAATGTTTTCTGTTCAAATAGTGTTTTACAAAGACTTTTGGATCCTCAGTAGAAAAAAATACTACGACTTGGGAATTCGTAATTCTAAATTCATCTTCATCCATCAGCCAATAGAGGTCCACTGCTGGACATAGGCCTCTCCTAATGACTTCCACAGGGACCTGTTGGAAGCAGAATGCAACCAGCGACGTCCCGCGACCTTCACCAGGTCGTCCGACCAATTTGTCGGACGACGTCCCACGTTGCGCTTTCCTGTACGTGGCCTCCAAATGCTAAATTAATTATTTTATATTTTGTTTATAAAAGTCGTGATGGCCAGTTTAGGCACGCGGTCGAGAATCTTGACGATCGCGGGTTCAAACCCCAGGCACACATCGCTGACTTTTTGAAGATATGTGTGTGTTCACAAATAATATCACGTACTTTAACGGTGAAGGAAATCATCGTGATGAAACCTGCACACCTAAAGGTTCTGAGGAATATCTTAGGTGTGTAGTTCGCGAACCCGCACTAGGTCAGCGTGGTGGACTAAGGCCTAGACCCTCTCAGTTGTAGAGGAGGCCCGTGCCCAGCAGTGGGAATACCCTATGTCCTTTCCCAAGGTCCTATTTATATCCATACCAAAAATCATTTAATCGGTCCAGCAGGTCAGGCGTGAAAGCGTAAAAGACAGACACAGTTACTTTCGCATTAACAATAATACTAATATTATACCTATGTACGGCATTTACTAACTAACATGCCGCTTGACCAATGCACCTGTAAAATAAAAAGCCTATAATCTTTTTTTACGAGCACCATTTAAATTATTCATTAATTTAAATATCCATACGCCGCAATAGTGCGGTGACAGTTTTAACTTAGCGTACGAGTATGTACATTTTTAAATGCCGATTTTGTATGTATTCAAAGTCAAATTATCGTTATTCAAATCGACTTTCACAAGTTCTTTTGAATCGTCAATTTTAAGCTATTTTAAACTAAAATAAAAGCAAGTTATACATGTAAGTTTCGTATTTATAATCAGTCCATATGCCAAGGGCCTTCTCGACAACTGAGAGGTTTTAGGCCTTAGTCCACCACGCTGCCCTAGTGCGGGTTAGCGGACCAGGTTGTAAGTTGTAAGTTTAAGGCTTCAATTTTATTCTCAGCCTATCGCCGTCCACTGCTGAACGAAGGCTTCCCCAAGTAGGCGCCAACCATCCCGGTCTTGTGCAGCCCTTATCCATCCACCCGCCACCTTTCTCAAGTCGTCGGACCATCGTGCCGCAGGACGTCCTACACAACGTCTACCTAAGCGCGGTCTCCACTCCAACACTTGTCTGCTCCAACGGCGGCCGTCCGTCGGCAGACATGGCCGGCCCACTTCCACTTTAGCGTGCTAATCCTACGAGTAATGTCAATGACTCCGGTTCTCTGGCGGTTGACTTCATTACGAATTCTATCCACCAGAGAAACTCCAAGCATTGCCCGCTCCAGGGCGCGCTGAGTGACTTTAAATTTGTGGACCAGGCCTTTAGTGAGTGTCCACGTTTCGGCTCCGTATGACATTACAGGTAGGACGCACTGATATATGATATATGCTTCAATTTACTTCTATGAATCAGAAAATACATTGAGGCATTTAAAGTCGTGATGGCCTCGAGGTTTGGGCACGCGGTCGAGAATCTCGACGGTAGCGGGTTCAAACCCCAGGCACACACCTCTGACTTTTCGAAGTTATGTGTGTATTCACAATGGATTATCACGTACTTTGACGGTGAAGGAAAACATCGTGATGAAACGTGCATACCTAAAAGTTCTTAGAAATTTATTAGGTGTGTAGTCTGCCAACCCGCACTAAGACAGCGTGGTGGACTAAGGCCTAAAACCCTCTCAATGGTAGAGGAGGCCCGTGCCCAGCAGTGAGACGTATATGGGCTGATGATGATGATGATTTAAAATCTGTACTTTAAATGCACAGACAAAAATAAATAAATAACAAAGTAGTATTAAAATTCTCCTAATGCACGTTCCGGAAATACTACATAATGTTACAACGAATAACTGAATTCGGCGAAGAGTTCCACAGCTGAATCATATCTAGTAATCCTTAACAGAAATTTAAATTCATTCCAAGAAGTTTGAATCACTACAGAAATCCTAGATTTGAATGAGTAGCTTAGAAATTACATGTAAATAGTATTTTTTCGTTCATTCATCATCAGTCCATATACGACCCACTGCTAGGAACGGGTCTCCTCTACAGCTCAAAGGCTTTAACTGGCCCAGTGCGGGTGGGCGGACTACACACTTAAAAAAATCCTAAGCACTTTCAGGCGTGCAGGTTTCCTCACAATTCATTGTGAATACACATATAACTCGAAAAGTCAGAGGTTTGTGCCTGGGGTTAGAACACGCGACCGCCAAGATTCTCAACCGCAGTAATTAGTGGAATAAATATTAAAAGCAACGAAATAAGGAACGAACACTACTGGCACAACACTACTTATTCAAAACGTGGCCGTAAAAAAAACTAAAAAAATCTAAAACTATCATTTATTTTATATTACTAAACTGCCTCAGCAGTACTGGATCGCTAATTCTTATGTATTTAATCATAACTAATATTATAAATGCGATTGTAACTCTGTCTGTCTGTCTGTCTCGCTTTCCTGCTAAAACTACTGAACCGATTTAAATGAAATTTGGTACACAGATAGTTTGGAGCCTGAGAAAGAATATTGGCTACTTTTTATTGCGGAAAAGGGGTTTTAAGGGATTGAAAGGGGGGATGAAAGGTTGTATGGAAGTATTGTCATTTTTAAAGCTAGAAACTTGAAACTTATTTTTTAGGCTGTTGATTAGATATAAAAATATGATATTCAAAGTATGTAAAAAATTACCTTTAAGGGAGTAAAATAAAAATAGGGGATGAAAGTTTGTATGGAAATTCGTCATTTTTGAAGCTAGAATGATGAAACTTTTTTATATGGCTTTTATTACATCATTACATCATATATATTATTATGATATATATATACACAATATAAGAATTATATTAAAAAAAATATTTAAATCCCTTAATATGTTATAAATGAGAAAATAACTATATGACTGTTACGCTTTCACGCCTTAATCATTTGACCGATGTGAACGATTTTTGGTATGGACATAAATGGGACTCTGTGGAATAATATAGACTACAACTTATTTTCTTTCTGAACCCAACCCTGTAGTCTACGCGGACGGAGTCGCGGGCAAAAGCTAGTATATTAGTATAATATTATATGTACAGCTGCGTTTTGGTCTCCTAGTGTCGCAAGAGGATAGTTCACTACTTGGCATAGTGCAATAAAAAAGTAAAATATGTAATATTAAATATTTTAAGTAGCCCCTGGCACAAAAATAAAATAAAATGTAGGTTTGTCGGTCTTAACTCATTAAAATAACTCATCAATATTTTTACGACGTGAGGCCGCTAAGTGACATTATCTTTTTGCTAAAAAACACGATGTTTTTAAAAGGAGGCATCATCACGTACTTTCCTCAGTACTTTGTACTAATTTAATCTAACCAAGAGTTATGAATGTTTCCTCACTATGAAGTTGAGTCAATTTAGATTTGTAAAATGACCCAAGTGAAACAGCTACTTACTACGAGCATGATAGACTTTGATGTGGGTTTGGATCATGTTTTCCGAGAAAATATTACTAATAAATGACGAGCATAATCTAAAGAACAAAGTCAAAATGTTGAATATACTGATCGACGAACAAGTCTATGGTTCGACTTGAATTTTATAAACGTGTTTTTCAAAATGAGTTATCACGCACTTCAAAATTCTAGGAAAACATCGCAAGGAAACCTGCACACCTAAATAAAATACCACCAACAGTGTATTTATTTACACTTCCTTGTATGTATGTACAAAATATTCTAAAGAAACTTATCTATTAAAAATTAGACAAGAGGCGGCCTTATCGCTCTAGGCAATTTCTTACAGGCAACCTTAGGATGGATAATAAAAGAGGAAAAATAAAGCGGGTAGAATAAAGTGCAAAGAAGGAAGTAAAAGAAAAGAAAAAAAAAACTTAAATAAATAATACTAATAACTTTGAGTAAATAAAAATTATCATCATATTTTTAAACATATACTTACTTACACTTAAATACATAAATAAACATATGCAATATAAAACAAAATTTATTAAATAAACATATATGTACAAATATATACATACATATACAATGTATAGCATATAAACAAATGAGTGGAGAAAATATAGATTAGAGAGAAAGGTAGTGTATCTTTCACTTGTCTTTTGAATGAGTGAATTGTTTCCGCTCGTCTTATGGCAGGTGGTAGGGCATTCCACAATCGAACAGCCTGGACCATGAAAGACTTGTCCATGAAATTTGTTGTATGCACAGCCATTCTCAATTTCAAATGTATTAGTGTATGTTCAAAGCTAGTCTATTTGCGTTGTTAGTTTTCGGTATATATAAAAAGCGAATCACGAGAAGGTCACACAATAAATTCTAGATTTAGAAATTAAGTCTAAAAGTAAGTACCAGAAATGGTTGAAAATTACTCAGAGAAAACAAAATTCGACGAAGACATAAGATATGTTCATACTCTACTTTGTATATCTTTATCACTTGAGGTCAAAAAAAAACTTAGTGCAACTTAATAACCCCAATCCCGACTTCAAGTGCAAGTGCCCTTTTAGTATTTTCCAGCGCCTATCGAAAACCTCTGATATTTCTACTTCCCCTGCCATTCCTTCTGCGAGCACGTCATGTCGAAGAAGGAGAGCGCGGAGCGGGATCGCGAGAGAAGTGATCCCGCCCGCCAAAGACGTCAAAGAAGGAGGCGCCGGGTCATCAGAGACAATTACACTCGGCGCCCTGCCCAGTGGGAAGGGGGCTTTATGAATCTCACCACGGTATCCCCTGCCTGTCGTAAAAGGCGACTCAAAGGGGCCTTGGGGTCGCTGGGCGCGCTGCGGGGGCAGTGCGTCCTCACTGAAAGTGACCCCGAGAGGGGCGGCGGCACTGTGGCCTGTGTCCGTCGCGGGCGCCCACTTACAACCGGGGCGCCCGAACCAAGGTAGTGGGGGTGCAACTGCGCCCCCCACAACTCCGAGACGGCCGAGACATTTTCGTCTCAGAGGCGCATCGGGTGACTGCGGCATCATCATCATCATCGTCATCATCATCATCATCAGTCTGTACATGTCCCACGACTTTATAAGGTTTATTAAGAGTGAAATGTGTGGTATTTATAGCCTTCCTCTCTACATCAGATATCTTTAAATTTTTCTAGCACGTTAGCTGGCTGGGAAACCCCAAAGCCTTCGTGTTATTTAACATGACTTTAGATAGTTACGAAGTTAAGAGTTACTTAGCCTTCGTGACTGATAAATAATACCGCACTCAGCTCCAGAGTTGGTACCTACTCAGTTGTAGCTTATTAGCCTATCCATTCCATGAGGTATTTTATATTTGTCTGCTTACCTGGTAAGAAGACCGCTGTTTGGTCTGTTCTACATGCTTAGCTATTTACACTTTGATAATAATATAAGTGCAAAAGGAACTCAATCTGTAATGCTTTCTCGCCCTAATAATTAAATAAAATTGGATGATATTTGGGATGCAAATAAATAAGATCTTAATGAAGGACAAAGTCTACTTACTCGTATTTATAATATTGCGCACGTATGAATCTGGGATAAACTAAAATTTAACTTACGCATAAAAGTTGTGAAAGTCGCGAAAATTATAGGTGATGAGTGATTATAACATGTGACACGTACAGAGAAGGAGAATTTTTACGTTCAGGCTAAACTAGTTGATCGATTTGATTAAAATCCGCTGATATTAAAATATATTTAATGCACATCAGACTACAATCCCTGTGAAATATTGTTTCGCTGAGGACGACATATGATTTAAATATGGAGCGCCCTCGTATAATTATTTTATTGCTAAGACTTCGGGTAATTACATAACAGAGATAAAAACAGTCTGTCTCGTAACTTAATAATAGTCGATTAGTTAATAAGTTTACTCGTCCTACTTTCATTTACGGAATTACCAGAGCGATACAACAGCTATCTTAGGTCTAGACTCATTCATCGTTATGTATTGGTAACTTTATGGTATTAGGTGCATTAAAATAATACAAATTCTCGAAGAGCTAGGTACAGGCACGTTGAGTTTAGGGTTACGCGTAACATTAGGCTGATAGTTTTTTTGGCACATTTTCGGACTTTTTTTTTATAATGGACAAAACCTAATAACAAGTTCTTAAGTATGCAAAAACAAAACCAGGAGATTTTGATCACGCGTCTCGTACTAGTCGCTGAACCAACGGCACACTCATACACAACAAATTATGTTTTTAGAAGGGATTTCCGTGACAGCTCCATATTTGATAGTTGTTAAAATCACCTGCGTCAAACCATTACAAAAGCTTGCGGATTTTCAAAGCTGAACGTAATTAAGAGGAATCGCCACATCACTAGCCGTATGGTACAGTATTTTTTCCTTTTATAGCGCTTCTCAATATCGATCTACCGGTATGGTATTAGGAAATACCCACCGTGGCTCGTGCAAGCTAGTACCAAGCCGGGAACTCCAATTTTTGGTGTTGTTACAGCCAGGGCTGCCAGCATATAAATCGCAGCTATACGGTTTACTATCTGCAATTATACCAAATTTGATCGCATTATACATAACCATTCTGTAATTTAGATCTTGTTTTTTTTTTAGAATTTTAGTTAGCTACATAAATTCTCGAAAAATCGAGACTGGACGGTAGCTCTTGTTTTTTTTTTATTTTAGTTACCCCTAGCTTTTAGGCAGTTTGATTTCATCCCGTATGTTTTTGTATCGTATTATACGAAATGGTCATGGATACAATACACCATCTGAATACACATATTGTGTATCCAATTACACAATCTGGCAGCCCTGGTAACAGCAGCGTAATAATTTTCCTCAAGCGGTTTTGAAGTTGCGGTTGCATCGTAAAAAATCAAAATACCCTTGCGTATGTGTTCGCAGAAAGTGTCGAGAAAGCGCTATCTTATTTAGTGTAAATGACGTGTGTTCTTTGGCGTGTGATTAATGAACGAAACTTTATCTTATCCCATTACTTCCCAAGCATTGAAAACATTGCAATTTTTTGGTCATCATCATCATCATCAGCCCAAATACGTCCCACTGCTGGGCACGGGCCTCCTCTACAACTGGGAGGGTTTAGGCCTTAGTCCACTACGCTGGCCTAGTGCGGGTTGGCGGACTACACACCTAAGAAATTCCTAAGAACTTTTAGGTGTGCAGGTTTTATCACGATGTTTTCCTTCACCGTTAAAGCAAGTGATAATTTATTGTGAATATACACATAACTTATAAAATTCAGAGGTGTGTGCCTGGGGTTTGAACCTGCGACCGCCGAAATTCTCGACCGCGCGCCTAAACCTCGATGCCATCACTGCTTTTTTTTGATGAAATATATAAATTAAGTTTAGTACATTAAGAGAAAATAATATGAGTTTTTTTTAAATAGATTTTTTTTCGCGATGTACGAAAAGATTACTCTATGAAGTTGGATCATAATGCTCTTGGTCGACAATAATAATTATCGATTTCATCAAACCTTCCTAAAAATAAATAAATAAAAGTGCACTATTAAAGTTTTATATGGACTATAATTTATTTTCTGCCTGTTAATTATCAAAGTAAAATAAATCGGGGAAAAATTCAGAGAGCTTATTCGCCCGGTGACATCTCGTCCTTAAAGCGCGTAATGGCGTAATCTTTAATTATACTTTTTTTAAATAGAAATAAATAAAATAAGATCTTTTTGTCATCATCATCCTCTTGCCTTGTTTTCAATTTTATTTGGGGGTCGGCGCAGTATGTTTTATCCTTCCAAACGTCCCTATCAGCCGTCATGTCTTCATTCAACTCTTTTTCTTTCATATCTTCTCTCCCGCACTCCATTCATCTCTTCTTCTGAGGTTTTATTTTGTATTATTTGCTAAATAATATTTAGTAAGGACTATTGTTACATTCATTTTCGTATTATCATGGTCAAAGAGCTCATGCTTAAACATTAACCAAAGTAGTCAAACGAAAACTAATTATCCATTGGCGATCGATAAAATCATGCCTTTGGCATTAAGTCCGCCTCTATACTTAATGTATAAAAAGCATGACTGCCTCGTGGTCTCGCGGTACAAGTATGTGCCGTGCGATCTAGAGGTCCTGGGTTCGATTCCCGGGTCGGGTAAAGTGTTATTGGGTTTTTCCATTAGAAAATTCTCGGTAACAGCACGGAGTCTGGAAATGTGCCCGAAAAACGGCAATAGGCTCGCCCCCTATTACGTGGGACTGATACATACTTGGCGAAATGTGGGTGCAGAAATGCACCTCTGCCTACCCCTTCGGAGAATACAGGCGTGAGTTTATGTATGTATGTATGTAAAAAGCATAAATATAAAAAAAAAACATACCAATGCTTCCACCATTGAATGACATCCAACAAATCAGCGGAATTGCATGGTTTCCTTTGTCCATTGGCCTTGGCACGTGATTCTAAGTTGATAGAGGAGTCATTGTGTCACTGTGTGTATGTGTCATGTTTATGTACATTCTTCGTCAAATTTCTTAAAAACTCTTATCGTATTTTAGCAAATACAGTGTTGGCGATGATAATATTAACCGATTTGTCATGAGGTTTGTCAGTTCCTTGTAAGTAAATTTGATAAACCTGTTTTACAAGAAAAAGTACGTTGAATAAATAAAAATTGGTGTTATAAAGGAAAAATTCTAAATTACGCGAAAAATACTATTTGATCAAATGACATATTTTTTAATATTTCGAAATATTATGTTCTTATAGGTTATGTGATGTAAAATTTTGTTTCAATTAGAAACTTAAGGGATCAATTCACAAATTTCAGACATTTGCAGCAATAAAAAAAAATATAGAAATATCTCAGTCCACTGTCACGCGGGCAACGTAGATGTAGAAATAAGCATCTGCCTACCTTTTTGGGGGTACAAGATTAATATTATATATTATATATTTATATTATACATGATGTATTCAGACCGTGATCGGAAAATAAGGCAGATAATAATAGCTACCGTGAATCCATACAAAAAATAAAAAAATACGTTTTCCCTTACAACCACATCCATTTAATATTTACATACATACATACATAAACTCACGCTTGTATTCTCCGAAGGGGTAGGCAGAGGTACATTTCTGCACCCACATTTCGCCAGGTATGTATCAGTCCCACGTAATAGGGGGCGAGCCTATTGCCGTTTTTCGGGCACATTTCCAGACTCCGTGCTGTTACCGAGAATTTCCTAATGGAAAAACCCAATAACACTTTGCCCGACCCGGGAATCGAACCCAGGACCTCTAGATCGCACGGCACATACTTGTACCGCGAGACCACGAGGCAGTCCATTTAATATCTATGTTAAGAAAATGACAAAATTTATATTTATATTTTTTTAACGCCAGTGGGTTTGTAATCACCGTGGCTATTACCTGCCTTAGTTTCCGATCACGGCCTGAATACACCCTGTACATGTAATAAGTAAGCTTGTTTCAGAGGTGCATTATCTGCACTGGAACCAACAATCGCCATTTCTTGGAAATACTTATCAGTGTAATGTTTACATTTATATCGCAAAAAATAAGATGCGGGATTTCCATGATGTTATTAACGCAGGATTATTACTAATAGGTTATCTTGGTGCAAATGTAATTTGGGAACTCACTATCCAGTTCATGCTGGTCCCACAGTCATACAACATTATCATCCCACTGTAAGTTCAGTGAGACCCAAGCAGTATGGCAAGACAGGAGTACAATCCTTATGAGTCGAAAGAATTAAGCCTGGTGCTAACAGCCAATAAACAGATCAATCCCAGTTGCGGTACTTCCATAGAAGCCCAAAAGCCTAGCTAGCCTTACAAAATTCCGAATAATAATAATCTTTAATTTTTAAATCTTTATTTAACAAAAGCAATTGCACATAATATAATAAGAATATCCTTATTTGTTTTTTGTTCTCGAGGGGAAGCTAATTATGGCTCTACTTCCCGCCAGCCCTGGGGGAGGGGGGCAGGAAGCGTAGGTTGGGGTCACCGGCCTTCCAGCCCGGCGCGCGGTGGCGTCACGTCCGCGTAGATGTTAATGCCGGGCTGGGTCCCTAACAAAATCCTTATGCCGGCATACCGACCAAAACCCCCCGGTGGCCATCTCCGCGCCATGTAGGGCGACCACGGTACGTGGGCGAGAAGCATCCACCGTTATTCCGCAGCCGCTTGGTGCGCCTCCGAGACGAAATCGGCCGATCTAGCTTGGTTCGGGCGCCCCGGTTGTGAGTGAGCGCCCGCGACGGACGCAGGCCACAGTGTCGCTGCCCCTCTCGGGCTCACTTTCAGTAAGGACGCACTGCCCCCGCAGTGCGCCCAGCGACACCAAGGGCCCCTTTCAGTCGCCTTCTACGACAGGCAGGAGATTCCGTGATGGGATTCTAACGTCCCCTTGCCACAAGGCAATAATGAGAATATCCTGACCCCACAATAAACAATTATAAACTAGACATGACACAATTAACGTGTAACGCTTTAGGGCTTCTATGGAAGTACCACTACTGAACAATTTCGTCGCGTAACTCATTATGTGCGTCGCTACGGCGGGTTTTACCGTACATAATGCTAAATAGGACTTTTCCGAACATTAATATTAACAATACATAATTTTAAAAAAAACAGAACCAGTAAAATAAAACCAGTGTATTTTACGCCAGTTATATATATATAAGTGCTATATTATTGCCCACATGATAAGTAAACGATCATTTTATTTCATCTAATACGATGATCGGTATCCGAGTGGATATTGTAAGAAACACCATCCAGAAATGATACCACAAACTTGTAACTACTTCCTTTACCTTTGATACATAATCACTCGATTATTAAACTGTGTAAACATCTTAAACTTTTCAACACAATCATCAGTTTGGAATCTTACAAACGTTCGGTACCGAATATGATCCAATCTGTCAGTGTCGCCCATATTTATAGCCTCCTTCCACCAATTCCCCACTTTAAAACCCCATTTTTGTTATTTTTATACCCACATTTTATTAATATTTACACAAAATAATAAACTTTACAAATGTAACCTTACAATATTAAAATCCTTACCAGCCCATTTGGCCTGGAAATCTCATTCACCGAAAACGATATGCTTCAATAATTTTCTACGAGACAGTGGTGCCCACTCCTCCTGTTTATCTTACATACATACATAACCTCACGCCCGTATTCCTTGAAGGGGTAGGCAGATGGGTGCTTCTGCACCCACATTTCGCCAGGTATGTATCAGTCCCACGTAATAGGGGGCGAGCCTATTACCGTTTTTCAGGCACAATTCCAGACTTCGTGCTGTTACCGAGAATTTCCTAATAGAAAAACCCAATAACACTCTGCCCGACCCGGGGATTGAACCCAGGACCTCTAGATCGTACGGCACATATTTGTGCCGCGGGACCACGAGGCAGTCTAGTCTAATACAATCTAATCACTTATTTAAAATATTATGTAGGTATATTGAAATCAGAAACAGACTCCAACAAAATATGAGCGCAGCTGCGTGTGGTAACAAAATTGTTCAGCATATTATGCGAATAGTAGACATTGTAACAAATTTATGGAGTCTTTGTCACTAACTTTGCTAATGACGTAACACTTAAGTCATCCCCGTGTTAACAAATGCTGTTTAGAAAACATCGTCATAAAATCTGTTCATTATTTTAAGTAAAACATTATTTTATTTATATGGAAATATATCAATAGATTATATCTTTAATGGTGGGTATTTATGTACTTGAAACTACAGAATGTGAGAAAACAAAAATAATAAATTATTTTGGATGATGTTTTTCATTCATGTTTTTTTTGTTGTCAGAAAACTATTCTTTTTTTCTCAGGAACTGTCAAAAAATTCAGTTTGTTTAAAATCGAATACGCATGTGACACACTCGCGTGAATCATTATGGCGGATATTTAAATTAGTTGCTTACGGTGTCATCAGATAGTAACAGCTGACTGTATCTTTGCCCGGGCGTATACATAATACATATATACATAATCAGCCCATATACGTCCCACTGCTGGGCACGGACCTCCTCTACAACTGAGAGGGTTAAGGCCTTAGTCCATACACTTATATTATATTTATCAAGGGCATTATATATTTCCTTAAAAGAAAAGAAAGGCAAGAAAAAAATATATAAATTAATATATTAAATACGGATAGCGTGTAAATCCATTATTCATTTATTTAAAGCTTATAGCTTTAAATTCATAAAACATTTCGTACTCCTTATATAATTGTATTGTAATTCAAAATGGAACATATTGATAAAAAAAACTGATTAATAACTTCCTATTACTAACTTAAAAATAAATGTATTAGGTGTTTCATTAGCAAGTTTAAAGAAATTATGATTACTTCTCAAACACTTTAAAAAATAATTATAGATAATAAAGTTAATTCACGTTTAACATATTTTAAGTTACAACATTATACGAGTACATTAATACCATAAGTAATAGGAGGCGAGCCAGTAGCCCTTTTTTGGGCACATTTCCAGGCGCCATGCTGCTACTGAGAATTTACTAATGAAAAAACTCAGTTTGCCCGACCCGGCATTGAAGCCGAGATCTGACAATCGAATAGAACGACAGTCCTAATTATATACTCTGTCTTTATCGAATTTCTTACGTAATAAGGATAATATTAATTATAAAACGGTATAATAAAACGAGTTGTTTTTTTATGACTATTCAGTCTAGTGACCTCTGTGTCAGGAGATAAATGCGTAAAACCAGTATTGATAATTATTTTAATATAAGACACGCAGTCTATAGGTTTCATTGAAATGCAGTGTAATTTTATTTATACGAATACAAGAAATGTAAGT
The DNA here is from genome assembly GCA_907164795.1 of Hemaris fuciformis. Lineage (NCBI taxonomy): Eukaryota > Metazoa > Arthropoda > Insecta > Lepidoptera > Sphingidae > Hemaris > Hemaris fuciformis. Next base: position 2,047,335 of record OU015447.1, read on the forward strand.
AGACGCTCCAATCATATCATACATTTTATAGACTTTTCTATTCCGTCAGAGTCTGGAACTGTGCCCGAAACGCGGCAATAGGCTCGCCTAATACGTGGGACTGATACATACCTGGCGAAATATGGGTGCCGAAATGCACCTCTGGGAATACAGTTGAGGTTATGTATTTATGTATGTTTGTATACCTATTTCGTTATTTAAGCATCCTTAAATGGCGTAATTTGGTTACACTAGTGGCACCTCGCTATTTCATATAGGTACCTATAATTTAACTTATTTTTTACAAAATACATATAGAATAATAGCAATCCAATAATTAATGACACATACCAATATTATGTAATAAAATTGACTTGACAATCACATACATAATTATAACTTTACAGGAAGGTACCAGTCTTGTGTCGCGAGTATCTGAAACGACCGGTATCTATTAGGTCTAACATGCAAATAAAATAAATACACCCAACAGCCACATACATAGTTCTGACCCCACACTAGGATACAAGTCCTGTGTCGTGAGTATCAGAAACTACGAGAGACTTTTCGGTCTCACAAACACCCAGACCCGAAACAAATATTTGTGGATCACACAAACATTTGTATAGAAATAACCTATGCAAAAATAATAATATTAAAATTATTTATTTATTTATTTTATTTTAATAACGCTTGCAGATGAAATTAAAGATATGTGGCACCAAAACAAAGTTAATATAGTACCAATAATAATCTCATCAACTGGAATAGTGCCTAAGTCTCTACATAATTCCTTAAAACAGTTAAATCTGAATAAAAATATATACATTCAGTTACAAAAGTCTATAATATTAGACACATGCAGTATTGTTCGACAATTTCTAAATGCCCCTACAGATTTTCAGTAGACATTTAGAGTGCTTGGTACTAACCCGCACTTTAGAGTCTTAAAATTTGCCAGCTATGCTGAGTAAACCAAAACCATTTTTTTTTTTTTTTTTTTTTATCCTGGTACGGCAAAGTGACCCCATTGCACCTGATGGTAAGCGTAATGGGGTCCAGAAAAAGTGCCGACCAGCGAGAGATGGTGATCTCCCGTTGGTCGACACAATCATGCCGGCCGAATACCTCTTCACCTTTTTTGTGAAGAAGTTTGGGGGACTAATGCCATGGTGAACAAAGGACCGACAGCGACAAACCGGCCAAAAAATGCCGGCACGGTCATCCTTTCACCATGATTGAAGCCCCCCGAAAACCGGATATACACTGGCTGATCTCGGAACGCGGCACACTTGCATGTGCCACTATGGCGGGTTTTACGCCCTGTGTACGGTGGTCGCTATCCGGACAGATACAAATATCCTACCACCAGCTAAAAATTAAAATAATACATAAAAATAACATTACAGAAATAATTACAATTATTCCTCATTAGTTTTTACAATATGATGTGATAAAACCGATAGTATGAACCCAGAATGCGACATACTGTCATGAGTCACTATTGCGGGTTTTACAGGTAACGTACGGTGGTCGCTATACGGGCATATATTGAATAGTCTGGCCTGTAGACATATTGTTATAAAAAGAAAAAATCAAGGAGCATTTTCCATACCTTTTTATCAGGAATTGAAAATTCCCTCCACTGTTTGACTTGATTCGGATTGTGAAAAAAAATTAAGTCAGCAAAATATGTAGGTTATACGTCAATGAAATCTTGGCGATCGTAAATTCACATCGTCAAGGCACACGCCAATATTCACTGCCAAGTTATGTCATCATCATCATCAGCCCATATACGTCCCACTGCTGGGCACGGGCCTCCTCTACAACTGAGAGGGTTTAGGCCTTACTCCACCACGCTGGCCTAGGGCGGGTTGGCGGACTACACACCTAAGAAATTCCTAAGAACTTTATTAGGAGTGCAGGTTTCATCAAGATGTTTTCTTTCATCTTTAAATTACGTGATAATTCTTTGTAAATACACACATAAATTCGAATATTCAAAGGTGCCTGAGGTTTGAACCCGCGACCGTCGAGATTCTCGACCGCGTGCCTAAACCTCGAGGCCATCACGACTAGCTAAGTTATGTGTGCGGTTTTAATGAAATATCACAAACTTTGACGGTTAAGCAGTGCATCGTGAGGAAGGTACCTAACGTATGTGAAGACCAACAACTCGGAATAGCTTGGTCTACTGGGGCTTAACATTTCTCAATCGTCAACAGTAAACGAAGCCAGGAGCCATATACGGACGGATATACGGGCTTGTATAAAATCTTATCTAGAACAATATAATATATGCTATTAAACTCGTGTCAATCGTAAAGAAAATAATAATCCGGTGAGAAATCTTGTATTAAGACCTTCTCCTTCGTCCCTGATCCCCTGCCTCATTGTCATTTATGACTAATAACGCTACTACGTATTGTATTCACAATGAATTATCACGTACTTTAACGGTGAAGTGTTTTCGTGATGGAACCTGCACACCTAAAAGTTCTTAGAAATTTCTTAGGTGTGTAGTCCGCTAACCCGCACTAGGCCAGCGTGGACTAAGACCTAAACACTGCCAGTTGTAAAGGAGGTCCGTGCCCAGCAGTGGGACGTATATAGGCTGATGATGATGAACGCTACTACGATTGATAAATATTTAAGACTTATCAATTTCAATGAGTACTACTTTATCTTTCTCTGATTGATTACTCAAAGATATAATAAAATCGGTTTGATTCGAGTTAATTTTATGAATATTTGATAGCCTATTTGATACAAATAAGTCGAGGGCCAAAAGTCTGCCAGATGCTACACTGTACGAATAAACATTTGGTTACTGATCTAGTCCTATTTGTTTCGAGTTCGGAATATGAGACCGGAAAAGTCTCGCTGAGTCATAGATACCTACGACATAAGAATGGTGTTGTGTGTGGTCAGGACTATATTCTTTGGTTTTAATTACATAATTACATTACTATAAAACGATATTTAAATTTAGAATTTCACAATAACCTATGCAAATGAAGATAATTAAATACATTAAAAGATAACTTTAAAAAAATCCGGAAATAACGCACATAATTTAGCATATTAAAAAAACGTTATCTGCGCAGATTTATAAGGAGTGCACGAGTACGTTCACGGCAGTCGGGCACAGAGCGCCAACGCGGGAAAAATCACAATTTTCCTCTCGGGTTTCAGTTTGTTGTTAGTATTTGTTTGGCTATCGGCTGCGGACGTCCCCTCTACATAACTCCCATGTTAATATGTTGGCGCACATATTTATAGTATTGTTACCGGTGGTGTACTCGCAGCTTAGTTACGATTACGATGTACTAGGAGAGTACGGGTATGTAGGAGTTCACGACGGTGCGGAGCGTGCCAAAAGTTTTATGAATGAGTGGAGTGTGGAAGTTGATGGTGGGGAAGAAGTAGCTCAACTGGTCGCCTTAGAACTCGGTTACATTTATGGTGGCCCGGTAAGTGATGATTTATTTTTACCTCATTTAAACTAGATATTATTGAACTAAATTATTTAATTATCCCTTTCGATTCAAATAATTATAATTAAATTATTGTGTCATATTTCTTAATAACTATAATATAACTATAAAATTTTATAAAGTTATTTAAATCTTTTAAGTAAAGTAATAAATGTTTATGTCTGCGCTATTAACTTGACGTAATAGATACCTACATACTATCATAAAAAAATATAACTTGATATATTGGCGATGTTGGTATCTGTTGCCTAATAGGACAAATAGATAAAGCCCATTATGTTTCCCACAACTGGGCATGGTTTCCTTGTACGGTTAAGGGTTATCCGTTAGTCCACAATATTGGCCTTTATGGCCTTGATGGATATGACATACAACCTAGTTTAATATCATACATTTAAAAGCATTTTATTGCGTTTTCTCCATTGCTGAATTGATTTTGATGAATTTTAGGATGGAAATAAAAGGGACCTTGGTGACATAATAGGTCTACTGCTCAATTAATAGGTCTAAGTATATTTAATAAATACGTGGTACTAAAGGTGATGGCCTCGAGGTTTAGGCGCGTGGTCGAGAATTTCGACGGTCGCAGGTTCAAACCCCAGGCACACACCTCTGACTTTTCGAAGTTATGTGTGTATTCACAAAGAATTATCACTTGCTTTAACGGTGAAGGAAAACATCGTGATGAAACCTGCACACCTAAAAGTTCGTAGGAATTTCTTAGGTGTGTAGTCCGCCAACCCGCACTAGGCCAGCGTGGTGGACTAAGGCCTAAACCCTCTCAGTTGTAGAGGAGGCCCGTGCCCAGCAGTGGGACGTATTTGGGCTGATGATGATGATGATGACTAAAGGTGAGGCTCAACTTTACAACACCGGGATTTTAAACACCATACTCTTCCCATGGAAAAATATTTTTTTCGGCATAAAAAGCAACCTATTTGTTTATCCAGGGTGTCACCTCTTAGTTGTAATAGTATCATTGTTTTTTGTTATATAAGATTACATACATAAGCTCACGCCCGTATTTCCCGAAGAGGTGAGCAGAGGTGCAATTCTGCACTCACATTTCGCCACGTATCAATTATAGTCGCCAGTCCCACGTAATAGGGGGCGACCCTATTGCCGATTTTCGGACACATTTGAGAATTTCCTAATGGAAAAACCCAATAACACTTTGCCCGATCCGGGAATCGGATCCAGGACGTCTAGATCGCACGGCACATACTTGTGCCACGAGACCACGAGACAGAGTCAGTTAAGTTATATAACGTTTTACGTTGGCCTTATAAATTCTACATATGTATATAAATGACTGTTATGTGTGCAAATATCTTTTTTTTTCACCGTTTAGGCGTCTTGATTCTACAGTTATTTTTAACATTACTATCGAATAACAACGCTTCTCTCAATAATCTTCCCAATTATCAGTTAATACAATTAATTTCCTGTGGGATACTGCTATTAACATTTCGACTCATTAATTCTGTTGTAGTTAGGCAAGTTAGGGTTCTATAGACACACTGGCTTTAGTAATTAGTGTTATTTTAGTCGAGTCAAATCTAGTCTAGATTCGATATGTCGATATGTCGCGATGACATTAGACGAGATAATATTTATAGTTACAAATCCGTTATCCAGAATTAGGACAGTTTATAAAAGCAAAGCTCTATTTCACCGTAGGTCCCAACAAAAAATCCGTCTATTTTTTCCAAGTTATATGTATTTCATACATTTCTATCTATCTATCAAATTGTTGTTTGAAGTAATAACAAAATTTATATACGATATAATTTTAAGATTGGTTTTAATTGGCTTAAAGAGATTTAACATCGAATTAACTACTAGGTAAATAAATAAATAATAGATGGCTATTTTTTTAGCCAACAACAAATTTCTAAAATTTATTTACAAGGTTTGTATGCCCATCTTTTAGGCTAGGTATTGGACTAAGTCCAGCCCTTTTTAGGCTAAAAAAACCGTGTAATCGTTGGTAAATATCTGCCCTGTCTCAAGCTGTCTGATATTTATTAAGCGGATGAGTTTCGAGTGCCTACGTGACGCAGCGGGTGGCTAAATAAAGGGAGCGGGTTTCATTCCAACAAACGAGAAGTCTTTATTTAATCCTCAATTGTATTACGAACAATATGTGTCGAATTATTCTATATAAATCGAGTTATGTTGACATCGTAGTTGTTGTCTTGTATGTCTGTTGCAATATTTGAAGTCCATTTTTTGACACCGCTAAGTGACCGCACTGTCTCATTGTAAGTCAATTTCAACTAGAGAGAAGTGATTTCAAATACCTCTATCGAAACAATTTTGTTGGCTTTTTTGGGACCAGATGTTCACACTGATCCCGTAAAGCTAAATACATATAAAGCAGTGGCGGTACTTCCATAGAAACCCAAAAGCCCAGCTTATACTCAGCCTATTGCCGTCCACTGCTGAACATAGCTGTTTATACATATTGGCCTCCCCAAGAAAGCGCCAACTATCCCGCTCTTGAGCAGCCCTCATCCATCCGTTACCCGCCATCTTTGTCAAGTCGTCGGACCATCGTGCTGCAAAGCCCAGCTTACCTTAAAAAAATCCGAATAATCTTTAAGCTTTAAATAAATATTTAACAAAAGCAATTGGACATATAAATGAGAATATCCTGACCCCACAATAAACAATTACGAGTATAAACTAGACACTAGTTATAAATATAGTTTAAAAAATTAAGAAGTGTAAAATTGACGATTCAAAAGAACTTGTAAAAGTCTATTTGAATAAAGATAATTTGATTTGATTTGATTTGATTCATTACACAATTATTAACGTGCAACGCTTTTGCGCTTCTATGGAAGTATCGCCACTGGTATAAAGTTGTATGCAAAGCTATAGAGTAGGTACAAAGCAACAATCACTTATAACAATCATACTGGTTTGTTCAATTGTTTTTTTACATGACATTTAGCTCTGCTTTTTGCTGCTATCCTAGTACTGACGGCGTAGTTACGGTTATATCACCAATTTTTGTTATTTTAATCATTTTAATATCTCCGCGCGCCATTTTGAGGTTTTACAGACCCATTATAGCTGACCGGAGGCATTAACTTTTTGCCTATAACGTTGCAAGTTTCTGAGCATATACCTACTTGATAAATTAGAGTTTCTTTTATAACCTCACGTGTCTAGAAATGTAAGTAAAAACAAAAATGCTGGGAAAACACCGAATGGTTGATTTCGGTTCTTTATTTGATTTAGCTCTTTTATATACCTTGAAATATAATACCTATTATTTCTCTTTATAGTATTTTTTAAATGTTTACTTACGTCAGAACAGAAGTTATTCATAAAGAGATTAAGAATAATATTTTTTGAATGGGTAAACGATTTTTATTTTAATACTAGAGTTGTCCGTTCTTCTTTATTGAAACCTGCTATTCAAATCAGGTGGGAAATTTGAAATATGTCTTATTTGCAGCTAATGTAAAACATACTTCCCATATCCCAAATATATAAATTAAGTTCTCAGTACATTAAGAAGAAATAATATGATGGAAAAAAAACATGATTATTTTTTCGTGATACACGAAGTTGGATTATAATGCTCTTCCTTAGTCGACAAAAATTATAAGAAAAAAAATAGATTAAAATCACAATATTTTTTACAGCGAAAAAAAACATTTTAGAAAAATAGTGTAAAATTACGAATTTCATCAGAAACAATAAAAATAAGAGCCCTAACAACTATATTTTTTTAAATTATAAATTGTACCTACTAAAAATAGGTCAGTGGGGAAGAATGGGTTAATTTAAGACAATATTCATTTCTTCTGGTAACTGGTTGGCGACTTCGACTCATCCACTTCATTCTGATTAACTTGAAATAAGCATAATATAATGAATTTATTAGGTGTGTAGTCCGCCAACCCACACTAGGCCAGCGTGGTGGACTAAGGCTTAAACCCTCTCAGTTGTAGAGGAGGCCCGTGCCCAGCAGTAGGACATATATGGGCTGATGATTAATGAATTTTCATTTCACTAGGAGTCACGGGTTCGATGCCCTAGCTGCGCAGTGTCTGAGCTAATCCTTTGGAGAATTGTTAGTAGCAGCACGTAGTGTGGAAACGAGCCCGACTATCATGCATATGTACATGCATCTTATTATGTGGCATTTAAAAAATATTCATAAATTAATGAAACTTGGGTGCAGAGAGCTCTCCCTTCTGTCTCTTCAGAAATACGTGTTAATTTCGTATAAAGACTTTGTAGAAAACTTCTTTGTTCCGTCAATTAGTCCACATCTTTATAATGTTTATTATCCTATGTGCCAATTTGTAAAATAGTTAAGAAAGGCTCACATTAGAATTAATACTGCAATGTTATCAGCACTTATTCCTCTGTTGAAATAAATGTATTATTTGAATTTATTGCTATCATACAACCAGTAGATTACTGCACACATAAAAAAGGTATACATAAAAACTGCACCACAAAGATGAAAGAGTTTAAAAAGAAAAGATCCAAAGCAAACCAACCCGCAAAAACCAGCCTGGTGCGCTAAAGTTGAACCTCACTCAGTTTAAAGGGGTTTTTGCCCGACTGTCGCACGTATATAGGTTGCTATACAGGGTGTATTCAGACCGTGATCGGAAACCAAGGCAGGTGTGGAAGGTTGTAGTGGTAGCAGCAGTTGATTGTTGCACTCGAGCCCTCCACTTAACTCGGGCACAACAAAAGTGATGGATAAGCACAGTGTGAAATGACAGATGAACACAAGAATGAAGAATGTTATTAAGAGTTCGAAAGATGATTTAATGATAGATGAAGTTTAACAGTATAGTAGAAGATAGTATGAAAGAAGAAAGAATGAAACTAAAGCACTAAGATAACAGAAACTAGGTAAAGTAATTATAGCAACACAAGCGACGGTCATTAGAAGCACACGCGGCAGTTGTCGGCGGTTCACTGGCTCGCTGCGCAGGCGCATCGACGTCACGCTACGCCGCGCCGGCTGTCCCAAGGCGCATAATAGCTAAGGTGATTAACAAACCGCATACATTTAATACCGATGGTTGTATGGAAAAAGTCATTTTTTTTATTTTTTGTCAGAATTTTCTTTAACGCCTGGGGAATTGTAATCACCTTAGCTATTACCTGCCTTGGTTTCCGATCACGGTCTGAATACACCCTGTATGTATGTACTATGTAGGTACTTACATATAGGTAATAATATCTGTACACTTTAATATCAGATCATGTCGCTCGTTCCACTTCAAAAGGCACATTCGAAGGCCACAATATACATACATGTGTTTGAGATATGCGATTTTATTTTATTTTATTTAGATAATAATTTAGGACATCAGTAACAGTTTTCAATGCTATAAATAAATTGATAAATAGGTACACCCAACAGCCACATACATAGTTCTGACCCCGCACTATGATACAAGTCCTGTGTCGTGGGCATCAGAAACTACGAGAGACTTTTTTGTCTCACAAACATCCAGACCCGAAACAAATATTTTTGGATCACACAAATAACTTTTGACCCGCCGCTTCACGTTTCACAAGCTGGTGTCTAGCCACTAAGCCACGGGGCTGTCTAATAATACAATATTGGTAGGTTCTTATTTAGATAATGGATATAGTTTATTTAATATAGACCGCAGGAATACATAAATATGCCGTGTAAATAACCGACCATTGCAACGCGAGCAGCTTACGTTCTCGGATCATAAGTTATGAGGTCTGTATAATACAATAATATCGAGCAAAAGGTCTTTAAAATCCCCTCGTTTGTTGAAAAGTCCCTTGCTCAGCAATGAGACATATATGGGCTGATGATGGTGACGATGAGGAAGAGGATTTATCGCCAGTTAACATTAATATTCGACCGCATTTTTTCATACACTTCTAGGAGTTTATTACTTCAAACCAAAATGGGGCTAGTAAAGACTGCTACACATGGAAGAAGGAACGGTTTTTTCAACACACTGTGTCTTTAAAGTGTCTTTGAAGTCGTGATGGCCTCGAGGTTTGGGCACGCGGTCGAGAATTTCGACGGTCGCGGGTTCAAAACCCAGGCACACACCTCTGACTTTTCGAAGTTATGTATGTATTCACAAAGAATAATCACGTAATTTAACGGTGAAGGAAATCATCGTGATGAAACCTGCACACTTAAAAGTTCTTAGAAATTTCTTAGGTGTGTAGTCCGCTAACCCGCACTAGGTCAGCGTGGTAGACTAAGGCCTAAACCCTCTCAATGGTAGAGGAGGCCCGTGCCCAGCAGTGGGACGTATATGGGCTGATGATGATGTGTCTTTAAAACAATGCCTGTGGCTTGAAGTCATGAATCCCCTGTTTAATATTAATCGATTCTATGTAGAAATGAGCATAAGTAATCAGTATAGAAATTTATGATTCAGTCCGGTGAGGCATGGCCAAACCCCTGCGTGTTATGAATGCCTGGTACTTAACATGACTGATGCAGTGACTAAGCGACAACGATATTAATTTGAGATAAGATATGAAGTCTGACAGCGGAGAGTGTTTCGGCAAACCCAGATAACTAATTTTAAGACGCACTGTAAAAGAAAAAACGAGCCCTAAGCCCTAATGCTTTTTAATAGAAGGGAGACAATTCCCTCCAAAGTTATTTTTATCCGAATATCAAACATCATCTAAATGTATTCATTTTATTATTATTTTTTAATTATTTTACTAAAACCAAGTATTTTATTTTTGTTCGAAAAAAGTCCTATTTAACATTATATTTTGACAACCCCTTGCTGCAGTTGGCTAGACACTAGCTTGCGAAACGAAAGGCCGCAGGTTCGATCCCCGCACCGAAACAAATGTTTGTGTGATCCACATATATTTGTTTCGGGTGTGGTTGTTTGTGAAACCGAAAAGTCTCTCGTAGTTTCTGATGCCCACGATACAAGACTTGAGCTTAGTGTGGGGTCAGAACTCAGAACTATGTATGTGACTGTTGGGTGTATTTATTTATAAAAATTCGTACAATCTGCAATGGTGTAGTATAAAATATATTTAGAACATGTCTGACGTCATATAGGAAATGAATAAGAGATATAAATTATATATAGGAATTATATGTCCATTGTTGCCTCACATAGCACTTCGTGTTATACAAACATGATAGGTATATTTTAAACTGCCCACATTCATTCAAACAAGAAGAGTGATTGAGGCAGTATTTACATAAGCCGGGGGTGAAAACATGCCTATTGGTGTTTGGATTGTGGTTCCAATAAATGGGATTAACAAAACGCGTTTCAAAGGTTATTTAAACTTTATTTAAATTTATCGATTACTTTAACAATTCCAAATTTAAGCATCCTTTAAAGTTAGATGTTTATTAGGGTGGAGTAAATTTTTTTTTTATTTGTAGCTTATAAAAAACAAATTTTTTTGACAAAAAAATCTTACTTAACATATTGAGGCGGCCCCCTCACTTTTAAAATTTATTACGAGTAAATTTTTTGGTAACATTTTTTTTATTTTTTATTCTGGCACGGCAAAGTGACTCCACTGTACCTGATGGTAAGCACAGTGGAGTCCAAGAATACAATACCGACCAGCGAGAAACGATATGGTCACCCGCTGGTCGACACAATCATGCCGGCCTGCACAAATGCTTCTTCACGCTTCGCTTAAAGGATCCAGGATCATAGGAAGGAGGGAACTCGTGAGCCGGTAAACCATTCCACAGCTTGATGGTGCGGCAAAAGTAGGAGTTGGCGATCTTTTTAGTTAGAGCCGCGGTTGTTGTGACCACAAAGCTGTGGCTTCGCATGCCCACACGTGTGGTTCTGGTGAGGAAAGGAGAGGAAGGGACAAGGTTAAACAATTCATACAGTCTGTAACTGTATCAATATTTCGTTTTCTCAAAGTATTTGTACTGTTTTTTTTTATCAGACCATGAGTAATGCCAGCGGATGCAAATGGACAATTGTCGACACAATGCGTCGCAGCGATTGTTTAGATATGTCACCCTCGGGCCCGTTAGGAAAACCCCAATGATGCACAGTCGCAAGCATACCGCTGATTATGTTTCATTCTGTACCTTGCATCTTATACATTCAATATACATCTATGAAGTCGTGATGGCCTTGAGGTTTAGGTACGCGGTCGAGAATTTCGACGGTCGCGGGTTCAATGCCCAGGCACACACCTCTGACTTTTCGAAGTTATGTGTGTATTCACAATGAATTATCACGTACTTTAACGGTGAAGGAAAACATCGTGATGAAACCTGCACACCTAAAAAGTTCTTAGGAATTTCTTAGGTGTGTAGTCCACCACGCTGGCCTAGTGCGGGTTGGCGGACTACACCCTCTCAATGGTAGAGGAGGCCTGTGCCCAGCAGTGGGACGTATATGGGCTGATGATGATGATGATGATACATCTATAGGCACCGACTATTCGCAGTTCCAACATGTCGTACTGTGGCTCGTGCAAGATCACCCAAACCGCGTACTCTCACTGCGCTCAATGCTCTCCTCGACAGTGCACCACAATGTGATGTATTTACGGAGGAATGGAAGGCGATTTTGTCGGAATATTTGCATTTTTGTGAAATGAATGTGTGATGAATGAATATGTTTATAATTATATTATCAATTGAATTTTTTGGATGGTTTATATTGTTGATTGTACTTTAATTTTATATAATGTTAATTTTATATTTCACTGTTTTTGTTTGTGTTCTTTATTTTTATGTTTTTTTTGTATTTTATGGTTTTATCTATTAGTGTAAATGGTGCAATTGTATAAATAAATAAATACCTGATAGGATAGGCAGAGGTGCAATTCTCCACCCAAGTTTCGCCGATTCGTTTTATTTTCCAAGTAATGTGGGTGCCTATCGACGATTTTGGGGCATATTTAACACTCCGAGCGGCTATTGAGAATTCCCAGTTGAAAAAATTAATATTAATTTGCACGACTCGGACATCGAATACCGGGACTTCTAGATGATAAGGCATAAAGCTGTGTGGAGAGTCGGCAAGGCACTCAACGACAAGGTTACAGTTATCCATTCTTTTCGTAAAATAACGAAATGTCCAAAACTGGTTTAATTATCTGAACCAGTTTAAATATTATTTTATTTTATTTTATTTGTTACGGTCTTATTTTGCTCAAACCTCGAGCTTCTGTCGATTCGTCAGCGGTTTTAATTAAAATCTCAATCGTTTTGGCATTTAAAAGATTTATTTTGGCGACCGCGACGCGCACGTTGAGGTGCTGTAAACTTAATTAGAAATGGTATTGCTTGAATTTCACCCAGAGGGTACCACGGTATAATTATGCAGCGTATAATAAACTTTAAAAAAGTCGTGATGGCCTCGAGGTTTGGGCACGCGGTCGAGAATCTTGGCGGGCTCAAACCCCAGGCACACACCTCTAACTTTTCGAAGTTACGTTTGTATTCATAATTATCACGTACTTCAACGGTGAAAAGCTAACTAATTTTTTTTTAGGAATTTCTTAAGTGTGTAGTCCGCCAACCCGCACTAGGCCAGCGTGGTGGCCTAAAGCCTAAACCCTCTCAGTTATGGAGGACGCCCGTGCGCAGCCGTGGGACGTATATGGGCTGATGATGATGTATGATAATGAGGTCTCAGGATCAATTCTCGGGTCGGGCAACGTATTATTTAGATTTTTTAGACTTGCGCGCTGTTTGGAAATATACCTGAATGACGAATAAATGTCCATTATTACGCCTGATTTAAATACAGTTGGCAACGCGCACACGCTTTAACCCATTAAGGACTCTGCCTGTTTCTTTAGGCATACTGTCATGTTTGTACGTAAGAAAAACTAGTCCGTTTGCAACATGGGCCGAAATTTGTCTGAAATATTGTAAATTATATATACAAATAAATTAAAAAGTTTAATAACTAAGTTAAACCTAGGACTACAATGTTAATTAAAGGAGCCGCTCTTTAGTTGATGTTATTTAAATTTATTACCATGTAAACAGGTATCTCTTTATATTTGTCACCAAAATATATGACGTGTGTATTTCTATTCGCTTAAACCATTTCTTAGAGATATCATACCATTTTAGATCCCTCTATAACAGTGATCGGCAACCTTTTGGCAGGCACGGGCCTCAATGTGGCAAAATAAACTAAAGGCAGGCCCGCACTATTCATTTCATTTCATTCATTATTTATTTAAGCTCGTTTTGATTATTTGAATACGTCCCACTGCTGGGCACAGGCCTCCTCTACCTTTGCGAGGGTTTAGGCCTTAGTCCACCAGGCTGGCCTAGTGCGGGTTGGCGGACTACACACCTAATAAATTTCTAAGAACTTTTAGGTGTGCAGGTTTATTATCTTTATACATATAATTACTACATTATCTTTATACATATACTATATTATATTAACCACATAAACAAGCTTGCTAGGTGCTGATATTCTTGCTATTTTTATGAATCACGATGCACTGGAAATAAAAGAATTATTTTATTCATTCTATTCATGGGGCCGGCTGCGCCCATATGCATGTTTGAATATGCGTCCTTCTACCGTACTACTGTAACGTATGTATGTCTTTTCCCAGGACCCTGTGTATCTCTTTACCAAAATTTTTTCAAATCGATCCAGCAGTTTATACGTGAAAGCGTAACAGACAGACTGAGTTACTTTCACTTCTATAGTATGAGTAGGGACTAATATGCATTAGATACATGGCATGAATAACGGCCTAAAAGTTTATCTTGATCTGAGTCTGTCGACGGATAAAAGAAACATAGGTTATTAGACTGCCTCGTGGTTACAATTTGCCTGCCAATAACAATTACAATTGGACTGCCTCGTGGTCTCGCGGTACAAGTATGTGCCGTGCGATCTAGAGGTCCTGGGTTCGATTCCCGGGTTGGGCAAAGTGTTATTGGGTTTTTCCATTAGGAAATTCTCAGTAGCAGCACGGAGTCTGGAAATGTGCCCAAAAAAACGGCAATAGGCTCGCCCCTGATTTCGTGGGACTGATACACACCTGGCGAAATGTGGGTGCAGAAATGCACCTCTGCCTACCCCTTCGGGGATTATAGGCGTGAGGTTATGTATGTATGTATGTTATTTTGTTTAAATGCATTCTAATGTCTATGACACCTTGACCTACCTCTGTAGTATTTGCCAGCATACGGAATTAGAAATTCCTTTGTTGGAGAAGCGAGAAATTGCCATAACAAATTTTACCACCTTGTACGCCATGTAACCTTGTAAATACTAAATATTCTACAGTGGTGCATTTTTAACAATGTTCAATCATAATTAGTTCCAACTTGTACTGCTACATAAATTATCTACAATTTGAATGGGGAGATTATGCTAGGTTATTTCTTTCAGAGGTCGTAGGAGTTTGTACAAGACTGCTTTGTTATGCGAGAGCCGGGGTGCTTCTTGTGTTACAGATATCCCGTATTTTCAGTAGCAATAAGTCTGGAAGATGTCCGAAAAACGCCAATAGGCTAACCTCTTATTAATATTAAATTAGGCTATAGTTTATACAATTTTTTTCCACTTATTCCATAAGACTGGACAAATGCAGGACTGTTGTATTGGGATATGCAGATTTTTTTATGATAGAAAATAGCTATATACCTAAACAACAGCTTCCTCACAATATTTTCACCACATTTAGATGTTTTCTTCTTTTCACCCGAACAAATTAGATAAGTTTTATGCCGATTGAAATCATACAAATACGACCTTTTTCAGCATCAAAAAAGTATATAATGGTGTGGTGAATTTTAAATTACAGTCATTTTCCATTCGGCGACAAATATTAAAATAAATAAAATAGACTACCAGATACTTTTCATTCAACTCATGACCAGTTTAAAAATAGCCCCAAAAGATTTCCAGATAAGCTTGTACTCCTGCTCGTACTAAATGCATGTGCCGACGGAACAAATGATTAGCTTCGCAAACTGAGACAAATGGATCACAAGTAATTCTCGAGTGATTTGTCACCATTACGTCCCTACGTCCAGTGAGGCAGCTGAAAACTGTCTGTACGATGTGAAATTATATACAGCTTAATAAGAACAGTACGATTTCTATTTAAAAAATATAATGAAAAGCAGTGATGGATGGCCTCGAGGTTTAGGCGCGCGGTCGAGAATTTCGGCGGTCGCAGGTTCAAACCCCAGGCGCACACCTCTGACTTTTCGAAGTTATGTGTGTATTCACAATGAATTATCACTTGCTTTAACGGCGAAGGAAAACATCGTGATAAAATCTGCACACCTAAAAGTTCTTGGGAATTTCTTAGGTGTGTAGTCCACCAACCCGCACTAGGCCAGCGTGATGGACTAAGGCCTAAACCCTCTCAGTTGTAGAGGAGCCCGTGCCCAGCAGTGGGACATATATGGGCTGATGATGATAATGCATGTTGTAGAAATCATTCCTAAGTGTCTCAATTGGCAGTTGGTACCTGATCCACTGGGTTGAAAAGGCAAGGTATTTTTTTTCTCAGATTTAGTTTTTTCCTAATAATACAAGAAGCAGACTTTAAGCTTGAAAACCTGAAACTAGTTAACTTCAATTTGACTAATGTAACTTTTTATTTGTTTTATTAACCAGTACGTCACGATAAACATATATTAATTAAAATACCCCTATAGCCTTAGGCTCTGCTATATGGAAAGTGTTCTCCCTGCTATCGCAAGTGGCCACTTCAGATACGGCCGGCGTCACAAATCAAACCTTATCTAGCGCAAATAAGTTGACGTGCGTTGTTCATTAATATACTCACTTTTATTGGAATATGAAATGATAGGAGAAAATTCGGATTACGTCAAATTGCATTTGCTTGTATCCGATAACGGAGAATCTATTCCAGGTATATGCTGTTGATGTATTTGCAGAATATGTATTTTTTTAAATATGCTTTATTGGACACCACAAAAACATATAACATAAATTAAAGCTAAAATAAATTCTAAGTGTGCCACAAAGGGCGGTCTTATCGCTAGTAGCGATCGCTCCCAGACAACCTAGAAAATAGTAAATTACAAAATAAGAAAAAAAAACATCATAGTATCTAAATATACAAATATATTTGAGGGTATGTATCAAGATCAATTAGATTTTGTGTAGATTGCTACAATAACAGCTATAATTAATTTTATTAATTGAAATTAATTGAATGACCAAAACAACTATTTCTTGCCAGTCAACACACCAAGGTTTTGTATGGAACCGAAAGGCTGGAAAATGTCAACAACTAATTAAAATGAGGAAATTAAGGAGATAAGGTTAATGCGTAGATATAACCTACGTTTTTGATTAATACAGATCACTTTTGAGTTTACCTTGGCGTCATTAGCTTTTGACAATATTCGGTGTCATAGGTTTTATTATGGGAGCAGAATTCTTTACCCAGAGTGATTATATCGAGTTGTGAAATATTGAAGCCTCGTGTTATATCTTTTAGTACAGACAAAGAAATACGAAGGAAATCATTTTCCATGTCTGTATAAAAAAAACATTGTTGGGTGTAAGTACTGTATTATCCAGATTTCACTGGCCTCACATGCTATGACAGCAATTAAATGCCACGCTTACGTCACACAATTAATTTGGGGTCATTATCTTCCTAACCTCCCTAGCATATTAATCACTCACTATGAAATATGATGACGTTAATGCCATGCAAACTGAAGAGCGTTCTGACAATTATTTTTAATAAAAAGTTATGTACACAAGCGGTCTTAAATTAACACCACATGAACAATTAAAAGCTTGACGTAATGCAAAAGGACGGACAGACAGTTGTACTAATCACTGTTAATAGTTACGGACAGAATCCCACGCGTTTGCTAAGAAAAAAAACTACTTATTTTTTAACTTAAGTTGTTAATGTCGCAATGAATGTCGCCCATCGAGTTCAATTACCAGGAGAACATAGAACCTAGATGTTCATTCTTTAAATAGATTACAGTTGCGTGGGAGGAGTCTAGTTTTGATATTTAGAAATTTAGTTGCTAACGCATTTAATCATAAACTGAAAATTGACGTTGACGTAAAGACGACAACAATGTGGGCAGGGAATTTATAAAAAATTGCAAAAGCAGTGTGAATAATGGCAGAAATATATTTCATGATTCAAAATGTATATCAATTTATTAAAATCGTCATTTTCAAGGAAACAAGCACTCTTAAGAATTCTCCATATGGATTTTTTAGGTGTGTGAATTCCGCCAACCACTATTAGCCCAGTGCAATAAAACATCTCAACAAATGAGAAGACCCGTGTGTGGGCTGATATAAACCGATATAAATCGAACTTTTGAGGAGAGATAGTAATTACCAACGTTTCATTTTAACATGACCACAAACATAAATTATTAAAAAAAATATATAATTTTATTCATCAATGAATCTAGCTTTCTCTTTTTAGCAAATTTATTTCGATAATGTGTTCTGGGGTAACATAAATTACCGCCCAATAGAAGATAACATATTATGTGTTCAATAAATTGTAATGCCTTCTTATTTTGATGTCCTCTCTATAAAAAATATACAGTTTCTTTTCTTCGTTGTCGTGTCGCATGTCGTTTTTGGCAGAGTTAAATAATAACCTAGTAGTGGAAATAGTTCAGTTACCGATTCCTAGATGGCGTTATCACTAGCATGAAAGCCATTTTTTCACAAGCTACCGTTAGCTCACATTAGCGTGAAAGTGTGTTTTTTCAGGCGCAGTTAACTGTAGTTTCAGCGTCGTTGTTACTAGGGAAACATGAGCGAGTAGATCACTTCTTCAGGATTTCAGCATTGAAATTCAGTGGGAGGAGTTAGAGTGAAAGAGATAAGGAATGTTTGACGTAATGTTGTTTCAGGCACGTTTGTTTCAGTGTGTGTATCTTGTTAGTCCAATTCAGCGGTAATGTGCGTTTTAAAAGTGGGTCACTGAAAACGTGCGCTGAAATCAGCGCTTCAATCAGTACAAACAGTTTTTTTTTATAAAAATATGGTAGGCAGTTTGTGTTTTTTAATTCTTAAAAATTTTATTAAATTGTATGTGAAAATTTATCCCTTTTTTGAGAAATATCGATGGTGTTTTGATTACGAATAAATGTTATTACTATTGGCAAGTTATGTAATTCTTAAATGGGCTTATAATTAAAAAAATTATATATATTTTTTCAATAGTTTGTACTTTTTGCTCGCGAACGTATGACGAATTTGTCTTGAACAGCCAAGCGCTGAACGCGCGGTAAACATACACAAGAATCTTGAAAGTATAATTTTAACTGTCCATATTTTTACACTTTACCACGTATAAAAGTGAAAAATTAACAAAATTAAAAAATAATAATTAAGTAAACAAATAAAAAAAAGGTAAATTTTACTTAAATCTCAAGAAAAATTCTACGAGTAACAGGCTTTCATGAGTTTGTAGGGGTTCGTGTGGAGTCGGCGCAAAGCAACAGCGGCGACTCGGTTCATACATATTTATGTGGGGTGACCTCTGAAAACTCATTTACATACTTTTAACATTAATGTACAATTTTGTATTCGCTGATATTTAGTTCCATCTTCAACGTTATAGTTGTTTGTGAGACAGTAATTTAGAAGAAATGACGTCACATGACAATATTATGTGTAAGCAAATTTCTAAAGATAATTAATTTTAGTATTTGTCAAGGTAGTTTTAAGGCATCAATTATTCTGCCAATTTGACCGAGAATGAGGTACATTTATGACATTGACAAGTACTAATTTGTGACCTACTTTGAAATTTATTTAATTTGACATAGATAAAGACTAATAAATTGTGTGCCGGTGTTTCCAAAGTTGTTTATTTAGGAACTGTAATTATGCTCTCGGGAAATAATTTGATGTTCATATTATTATATTCCTTTATTACGCGTCAACCGTGTTATTGTTATACTATAAATAGATAGTAGGCAAAGCTATTATTGGTCAACACCATTAATACTTTGCTGTTTTCCTATTATAACATCAGAAGTATTCCTCTTTTAATTAGTTTAAGTGTATTGTCATACGTTTCTCATCTTTTCATTTATTTATCAAATATATTTTTGAAGTTATACTTCTTTTGGCGCGTTAGGGAAAAATGATGAGAGTGATTTTTTACGATGCGCGCGCACACCGACACCAAAAAGTTATTCAGAAAAAGTTTGTTTTAAATTTTAAGAATGTAGAATAGTGACAGTAATAAAAAGGGATTGACATATTTTTTTAATTTTTAGTAGTTTTGATTATTTTATTTATTTATTAGTATATCTATATTGTTAGAAACTAAAATTTAATTATTCAAATCTTTTAAAATGACTGTTATTTGACCTGATGCCGTAACTATAGTAACCAAATAATAAGACGCGTAAAAACTTTCAGGCCGATCAAGAAAATATACGATCTGTGTCGTTTTTTTTTTCGTTTTGTTTTATTTCTGGTATATTAACAAATTTTATGTATAAATAAAAAAATATTATTTTATAATATATTATTATATTATTTAAGAAAATATATATTTATGTATGAAGTATAACTTCTAACGCGTGTACATAAGTACACACACACACTTTTTTTTTATTCCTATAATATAATTATTTATGAGTATTATTTAATTATGAATAAATTAACTTAATAAGAATGCTGCATCGGTACAAATGTTGCCTTATCATCAAATAATATGTAATTTTTGTTAATCAATTTCTATATCAGTTTGTTTAAATTTATTTTGCATATCACTTGAATTATTAGTATACAACGTATTGTACAATCCGTAAAAATATGTCATCCAAGAAGGTCGTTAAAACACTCGTACGCTTTAATTTCATAACGGAATACATCTACTGTAATCTATGCCTCGTAGGGGCAGGCCCCCGCATCGTTCCCGCTCGTGCCCGAGTCCCGCGCAATCCCCACATTCGTATGTGCGCACGAACTCTTCGTAATCTCTGCGATCCTGGTACACATGTGAGTATCGAAACTCACATGACGCCACTATTGACACGTGTGTGGCGTCGGTACGATCGTGTCATGTAGAAAAGGCTCACGTGTGGGTTTGTTTAGATGTGTAGACGTGGGCCGTGGGGATATGGACGGAAATAACATATCAGTAGACTGTCGCTCGCTTCACACGCGTCTAGTATGTGTTATGTGAATTACACTTATAACTATTTCCACACCGATGCTGTTAGGTTTGACGTAATTTCAGTTGACTGGTTGATCTAAATAATAAATCATTTAATTAAATAATTTCTTAATTACCTACACATACCGATTTTCGTTTCGATTCTGCAAAATATTTTTTTTATAAGAACGAACCCTAAACAATTAAATGCACATGTACAACTTCATTCAACGAACATTAATCAATACAAAAAAAAGATAATTCGAAATTCAAGCAGCGAACACGTGCGAAACACATGACCCGGGCGCCGACCGACCGAGCCCGCGTACGTGTTCCACACACGCTGGCGTTTGATCGCTTCGGCTCTATGCTTCCCTGGTACATACGTGTGTTTTAGACATCACATGACGGCATCCATTTTCAACATGACAAACGAGTGACATAACTGACAGTGTCATGGATAACGTTTTGTTGTTGCATGTGTTGTCGAACAGCGGAGTTCGTTGACTTCTGTTACGTATAAGTATAGTAGATATGGAAATGAATAAAGTTCTTTATACTCGCTGATTAATCATTTCGGTTATGGAGTTTTTTTTCATATTTTTATATTGTGTGTATATTTGTATAAAACGCTACATGTAACGTATGTGAATTTTTAGTCACTAAATTTGTAATTTTTGTTGACTGTATAAGACAGGAAATAGAAGAATATTAAGGCAAAACAACAAATGAATATGTGTGGAAAGCCAGTTATTGTAGATGGCGGATTTATGTTATGAAAACAAAAACATAATAGAATATCCATTGTGTGTAAAAGGGATTTTTTTTAACTTTCCTCTGCGGTATTTCCAGACATGTACTGGAAAATACAAGTAATTAAATTCATCAAAGATATCGCATCCATTTTTGTATCTTATTACACAAAATTAAAATATTGGTTTGTGAGAATTATCAATCCGGGACAGGATTTGAACTTTAAATCCCAATCCCTTACTTTTACACCGGAGATCTAACGAAGTAGTCAGTTAGTATAAATAACGTTTTGCCCGAAAGACAAGCGCATAGTATCGATCGGACCGTCGCAAATGGAACGACGCCGCCCTAAACATTCCGCCTTAATACCGGCGGTAGTGGGCTAGGGCGCCGCCTACAACCCATTGTTTTCGACGTCTTCTACCAGGCTTCTATGAGAGGGTAGGAGGTCGTTTTGGACATACTGAAATTTACAGTGGGGTTGGTGTGATTTGGCCTGAATTTGAAGTCAAAGAATATCAAGCATATTTGTAAATAAATTGTTCTTCCGGCTTAAAATTACATACTCGTGTTCCTTCATCTACTATGTAAGAAATAACAATAAGTACAAAAATTATGTAAACCTAATATTTTTCACAATGAAAATAGCTCAAGCTTTCCCAAAAAACTAAAAAAATATACCTACCTATCGTTTTGTGCTCACTAAAAGCAATAACTCTGTAATGGTATTGTTGTAAATTTTCGTTTTAATCTTGACTTACATTTTAGTTTTCGCTGTCTTCTTACTGTATCCGATGACAGTGGTCTAATACTATCTTTAACAATAGGTACCTCAGAAATGTATTATTTAGCGCAAATAAGTGACAATCCATTCAAACTTTTTAAATTTTGCCAAAAACGCGATTATTCATAGATTATATTTGTACGAAACGGCCAATATATCAAAGTTTAACTGTACAAGTGTCTGTTGCCAGATTTATCACTCACCCTCTATAAATAGACGCGACGCTCCCTCACCCTCTGTACACACACACACACACACAAACTCACACAGATACATTTTTACGTAATCATTACAGATACATAACTGATATAGACAGCTATTAACATAACATATTTTGTAATGATAAAAAAAAATACGCTGGTTGCCCTGTAGAGTTAGACCGAGGTGTATAGTGGTACACACCCTTTTTGCCATACATTTTTTTTGATTCCACATGTTTTCCGACCTCATTTTCGTTTATGGAACATATTTTCATACTCAGTGCTGCCACTGAGAGTTTTCTAATGAAAATGGTCGTTGAACTCGGGAAACGAATCCGGTTCATTTTTATTGCACGAGAGATATTATGCACCCAACTGCTAGGATAACCTCTTCTATGTTTAGTTCCGAGTCCGCTTCTTGTACAATCTCTTTTTAATTGTATTTTTGGTAGTAATTATGATAAAAGTATTGCAAAAATAAAGCAGTATTTTAATTTGACAGCCCTGTGGCGCAGTTGGCTAGACACCAGCTTGTGAAACGAGAGGCTGTGGGTTCTATCCCCGCACCGAGAAAAATATTTGTGTGATCCATTTGTTTCGGGTTTAGGTGTTTTTGAAACCGTTAAGTGAGAGGTCAGAATTATGTGTGTGACTGTTCATCATCAGCCCAAATACGTCCCACTGCTGGGCACGGGCCTCCTCTGCAACTGAGAGGGTTTAGGCCTTAGTCCACCACGCTGGCCTAGTGCGGTTGGCGGACTACACACCTAAGAAATTCCTAAGAAATTTTAGGTGTGCCGGTTTTATCACGATGTTTACCTTCACCGTTAAAGCAAGTGATAATTAATTGTGAATACACACATAACTTCGAAAAGTCAGAGGTGTGTGCCTGGGGTTTGAACCTGCGACCGCCGAAATTCTCGACCGCGCGTCTAAACCTTGAGGCCATCACTGTGTGACTGTTGGTTGTATTTATTTATAAATACTTAGTCTAGTTGCTGGTGCTACCGACTAAACTAATTTCTTTTCCATTTTTATAAGCTTGGTGATAGGAATTAATTTATAAGTACATATATTTTAAGTCTAGATGGAGACCCGATACGTGCCCGAAAAACGGCATTACTAAAGCGTATTATTCAGATTATAGTTGTTTGCATTTAATTGTAGTGCGATCATATTAATATTCAACATACATACATACATTAACTCACGCCTGTATTCCCTGAAGGGGTAGGCAGAGGCGCATTTCTGCACCCACATTTCGCCAAGTATGTATCAGTCCCACGTAATAGGGGGCGAGCCTATTGCCGTTTTTCGGGCACATTTCCAGACTCCGTGCTGTTACCGAGAATTTCCTAATTGTAAAACCCAATAACACTTTGCCCGACCCGGGAATCGAACCCAGGACCTCTAGATCGCTCGGCACATACTTGTACCGCGAGACCACGAGGCAGTCGTTATTAATATTCAAGATTATAAAATAAATAATAATAGTTATACATCCATATAAATATAAAAAACATATAGTAAATCTTATAAAAAAAAGGATTTAATTAAGATGCCTTACCAGGGTTTTAGGAAAACTAGGAATTAATTTTCAACAAATAGTTTTTTATTGGGCAACTTACTAGGGTTTCATAAGTGAAGAGGACTACTAGCAATAAATTGTCCCACTGATTCCATACTTCGTAATTAACAATACGATTAGCGATGGGGGACAAAGATTATTTAAACAATGTACGGGAAACAATAATATGTTGATATTGTTAGCGGAAATATTTATGCCAATTATAGCGCAGGAAAACAATATACCAATTATTTTTTGGTTTTCCAACTCACAAATTGTGGAATGTCAACATCCTTATTATATTTACTTTAGTGATAATTTGTTTTGTACTCTTGATAGGCTTAGAGGTCAAATGACCCTATGGTGATAATGATGATTTTATATTAACTGACATATGATGGGACAGGCAGAGGTGCATTTCTGCACCTACTTTTCCCCAATTGTGTTTTTGTCTCACGTAACAATGGGATGACCTATTGCCGGTTATTAAAATATTCGATAGAAGTGAGACACTATCGTAAACAATAAATAAATTATAAATATATTGGGTTACCGGATCAATTTTTTTATTTTTATTTATCTATTAACACTTTCTTATATACAAAATAATACAAAGAAACTTCGATATTAAGAAAAAAAAACAAGAGGCGGCCTTATCGCCCTAGACAATTTATTCCAGGCAACCTTAGGATGGATAATAAAAGAGGAAAAATAAAGAGGGTAGAATAAAGCGAATAGAAAGAAGTAAAAAAATAACTAAAATAAATAAAACATATTTTTAAACAGTGATGGCCTCGAGGTTTAGGCGCAGGTTCAAACCCCAGGCACACACCTCTGACTTTTTGAAGTTATGTGTGTATTCACAATGAATTATCACTTGCTTTAACGGTGAAGGAAAACATCGTGATAAAACCTGCACACCTAAAAAGTTCTTAGGAATTTCTTAGGTGTGTAGTCCGCCAACCCGCACTAGGCCAGCGTGGTGGACTAAGGCTTAAACCCTCTCAGTTGTAGAGGAGGCCCGTGCCCAGCAGTGGGACGTATTTGGGCTGATGATGATGATGATGATGATGATTTTTAAACATATACTTTTTATTAGGAAAATTTAAATCCTAAGCACGGAGTTAGAAAATGTACCCGTAAAACGGCAATTAGTTTCTATCTATCCTTACGGAAAAACAGGGTTGATAGCGTAGTGTGCGTGATGGCCACAAGATTTTGCGTAGGTCATGAAGAAATATAATTCTGAGAGTGTTCGTGACAGACACAAGGATAAAGGATTTTTTAAAATGTATTATATGTAAAGTCTTACAAGATCATCGTGGTGGACTTAATCTCTCTCAATATTAGAGATGACGAGATGAGAAAAATGACTTTTAAAAAATATTGATGTACTTTTATTTTAATTTTTTAAATATTCTAGTATAAAATATACCATTATATAATAAATATTAAGAAATAAAACCATTAATCTATTTTAACTAATTAATAGAATTATATAGCATTCGTTAAAATCAATCCTGTAATAGAAAACTTTATATTATTTTAAACTTTTATTGTTCGCAGGTTATCGGATTCCCAGACACTTACGTATTTTTAAAATACGAACATGGCAAGCAGAGGCGCGCCCCCAGCCGTTTCACAACAACACTAGTCAACGATCGCCGTGTGAGTAACACCACCTCGCGTTTATGCTCGCCTGGTACTCGCGTACTGAGAAGACACGTGTCTTTACTATCAACGGGGCCACCGGTTGGGCCAATATAGAACAGACCAGTTAAAATTACCTAGATACCGCAAAACTGGGTCGAGGCCTAGTTATTTTTATGTTGGCACATGGTTTCATTAAACTGCGTGTGAGCTATCGTTTTTCTAACGTAGTAACTTTATTTCAGATATATATTTTTATATCTATCTGGGCTATAAAAAAATGACTAAGAAGTGATAATAGAATTTCAATTATTTATGTGATATTTTTTTTATAAAAGACCACCTCACGCGTTTATTAAAATAACGCGATATTTTAATCAATTAATTGATGAAATAATACGAGTAATTTACGGGTACTAGGTAAGGTGGGCTGAACAGCTGTTTGCTAAGTCTAGGGTGAAGCGATACCCCACTGCGGACCCAGACCATCCTATTCACAGAGTCAAAAGAATTGAGGACAATGCTACGAAAGTTGAAAAGAGAGCAACGCCTATTGAAGATAGGGGAATGTTTAATGATGAACTTTGGGGCCATCAATGGTACTTGGTAAGGCCAAATATTTTCCAAACTTTATTTGGTCTTGTTTAACTTGAACTTATTATTAAAAAGATTTTATTTACAGCAAGATACCCGAACCATTCATTATCTCCCGCGTCTGGACTTAAACGTGCTACCGGTTTATAAAATGGGCTACAACGGCAAGGGAGTGCGAGTGTCTGTTCTCGATGACGGCATTGAACACAGCCACACCGATTTGCGCGACAACTATGTGAGTGTTATGATCTCCTGGTATAATTTTGTTGAATCGATAAATTCTCGCCCCCGTCCACGATTGATGGAATTTTCAGGGATGGAAGAGAAACTAAAAAGAACAAAGAAATAGTGCCAATCTACTTTTATTAATAGAAATAATGTACAAAAAGTAGGTAATTTAATGCTGTAACTTGTAAAAGTAATTTAATAAACGTGGCATTAAGTAGTTGTTTATATACGTATTTTATATATTAGTTTTGCCCGTGCAAATAAACATTAAATTAAAAAGATTTTGTTACTCATTAAGTTAATAAGACTATACATTTTTTTGTTTTTGGAAAGAAATGTAAAGATTATGTTATTAATATATTCAATAGGTATATAAGCTCAGGGTTGAGTTTACAATGTCGTTCTTATACCGGTACGTACGTATGTATACGAAATACATACGTATTCCCATAAGTACCAAAAATAAAAATAAAACTTTAAAAAAAATTACAATAGTTGTATTGAAATAGTAACAAGCAAATGTCGTTTAAAATATTTCAAACACGCAAACAGCCACATCGTACGTTCTTATTGGACAATGTGAATATTTTTCACTACGCTTACTCGCCGTGACGGCGTTCACAACACTGCTTTTAGTTTATGCTGCCCTAGTAAATTCGCGGCCGATATGACGCGTCGGTGCGCCATTGCGCATAATCCAGAAAGCGCGACAAATAAAACGTTTCAAAATGAAACGAAAATAGCTTTTTACTTCCAAAATGAAAAATGTATACGATTGAAAATGAAATGTATATGATTATATACTTAATAAATAAATTAAACGATTTATATATTTTTTGTTTAATTGTAACAGGATCCGGAAATAAGTTGGGACAGCAATGACGGAGACCCAGATCCAACGCCGAGGTACGAAGAGAAAATGAGAAATTCACATGGAACTCGATGTGCGGGTGAAGTAAGTTCAATGCTGCCAATAAATTATGACTTCTTAATGTTCATTCATAACAAAATTCATTCACGTCGCAGATAGCGATGACTGCTAACAACCACAAGTGCGGAGTGGGCGTGGCTTGGGGGGCTAAAGTGGGTGGCGTGCGCATGCTTGATGGGCGAATCACTGACCGGATTGAAGGCGAAGCTATAGGTAAACTTACTTCTCGCTTTTATGGTTTCCTAGTGTATTCGGTCGCCATGTTGAGATCGAAATGTCGCAGGGTTCGTTTTTTGCGCTTGCCTGATAATAGATGGGGCAATAATAAATATTATGTAATTCGATGTTTTAAGAGACTGCTTGTTAGTGGCCATTCCCGTTTTTTTTTGCAATTGATTGATAAATTTTATGTCTAAGTATGTTGTAAATACATTAAAATAATCACAAAGCGGCATGAAACACTCCTTTAACGGTTACTTTAACTAGTGTTTGAATTTCGAGACATCTTTTATTGTTTACGTTAATAAATCGGTTGATGGTAGATAGCTAGAGGGACACTAGTTTAGTATTATGCTATGTACATATGTACATGTGTTAGGTCTTTTGAAATAATAAGTTTTTAAATGTAACCTAGCACTAATTTAATTGTATCTGGGCAGAGCTGCCATCTAGCTATAAACTACGATAAACAATTTGTTAAAAAATTACTTCTTCAAATTTATGTATCCCTGGTAATGTTAGTGAATAATGACGTAACAGTAAACTTTCCGAAAATGGTCTGAAATCGTTCGTTCCTCTAAATTTTTCCTTGACCGCATGGTTGGTTATACGAGTGGAATAATCACTCTTTTTATTTATTCGTTGACCACGATATTTTCAAATAAATTATTATACTTGCTTTATAAATTAAAAACTATTTGTTAAAATTACAAACATTGCGGCTAAGAAGTAGTAGATGGATATATTTTTGTGGAATACTACCTACAGCTGCGTGTTAAATAAAACTATTAAATTATCCTTGTTCTTTTCCAAGGTCCTATTTATCCAAAAATACTATAAATCTAGAATTGACCACTATCCTCCACACTACAAAATTATTCGGACCAAAAAAAATATGGGCCGCCACATGTTTGTGACGACCACAAATACTAGGGCATCATTACAACCAAGAAGTAAGCTCATCGAGCTAGCCTATGGCCTTTTTATGACAATGAGGTTTTAAATGGTCATCATCATCATCATCATTATCAGCCTAAAGAAGTCCACTGCTGAACATAGGCCTCCCCCAATGACTTCCATAGTGACCTTAAATGGTAATTTAATGTAATTTGAATAACGCATAAATTTATTTGCATTAGTGAAAATTTCACAAATATCTATTTTTTGTATGATTTTATAATATGCCTAGTAAGCAAATATATACAGAATATACCGATTAGGGCAAGGGCTCTACATAAGTAAAATAATTTTCACATTCATTACATAGGGAACATCTTTTTTCAACTAATATTATGTAACTATAGCTACCAAAAACAAATTATTACTACAAATAAGTTTTAATGTGAGTAAAAAGTATAAACAAATTGCCGAAAAACGGCAATAGGCTCGCCCCCTATTACGTGGGATTGATACATACTTGGCGAAATGTGGGTGCAGAAATGCACCTCTGCCTACCCCTTCGGGGAATACAGGCGTGAGTTTATGTATGTATGTATGTATGTAAAAAGTATAATAATTTTCTCGTCTAACAAACACAGAATTTTCTCTGTTATACTCGATTTGGACTAGGAGATCATAATGTGCCTAGTGGGGGTGCAACTGCGCCTCCTACAACTCCGAGACGGCCGAGACAATAACGTCTCGGAGGCGCACCGGGCGGCTGCGGCATTACGGTTGGCGCTTCTCGCCAACGTACCGCGGTCGCCCCACTCGGCGCGGAGATGGCCACCGGGGGGTTTTGGTCGGTATGCCGGTTTAGGGAATTTTGTTAGGGACCCAGCCCGGCACTAACATCTGCGCGGACATGACGTCGCCGCGCGCCGGGCTGGAAGACCGGTGACCCCGACATACGCTTCCCGCCCCCCCTCCCCCGGGGCTGGCGGGAAGTAGAGCCATAAACAGCTTTCCCCTCGAGAACAAAAAAAAAAAAAAAAGGGGGATATTTTTGGATATGAAATAACAGAAAATTTTCTTTCCAATCTGGTTATTTTTCGTACACACTCAAAATGTAAATCATACTTTCCTATTAAAATTGGAACGAAATATGAAGGCAGCATGAAATACTAGGAGCTTAATTTAGTGTTTGCTTAGGCTACGCCGTGGACAAAGTGGACATCTACAGCGCTTCATGGGGTCCTAATGACGACGGACGCACGGTCGAGGGACCCGGACGACTTGCTATCGAAGCATTCAAACGAGGCATTACGCAAGTATGTATGTTTATGTATAAAATTAATTAATATTTAGTCACCGCTTTACATAGTTATAATTTAGTGTATGTTTATGTAGGGAATGATTGGCTTGCTGTAATAAATAACGAAAAACGGTAGACGAGCGACCTTTTTAAAAATGTTCAAGTAACATTTTTTCTATGATATTAAACAGGGTCGCGCTGGAAAAGGTGCCATCTATGTATGGGCCAATGGAAACGGTGGCGGGTATGGCGACAACTGTAACTGTGATGGGTAAGGATTATCATAGCAATCTCTATTGCCTTTACTGTGATTGGATACTTTCCAACATTAATAAATTAGTACTTTATAGCATACAGTAAACACTATTCATCTTTACTATAGGTATTCGTCAAGTATTTACACGATCTCGATAGGCAGTGCCTCCCAGCACGGTCTGTTTCCTTGGTACGGAGAAATCTGTTCGTCAACGCTCGCTGCGGCTTACTCATCAGGCGCTTACAAAGATCAGAAGATTGTAAGTATTTTTTTTTTTTTTTTTTTTTCTGGCACGGCAAAGTGACTCCACTGTACCTGATGGTAAGCACAGTGGAGTCCAGAAAAATAATACCAACCAGCGAGAAACGATGGTCACCCGCTGGTCGACACAATCATGCCGGCCCGCACAAATGCAAGAAGCATTCGCTTAAAGGATCCAGGATCATAGGAACTATATAATACTCAACGCTATTACACACTCCAAACTAAAGTCACCGATCAAAATGCTTTACCAAGCTTTCATTTTTATTATTGCGTTGGAGTTTCAACGTGTGAGTTTATTTGCAGGCCACCACCGACACCAGCGATTCGTGCACGCTCAATCACACGGGCACATCTGCGGCCGCCCCTCTCGCCGCTGGCATAATCGCTCTCGCTCTAGAAGCCAAGTGAGTGTATACACACTTTTACTGCTTTGTCTCTATTTACTCCTAGTACATGACCCAGTGTTTTCTGGATATTTCACGCAACATTTTTTTTTTCAGTCCAAATTTAACGTGGCGTGACGTACAACACTTGATTGTCTGGACATCAGAATATGCGCCGTTGTCAGCGAATCCGGGGTGGCAGATAAATGCGTAATTAAATATTTTGAAGCAATACTATCTCATATACTACCTATAAAAATAATAATATGTGTATTCAAATATTTTGTTTTGTTCTAGAGTTGGGTTACGATATGATATACGATTTGGTTTTGGTCTAATGAACGCCGGCGGACTCGTTACGGCAGCATTGAACTGGACGACCGTGCCCGATAAATCAACTTGCCGTGTATCAACTTCTCCGTAAGTATGCCGCCCTAGTACAACAGTCGCCTGATTGCGAAGTGCGACCAAACTGCACTTGCGAAAGCGCTCGCTAGTCGCAAACCATCGTAAATGAAACAAGCTTCATTACATTTATGATTTCCTAGTAAAATATTCGTTAACTTTTGACTGACGGAATGTCTTCTAACTCTTGAAAACGATCGAAAGTTTCAACGAACCACTTTAATGAGAAATGTTCCATGATAAACGAATTACCTAATGTGGTGTCATTATTAATTGGTTTCTTATTCAATATTCGAACGCAGAGCGAGTGAGAATCGTTTACGTAAAACTGTCTCGGCGTTCGCGCTCGTCCGTATCAGAGTTAGTCTGCGCCTCGTTGTATACTCCAACCCATTCATGTGTTCCTAGTATATTATTCCGTGTGGTCGAAATCGGTCAACCAACGACACTGCAGAAAAAACACACAATGTATTTTTATTTTGATTAAGCAGTTTTCAATATTTTTTTGAATAAAAAGCAACATTTCCCTTTTATGTCGTTATATATGTATTTATATCATTAAAATAAATTATGGTACACCTTTACGAACATATTTTTATTACAGCATAAAAGGCACAGGCCGCTTCTCTTCGAAAGAAAGCGTCCCTGTGATAATACAAGTGGAAGGCTGCGAAGTAAATTACTTGGAACATGTTGAAGTTGTTACTAATATAAAATACAGTCGACGTGGAGCCCTGCAGATATACTTGACGTCACCCCAAGGTAATACGCGGCGAACCTTTACAATTTTATGCTGCCCTGGTAGTCTTTCGCATGATGTTCTGATTGATGCTTCATGGTTTTTTTTTTGCACAAACATTTTACTTTCTCCTTCCTATGGAAGGACATTTTTTATGCTAATATTAAATCATCTAGAAATCTGTGTGTTAAATTTATCTTGTAAATTAATGTTATCAGGTACCACGGTGCAATTGCTGAGCCCCCGAAAATTGGATGTCTCGAAATCTGGATTTGTTAACTGGCCTCTAATGTCTGTAGGCACATGGGGTGAGAACCCTAATGGTAGATGGGAAGTGATGGTAGAAGACAAGGTAAAAAATAAATAGTTTAATTGTTTGTATGAGTATAACACAGTTTTTTGTTTTCCGAGTAAATTTAACAAAAAAAATCCTTTCATTTCATGATTTTATGTTAAATTAACTAAAAAACAACAACAAATATAATAAAAATATTTTTGAATATATAAAATTCCAGAATTCAAATTACCAAAAACACCAACTCTCCAACTTTTTAAAATTATTACCGTCGAGGTTGTTTTTAACCTATTTAAGTAACATTTACCACCTATATAACTTTTTATTTATTTATATTTGTCAACAGACTGAAGAAGAGAACTTCGGTGAAATCGGATTGTTTACATTAGTTATACACGGGACTCATAAAATGCCAGAGCACATGCGACAGCAAAGGGTATACAATTACAACCACAACTATAAGGATGTATTTGATTACTTCGACAGCATGGGCAAGGTCGCGGTCGACTCGGTCACCAACATTGTAGACTCAGTACCAGAGTCGCATATCTATGGAGAGATTGATGTGAACGAAATTGATCCGAAAGTAGAGGCACAAGTTCAAAAGGCATTACAGAGGATTAATCACAGAAAAAGCTATAATAAAATAATACACCTGTAACCATAATGTGATTCTAGAAAAAAAATGCGCTTATAATGATCTCTTTACACGTAGATAATTTATTGTAAAAAGTTGTTAATAAAAATGTGTATAATCTATGCATATCAATACGAAATACAACAATGAAAGTTAACATTTGTATAATTGTTACGATGCCAAAGATAGAAAGAGATAAGTAAGGTAGCGATGGTATAAAGAACTCGTTAGAGTGAAAAAGACAACGAACTGTTTGCGGTTGTGATTGCGATCAGATGAAGGCACGCCTACCTTTGCACAAATACAAATCAATTAACCAATCATTGAAGCGCTGCGAATTTACGTCGTTCATTCTATCTCACTCTCACTTATTGCTGTTTCGCATTGTGACGCATGCTGTCAATGACCCAATGTAAACTACTAAATAATGTTTTATGCGATCCTAGTACTCGCGCAGACATGATTGGACTCACCGGTCCTTATTTCGCACCGTATGCGCGCGCCATGTGAATCGAGAGGGGGAGATTAGTGGCGGCTGAAATTTGTTACTTTTTTTTGACAATTTTATTTCGTATAATATGATTTCCAATCAAATCATTGTATGTTACGTTCATGTAAATAAGCAGTTGAGAGTGTAAAGATTTTGGAAAGCTTGATTGTGCCCTCACCTGAATATGTTAAGTTTGATTGCTTACGTCATAGTCATAGAACGGAGCGTAAAGTTAAATAGATCTTACCTCAGTTACAAATTTTCACATTATTTTAGAGATTATTATTAAAGAAAGATGTAACTTATTTAAAAATAGATAAAATTTTGAAATTTTAAAAATATATTAAAATAAATATGGAACTTTTGTTAATTAAAAACTTCATCTCTTTTTCTTTAAAGGTTATTAAATGTTCTTGTATATCATTCTTTAAATTGACAAAAAATGACAAAAATACATTAAGTATAAGTACATCAGGTTAAATATAAGAATTAGAATGTAGCAATTTTTGCGAAAAATACTACATTATTTTCAGTATTCAGTATTAAATTATTATGAAAATATATTTATTTTTACCCAAACTATTTGTTTATGATTTTATTTGATGGCCTTTTTTTTCAATATAAATAACCTCCCGCGTGTAACTGACTACCCCTTGCACCTGTGACTACTAGTCAGAGGTGCATTTCTGCACACACATTGTGTTTTGTCCCACGTAATAAGGGCAATTGTCGTTTTTCGAGCATATTTCCAGACTCAGAAAAATTTCCTAATGGAAAAACCTAATAACACTGTCCGACCCGGGAATTAAAGTCAAAGTCTATGTATACTGTATTCTTATTCTAATATAACACATAGGTAAATGAAACAAAGTTGTCCTTTATTGTATTATTATCAATAAACATACCATACAATTAGGTACCATTTGGAATTCATCATTAAGCAAAATTACAGTACAATATTCAGTCTTACATAATCTTACATTATTATTATTTTACATGAAACCCCAGCTCCCTCAATTCCTGTACTAAGAAGTCGTCCCTATACCTATACACTTTGGCTAGCCATTCTTCTGTGGACACTACATGTCGACAACTGCCGCCATATTCCGGTGGTAAATACTGCGGATCGATGTATTTGTGAAGTGATCCATTGTCAGACCCGTGGAAGTGTAGTCGACTCCAAACTGCCGCAGGCATAAATTGTTTGAATAAGTAAAAAATTGAGTTCAGAAGCCAGCTGTAATTTATTATGTGGAGTCCGTGCATTGTAAGAGGAAATGAGACCTGAAAATAAATTTAATTAGGTTTGGGTCTTAAAATTACTGTTAGTTGAAATTTATATATTACGTAAAATAGCGCCCTCTCTGTTTCATATTTAAAACTATGACTAATAGTAGTCTCGGCAAAAGTGTTTTTGTGAAACTAATTCCCAATAACATCGATAGATGGCGCTGTGTGTTTACGAATTTATAAATAGTTTTAATTTGTCGTTATTATTTCACAGTTTTTCCTTTGATGATACTACTCATTAGTGATTTATCTTACCCCCATTAAACTGACTATCTGGTAGGCTACAGTGGGCGTTAGATGTCTCACGTGCCGTAGGCTGAGCCCTTCAAGATCTACAATTATAGTGACACCAAGGATTTGTAGTTTGGGCTGCATGACCGCTATTTCGTCCATGATAAGCGCGCAGCGGACTACGTCGTCTATGGGCACTGCTTCGGTGTCCCAACGACCTGGAAATATAAAAGACTCTATGAAGAATTTGATGATTTTTGTGATTTATAGATACTAACTAGCCCGCCTAAATGGATATTTTGAAGTTATATGGGTATTCACAATTACAGGGGTTTTAATAGTGAACGAAAACATTGTAAGCAGACATGGCGACCTAAGCGTTTCAACAGGAAATATCTTAAGTATGTGTGGTCCGTCAAAAGAAGGTCTAACTCCTCTATTTGTAATGGAAGACCGTACCTAGCATTTGGACCTCTATGAGCTTAAGATCTAGAAGTTGTTCTTTTGAACTGTGCCATATCCAGCAAGGGTCTTTATTTATTATAGAGGGTTTAATCAACATGATAAGGGTCACATTTGGTAATGGTAAAGTTAGAAAAAAATATTTTCATCACCATAGTAATCTTACCAAACCTCATCAATATTATTCGTCCGTTGTCTGGGCTCTCAGGCAGCGTGCCTCCGTATACATTCTTTACTTTCTGGAGGCCGAATGCGTCACAGTTGTATAGGTAAGCGTTTTTATGCCGAAATTCTTCGTAGCGCACCATCTGAAATTATGATCAATCAAATTAGAACACACCCATACATTCTATAAGTAAATATTAACATCTGTTGTGGTTATGATTGCCTGGTACTTGTAATTACAATTCACTATTAGATTATTATTTTTTTAAGTTTTTCTAATTAATATTCTTCAGAGAATTTAGACGAAATAACTAAGAACTTTTATTTAAATTTAAATAAGCAAAATATTATTTCTCGCCAATCGCCATTACCCATGGTAATAAATTGATTATATTGTATTAAATTTTACCAATTTTTTTTATTTTCACCGGGCCTTATTTTCAAGTACAAGTAAATAGATATACTTTAGTTTATATTATTCGATCAAGTTGGATTCGAAAGGATATTTATGTTTGCGTGTCAAGGAACCCGGTGAGTGGCGCCATTACAATAAATCTTCGTGTCTATTTCCTAACTGGACCGTCTGTTTCCGATGACTAATGATCGAGTTGCATTCGGAATCTAATTTTCGATGTCAGGTGCGCCAGTGGAGATTATTATGCGAAGAAAAAATGTTTCGATCTCCTCATTCAGAAAACTGTCAGAGATTCAGTTATGAAATTAGGGATATATAGTTTTCTTAATTTTCTCCGTATATTTAATATAAATACACTATTTTCAAAATTAATTATTAAAACGTAAGTGTCTAGATCAGAGATTCCCAAACTTCTTTTTCTCATAGACCCCTTTCAAAATTTAGCTGGTTCCGGTGGACCCCGTGCACTACATTTCCACCATATTCCCGAAACTCGACAAAAAATATCAAGATTGCATCTAACTATGAAAATTTTCGTTGCGGCGGAGGTCAACGAATTAATAGTTTTAAAAAAAATAATTGAGAAGTGATTGGTTAATTATTTAATTGTTTGTGCTGTGAGTGAATGTCAAAAAAAGAAAGTAAACATTTAAAAGTGATTATATTAAGTCGTGATGGCCTCGAGGTTTAGGCACGCGGTCGAGAATCTCGACGGTCGCGGGTTCAAACCTCAGGCACACACCTCTGACTTTTCGAAGTTATGTGTGTATTCACACACATTGAATTATCACGTACTTTAACGGTGAAGGAAAACATCGTGATAAAACCTGCACACCTAAAAAGTTCTTAGGAATTTCTTATGTGTGTAGTCCGCCAACCCGCACTAGGCCAGCGTGGTGGACTAAGGCCTAAACCCTCTCAGTTGTAGAGGAGGCCCGTGCCCAGCAGTGGGACGTATATGGGCTGATGATGATATTATATAGGTGATGCCAATCCAACATTTTAATTTTTCACTATGAAATCAGATAAATTTTCGAGGACTCCCGCTAACAATTGTGAAAGCCAAGTGTGCCAAAGTGAACCCCCGTTGAGTCTCTCGTGGACCTCTGAGGGTACACCTTGACAGCCCTGATTTTAGTGTACATACATCTAGTATAAAAGAATTATATGCTTCGACTATGTTTACAGTCAATTAGGGACAAGTTTGCGAATCGAAAGACTGCAAGCTCCATTTCCATACTGAGTCGTTTGTTTGTGTAATGTATGAATATTTGTGTCGGGTTCAGATATTAATGAGTTGAACTATTTAACTTTATAATGATCTTAACAAAAATTAAGGAATCAAGACAAACTTATCGTGTATTTATATTCCATGTTATTTATATCATCGTGTATGTTATTTAATTAGACTTTATAATGCATTGATTTACCAATTTATGAGCCAAAGCAGGTATGAACCGTCGACACCGCAGAAATCTGAGACAATACGCGTCGTCGACCCTCCTGGGATTGCACTCGCCTTTATCTGGAAACAACGTAAACCATTGTCACCATAATTAAAACATCATCCTTGCCCTGTTCCCAATTCTATTTGGGGTTGGCGCAGTGTGTTTTATCCTTTCAAAAATCCCTATCGGCCGTCATGTCATGACTCACCCCTTTTTCTTTCATATCTTCCCTCACGCACTCCATCCATCTCTTCTTTGGCCGTTCTCTGCTTGTCTTGTTATTATAGTCAAAACATATTTACTAGTTAATGTTCATATGAAACTTAATAACATAACTGCGCTTCCTATCTTCTCTATTATCACATAAACGGTAAATATATAATATAATACACACAACAGTCAAATCCATATTCCTGACCCAACACAAAAACATAATTAACGTTAAGTCTTTTTGGTTTCACGAATATCCATCCAATCCCAAAACATTTGTGGTTGACACAAACATTTACTGCGCTCGGGGACCGAACCTGTGGATTCTTTGTGGTGTTACTGATGGTTGAAATAACTTCAAAAAGTTCAATCAATCATCTGTCCATATATGCCTCAATGCTGGACACGACCCTCCTCTACAACTGAGAGAGTTTAGGCCTTAGATTATCACGCTGGTCTAGTGCGGGTTGGCGAACAACACACCTAGAAGAAACTCCTAAGAACTTTTAGGTGTGCAGGATTACTCACGATATTTTCCCGATAATTCGTTGTAAATACACACATAACTTCGAAAAGAGATGTGTGCCTGGGTTTGAACCCGCGACCGCAGAGATTAACGCGCGCCTAAACCTCGAGGCCATCACTACTTCAAAATACTTCTACAAAAAGTTCAATAACCTTTGTAAACTTAAAATAGTATGTTGCATTTCATGATTGATGCAATTTTGGCGTGACCTACATTTAGAACTGCATTAGGCAGCACATCTTACATTGTATGTTAATTGTACAAGAATATAATTCGATTCAATAAAAGGTAGTGACCTTGTTTATTAGTTTTGCAGTTATTTGCACATTAGATTTAATGATGGGCAACTACCAAAATAAATCGGGTAATTGACGACTACGTTTTTGTTACTCTAATATAAATGTTCCTAGAAATTTCTTAGATGTGTAGTCCGCCAACCCGCACTAGGCCATCGTGGTGGACTAAAGCCTAAAACCATCTCAGATGTAGAGAAGGCCCTAGCCCAGCAGTGGGACGTATATGAGCTGATGATGATATTTATGTTTTCGTCCCACGTAATGGGGGGCGAGTCTACTGCTGTCTTTTGGAAATTATTCACATCTTCTTAAGCTGTGAGTGTTTTATTACAAAATAAAACATGTTTGTTAATCCACCATTAAAACAACACACTGTTCCCAAGCCTAGACGTGATTAACGTAAGTGAAGATCTAAAACTGCAAATTTCGACAAACTTTATTAGTATCATAGAAGCGCCATTAGTTGACATATTATTGTAGGCAATACAAATAACTTTTCTATTTTCAAAGGTTCTTAGGTTCAGGACTAAATCGGCAAATAGAATTATTTGTTCAAATATAACACGATGCTTACCTCGTATCATCCGCCGTAGTTCTTCAATCGTTTTCCCTCTCGTTTCAAAGTCCTCATTGCAGTTTTTCTTTGCAAGTTCTTCGAATTCGGGATCCTCATACCGGCTCACTTCGGCTTGGAATGCGATGTCTATAAACGGCATTACTGTAAAATTTGATTAAAAAATTATAAGACTTCCATGTCGTCACGCACAGAATTTTTATGAATTTTTTTAATAATAATGTGGGTAGTTTTCTGAATGGAAAGGAAAAAACTGTATGAATCGACGCTACAAAAAAATTATCAGTACATAATTATTTTTATTGCTTGATTTTACACTATACTTATTTAAAATAAATTATTACATTTCCTACAAGCAAAAAGAGTTGAACTGGTGACTTAACGTGCATTGCGAGGGGAAGACAAATTCTGAATGTTATTACCGACATCTGCCTGCAAATTGGTTTATGTTTTATTACCATATCATTTCATCGAACGTACGAACGTACGTACGTTTCAAAATCACTACTTCACTTAAAAGCGCATTACTGCCGACATTAAATTAAATAGCTGCCATAAAACTAATTAAATATGAACCCCACGCAGAACTTGCTTAAGATTTTCAAACTACATCGTCAGCGTCTAGACTCCAGACGAATGGTCACTACTCTTGAAGCTATCGTTACCCTAAAAATTCGTCTTGTGTTCTACATCGGTTACAGTTTAGGAAAACAACTAGTTTAAATTGCTCTAATAAAGTACCCACACTTTTATAAGAAATAAAGTTAATTAAATATAAATTTGAATAATATTGAAGTGGGTAAAAAAATATGTTCAAAGAAATGTGTACAAAATTGGAATTAAAATCGTCTTTTGTTTTGACTTCAATTTCTTAAGTATTTCGGATTAAAATTAGGACTACTGTTATTTAGACAGCCCCGTGGCGCAGTTTGCTAGCCAATCTAGATATTAGCTTGCGAATCGAAAGGCTGCGGATTCGATCCCCGCACCGAGACAAATGTTTGTGTGATCCACAAATATGTGTTTCGGGTCTGGGTGTTTGTGAGACCCGAAAAGTCTCCCGTAGTTTCTCATACACTCGACAAATGACTCGTATCTTAGTGTGAGGTCATGTCGAGGGTACAGTCACAATTAGTTCCGACCAGACACTAAGATACGAGGCATGTGCGATTCGTGTCACTAATTGTGACTGTTGGGTGTATTTATTTTATTAATAGCTTCAAAAGTTGCAAGTATTTTTGTAGGCAGTGAATAAAAGGTTAAAAATATTATAATTCGTCACATACATTGTCTTTATACTGTTAACATATGACCTTTGTCAGCAATTACGAGGGACCTTTCACTGACCTAGAAGCTTAGATACTAAAAAATAATTATTTTATGGTATTTGCTCACCAGTAGCCCTTATAATGCCAGACTGTATTCAATTTAATCCAGAATTCGTCACTAATTTTTGGAAAGATGGAAAGTACCCTTCCACTATATCATACGATGCCGATCATCTCTTGCGTACACCTAAATTAACTTTAAGTACATCAGAATCCCTTTTATCTCGACGTAATTTGTCTAAGTTTTCAACGTCGGCCAAGTAGTTATCTAAGTTATTGTAACTTTCACTCGATACCAAGTTTGCTATGAAATCCATTACAGTTCGATGGCTATTATAAGCTTTATCTTAGATCTTATATTGTTGAAAGGTAACTTTGGAGTTACAAGTTTTTGGGTACACTTGAAAAGTTTACAGAGATTGTTTTTCTAAGAAGTTTTGCTATATTAAACTTATTTCTGTAGCATGGTTAGTATTTTTGTATTATTTCATTTCTTTTAATTGTTATTAGACAGTCTGTCATTAGACTACCTCGTGGTCTCGCGGCACAAGTATGTGCCGTGCGATCTAGAGGTCCTGGGTTCGATTCCCGGGTTGGGCAAAATGTTCTTAGTAGCAGCACGGAGTCTGGAAATGTGCCCGAAAAACGGCAATAGGCTCCCTATTACGTGGGACTGGCGAAATGTGGGTGCAGAAATGCACCTCTGCCTATCCCATCATGGTATACAGGCGTGAGGTTATGTATGTATGTGTATGTATGTTATTAGACAATAAATGTGATAGATAAACCACAATAATCTAGAATGGAAGATGAAATGGCAAATGAGGGAATATAATGTAGACCATCCACCCCATTTAAATGGTATGAAATGTCATTGCCTTACAACTATATTCACTACTCAGCTAAAGTCCACAATATGTGTTAAAAAACACAAACTACCAGGCACTTATGAAATGAAGGAAGTGTCCGCAACGAAAATATCAATAGTACCAGAATAAAACATGTCATCGGACACACATGACAGAAAACGCAAACCTTCAGTATAAAAACGCTCCATGATTCCGTTCACCATAATTACAAATGGCGCTTGATACGAACGCGATCAAACGGGCCAGTCTGCAATAAATTAACTATAGTCATTTTTTTCAACGTATTAATTAGAAAAACAAATCCTATTAACATAAAAAGCAACTACACATTAATTTTAAGGGACATGATGGTAATAAAATATTTGGGAACGTGCGTTGTTTTATATGTACATTTTATTATATTGTTAAAGTTCTTTTAGGTGAGTGTTTTTTACCCAAAAAAAACATGTTTTTTCACAACGACCCGCTTTGTCAGTCAGATAATTTAAGGCTTAATCTATCTTAACTATTAAGAGCAAAAATTAATAAGAATTTGTAAGGGTCTAATAAATTAAAAGATAAAATAGTAGAAACCAAAGAAAAATTAAAATTCCAAAAAAACCGTAACGCATAGACAGTTATATTAAATAGCAAAGTCCTAACTTTAACCGACGTAGGCATCATCTAAAGCCACACAAAAGGATATATATATAAGATTGATATAAGTTACAAAAGTTCGGACTATTTGTCAATTCAACCGAAAAAACAGTTATTAATTTTTTCAACCGTGTCTTTGAACTCAGCTCTGTGGCAAGCCGTGACCATTCCAACGGTACCGGCAACAAACTGAATTTGAAAGTTGTTATGTTGAAAACATTGAAAGTAAAAAAACGTTTTATAATAACTTTTTAAATTGGCTCGTAAAAGAGCCTGTACACTATGTTTTGATACAAGTGATACTTTCGTTATGTGATTATAACCGCAGAGCCATTCTAGTAGAGTATAGACTAGCAAGATACGTTCACGATATCATGACTCATCATTATCAGCGTCAGATACGTCCCACTGCTGGGCACGGCCCTCCTCTACAACTGAGAGGGTTTAGGCCGTAGTCCACAACGTTGGCCTTGTGCGGGTTGGCGGATTACACACCTAAGAAATTCCTAAGAACTTTTAGTTGTGCAGGTTTTATCACGATGTTTTCCTTCGCCGTGAATGTACGATAATTCTTTGTAAATACACACGTAACTTCGAAAAGTCAGAGGTGTGTGTCTGGGGTTTGAACCAGCGACCGTCGAGATTCTCGACCACGTAGTTAAACCTCGAGGACATCACCTGGCCTGGTTGATATGTTACGAAATCCAATAAGTATAGTTACAGGTTGTATTCAGACCGTGATCGGAAACTAAGGCAGGTAGTAGCTAAGGTCATTACAAACCCCCTGGCGTTAAAAAAACCCAACTAAAAATATTACCCGCCATAGTTTCCGATCACGGTCTGAATACACCCTGTATATTA
Source organism: Hemaris fuciformis (assembly GCA_907164795.1). Taxonomy (NCBI): domain Eukaryota; kingdom Metazoa; phylum Arthropoda; class Insecta; order Lepidoptera; family Sphingidae; genus Hemaris; species Hemaris fuciformis. The sequence continues at coordinate 2,089,853 of OU015447.1, forward strand.
TAGTATACACTAAGTAAAAGTTACAGAATCTCCCAAGTTGAGGTTATTAGCCTCGTGGTAATTACTCGCCGCGCTCACATTACACAACTTAGGTACATACATTAACGTATGAACTACGGGATAAGGAAGAAAACGAACGCAAAATATTAAATTTATCACAGCTTTGATGTTCCTGCAGTACAAAAGTGCTGTATACGATCTAGAAATTGCGGATTCTGTTCGGGAAAAGTGTATATTTTTGCCTTTAAAAAATCTGTAATCTAAAGTCAAAATCTAAATATGTGTATATGCCTGAAACTTGTAATTCATTCCATAACAACTTGTAGCGAGGATGTACAGATATGTACATCTAAGCCTACATAAACGCGTTAAAGTCAAATTCAAAATTAATCTTTATTCAAATAGACTTTTACAAGGTGTACATCATCATCATCAGCCCATAAACGTCCCACTACTGGGCACGGGCCTCCTCTACAATTGAGAGGGTTTAAGCCTTAGTCCACCACGCTGGACTAGTGTGGGTTGGCGGACTACACACCCAAGAAATTCCTAAGAACTTTTAGGAGTGCACGTTTCATCACGATGTTTTCCTTCACCGTTAAAGTAAGTGATAATTTTAAGGAGTGAGGTTGTTGGAGGCCAGGTTTCAGAATTGTCACATTCTTCATGCTGGCATGGTATGTCATTCCCTCTTTCCTTCTTACATATCGAGGTCTTAAAAGGGTGGCGTGAAGGAGCGTTATAAACAATCCGGTGTGATTGACATATTTGTGTTTAAGGTAGCAAGCTTGCAGGCTTGTCCCTAGGGAGAACAATTTGTCGGCTCTACAAATATTTGTTCCACTGTGTAAGGACTTAGCGAATACACAGTCTGCTTTTAAATGGTTGTATGATGGAGGAAACGAAGACAAGGCCAAAAGAAATATAATACTAGTTCGGAAATAGAGGCCGCATATCTCACATCTTCTGGAAAATTTAATATTGTACCTTGCTAAGCTGCGTTTTATGATGAACCTTATATTAGCTTTGTGTTAGTGTCTAAACCTATGTCAATGCCGAGGACAAACGAACGTATAGCAAACATTTCCGTTCAATGCTGTAGTTTTTGTTAGTCTGACAACCTCCGAAACACATCGATACAAAAGTTTTTTGTGAACTTCAAACATTTGGTTCGCTTGTAGTCTTAATAAAGCGCTTAAACCATTAAATGTATTTACACAAAAAAAGGGTGATATGAGCAAATTAATATGCAAATGAAACCATTTGTAGTACCTATTATACAATGCTCAATTAGTTTTTTAGGCGATCACATGAGATATATTAAACCGTACCATTAAACTCGTGGCCCAAGTATGTGCTATGCCATTTAGAGGTCCCTGGTTCATTCCCAGATCGGGCAAAGTGTTATTGGATTTTTCCATTAGGAAATTCTCGGTAACAGCACGGAGTCTGGAAATGTGCCCGAAAAACGGCAATAGGCTCGCCCCATATTACGTGGGACTGATACATACTTGGCGAAATATGGGTGCAGAAATTCACCTCTGCCTACCCCTTCGGGGAAAACAGGCGTGAGTTTATGTATGTATGTATGTTATTCATTGAGACCGAAGTCTCGTGGTGTCTGATAACAACGACACAAGACTTGTATGAGTATTTTAGTGCAAACTAAACTGTGTACATGACTATTATGCTGCTTTTATTTATAAGGAAATAAATAAATCTAGAGTAATGGCTTATTAATTTAGTATTAAAAAACGACTTCGCAGAGTGTCCGCAAGTGTAGCTATCAAAATTTTGTTTTAGTCATTCTAAAATTATTAAGAATCAAGCATTATTTTTGTTAATGACGAATTTGATTTGATTGACTTGTAAAAACATTCACAGCTGGCCTGGTAAAGATCGCAGAAAGTCACTAGATACAGTCCGCTTCTCAGACTTCGTTCTAGCATTCTGAACGAAGGGCCCATGCCCAGTAGTAGACGTCTTAGATTGAGGTTGATTTAAATAATAATAAAAAATACAAAAAAAAACTTACTAGAAATCTTTTAGTGCTTCGAATCCTTTTTTTATATCTCCACAGCACTCACTTCAAAACACATATCCTTTTTAAGATTTTCAACGCATAATTACGAAACTATCTGCGCGTGCGCACCGTGCGCTCCTACACGCGGTTTGAGCCAAGTTTTGATAGTCTCAGATAACCGGTGCCGCGGCGCAGAGAACTAACGAGCAGAGATAAACTTTTTACATATTTTTGTATATATTTTAAAGTGAAACTTTTATTACATCGTCTCAAACTTTTTCGTCTGTGTAGCGCATGTCGCGTGACGGTCGGCCGTCAAGGCCAATATGGCGGAGTATTCAATCTTAAAATGAAAAATTATGGTAATGTACCAACTACGATATATGGTACTTCAATCTAAATATTAATAATATTTTTCTATTTTTTTTAGTTAAAAAAAGTTTCACTTGCATCGTGGTTTCATAAAACCACACAATAATTAAATTTCTAACAAGTACTTTCTATAATTTATTATTTCTACGGTAACTGAATTTCAAGTCACTACTGAGCGGAATATTCTTTTATTATTCTATTTTCCCTTTTAACTTAGTCAGACATATTAAGGTATTGTACTTTCAACTGTAGTGGTACGTTGGGAGAGGTGACCATAAACTATTGATTATAATTAGTGAGTGCGATTTAAAAAAAACCTTACTACTTCATTAAATCGTCGTCTAGTATGTTAGAACTAACATTCATGGTAATCCTGCCCACATATAATGTGCTGTAGATATGCTCAACCAGGACCTACTTGAGTGTATCGGTCTTTCGAGCTTTATCAGTATTTTTACGAGCTACATAGACATGGAATGAATTAGACACGTTTAAAAAGAATAAATGCACCGTTGCACAGGCCCGAGTGGTTTGTTAGAAATGACGTTAAGCAATATCTTTGAGTTTCTCAAAATCTATATCTTAAACAAAAATTAGAAACACATAATACTTAGCTTTGTTGAAAAATAACTACTTAATACATTACCAAAGCTGTAAAACACGTTACTATAGATAGCAAAAAGTGTTGGTTTTGTAAACAGTTAGTGTAATTCTACTGCATTAAACTTATTATCAGGCTAGTGATGTCACTTCGTTGTGTGAAAAATGCAACGAAAAATCATCATGATTATCATCATCAGCCAATACGTCCTACTACTGGACACGGACCTTCTCTACTACTGAGAGACGCTGGCCTAGTGCGAGTTGGCGGACTACACACCTAAGAAATTCCTGAGAGTTTTTAGGTGTGCTGGTTTCCTCACGATGTTTTCCTTCACCGTTAAAGTACATGCGTGATAATTCTTTGTGAATACACACATAACTTCGAAAAGTCAGAGGTGTGTGCCTGGGATTTGAACTCGCGACTGCCAAGATTCTCGATTGCGCGCCTAAACCTCGAGACCATCACTACTTCAACTGACTACTATCACTAAGCAACGTAAAATAACTAAATTAAAAGAAATATTAAGAAGCATTTGTGCAGACCGGCATGATTGTGTCGACCCGCGGGTGACCATATCGTTTCTCGCTGGTCGGTATTAATTTTTTGGACTCCACTGTGCTTACCATCAGGTACAGTGGAGTCACTTTGCCGTGCCAGTTAAAAAAAAAAAAAAAAACCTATACAACGAATATGTTCTTACTATTAGTAATTAAAAAACAGCTAGCCTACAAACACTTTTTGTTTATTTGTCTAGCTGTATGTTTCGGTGCCGCTTTCTAAACGAAAGTTATTCTCTAAAGTTAATTACTCTGTGCCGTGTGTGTGTGTGTGTGTGTGTGTGGGGGGGGGGGGGGGGGGGTCAACGCTGGTTTTTCACCTTGATCTTATTATGTAATTTTTGTTATGACATTTGTTTCTTGCCCTCTTTTGGTTATTGCCTCGTTGGCCTACAAAAAAAAAGTGCGTAACAAAGTTCGGACTCGGTACTCGGATATCCTCAAGCAATCATTATTAATTAGTCTTTTAATAAAACAAAATAAAAAATATTTTAGTTTTTATAGTATGACCAATTGTTAAGTAGTTGTTAGTCAATTTTTTAAAACTTTGGAACACATTTTTGGGTAATAATTATTGTATAGCAAAGTAGTACTTTCATTGTAAAAGCATATATACCTATTAACATGTTTTGTGTTTAATAAATAAAATAAAAATATTGTTTATCCATATCGTTTTGAACAAGCGATTTCTTATTTCACTGTCTAGCTCAGAAGTCGGCAAAATTTTTTTGGTGGGGTCCGGAAAAAACAACTGATATTGATTAAGTGCTACCTATTTATTATTTTGATTTCAAATCAAATTCTGAATTATAAAACACACACACACACACACACAGGCTAGATAGAAAACTAATCAAACCATATCAGCTGTAGGTACGCGTAAAAGAGGTTAATGAGGCAACTTAAAATAGAACCTACTAAGTTCGATTCTATATAACTTAAAAACATTCATTATATTTGCCTTGCCCTGCTCCCAATTTTATTTGGGGTCGGCGCAGTATGTTTTGTCCTTCCAAACATCCCTATCAGCCGTCATGTCTTCATTCACCCCTTTTTCTTTCATATCTTCAGTCACGCACTCCATCCATCTTTTCTTTGGCCTTTCTCTGCTTGTCCATCCTTCCACTTTCATATTCATCGCCACTTAAAAACATTATCTTAATTAATAAAGGTATAGTATACCTTATCTGCGTATTAATTGATACTTGATAGGACAATACATTCCAATATTTGGCGGTCCGAAGGTCGACCTTTCGCGATCGGCAAATGGACCGCGGTCCGCTCGTTGCCGACCGTTTTCTAGCTTCTTGCCAACGTCTATTGCCTTTTTATAATGAAGAAAACGAGACACCAAATATCACGCTATATAAATTTTGTGATTGAGGGTTCTACTCAATAAAATCTATTCTATAATATCTAATGATTTTTGTACCTCTATGCTACACTGTGATTTTAACTAAAAAAGATTGCATTGTATTTTACATTTACTGGTATTATGAATTATACCAAAAAAAAAGTATTAACACTTCTTTGATGTGTCAATGTTGTTCTTATAAAGTTGATACATAAAACAATGTCATCAATAGATGCCAAAATCGTACCTACGAATTATAAATATTATCGCGTACCTCAGAGTATCTTGACTTGTTGAAACTGTTTCACAATGTTCAATCCAGATAAATATATGCCATAATATCTTCCCCCTATTGTTATAATGCACACAATACATGGTATTATTTAACTTTATATAGTATCGCTAGATATGATTCCTCGTGATACTGACATTTTTGGTTTTAAATCGTCAGGCTAAACTAAAAACTAAAACTACCCGCGTCTGTATTTTTATAAGGGTAATTCAAATTTATTCTAATCGAATACGTCAGGAACCGAGTTTCTAAGATGCTGCACTAGATGTCGCTTCTATTAATTATTATTTTGAATAGAATCGAATAGGGCCATTTAGACAGAATTTAAGCCGAAAAAGTATTCTTACAAACTAATAAATTCAATATTTTTGGTACAGAGAGACTGTTTTCTACTATCGAAATCTCTCAGGCCGCACCGACATAATATTATGTCACGAGAGTAATTAAAAATAAGGGCTCTGTTTCAAAATGACACATAGCACAGTTTGTATAATACAATACCAGATGGCGCTTATTACCTTTGATTACGTTAGCTTTCATAGCACTGTGGTTGGCCCGTCGTAGTTATTTGTAATTTTGGAATCCAAAATAAAACAATAGCATTCTACTCGTAGTATCTTTTATCTTATAACCTATAAAAATATGAATTTTAGATGTTATCTTATTATTCCCAATATTAATTCCTTATTCCTACAATGGCGTGCTGATTCTGATTAACAAACATAATATTATATAGTTAAAATAAAATTGTTGTCTTTTAAATTTTACTTTAGCTTTGTTTCTAATATAACTTACGGTGATTTTCGGAGTGAAAAGGAACTATGCACATACATCTAAAAATATTTTATATTTACACAAAGCCACGAAAAACCGTATTTATTGCTAGAAGAGTGGGCAGTTAAATCTAGCATACAGAATTTAGGAATGTTTTTTTATTAATTTACATAAATTAATACATACATACATAAACTCACGCCTGTATTCCCCGAAGGGGTAGGCAGAGGTGCATTTCTGCACCCACATTTCGCCAAGTATGTATCAGTCCCACGTAATAGGGGGCGAGCCTATTGTCGATTTTCGGGCACATTTCCAAACTCCGTGCTGTTACCGAGAATTTCCTAACGGAAAAACCCAATAACACTTTGCCCGACCCGGGAATCGAACCCAGGACCTCTAGATCGCACGGCACATACTTGTACCCCGAGACCATGAGGCAGTCAGACCACGAGGCAGTTTTTTATAATTTATTATGTTCATATCAACAAATGAGACCAAATCGCAGTAAATAATGTTTTAATTCTTAATATCATTTAAAATGAACCCATTAATCTTTTTATACATCACTCTTTACTTTTTAACATTAGGCTGCCCTTTGTGATACCTTATTATATTATAAGACTTCTTAATAATTACAGTTTGCCCTTTCGCTTTAAAAATTAATTATACTACAATGTAACTCGACTAAGGTCTGCATCAAGGCCTAGTCTTATTTAAAGAGGTCTTTTCAGTATAGAGATACACACATCCTAACTTATACAAAAATGGACTATAAATTACAACGTAATAATTTATCTATCACAGATACATACATACATACATACATAAACTCACGCCTGTATTCCCCGAAGGGGTAGGCAGAGGAGCATTTCTGCACCCACATTTCGCCAGGTATGTATCAGTGCCAAGTAATAGGGGGCGAGCCTATTGCCGTTTTTCGGGTACATTTCCAGACTTCGTGCTGTTACTGAGAATTTCCTAACGGAAAAACCCAATAACACTTTGCCCGACCCGGGAATCGAACCCAGGACCTCTAGATTGCACGGCACATACTTGTACCGCGAGACTACGAGGCAATCATGTTATCACAGATATGTTTATTATTAATTTAAGTATTCAGAGTTGTTCAATAGACTACCGCATTAGGCATAATGTTTTTTAAACTTAGAGGGAGCCCCCAGAGTGGGAAGTAAAAATATTGTGATAGGCTAATAGCCTATTTTTTTCAAGATATACGTAATCAAAAGGAAGGTAGGAAGAAACTATAAGGTCCCACACGACCCTGACACATCATCTTCACGAACTGATCTGCCTTTGGATAACCTGTCCTTTACGGATAATATTTTATATGATCTATAATATTTTATATGAGTAGCGGTACTACCATAGAAGCCCAAACGTTACACGTTAATTTGTAATGTCTAGTTTACAATTTTTTATTGTGAGTTCATGATATTCTCATTTATATGTCAAATTGCTTTTGTTAAATAAAGACGTAAAGCTTAAGATATTATTCCGAATTTTGAAATGCAAACTCGGCTTTTGGGCTTCTATGGAAGTACCACCGCTGCTTTATATGTAATCAGCGGGTAATCTTTTCCGATTCTTCCATCTACATTTTTTTTATTACGACAAAGTGACACCACTGATCTGATGCTAATCACGATGCTGACCAAGTAGAGCTTCAAGTGGCGAAAGGCACCTATCTCCCGTCACTCGATACCATGTCGTCATGGTGGCCTGTTGAGATCTTCTTTACTTTACGCTGAAAGAATCCAGGAACAGAAGGAGGGAACATGTGGGCATGACAGATTCCTTTCGTAAGTCCCCTTGCATTTTATATCCGAAATTTGATAAGCCTACTGCATTGACCACACATTTTTTAGTTTTCTCTCTATGTCTCTTCTAATCTACCCCATAACCCAGGTTTCGCATTTCATTGTCGAAGCTCTTGTTCTTGTATTGTCTAATCTTGGTAAGCCATAGTTCCAGCGACACCGGGTCTCTATACCCCCCGTACCGCCGGGGCAGACATTCTGGGTCAATGTGTCTGGAAAAAAAGAGAAATGGTAAATTAGGGAAGTTCATTCATTAAAAAATATATAGACATATGCATTAACTGACTCGGTACTCCTTCGGCATGAGTGTAGGCCGTGCTGTTTAGAAGTGACGGGTTCGGAAAATATTGGGTTCCTACATAAAATAATCTTAATAGCAAGACTGTTTTCCCTTTAAGGGATACAAGCGTGAGTATTTGTACGTTTATTATTAAAAAAGTTAGATGCCTACATTGTAAGTAGATAGAACTTTCGAAACTTTATTGGTAACTGTTTTAAAATAGGTAAGGTGTCTATTTTAATTCATATTCCATCTGTTCCAACCGGCAAAAATAAACAACAAAATTACTTTTACTAAATATCGCATAAATTCTACGTACCTCTGTAAAGAGCTGATGTCATATCCATGCATGTGGACCCTCTTCCAGAGGTCATCAGCAGGAGCGAGCCTCTTGAACAGCGGGAATAAAGTCTCAAAAAATCTGGAGCAGTTGATGATGTGGATACCACGCTGGTGGATCGGGAAGGAGAACTGAAAGAACAAGGATATTTTATTTATACTTTTGTATCAATATTTTACAAAGTGTTCTGTCGGAAGCGGCGGGCATCCAGCGGCTTCCCGCGATTTTCACCAAATCGTCGGTCCACCTTGTGGGTGGACGTTCAACGCTGTGCTTGACGGTACTTCGGAAGTCTTTGGGGGAGGCCTATGTCCAGCAGTGGACGTCTTTAGGCTGATGATGATATTCAATCTTTTATATACAACGTAAGGGTTTAGGCCATCTTATTTGTATGCACTGGTAAGAAATAATTATAATTTTCGTATAATAAAAACTTTATTCGGATTTTACCTGCAGCCATTATAAATGGAAATATGGTTACACTGTCGTGTTATTTAAATAAAAATATGTGTAATACACCCAAATTAGTAATGAATCAAAGCAGTAAATAAGTTAATAAGAATTAATTAATAATAATGAAGTTTAAATAGGTCCAGAAGATCAACTTTGAGATGTTTTTGTACATACATACATACATAAACTCACGCCTGTATTCCCCGAAGGGGTAGGCAGAGGTGCATTACTGCACCCACATTTCGCCAAGTATGTATCAGTCCCACGTAATAGGGGGCGAGCCTATTGCCGTTTTTCGGGCACATTTCCAGACTCCGTGCTGTTACTGAGAATTTCCTAATGGAAAAACCCAATAACACTTTGCCCGACCCGGGAATCGAACCCAGGACCTCTAGATCGCACGGCACATACTTGTACCGCGAGACCACGAGGCACGACTGCCTCCTGGCTGGTCCTAGGTTCGATTCCCGGGTCGGGCAAAGTGTTATGTTTTTGTAATTTGTTGATAAACTCCGAGGTATCATAGACAAGTCTTTGATCCGAGAATTTTGTGCACGATCTTACCCCCATAACATTCATAGCTTGCAGGGCTATTGAGGGTGAGAACTGCCTCATGTGTTTCATGGTGAGACCTTCACAGTCTAGTAGGCCGGTACCACCCACCACCTGGAGTTTTGGCTGCATGATGCCGATCTCCAAGAGAAGCAAGCAGCCTCGAATGAGGTCTTCTACTGGAAGCTTGTCTGGATCCCAGAGACCTGGAATTTTGATGTTAATTGGTTAAATTAGTTGTTGTTTTGGAAGCAAAAGTGGTGATGTGGTAAAAGGAGTTTCGTCTTGTGCAATGATTTTAAAGAATCTTTGCTACGCCTTTCATTTTCTTATTGGAAAACAGCATTACTGTCTACACAAGTGGGAATTTTTGGACGTATTAATAATGTTTTTCTTTTAATTACAGGTCATATAAAATTAGACTGAACACCGCAGTATCCCAATTAGCATAGAGACCCTGACCCATTATTCAGCATGGGCTCTTCCCTTTTAAGAAGAATAACACCTCAGTTCACCACACTTAAAGCCAGTTGATGGACTTCATAAGTCTGGAAAATTCTTTGTCTGATTCAGGTATTTAGCAGTCCTTACGATGTTTTTATTCGTCATTACAGTGTGGCAATTGATTAAGATTAAGCATATTCCGCTTGATAGCTAAAGTAATGGTAAATGACATTATACGAGAGACCGATTCAGGTCAGTTTTAATCATTCACTAATTTACTCCTGACGATATACGATAGTACCGCTTAATTTATAAGTGACGTCAGCTTGCACAATGTATATCAGGCTTAGTTTTGAAGAATATATTTTAATAATCGACTTTAGGAAACGTTTGTAGACTTCATACGCTTAGCGACTAAGAATGAAACGAGTATCTTTTATCTAGTTGAGATAATTATCTATTTAAATTAAAATCGATTTTATTAAAGCAGATAGTTTAAGTTAAGTCAGACACTACTACAAAATGCTTGTGAATTCACAGCCTTGCCAATTGGCAAGTATATCAAACCATCAAACCTAATTAGGTATATAGTATCAAACCTAATTAGGTTTGATTGCATTACTTGTGTAAGTTTCATTTGCTTATTTTGTATAATTGCTAATTTTAATAAATATGTAACACCAGCACTCACTCACACGCACACCATATACACAACATTTACACATTAGATCGTATAGTGTAATGGTCTCGAGGGAAGGCAAGAACGTATCAAATAGCGAATTTGCTTTCCTCTCGCGAGCACGTCGAAACACTCCAGCTCACAACACTAAACCACCACCATATTAAATTTTACAATAATAATAAAAAAATAAAAATTGTTTGATGTGGTCTAATAAACTTTATTTATTCCACTTCTGTTTTCCCTTCAAAGACTTTGGACATATCCACAATATATTTTACAGTATACTTCGTAGTGCTTCAGTTTGAAGCTTACTTATATCAAAGCTCTTTATTTACATTAAGATGTTAGAAATTAACAGGCGGTCTTCAAAATTCTTCTTAATTTTTTTACCTATTTATTGACATAAAATAAAGGCTTCCTAACATCACGCTGTGATGGATCACAATCCTAAGGAGGTAGTCATTTAAAACTTATTATAATGACTGTAGTCATTAAAAAATTATTATAATTATTACAATTCATTAATAAATGGAGAGTATATAAGGAAATGTAGAAGTAGTTGAATGTATTCGGAAGAATTACGGGATATGTTTCTACAAAGAAGTGTTAAATTTTCAGTTTAACAATAAAGTACTTAGTACGTTGAGTAGCTCACCTAGTCTGCAGATGATGATCCTGCCAACATCAGGCCTGTCGTAGAGCACTCCTTCGAAGATGTTGCCGAGTCGCGTCAGCCCGAACCAGTCCACATCCCGCCACAAGTGTGGGTGCTGCTCCCTGAAGTTGCAGTATCGTACTAACTGAAAATATTAATTGTAAATCATATCATATTATTATAAATATGGATGTAATATCTAAATGGTGCCGCGTTATTTACAGGCTCATAGATGGGGTGTGTGTCAACAATTTTTTATATCAGAAAATTCGCTGTACGGAATCTGTAAACGCCCTCCAAAAACGATAATAAGCTGGCCCTTTATTATGTATGAATTAGACGCGTTTTTCACAATGTATATTAGGCAGTACCTACACCTCTGCATAGGCCCTCGGTGATCTAGGCATGAGGATATGTAGATTTTTATACTTATTTAAAAATCTAATATTATTATTTTCACTATTATTTTGCTTCACACTTTATGCTACCCCTATTTATTTTTCCTGTTCTATTATCCATCCAAAGGTTGTCTGGAAGATATTGCCTAGAGCGATAAGACCGCCTCTTGTTTTGTTATTTTTTATATTATTATTTTTTTCTCCATATATTTTTGTTCAAGCAAGAAACTGTAAATAAATGAATCTTACCAGGCGATGCGCTCGCGCCGGTATGGACTGCCTGGCCCTCAGAAACCTCAGTAAGTATGCATCGTCTGTCCTGTGTGGGTGACACTCGTTTCTTTCTGAAAAATAAAATTATCCCTGTAAGTTTTTAGTTTCTTCTTCTGCTCTCGATACAGGCTTGCCTAGTGAAGGGACCATGTTAGACTGTTACTTGTGTGACAAAAGTTGATTGCATACGTTATTATTTTATACTGCCTCGTGGTCTCGCGGTACAAGTATATGCCGTGCGATCTAGAGGTCCTAGGTTCGATTCCCGCGTCGGGCAAAGTGTTATTGGGTTTTTCCATTAGGAAATTCTCAGTAACAGCACGGAGTCTGGAAATGTGCCCGAAAAACGGCAATAGGCTGGCCCCCTATTACGTGGGACTGATACATACCTGGCGAAATGTGGGTGCAGAAATGCACCTCTGCCTATCCCTTCGGGGAATACAGGCGTGAGTTTATTTATATATGTATCATTTTATACTTTTTTACTACCTGTATTTATTGTACGGCTGTACGTTAGTAATTGTATTAAATAAATAAAAATAAATTCTATTTAGTGGTTAGATGGCATTATCCATTCCATAAATGCACTCAAGGCTTGCGAATATTGAGGCTGTTATCCATGCTCTCCTAATACGTATCTAAGAAAGTTGTGGAGAACTTTCAGGTGTGCATATTTCTCAGCAATGTTTTACTTCAAACATTAATTCTTAAACATGCTCACTAAGCCTTAAAAAAACCCTTAAAATCAGAATAGTGTACCCGTTATTTAAAACCGCTCGCGCGTTCGTGAATCTTGCATAAAAAAACCATAGCGTATTGGCCTAGTTGGTTTTTATTGATTTGAAGGAACCCGAGTTCAGTTTTTAGTGGCCAGTGAACTTTTTACCTGAGAAAAAGTTTCATTGCGTGCGCGTGTATACAGATCTTTTCACAATATTATGTGTAGTTCCCCTTATTGCTTCTTCAATTCCTTTCTTTGATAAAATATGTCCTAAGTACTTAACTTGCTCAACTTGTATCTGACTTTTTTTCTCAATGAACTTAATATTATATTTCCTAGCTTTTTCTAATGCCTTTTTTTAATATTTTATCATGACCTTCAACTGACTCATGATGTATTAACAAATCATCAATGTTAATTTCTACTCCTTCTATTTCAGAAAATATTTCTTTGCCAGGCACAAGGTAATGTCTGTAATTATTTATTTGGGATATAGATTTACAAATGTGTTATTGTATTCTGTAATATAAACTAATGTATATTTATTTTCTTATCTTTATGCAGTTTATAATAACTAGCTTTTGCTCGCGACTCCATCCGCGTAGACTTCAGGGTTGGTTTCAGAAAGAAAATAGTAGTCTATTTTACTCCACAGAGTCCCATTTATGTCCATACCAAAAAAACATTCAAATCGGTTAAATAGACGTGAAACGTGTGCCGCCGCGCACCGGCCGGCCGGCGAGGCGCCTTGTATAATTTTTTCGCTGCGGTGTTATTTTAAAACTGCGATATCTTCTAAGATACTCATTGAAATCAAATGATCTAAAGGGCAAATTTCTTTTAAATTAAATACTTGTGATGAATAACGTATTTATTTGGATAAGGATTAATATCATCTTTATGAAAACACCTTCACAAATAATGCTTTATTTTAGAACAAATTTGGTTAGCATAAAAAAGGTTATAGTGAGCCAACCTTAAAAGATAGACATATGCTGTCGCGGACTTGTTTTTAGCACTTTTAAAGGGGACAATTCTATCATACATTATTTTAGCGAAACTTTAACCGTTTCCGCAGCGCACGCAGCGGAAGTTCTCAAAAGGAAAAAATACCCCCGATTTTGAAACATTATTTATTGGTGCTCCGCTCCTATTGGTCGTAGCGTGATGTTATATAGCCTATAGCCTTCCTCGATAAATGGGCTTTCTAACGCTGAAAGAATTAATCAAATCGGACCAGTAGTTCCTGAGATTAGCGCGTCCTACCAAACAAACAAACTCTTCAGCTTTATATTAGTATAGATGTTATATTTTTTTAAAGCTCAGTTTGGTCATAGACTAGTAACGCCATCTAAGGTTAAACATATAAAATAAAAATAGTTCCATTTCTATCGATAGATGTCGCTGCTCAGTACCAGATCGCGTTTTGGTTGTATCGTTTGGTTTCGTAAATTTAGTAATCTCGAGAATCGGTACTCTGGTTTTCGTTTAAATTAAGTTACTAAATATTTCCGTGGGATGAAGCACTCAAGATTGTTTAAAAGTGCTTGTTATCTTCTCCTCTTGCTGGAATAATGAATTATTGAAAATTTAATATTTCGTGATCGGCACAATTAAACTTAATGCACACACAGTTTTAATACACCTTTTCGTACTACAGCTCGAGTTGGTTTCCTTATTTTGCCTGATGGAGTTGGTGTGTTATGATGGTGCGTGTGAGGTAGAACACAAATGATGAAGAACACTTGTATAAACGTATTATATTTTTGAAAGCAGATTAGGTATGCACAGTACAACGTTTAGAGAGCGACTGCTGCTTATTACAAATATTATTAATGATGAATCTAATATTGATTATTGCATCACCCAAAGTGGTGTGATTGCTTAGTGGGCAATTGTCTATAAAAGGTATCTAATATGTAGGCACTACTACTGTTAAAGATATTGTAAGTGTTTAATACTTTTTGGACCATTACTTCGATATAATATTTTGGACCAAACAACATTTACCTGATTGGGTTCACTGACCTGTTTGAACTCCGGAGGAAAACGTGAGTCGTTTTTATCGGAACAATAAACGTTATTCGATTGTAAATATGCGGTCAACGTATCACAACATATTTTTTTTTTTTTTATCTAGTGCAGGCATTTGACCACGATCTCACCTGGTGTTAAGTGACGATGCGGTCGACGATGGAGCATGCCTGTCTAGTAGCAGCCTATTCACATTTGATTTGAATTTGTCCAGGTTGTATCGTACGGGAAACACTTCAGCGGGCAGGGCGTTCCACTCCTTTGCAGTGCGCATTAAAAAAGTAGACCCAACAACATTTTTACCTACTGCTAATATTGTTTGATGTACGAAAGTTTGTTTTGAATCTTTACTTATATACTAATATATTAAGCTGATGAGTTTGTTTGGTTGAACGCGCTTATCTAAAGAACTACGGATTCGAATTTAAGAATTATTTTTGTGTTGAATCACCCATTTATAGGAGAAGGCTATAGCAGTGGCGGTACTTGCATAGAAGCCCAAAAGCGTTACACGTTAATTTGTAATGTCTAGTTTATAATTGTTTATTGTGGGGTCAGGATGTTATCATTTTATATGTCGAATTGCTTTTATTAAATAAAGATTTAAAGCTTAAAGATTATTTTTCGGATTTTTTTATAGGAAAACTGGTCTTTTGGGCTTCTATGGAAGTACCGCCACTGGGCCATAGGCTACATATCAACATGCTGAGACCAATACGAGCGGAAATGACAAAAGGAATAAAGGGGAAAAATATTTATCTTGTAGTTTCGCCTACGGAATTGCGAGAACCGCTAGTCCACTATAAATGTATGTAAAACAGGCTTAAATACATGTGGGTAGAATAATATCGATTAATATTTATTCACACTCACGCCTGTCACCTATTAGTCAATTGAAATGTAAAAAAAATTTTGGGCTTATCGTGCGTTTGTCAGAGGACGCAATTTTATTTTTTAAATATCCCCATCACAGTTAGTGTTTACACTAACTTTAGTTAAAGCCTACTTTGTGGGATTCTGAACCGAAAAACCATCGAAACCGTAAAAAAAATTGAACCTCTTTTTAAGATAGCGGCCGTGGGACAAGGGTTGGAACTCCACAAACTTGGCTTTAACCCACTAACCCCCCTTCATATCTAAAAAAAATAAAATTGCGTCATCTGACAAAAGCAGCCCCAAATGAAACTTTTCAATGGACTATATCCTGTGACGTTTGAATAGATAAGCATTTCTGCACCCACATTTCGCTAAATTTTTCAAGACCACGTTATCGGTGGTCGGCATATTGCCGTTTTTTTGACAGCCCCGTGGCGCAGTTGGCTAGACACCAGCTTGCGAAACGAGAGGCCGCGGGTTCGATCCCCGCACCGAGACAAATGTTTGTGTGATCCACAAATATTTGTTTCGGGTCTGGGTGTATGTGAGACCAAAAAGTCTCTTGTAGTTTCTGATACCCACGACACAAGACTTGTATCTTAGTGTGGGATCAGAACTATGTATGTGACTGTTGGGTGTATTGTTTTTCGAACACATTTCCTGACTTCGTGCTGCCACTGAGAATTTTCTAAACATACTTTCTAAGTTGAGAAAAAAGTTGGCAAGGTTAAGAAGTGCTTTAAATTGTAAATTTTAATAAAAATATCATCATTAAAATTTATTGTATGCACGTAAGAATCCGTCACAGCTTTTATTACACTGTTAATTTTTATAGTCAATGTTTTCTGTCAATGTTAATGCCATTTAAACCCCAAAAGTTTAAGTGTTAATTGTTTTGTTTTTAAAACGTGTTGTAAATCGCTTCCTACACTTATAAAGATATTAAAGTTAACAGTTTTAATTTTTGTAATTTTAACAGTTATTAAAATATTGAACCGAAGTTTTTAGCTATTTGACAATGTCTAAAAGCAGGATATTAATTTGAAAATAACTATTGCTGTGGTTTTTATTGCATAGCTTTAGTAAACATACTTTAGTAAAACAAGCAAGCGGTGTTTGTACTTGAAGAAATCTGTCAATGAATCACAAACTTTAGAGATCTACTGTAAGTGATCTATCAAATTAAATAAAGAGAAAGAAGATGTAGCGAAGATTATGATCTCTCTACCTTAATATTATTATGTTCTTTATAAAATGATAGTTTAGTACCTAATAGAGTAGCAAGTGATGTGAGACTAGAATTATTTCTCACTTGATAAAATATCTGTTATTTTGTTTATTAAAAAGATAACCATATTAATTCGGCGACTTAGTAAATAAAGACTTTTTTGAATTTATTATATAAAAATTCATAAGTCCCTATTTTTTTTTAACAAATTTGTATAAAGCTTAGAAGTTTCCTCGTATCAGAATTTGTTTGACAACATTATCTTATAAAAAGAAAAACTTATTAAAGTAATAAACACCTTAGCGGCAGATGAAAATAAAATGCGGTTTCTACTCGAAGATAACAATATTTTTTAAGACTGCTGTATTATATTTTTTAAAGGTTTTATTTGGATACGATAAATTTGTTTATTTTTTTGTTCGTCTGGTAAGTTATTGTGAAGTGCGACCATGAATATTTTCACACATTTTAAGTAGGTATTATTTTTATATAAGGACAAAATGAACAGACGATACGTCATTCACAACTTCGAGGCATTTACGTTAATTTTCGCGGCGAAATGTTAAAAATAAACGAACCTTCACAAAATCATCTTTGCATAAAATATTTAAAACAAATAAGGAAATTTACATAATGCCAAACTTAATGAAAGGTAAAAATATCATAACCTTAAAGTACAAGCCTTGAAAGAAGGTCTTAGTCTGAGTTTATAATTATTAAAAGAACCGAAAAAATACATAAACTCACGCCTGTATTCCCTGAAGGGGTAGGCAGAGGTGCATTTCTGCACCCACATTTCGCCAGGTATGTATTAGTCCCACGTAATAGGGGGCGAGCCTATTGCCGCTTTTCGGGCACACTTCCAGACTCCGTGCTGTTACTGAGAATTTCCTAATGGAAAAACCCAATAACACTTTGCCCGACCCGGGAATCGAACCCAGGACCTCT
Organism: Hemaris fuciformis; assembly: GCA_907164795.1. Lineage (NCBI taxonomy): Eukaryota > Metazoa > Arthropoda > Insecta > Lepidoptera > Sphingidae > Hemaris > Hemaris fuciformis. Next base: position 2,107,554 of record OU015447.1, read on the forward strand.
AGATTGTACGGCACATACTTGGACCGCGAGACCACGAGGCAGAAAAAATATTGCTTTTTAATATAAATTCATAATAGTAGAAAGTTAGCAGTTGTAGTTTCTGTACTGTGGCAAGGGGGCGTTAGAATCCCACCACGGTATCCCCTGCCTCTTTGGGACTGATACACCCCTGGCGAAATGTGGGTGCAAAAATGCACCTCTACCAACCTCTTCGACGTCAATTATGTTTGTATGGTTGTACGGGTTGTTAAATAGCCCTACCTTTTATCATATTCCTAAGCTCCTCGAGTTTTCTGTCCCTATTAGCTAGGTCTTCTCCACAAAGCACGAAGGCGTCTTCTTCGGAGTCCGGGTCGTCGTGTCGGTTCATCTCCGCCTGGAAGGCGATCTCGTTGAACGACCACATCTTTATGTCCGTCTGGAAATAAAATAAAAAATATATTAACTTTTAATTTACTCAAAATTTATAGTCAATATCACCATATACGTCCCAATGCTGAGCACGGGTCAACTCTTCAACTGTAGAGGAGACTGCGTCAAGGCAAGACTGGGTCTTAGTCCACCTCGCTGAGCCTAGGTTTGCCGATTATACACCTAAGAAATTCTTAAGAACTTTTAGGTGTGATGTTTTTCTACAACGTTAAAGTAGTTACAATGCATTGTGATGTGTGAATTTTTATAAAAATAGTAGTATTTTATATTTTAATGTAATAAAAGGCCAAATATCAAGCAACTTATACACTTAAGTAAGCGAAAAATACACACGAACGTAGAAATACAATTATAATTCATATTAAAATACAATTAGCAAATTTAATAGCCTCGAATCAATTACTACAACAAACCGAAGCCAACTAAATTACCATTTTAATATATACGTTATTCTTTGCTGCTACACGCAATTTTTTGTACCTTTTATAGATAGCTATATTTATATATTATGTATATACTCGTCGTCGTGATGGCCTCGAGGTTTAGGCACGCGGTCGAGAATCTACGCAGTCGCGGGTTCAAACCTCAGGCACACACCTCTGACTTTTCGAAGTTATGTGTGTATTCACAAAGAATTATCACGTACTTTAACGGTGAAGGAAAACATCGTGAGGAAACCTGCACACCTAAAAGTTCTTAGGAATTTCTTAGGTGTGTAGTCTGCCAACCCGCACTAGGCCAGCGTTTTGGACTAAGGCCTAAACCATCTCAGTTGTAGAGTAGGCCCGTGCCCAGCAGCGGGACGTATATGGGCTGATGATGATGATGTATATACTCTCACGCCTATATCCCCGATCCGCCTCTATAAGGATTGACAGAGGTGTGTTCCATTCATTTAACCAGTTATTATGTCCTTTCGGGTACATTTCCTACCGCAAAAACTAATAAATATTGGGTTTAAATCGAAGTTGGGACCTGACGCTGCACAATCGTGACGCAGAAACGAGGCTCTACAGAAATGTTATACATACATACATACATAAACTCACGCCTGTATTCCCCGAAGGGGTAGGCAGAGGTGCATTTCTGCACCCACATTTCGCCAAGTATCTATCAGTCCCACGTAATAGGGGGCGAGCCTATTGCAGTTTTTCGGGCACATTTCCAGGCTCCGTGCTGTTACCGAGAATTTCCTAATGGAAAAACCGAATAACACTTTGCCCGACCCGGGAATCGAACCCAGGACCTCTAGATCGCACGGTACATACTTGTACCGCGAGACCACGAGGCAGTCGAAATGTTATATAGTGAAACAAATATCTAAAAATCCTATTAGATAAAAAAAATGTATTTAATAGTATATTGAAATAATTAAAAAGAGTCCCTTGAATTTTTCCTCTCATTTAAGAGTAACTTCGTACATATATGATGTCGACATGAGCGCAATTAATATGCATAGGAACTGTACATAAAGCCACACAACCGCGACTGATGATGGTAATTGCCGTTGCGTATCACAACAATTTTGTATTGTGAAGCTCTTACTATGAAATGAAATTTGATTGCACACGCACTTTTGAATACTCTAAATACATATTATCATTAGCCTAAATCTCCGACGGCTTAAGCAATTTTTTAACATGTAGTTATTTTTTTACATGTGTTAAATTGGCCTGCTTCGTCACGCGGTACCTACGTGCCGTGCGATCAAGAGGTCCCGGGTTAATTCTCAGCAGCAGCACGGTGTCTGGATGTGGACCCGCTATACGCCAATAGTCTCTTCACCTAATAAGGGCGATCAAAACACAGTTGGCAAAATGTAAGTGCAGAAATGCATACCTACCACTTTGTATATGTGGATACTTGTAATTAGAAATGCCTATTGCTGTACCACAAATATATTTTAGTGCTATCACTGACAATATCCCGGCGAAAAAATACAATACCGCTGCTTGACCTGAAGCCTAGCGGACATTGACCAAAACTAATCCGATTTAGTACAACTGAGGAAATTTCTTTGACAGCCCCGTGGCGCAGTTGGCTAGACACCAGCTTGCGAAACGAGAGGCCGCGGATTCGATACCCGCACAGAGACAAATGTTTGTGAGATCCACCAATTTTTGTTTCGGGTCTAGGTGTTTGTGAGACCGAAAAGTCTCTCGTAGTTTCTGATGCCCACGACACAAGACTCGTGTCTTAATGTGGGGTCAGAACTATGTATGTGACTGTTGGGTGTATTTATTTATTTATTCTTGCTTTCTCAGAATTATTAAACAAATAATACATTTTAAAGTCCGATAAGATAGTTTACAAGTGCTGCTGCTTAGAATTTCTTGATACAAAAACCCTATGAGACTTAAATAGGCCAAAGAATAAAACCAAGAGACCATGAGATCACGAGCCAGTCATACGTATACATAATGAAGATATTACGAAGCAACGCAAGTGCCCGCTGTTTAGTAACATCGAGAGTAAACAAACGTTCTTGGAATTAAGTGAACGATTGCCCTTATTGTGCAATCAAACCACGAAAAGAAGGACAACACTGTATTAGAAGATTTTAGTAGTTATTATTATTATTATTTTTTATTTATTTATTAGATATGCCAACAGTTGTTTACAATAGATGGTTACATATGTTGTTACGTGCTACAAAAAATAATAATAAGATAAATGCAACAACTACTTAAAGGCAAATACCGCATGCACTAAACAATCTAACAAAAAGTTATAAAAAGTTCTTAATTGTAGTGAGTACATAAAAAATATATATATAACAAACAATTAACACTATTAAAAATAATAATCTTTATCTTTATTTTTAGATTTTGAATATCATCATCATCAGTCTATATATATGTCTCACTGCTGAGCACGGGCCTCCTATACAACTGAGAGGGTTTACGCCTTAGTTCATCACGCTGGCCTAGTGCGGGTTGGCGGATTACACACCTAAAGATTCTTCAGAACTTTTAGGTGTACAGGTTCTTCACCGTTAAAGTACGCGATAAGTCTTTGTGAAAACACACAAGATACACACAAGTCGTGGTGGCCTCCAGGTTTAGCCACGCAGTTGAGAATCTCGACGCTCGCGGGTTCAAACTCCAGGCACACACCTCTGACTTTTCGAAGATATGTGTACAAAGATTTTAATATATAATTTTTTTTTTTTTTTACACCCAACAGTCACATACATAGTTCTGACCCCACACTAATCCTAGTGTATCCATATGACTTGTATCCACAAGTCCTGTGTCGTGGGTATCAGAGACTACGAGAGACTTTTCAGTCCCACAAACACCCAGACCCGAAACAAATATTTGTGGATCACACAAACATTTGTCTCGGTGCGGGGATCGAACCCGCGGCCTCTCGTTTCGCAAGCTGGTGTCTAGCCATCTGCGCCACGGGGCTGTAAAAAAAATATCTCCACCTTCTCCACGATTGAGTGCCAACATGAGTCAAATGCGGTCCGGTAGATTTCACAGATGCGTAAGATTTTTTTGTAGTGTGCCATGGTTCACTACCCATTCCAACTGACCGTAAAATTAATAATGCAACAATAACTAACAAAAAAGCTCCAAAGCCTTCAACAGTATATGTTGCAAGAGTTGCGATATCAGTTGTAAATAGAGAAAGACTTTATTTTAGATATATTATTTCATCATCATCATCATCATCAGCCCATATACGTCCCACTGCTGGGCTCGGACCGCCTATTCAACTGTATATTATGTATTTTACATGAAGGGGTAGGCAGAGGTGAATTTCTGCACCCACAATTTGCCAATTTCGCCCCAACCTATCATAGACTCAATGCAGCCGGTGAGAATTTCTGAATGAAAAATGCCATTAATACTTTGCCCGACTCAGAATTCGAACCCGGAGCTCGTGATTGTACGCCACATTCTTCCATCGCGAGACCACAAAGCTTTATTTTGGATAGACTCATATATTTACCAAATTTCAATACAGCCGTCTCAAAGTGGCGGACGGACAGTCTCTTCCATATGATACGAGTTTGAGTGATGAGACTCGATGAGCACATCATACTGTTGATGCAAACAGTTTATATTGTTTTTTTTAATAAAAATTTAAAGCTTAAAGATTATTATTCGCAATTTTGAAAGGCAAACTGGGCTTTTGGACTTCTATGGAAGTACCGCCATTGCTCTTGCCCTTCTCTGATGTCAATACCAAAGTCTAGAATATTTATATTTTTTATTCTAAAACAGTAGTTGCCTGCAACTTCGTAAGCGAAACATTAGACTTCAAAAGGAATATTCTTTCTCCGTTTTTGCCACATTTACCATTGCTGCTCCAGTCATATTGCGCTTAGCTTGATGATAACCTGCCTTCCTAGATAAATGGGCTAACATACATAAAACTCACGCCTGTATTCCCCGAAGGGGTAGGCAGAAGTGCATTTCTGCACCCACATTTCGCCAGGTATCAGTCCTACGTAATAGGGGCGAGCCTATTGCCGTTTTTCGGGCACATTTCCAGACTCCGGGCTGTTACTGAGAATTTCCTAATGGAAAAACCCAATAACACTTTGCCCGACCCGGGAATCGAACACAGGACCTCTGTATCCCACGGCACATACTTGTACCGCGAGACCACGAGGCAATGGGCTAACACTGAAAGAATTTTTCAAATCGGACTAGTAGTTACTGAGATCAGCGCGTTTAATAAAACAAACAAACTCCTCAGCTTTAAAATATGTAGGTACATATATTCTAAAATAAGCAAATGTTCTCCACATTATCACATTAATCACCAAAATTATACATTCAAAAACTTCTCGACACATCGTTTAAAGAATTGACACACACATTTTTTTTCCTCCTTGACTCCACTCCACTGTACCTGATGGTAAGCACAGTGAAGTCCAAAAAAATTATACCGACCAGCGAGAAACGATATGGTCACCCGCTGGTCGACACAATCATGCCGGCCTGCACAAATGCTTCTTCACGCTTCGCTTAAAGGATCCCGGATCATAGGAAGGAGGGAACACGTGAGCCGGCAAACATTACATACATACCTACATAAATTCACGCCTGTCTCCCGTTAGGATAGGTAGACATAATAGAACGTAAAATGCTACGGTCCAAACATACTGCTTTAGCTGACATCTCTGAGGTCACTTTACCTAACCTTTTTTTATATAAATCAACTATTAGGTGAAAGAAATGGTTAAAGAATTGATTGGAATTTAAATTAGAATACAGTTACACGTACGCTGCGAGTCGAAGATAGACGAGCACGAGGCATCTATGAAAATATAATGATGTTACACCTTGGACTGGGCGTTCGTACTCCAATCGTTGGTGAAAGTAACAATGGAAAGATTTTCGGTGAAAGCACTTCTGAGTTTTATTGCGGCCCTATTTTGTTGCGTACGCTTCCATTCACTAATTACAGTTCTATTAACATTTCGGTGTACACGACTCCGTACATATGTATGTTGATCTGGAGATAAGGCGCGCGACCGCCGATGTTATCCAATCTCGGCGCTAGTGGTCCATTACCAGGCATATGTATCTATGACGTATTGAAGTTATGCGTGTGTGGAAAATATAATAAATATAAAACATTTTAACAATGTAAAAGAAAATGGTGACGAAATACCTGAGAGGTTACGGACAAAATTTCTCGGGTATATACCGCGCAATAAGCTAATTAGGGTCCAATGAAGTGGCCCATGGGAGTGGCCTATGTCCAGCAGTGGACGTTAGTAAGTGTGTTGATAATGATGATGAATAATCATCATCATCATCATCATCAGCCCATATACGTCCTACTACTGGGCACGAGCCTCCTCTACAACTGAGAGGGTTTAGGCCTTCCTCCACCACGCTGGCCTAGTGCGGATTGACGCACAAGAAATTCCTAAGAACTTTTAAGTGTGCAGGTTTCATCACAATGTTTTCCTTCACCCTTAAAGTAGGTACGTAATAATTAATTGTGAATACACACATAGCTTTGAAAAGTCAGAGGTGTGTGCCTGGGGTTTGGAACCGCGACCATCGAGATTCCCGACCGCGTGCCTAAACCTCGAGGCCATCACGACTTAATGAATAAACTAATTTGTCCGAACTATAACTAATCTGTCTCAGCTGCAGAGTAGGCCCCTGCCTAGCAATGGGACGCAGAAGTCTGATCGTTATATACGAGTGTTCTATAAACAAAAAAATACAAGAATTACAGTCATACCAACATAAATAATGCAAGGTACCACAACAAAACAAAGTTGTACTTTAACGATAATAAGGGTTAATTAGTGATAGGTACATTTGGTACAACATACAAGGTTAACAGCATTTTCCCGCGTAAGTCTCGGCCGCGATACCTGTTCATGTGAACGAATTATTTAATCCTCAGCGTAATGCTAAAATGTTTTATCGCACTATCTTTTATCCTGTATATTTCAGATAAAGTAATGTTTAAAATTAGTACATAGAAAGCGTTTCTATGAGGCTGTTTGTGAGGTTATTATAGCATATACATACGTAATTGTCCCAAGTAATAGGTATATTCACCGAAGTGGTAGTTAGAGGCGAATTTCTGCAACCACATTTCGCCAAATGTCCCATATTATAGACGCAAGCTTATAAGCCCAATTTCAAACTTCTGTGTGGCTACTAACAATTTTCTATCAGTAAAGCCCATAAGAAAAATCCAAAAATAAAAATAAAAATTGAACCCGGGACATCTAGATCTCACGGTAAAAACTTGTGCCTTGGGATAACGAGACAGACATTACAGAGTTAATTAATTAATTCTATACATATACTTTAGCCTAACGCCCGTGGCGCAGTTGGCTTGAGACCAAGAAAAAAAACAGTGCCTTCCGCGTACAAAGACAGGATTTTTGTTAGGCCGACAGTTATTTTTGTCGGGTCTAGTTGTTTAGGACAGTTTCTAGTAGTTTCTGTTCGCCACGATGAAATAACTCAATCTTATTAGGTGTAACTGGATATGTATGAAAATCGAGAAAAATAAAAAACAATTTACTAAGCTACGTTACACTGGCTTCATTATTATTTATTGCCCATATAATTCATAATATATAGAACTTAATAATACATAACATGGCGTCGTAAATGAAGAAAAATTCTGTTATTCTTACAAGTGTTTGGTAAATGGTTATATTCCTTTAAATTAACTAATAAAGCACATAAAGTATTCATTTAATCAGATTTTGGTAAATTCGAAAAATGTTTCATTTTGAATAGCACCATTACCTACTGTATCATAAGTGTGATATATCATAAATATGTCAACACAAACTGCGTCTGTATATAAAAATAAGTCATTATAGACGACTGGTTATAAGCTTAAAATATATTTTTCATACAAATAAACGAAAATTAGGAATGTTTTAGCGTAGCCAAGGTTATGCAAACGAGAGAAGGGTCCTTAACCAGGCTATGTCAAGTGTAATTGAGACATTCACCGCGAAACATTAAGTATTCAAACTTATTTAAATATTTGACGCACCATCAGGTCATGGACAATATTAGCAAGTTAATATCAAGACTTCATTAACAGACCTTGCCATTTAAAATAATTCAGATTAAAAAGTGGTATATGACATGCATAAAAAGAGGTAAATATTTATAAAAATACTAGCTGACCCGGCGAGTTTCGTTCCGCCTAACAGCCAATTCTTTAATATTTTTTGTTTTTATTTTTTTAGCTTAAGTTACTCCTTATTACATCAGTTATCTGTCAGTGAAAGTCCCGTTAAAATTGGTCCACCGGTTTCAGAGATTAGCCGGAACAAACAGACAGACAGACAAAAATTGTAAAAAACGTTATTTTGGTATATTATGTACCATGTATACATCCATATGCATTTATTAAAAAGCGGTTATCTCAATATTACAAACAGACACTCCAATTTTATTTATTTGTATAGATGTATAGATGAAAAATATATATTGAGAGAATTAATATTAAATGTCGAAAATTAAGCGTGCGATCACTAGACACTGTCTCGGCAGATATACCTACATATGGCAGATATACATACATATTATTTTGATTATGTATATTAAATCTCAGACATACATCGATGTCAAAAAATAAATCTATGAAAATCATATATACCAAATGGTACTTTGAAAAAAAAGGAAATACTAGATCGGGCGACGAAAAAAGTTAAAATTAATATACAAGACAATTATGCAGCTCGTATTTTTCTTAGACATGACCTTTGCTTTGTGATAATAAAAACGTATCAATAATGATGCATGACCTATTTGCATAGGTCAAACTCCAGTAAATATATCTATTTTTCGAATATTCTTGGGTTGGAATGTAAAGTAGGTTTTTGAGTGTTATTAAAGTATTGTTTTTTTATTAGTTTTGCAATAACAAAATGATTAAATTTTTATTAATATTTAAATATGTATATCAACGCTGATATATAAAGCTTTCGCGGCGGTCGCGGGTTCAAACCCCAGGCACACACCTCTGACTTTTCTAAGTTATGTGTGTATTCACAATGAATTATCACTTGTTTCAACGGTGAAGGAAAACATTGAGAGGAAACCTGCACACCTAAAAGTTCCTAGGAATTTCTTAGGTGTGTAGTCCGCCAACTCGCACTAGGCCAGCGTGGTAGACTAAGGCCTAAACCTTTTCAGTTGTAGGGGAGGCGCGTGCCTAGCAGTGGGACGTACATATATCGGCTGATGATGACATAAAGCTTTCTTTATGTGTTTGGTTACGCGCTAATTTCGGAAACTACTGTTGGGTTTGGATTTTTTTTGTGTTAAATAGTCCTTCTATCTAGGAAGGATTTGGGCTATACACATATGATTACGCTACGACCTATAGAAGCGGAGCAGCAATGAAAAATTCGCCAAAAAAGGAAATATTCCATTTGCATAACATTGACAGCTGGTAAGGAAGAAAAAGTCGTGATGGCCTCGAGGTTTGGGCACGCGGTCGAGAATCTCGACGGTCGCGGGTTCAAACCCCAGGCACACACCTCTGACTTTTCGAAGTTATGTGTGTATTCACAATGAATTATCACGTACTTTAACGGTGAAGGAAAACATCGTGATGAAACCTGCACACCTAAAAGTTCTTAGAAATTTATTAGGTGTGTAGTCTGCCAACCCGCACTAGGCCAGCGTGGTGGACTAAGGCCTAAACCCTCTCAATGGTAGAGGAGGCCCGTGCCCAGCAGTGGGACGTATATGGGCTGATGATGATGAAGGAAGAAAAAAAATTGGAAAGGATTTTGTAGCCTCTGTCTGTTGCAATATTTCGATCCAGCTCAACTGGGACAGTAATATGGTCTCACATAATGACATATAACTAGAATATTGACTCCAATGTTCAACACTGGATGTCTAATGGCAGCAGAGCGTGATGATAATCGTATATTCCTTTCTGCAATTTAATTTGGAGTACTAGGAGCTCATAAACATTCAGCTGGCTGTGTTGTAACGATATTGCGCTTAACAGTATTGTCATGTTGCGGTCTTGTGGTGCAAGATTGTGATCAATTTCAATCTGTGTACCAATTAATAGAGAGTTGGTAACAGTGTCTATTTTATTATGGTCATTAATTTTATCATTGTTATTTTTACAAGCATAAAAATGAACGTTTCAAAAATGTTCCGAGTAGTTTTTAGTGAAAATCTCTGCCAATCGGTTGGTCATCATTATTAGCCCATATACGTCCCACTGCTGGGCACGGGCCTCTTCTACAACTGAGAGGGTTTAGGCCACGCTGGGCTAATGCCGGATAACGGACTACACGCCTAAGAAATTCCCAAGAACATTTATTTTTTGGTGTGCAGGTTTCCTTACATCCACAAAAGGGGCGTCCAATCTTTGATTGGGATCACTTAGCTTTGGCTAGTGCGGGTACAACTGCGCCCCCCATAAATCGGAGACGGCCGAGGAGCTTATCGTCTCGGAGGAAGCCTGGGCTGCTTAATGGTGGAAGACTCTTATCCACACAACATGATCGCCTTTCTCGGCGCGAAGATGGCCACCGGGGGGTTTCGATCGGTATTACGGTGTAGGGATTTTTTATTAGCGACCTAGACCGGCATTAACATCTGCGCGGACGTGATTCGCCGCGCGCCGAGCGGGAAGGCCGGAGAACCCGACATTCGTTTTCCTCCCCCGCCCCCGGGCTGGCGGGAAGTAGAGCCATAATTAGCTGCCTCGACAAAAAATAAAAAAAATGTGTTTGCCTCAGAATCGCGCCTAAGCCTCGAGGCCATCAATAGTCAGTTCTTGATTGGTTTGGTTAATGATCTCAAATCCGAATTTTACACATTATACAATACAAATTATTCATGGGTTAAAAAGTAAATGAGCCAAATTGCATTATTTAATATAATAAAATTTTATTTAAGAAGCCATAAATATTCATTTTTGCACCATAAATAGAAATATAATTAATGTAAAACCGCAAGCAACACTATGCGTGTCTCTACTCGTAAAGTACCGAAATGGCGTCGGAACAACTAACAATAGTCGCTTCTCATGATTCAGTCGCTGCGTAACTGAAACTCAGAAAAATAACACCTGACCCAGTTTTAACATTATTGCAAACATTCATGTTGTTAAAATCGTTTTAAAGTGTTCTTATGACTTTTACTGCTGCTTTCAGACATTCGCGTCCAATAGGAAAGGGACTACATACAATCTACATATTACATGCCTATATTTTGCTTTCGAGGTCAGTATTGCACTTAAATTGTTAAGTAACCTTCTATTATACGAAGGAAAACGTATTTTTTTTATTGCTTTTGTGCAAAATGCAAAAATATGCGGCATTCGAACGCTTTTATTTAAATGTGAAAGCGAAATGCCTCTTATTGATCAATGGAATTGAAAAAAAGTTCTTAGGATTTTCTTAGGTGTGTAGTCCGCCAACCCGCACTAGGCCAGCGTGGTGGGCTAAGGCCTAAAACCCTCTCAGTTCGTGGAGGAGGCTCGTGCCCAGCAGTGAGACGTATATGAGCTGGTGATGATGATGATGATGATCAATGGAATTATTTTCAGAGTGAGGTAAAAACCATAAATTAATTAATGTAATCTATCTACACAACGCGAGCGTTGTTACAAGAGTTAACTGTTTCGTTGAATTTGATGTTATTATATCTCCTTTATTTCGACTGATTCGGGCCTCATTGTTCCACGATAATTGGAAAATCCCACGGGAACGGTACTCGTGTTAATTAAATCCATTGTTAGTGTTGAGATGGCCTTCGGTTTTGGTACCGTGCGGTGGAAACATGATTTCTGGTTTAATAACATTTCGAATTCTGTCGGCTCGTCCAAAATGTATTGAGAGTGAGTAAAAATAGATATGCAAGCAATGATGGCCTCGAGGTTTAGGCGCGCGGTCGAGAATTTCGGCGGTCGCAGGTTCAAACCCCAGGCACACACCTCTGACTTTTCGAAGATATGTGTGTATTCACAATGAATTATCACTTGCTTTAACGGTGAAGGAAAACATCGTGATAAAACCTGCACACCTAAAAGTTCTTAGGAATTTCTTAGGTGTGTAGTCCGCCAACCCGCACTAGGCCAGCATGGTGAACTAAGGCCTAAACCCTCTCAGTTGTAGAGGAGGTCCGTGCCCAGCAGTGGGACGTATTTGGGCTGATGATGAAAAAATAGATATGAGTTATTAGACTTTAGTTTTTTACAAACATCAGCATCATTCCCTTGCCCTGTTCACAATTTTTATTTGGGGGTCGGCGCAGTATGTTTTTCCTTCCAAACATCCCTATCAGCCGTCATGTCTTCATTCACGCCTTTTTCTTTCATATATTTTTTAACGCACTCCATCCATCTTTTCTTTGGCTTTCTTCTGCTTGTCTATCCTTCAACTTTCATACTCATTACTTTTTACCTACGTATTATTCATCCCTTCTCATAATATGCCCAAACCACGACAGTCGGTTTCTTTTCAGCTTATCTATCTCAGGAGCTACCTTATATACAAACAGGCTACCTTAATAATATTGTGTTTGAAATCGAATGTTTTTATTTCGAATTGTAGAAATTTGGTCGTATGGAGAATCAGAAAAAAGTCCAAGACTATTTAATGACTGTAGTAAATATAAACAGGCCACTATAATGATGTCAACTGATCAATAAGCTGTTGTAATCTTTTCGCCCTTAGGACATTACGACAATATTTGAGGCACATTGCACTTGGTGTCAATATATTTAAAAACGTTCGAAAGATTTACGAAATTATACGTAAGTGTTTTTGCTTTGTTCATTTTTCAACACTTCTTTCGTATATAGATGCATCTTCTCACTATTTAGAAAGTAGTGTCACCCGCATCAAATTCTGACGGAGGTGCGAAAAATCTCTCATTTATAGACCTATAAATTATGACATCAATGCTTAGCAGCTGATGACTTTCATAATCTCACGCCTATATTCTCCGAAATAGACTTTTACAAGTTCTTTTGAATCGTCAATATTAAACTATTTTTTAAAACTATTGCCGCTTCGAAACGTGTTATCGCTGTGGAGAAATAACGGCAAGAAACTCCCTCAGCATCACGAAATGTCATTTTTTTAAATAATAAATATAATTATTATAATTACATTTTTTAAATGCCATTATATAAATTTAATCTTATGTATAACGATACAAATTGTAGCAACGAAACTTCTGATCAATTTACTTACTCCCAGGGCTTATTGTCTCCAATATTATCTGAAATTTTATAGTAAGCTTTTTTATATAGTTTATCTTTAATTGATTCTTTAAACTTTTTCAAGGGAAGCTCCCTAATACCCTTTGGGAGTTTGTTATAGAAGCGTACACATTGCCCCATTAAAGAGTTATTAATTTTCCGGAGTCGAGTTTCCTAGCTATAACGTGTTTCAAAGCGGACAGAAATACTTAGTACAAATGCATCAAGACTGACAAGATGCTTCAATGATGATGCACTTAGTCAGGACTATGCATGTGTTTGTGCATTGGACTAAAACGAAACTAGTCTGGCAAGTGACCTGTTTCGCCGAGTCGCTGATAATGAAGTCGACAGCCTTGATAACCTTTTGCTGGTTATTGATGTATTTAATTTATTATTGTTTATGTTAAAATGTGTGGGAATCAAATATTACGGTAAATATACAGTTTGCTCATGCCGACATCTTCGAAGGGGCAGGTAAAGTGGTACAAGGAACACACATGTTTTTCTAGCTCTTCCTTTAGCTCAACGTAATAGACAGAGAGCATATTGCTGTTTTTGGCATACAATCTCAGTCTCCGTACTACCCCTGTCATCTGAGAGAAAAATAACGCTTAGCCGATCAGGGAAAACTAATTTTTCGAAGTTATGTGTGTATTCACAATGAATCGTCACTTACTTAGCGGCGAAGGGAAACATCGTGAGGAAACCTGCACATCTAAAAGTTCTTAGGAATTTCTTAAGAGTGTCCGCCGACCCGCACTAGGCCAGCGTGGACTAAGGCCTAAACCCTATCAGTTGCAGAGGAGGCCCGTGCCCAGCAGTGGGACGTATAAGGGCTGATGACGATCACAAGGGAATCGAATCCGGTTTCTTTCAATCTCACGCTCACTTATACTATGAAATCAACATAGCAGTCTCTTAAAATACTGTCTATTGTTGCCAAATAACTCAATTAAAGGGTGCGCTGGTTTCAAGCAATGAGTTACGTAGTACAGAAAAACTTTAGTCCGATGAAACCGTGGCCCATCAGTAGGCCGGCTTATGATAATAGTTCCATTTTATTCAACTTGCCAATTATCATTTCTGACATAATATACAACAATGTTAGAAGGAAGGAGAAACCATTATTCCCTTTTTAGGACTTCCTCCGAGGTTCGGGTGATTAGCGTTAAATTAAGTAGCGAATGTCGATTCGTCAGTTATTGTATCGCACAGGGCGATCCTAATGTTGTTTATTGGCTTCCTTCCAGACTCAACTATTAAATAATTCTTTGTAAATCTGGTACCGTTCTCGGGACATCTCTTTATCACACGCTGCACACAAAAAGAAGGCATTTTATTCAATAAATAAATAATTTTATTCGTGAGAAATGACATGCTATTGTTAGTTCTATTGAAAGTATACATCTCGATAACAAAAGATGTCCTTGAAATTTATCATTATTTGCGTAATTTACATTATTTAATAACGAAACAATAGATTTTTTTATGTGTGGGTACTTTTAATTATCTCCTGTTTTCAGAACTTAATAATATCATTACTTAACTTTACTAATAGTATCATTACTCGAAAATGTATCGACCAATTACAATATATATAAGGGAATATTGAAACAAAGCCGACCTAGTTCTACCAGTTCTTACCTTCATTATAGGGCCTAGTATCTCCTTTCGAATCTGCAATCCTGGTACCGCAATATTTCTCACACAAATTTAAAATCTAGTTTCGCAACATTATCCACAATGCACAATAAAAACACTTTCACAATTTATTTATGTCAATGTAAAATAAAAAAAAACAATTATCCGGTAACCGATTTTTAATCGATTCTTTGTACGAACACGTGCGCGTGCGCAGCCGACTTCGTGACAAATGCCGATAGATGGTAAGGTCTTCTGCACACGGTATTGACCTTAATGGCTATCTGTACGGCGACTGATTGTGTACTGATGGTATTGTCTAATGCCCAAGTGCTTCATGTGCGAGCGGCCTAATGTTGTGAGTTCGTCGACTTAGTTGCATGGTCCGAACGAAGGGCGTCGGCGTGTTTATTTATTTAATACTGCTTAGAACCTAGGTTTCTAATTTCGACATAATTGAGTGTTATAATATATTTTGTGTACCTTTATTTGTGGTATTAGATTAATATCCGGTATAAGAAATAATGCCCTCATCTGTTATTTAGTAGTGATAAGAAATAAATAATAGATAATATTCACATTGACATATTTCAAATAGGTTGCCTAGTTAAATCAAGTCCGGATAATCTTTAATATTATAATAATGAGGAAAGGTTTGTATTTTTGAATATTTGGATTTTTTGATGTTTTTTACGAATAAACTCAAAAACTACAAAACCGATTTCTATGATTTTTGGTATGGATATAGACGGAACCTATCAAAGTAACATAGGATATTTTTTATCCCGGATATAATATTATTAACTGTTGTGACTGTTTATTTTTGCATTTCTAAATAATATCTGCAAAAGTGTTTATGTTATTATTTAATAATTGTTAAACGTGGCAAAACCATTATTCAAATGTATGCTAATAAAAATACTGAGCCTTACAGCATAAAGTGGTCCAAATGTATTAAACACTATGTCGATGTCAGGAACTAAATGAAAACTTCCGCCGAGGCATGAATTACTAGTTAGTAGTTATGGGGCCCGGCTCCGCTCGGTCGCAATTTTGTAATCCCTGCTCATTCCCGGGGAACATTGCATTTTCTCGGAATCAAAAGTACACAAAATCTGAACGAACAAGATACAAAGAATCAAAAGTACCCAAAATCTGATAGAACAAGGTCCTATCAATGTCCACACCACAAATCATCCAAATTGATCTGGCAGTTTATTATATTTATTTGTAAAGTTAACTATAAAAATAGTGCTATCATTAATATGGCGAAATTAAACCAATCCGGTAGCTTCTATGCCGAAAACATGAATTGTAAACAAATAAGCCAGTTTTTATGAGCTCTAAATTATACGGTGTTGAATAATCATAGTACTTATATTTAATCGCTACATAATAAACATTATTGTTGAAATTATTTAGCATGAATGAATTAAGAACTAATTAGCACAATTATTTTATTTTTTTGTTGGTACAGAAACATAAAATTAACATGTCCTAGAGCACAATATTAATTATTAATGAAGTAGCTCTTAAATATTGTGAAAAGTTTCTAATAGCATTTTAGCTAATGTCAAAACTGATTATACCCATATGTTGCACGGCAAAAAGCTGTCTCTTTGAGGTAAGGATGCCTCATACTCGTAGTAAGTTAGTGATTGCACTGTACTGTCCAAAAAGGGTCTATGTTGCAAAAAGTGCACCCTGAAGAACATCTCAGCAGGCCGGCACGTGGGTATCGAGTCAAAAATAAATTCCTTCCACTAGTTGACTCCATTACATAAATACTATATACACACACGCCTTTTTCCATTGGGTTAGGCAGAGCCTATAGAGCGCTAAATGCTTCACAGTTCTTTCGCTTCCTCATCTAATATTATCCTCTTCATGCATCTATGTCGGTTAATGTTATAAATATCAAAAACGTATAGCAATTGAAATGAAATGAAATTGCTTTATTTGGTCACGTAGGCAATCAAATAGCACTTATGACAAGTCAATACAGAAAAGAAAAATCTTTTATTATTACATTATAATTCAACTATGGTTCATTTTATATAATTTGTACAAAAATATTTACGGTTTTTTCATAATTTATTTTTAGTTTTCATCAGGAAATACATAATATATTATTATTATTTTAAAGTAAATAACGAGATGGACCTTGTGTATTTCCGAAACGTCACGTATTATTTTAATGCTACCACCGGATCCAAACGCGACCCTGACTGAGAAAACCCGGCGAAACAAACTCCAACTCCAACTCTCTCTCAGTTTTAATCATCATCATCATCATCATCATCAATTGCATTTCTTCACGTCCACTGCTGGTCATAGGCCTCTCCTATAGCATGCCACTGAGCTCATCCTTCTGCCCTCCACATCCAACCTTCCTACACTACGTTTACGTCATTAATACAAAAAAACTAATATAGTTGAAATGAATAGGATTTTTTTATTATTTTTTTATTACCCTTATGGTCATCATTGACTATAGGAAGCGAATTGTTACACATAGACCTGTTGCTACCACACCCGGATCAATCAGAAGCGGTTTGTCAGCATTGACCAATGTCCTTTAAGAAATCGATTATCCACCTGGTAAATGACCTCAATTAAATTTAATGTGTACCATTTTTATTCAATGTCATCTTGTTACTATGTACTGTGTTATGTCATTTCTTATTTTTAAGCATACATACATAAACTCACGCCTGTATTCCCCGAAGGGATAGGCAGAGGTGCATTTCTGCACCCACATTTCGCCAGGTATGTATCAGTCCCAACGTAATAGGGGGCGAGCCTATTGCCGTTTTTCAGGCACAATTCCAGACTCCGTGCTGCTACTGAGAATTTCCTAATGAAATAACCCAATAACACTTTGCCCGTCCCGGGAACCGAACCCAGGACCTCTATATCGCACGGAACTTTGTTGTACCACGAGACCACGAGGCAGTATTTTTAACCATTATTTTAATTTTTGACGATAAAATGACGTCAGCGGTGCTGGGATTAAGTCAATGCGGGGTATGTAGAAAATCCCATTCCGAGGCACTTGAATTGCTTAAGGACTTAAATTATTCAGTTTGTTTGTCCTTTCATGCCGTAATTAAGTAACAGATTGACGACGTGATTTTCTTCTCAAGGTCATTGTACCCTTTTAGAAATGTAAAAAAATGAAGTTATATTTGGACCTTTCGGTACCATGTATTAACCACCTCGAAATTACCTCCGAAATACCCTCCCTCGAGTTGCAGCTTTATTAATTTTAAACAACTAAAAGCATTCCTTATTGTCATTGTTATGCCTAATAAGTATATTTTATCCTGGCAAAAATGTCTTTAAAACTTACTCTTATACTTGTATACCACAATCACATTAATCTGCCGATAATCCTACTGATTAATTAAATCAGACGTTATCGCTCCAAAATTGGGCCAAACGCAAACCAACGCGTTTAGAGTAAACGACAATTACGTAGTTAGATAACTGCGTGCGTTTACGTAAAGTGCACGTTCCCGTGTCATTGTGTTTTGTGTAAAATAATCACGGGAACACGTATTCGGCCGACCGCACTCCTACACACGCTTTGCTGTGGAGAGAAGTGGACAACTGATTGTTTCCCAACTCCTCCTTTATATTTTCTTTCTGATTAACTTCGTTGCGGGATTATGACAAATTAGGTCCCCAAATTAGGTGCCGCTGTTGATCCTGGAGCACAGGAGTTACAGTGGCGGGTGTGTGGTGGGATAGGGCAAAGACCGCACTCCTAAATTACCACTAAATATCCTGACTCGTACTTGGACTGCTACTCTTTACACTGTGCATTCATTATTTGTTTTATTAATTTAATTTGTTAGTTAAACAAATAAAGCTTCAATTTTTTTGTTCTAGAAATTTCCACTTTAGAAAAGAGCTTTCTAACGTAACTGCTTCTAGGCAAAATTATTTGTATTGTAATAATAACTGCCTTGTTGTTTCCGCGGTATAAAAGCGTGTCGTGTGATCGTAGAGTCATGTTATCTTTATCATTTCTTTCTTTTTCAGGGAAGTAATTCTGAAGTTATGTTTCACTCATTCTTGTATCTTCACGCACCGAGAAGTCGAAGCCAAAAATTTCATAGCAGTTGCCATACCTAAATATTTCTTATACACATATACGTACGTGGAAACTATTGACGCGAACCCTCGCAGATCAAGCAGTGAAGTAAAATTTAAAACTGTGTTACTAAATCGTATTAGGACTAAAATGTAAGGACGCACTAAATATGGAAGGAGTAAGGGCTGATAATTCTGCTGGTGTTAACGCACAACTCACATGCCCGCATTAAAATATCAGATATGTATTACCCAAATTCTGAAGAAAGGCTTTCAAAGTTACTGGATGATTCGTAAGTTGCTTTATGAATACGCGTTTCTCTTTCAATCAGAACGTAACTTTCAATAAATTTGTGAAGATCATCTTCGAAGCTCGAACAGACATCAATCAATCATCAACAATCAATAACTTTCTTTACACCGACAGTATTCACTGATAAATAAATAATATTTCTGCTTAAGTTTTTAAAGCCAATACTTAGAGCCCTATTCTTTACTTTGCTTTGTCTATTACTTTTAGAGTAATGTAATGCAATTGCGGTACTTCCATAGAAGCCCAAAAGCGTTACACGTTAATTGTGTAATGTCTATTTTATAATTATTTATTGTGGGGTCAGTATCATCATATATTGAAGGGATCATTTTATGTTAAATAGCTTTTGTTAAAGATTTATAGCTTAAAGATTATAATTATTCGGAATTTTGTAAGGCAAGCTGGACTTTTGGGCTTCTGTGGAAATACCGCCACTGGTGTAATATATCCCCTGCATGAGGACCATGTTGTATAAGGTATGGAACATGATATTGGAACTCATTTAAGTTTATCCCTGTCCCCGGTCCGATTCCCGAGTTGGGCATAGTGATTTCTGGTTTTCTATTACGAAATTCTCAGTAGCAGCTCAGAATACAGTAATCACACCTTGTAATCTGGTATTTAAATCAGCTGGCGAAATGTTACATGGAAATACACATCTGCCTATACCTTCGTGGATACAAGCGTACGTGTGTAAGACACCAAGTTCTTTTTCGCTTTTTAATAAAAAAATACTCCCAACAGTCACAGACATTTTCAGACCCCACACTAAGATACTTGTCTTGTCGTGGGTATCAGAAAATACAAGAGACTTCAGTCTCACAAACACCCAGACCTGAAACAAACGTTTGTGGATCATTCAAACATTTGTCTCAGTGCGGGGATTGAGCCCGTGGCCTATTTCATCAGCTGGTGTCTAGCAAACTACACTACGAGGATCTAAAGAGTTCGAATTAGGATACATGAATACAACCGTATATCCCTTCCCTTTCGATCCGTTATCTATAATCCCTATTACTTGCAATATAAGGAAACCAATATAAACTTACTTGACTTTGAGCCCCGTGGCGCAGTTGAATAGACACCAGCTTGCGAAACGAGAGGCCGCGGGTTCGATCCCCGCACCGAGACAAATGTTTGTGTGATCCTCAAATATTTGTTTCGGGTCTGGGTGTTTGTGAGACCAAAAAGTCTCTCGTAGTCCTTGATACCCACGACACAGGACTTGTATCCTAGTGTGGGGTCAGAACTATGTATGTGACTGTTGGGTGTATTTATTTATTTATTTATATTTATTTACTTAACAGTTACTCAACTGTTCTAATCGCTATTCATGTTATTACGCCGCGACTTGTCTTTCTGTTTCTCATTTGTAACCATGTTTATTATCCAGGATACATGTGACCACATTTACAACAAATACGGCAATCGCTGCTCAGTTGAAAATTTCATGTTGTATTAAAACGTACCCGTGACAAGAAATTTTATGTTTTCGTTTTTATCTTTCGATAATTTGGTTGTATAATGCACCATTGATATAATCTGTTAGCAATAAGGTGCTAATTATAACTTTATTTATGGGCACGCTTTTGGCCGCTGTCTGCTATTCATCATCATCATCATCACATCATCATCATCAGCCCTTATACGTCTGGTCACGGGCCTCCTCTACAACTGAGAGGGTTTGCTATTTTCTTATATATTATTTATGTTTATGGTCCCTCGTTGTCTCCCGGCACAAGGTGCGACCTAGAAGTTCCGGGTTTTATTTACGGGTCGGGCGATGTGTTATTGAGTTTTTCCACTAGGAAATTTTCAGTACTAGCCCGGAGTCTGGAATTGTGCCCGAAAAATGGCAATAGTCTCGCACCCTTTTACTTGGACTTAAAAAAATAATAATTATGTTATGTTCATGGTACTGAGAAAAATGTTTGTGGATCCAAAACTGTTCACGAATTTTCGGATAGGACTGGAAATAAATTGAATTTTTCCACGGTCTAGGACAATTGGACTGGAATGCATGAGATGGGGATCATTGTCAGTAGCGTGTATTTGGAGATCTCTACGAGTGAACGGCTAAAGGACAATATGTATTCTCTAGTACCCAAGACTTCTAAATATATTTTAATATCTCTATAAGACTATCGTTGCCGTTGGATATATGTATGTTATATAAAATTTCACGGTAACATAAGCCCTAATGAATATTTAAAGGGTCATCGTAGCCGCTAATTGAAATGCTAAGACAGTGTAGCGTTCTCGAGATGTATGATAAGGCGCGTCCTGTCGTGGTCGTGTCTGTCAAAGACGCTAACCCTGTCATAAACGCTGAGGGTCCAAGTAGATGTCAAGTGGAGAGCGCATCAAAGCATTTATAGTACTCAGCTTCAGCTTGCGACATCAGCGCTAGGGCTTTGGAATTACGCAGCTAGAAAAAAATGCTTATATTAAAAGCTATAGACATAACGGTCATAGTCCTGATTTGGAAAAATAAAATAAAAAACTATATTAAAAGCTATGGACATAACTATCATAAGTGTTATCTTTATTTAAATATCAAAAGTATGTATTTATTAATGAGCCAGATGTTGACCTTTATTTTCATGCATGTTTTATAGACAATGGCAAATATGAATAAACAAATATTTTCCTTGAACAAAGCAACGAAATTTGTAGTTAATACCTAAAATATGGAGAAGGACAATTACTCCTTAGTTAGCAGTATTTAGGTATATTGTAGCATTCAGTAAACATAACTTTTCCATAGATAGATAAATATGTATAAAGTAGTATCGTAAACTATAAGGCCAATTATTATCATGATGATAATGATACTATAAGGCCAATTATTATTATACTAATTTCCGACAATAGTGCCGGTACTGACCCATTAGAGATCATCAATAACCCATTCAATGAATGACCGTTCATCCACACGAGAATGTGCGGATGAACAATGATCCCGTCCGGTCCCATTGTGGGGAACATGATCCAGTCCTTTTGTTCATGGATAGAATGCCGCTTGTTAGCTTAAATATAGGGAGGATTATTCAATTCCACATTATATTTGAATCATTGCTAATGGGATTGCTTTAATTTTATTAGTACGCTACCGAACAGATATTTGGAGCCATAAAAAATATTTGGTCTGTTTAACTCTTTACAGGTTGGGAACTGGACTCCTTAGTGTCAAAAAGAGTTAGCATACACAGGGTGTATATAGACCGTGATCAGTAATATTTTTCGAGGGGTTTTTTTTTAATATGACGGTATTTGTAATCACTGTGGCTATTGCCTGTCTTAGTTTCGTATCACTGACTGCCTCGTGGTCTCGCGGTACAAGTATGTGCCGTGCGATCTAGAGGTCCTGGGTTCGATTCCCGGGTCGGGCAAAGTGTTATTGGGTTTTTCCATTAGGAAATTCTCGGTAACAGCACGGAGTCTGGAAATGTGCCCGAAAAACGGCAATAGGCTCGTCCCCTATTACGTGGGACTGATACATACTTGGCGAAATGTGGGTGCAGAAATGCACCTCTGCTATTATTGATATTGATGATCATATGTATATTATTAGTATGGATTTTACTTCGCTTGTTATTAATCATCCGTGAATAGACATATCTAGAAAGAAATCACCAAATAACGCATAGCATTTATCTAGACACTAATAACCCTTATTAAGCGTTGAACACATGTTTCATAACTTTATGATGTTTTGTCACGTTTCCTTATGATTCACAAACACAAAAATACTCTTTACATTTGAAGTTTCTTAACATTTTTTAAAATATTTTTTGAAATAACGTAGATTAACAATGCCATGTCTATGTATTGAATAGCCTTTTTATCAACTAAATTATTCAGTCACGAGTTTTATAAACATCTAACATGTCGCTTCTCATCCTAGATTTCGAACTGTTGAAAGTAGAAAGTCTAACTTATGCACACAGAAAAATGTGACAATAAAAATTAAAACCGTATGTGCCGGCGGTGCAATAGAAACTTGACCTCAAGACCGTGCGATCATTTATCAGAAAGAATGAAATAAATGAAAATAAAGATCCGTAGTTTTTGGATCATCATCATCATCATCAGCCCATACTTATACGTCCCACTGCTGGGCACGGGCCTCCTCTACAACCGAGAGAGTTTAGAGTAGAGCCTAGTGCGGGTTAGCGGACTACACACCTAAGAATTTTAGGTGTGCAGGTTTCATCGCGATGTTTTCCTTTACCGTTAAAGTACGTGATAATTCTTTGTGAATACACACATAACTTCGAATTGTCAGAGGTGTGTGCCTGGGGTTTGAACCCGCGACCGTCGAGATTCTCGACCGCGTGCCTAAACCTCTAGGCCATCACGACTTAGTTTTTGGATAACAAGAATTATTTTTCATAATGAAGTTCATACTTTAGTGTATTTGAGTCGAGGTCGGAATTACATACGACGGGGTGGTTAGAGCCTATACAGGCTCCTCAATAATACTATTGGCCATGGCCTAGAGAATAAACAAGGCGAAGTAGCAGTGGGCAGGGCACAATTCTTACAAATGGATCTCTTTGATGGCAGGCGAAGTTACTCACAATCAACGCGGCTCAAACACAAAAGTCCGCATGACCTTATTTTGGTCATACTATCATAATAGAATAGCTTACTTACCCACTCGTTTCTTGGGGTCTTTAAACTTTTCGTAAAGAAACAAATCAGCAGCCGGCAACATTGAGTGTCGAGTAAGAGTTGTTTCAAGATTCGAACTCTCAGTAAAGAAGACGTCATTTTCCAGGGCAAAATTATAGACAAAGATCCTTCTAATGTAATTGACAGCGCTTTCATCTAAAAACAAAACTTAAGATATTTTTAAATCTAGACAAAAGAAATCAAGGCCAACATGACATAGACGAGATAAAGTAATGAAAAGAAAGTTTAAGTTAAGTTGCTACGCCGTTTTGCAAGTCATGTCAGATGAACTTATGATTATAATTTAAATCAGATTAGTGACAGGTCACTATTTTCGTAATAATAACAACTGTCCATTCCAATATCCTTTTTTTATTATTAATATGTATGTATATCGCATATACATATATCTATACCTAACTATGTTGACAGCCCGGTGGCGCAGTTGGCTAGACACTAATTTCCGAAACGAAAGGCCGCGGCGCGGGTTCGATCCCCGCATCGTGACAAATGTTTGTGTGATCCACAGGGCATATTAAGCCTTAACGGCCTTTCAAAAATTGCCATAGCGGACGGTGTTTCACGTCCACCCGGCGGGGTATTGGTAAAGTTTTCAACTAGCAATAATCGCACCTCGGATTAACCTCATTGGTTACGATATTGCCTCTGCGCAAAGTTAATTCTAACTGTCAAACCCGGCCTATTTATCTGTTTCTCGTGCACCACTCTATACCGCGATTCAGATTTCAAGTGGCGACATCTGTTGATAGTCGTTTTAAACTCTACGAACATTACCGCCCCTTGAACTTGCTGTTTTAACACCAGGTGTCAAACAAGGGTGCACGTTTTTTCTACTTCATATTTATAAACTTGTTATTGCTGTAGAAACCAGTCTATTAGCATTGTTATGTATGAATAGCCTCTTTGTTCCTGGTATAAATTGAGCACTTATCAACGTTAATAAATCGAAAACTATTATAATGATAAATAATAGTTTTAAAGGAAGGAAAAAAGGAATGCCTTTTTTCCATATTATGTACGTAGTTCTTAAGAAAGGATTTGCTGAAGCTAACGATTTTCGAGACTAGACTGTATGTAGAATGCTGATGTCCATACTAACATAAAATAACAACTTATTTAAACATATTGTACTTACTTGGTTAAAACATTAGGATATGATGGTACAGAAAATCATTTATTTATTTACGTACATACATACATACATAAACTCACGCCTGTATTCTCCGAAGGGGTAGGCAGAGGTGCATTTCTGCGCCCACATTTCGCCAAGTATGTATCAGTCCCACGTAATAGGGGGCGAGCCTATTGCCGTTTTTCGGGCACATTTCCAGACTCCGTGCTGTTACCGAGAATTTCCTAATGGAAAAACCCAATAACACTTTGCCCGACCCGGGAATCGAACCCAGGACCTCTAGATCGTACGGCACATACTTGTACCGCGAGACCACGAGGCAGAAGTTATTTATTTTAAAGTGATAAATATACACAAACACACACACACCTTATACCAAAATTCAGACAAATTATTTATTTCTTTTATACTCTGCCACAGCAAAGTCGTCATGATCATGGCTTTCTTGACGTCATAAGCTAATCCCGGAACGCCTCACAGCGCGTGGTTCACTCTGATGTATTTACCTACCCTCTAGCCGGGCGAACACAAGTATCCTATTATCTGCAAATGTACCGATTGACAGTTCTATTAGTGTTTTATCCACTGATGATCTTGGTGACTCAGCAACTTTCTTTTCTTTATATCTAAGTATGGTCCTCGGTTTCATTTGCGCGCGCCTTTCTAGCTAGCAGTTGGGAAGTCTGGCGGAACTAATACTTGCAATCTCACAAAATACATTCAATAAATTAGATCTTACGTAAATATTCGTGGGGCCCTCTGGTTGGGAATGTACTCGGAAAACGAAAAACAGCTCGGACCCCTCTAAATTAATGACTCTCTGAACCTCCAGTCATTCGTTTCTAATTCACTGCGTCACAGAGCTTTAATTATATAAAAGGCTATATATACCTACAATTTCAACATTCTCCATACTACTATATTAGAAGGTACATCATTCAACTGTTGTGTGAGTGCATGAGTGCAAAAGAGAACCCAGACATCATTTATTATACTACAAATTATTGTGCCACGGGGCGACGGCGTTCGAATGTTTTTTTAGAACAGCGAGATGTAGAAGTTTTTGTAATGCTGCGGGCCATGACGCGGTGGAATTTTATTTGGGTGGATCATTATACCAGTTACGGACCTACGAGCCTAAGCATGTTTTACTTCCTATTTTTGTGGCTACCGTAACTAATATTATAAAGAATTTGTAGCACATAATTCATAATTTAAATTATGTATTTGCGATATTTCAATTATAAATAATATCTATCTATAATTACTAATATGTTTGTTACTTTCGTCAACACGCCTAAATGTAATAGTAAAGTTTGATAAGCCAAAAATCTTATGTTTACTCTAAGAATATTCGGTACTATGGATGGAAAATTAAATTTGAATATACGCGCCTGACAAATAAGTTTAAGCAATTTCTCAAATACACCAAAATGTTCACAATTTTACCAGACAGGCGCTTCTAAATATTGTAACTATGTCTTATCAAAAAATATGCTCAAAGCTGTGTCATAAAATACAAATAATAGAAAGTGATGTAATGATTTCGAGGTTTAGGCGCGCGGTCGAGAATCTCGGTGGCCACGAGTTCAAACCCCAGGCACACACTTCTGACTTTTCCAAGTTAGGTATGTGTGTATTTATAATGAATTATCACATACTTTAACGGTGAAAGAAAACATCGTGAGGAAACCTGCACACTTAAAATTTCATAGGAATTTCGTAGGTGTGTAGTCCGCCTACCAGCACTAAGCTGGCGCGGTGTACTAAGGGCTAAACTCTCGCAGTTGTAGAGAAGGCCCGTGCCCAGCAGTGGGACGTATATGGGCTGATGGCGATGTTGATGACTATGATATATATTTATATATATATATATATATATATATATATATATATGCATGCAGGCTATACATATATGCCCCTGTACAAACATACATCTTTCTATCACCGTCTAAAACCGTCTATATAGTAGACTTTTCATAGTCAGATGTGTATGTCTACATAACCTTTAGAGCTATCTGGGGATAAAATATTCATATAAAAATAATTCTCTATCATTTTACAAAGAAAAACCTCTACAAAACCTATTAGAATAACTTACATTGTACCTATATAATTAATATAATATAGCTAACCGGTACAGCAAGGGTCTCGAGGCGGCCCTGACCCCGCTCAGTTACTTCGCCGTGTGAATTTGCCAGACCCTTCACCTTCTGTGTCCTTTAACGGCTGTTGCTAATCCGATATATTTGTTTCAAAACTAGTGGTATATTAGCGTTTCATCTAGTAACAAAATGATATATACGCCAAAACCTAAAAGAATTTTTGAAGTTTTAATACCCACATCGTTGACTGCTCCGTTGGTCTTGCGGTATAGTCGAAATCGGATATAACGACATTAAAGGGACCGACGTTATGTCCGATAGTTGTTATAAGCAATATACAGGAGTAGTTATTAGTTTATATAGATTCGGAAGGGACCTTGCCATTCGGTTGTTATAACCGATCCGTCGTTATAAACGATGTCGTTACAAACGGTTTTGACGTAACTACCTATATTTTAAAATGTATTAGAAAAAAGGGAACTAACAATTAATATGAAACATCAACCTGAATAAAAGACCTTATATTTGACTATCGGTTCGATCTAGCCTCGCTTAAACATTGTTTTTTTTATAGAAAAAAATACTTCCATCCATCTCGCGACTCCTTTTGGTCAAATCTTATATATTCTGCCTTCCCTTTCGGGAATACAAGCGCTAATGTGTTTTGGTAAATATGTAGTTTGTACAACTTAAATGTGTAACATAACAGAAAGAAGAACTAAAAACATTTATGATTGCTTAACAAGCAACGCAGTATTGTATAGACATGAAGCAACCGTACTTAGTCGAATTGTAATGCAGGTCTACGGTAATTTTATACGAATTAGAATGTTAAACTAGAGACCATCGTTATGACTCTTGTACAATATTTATTACACAATCGTAAACGACTTGGAAAAGCAGTGATGGCCTCGAGGTTCAGGCGCACGGTCGAGAATTTCGGCGGTCGCAGGTTCAAACCCAGGCACACACCTCTGACTTTTCGAAGTTATGTGTGTATTCACAATGAATTATCACTTGCTTTAACGGTGAAGGAAAACATCGTGATAAAACCTGCACACCTAAAAATTTCTTAGGTGTGTAGTCCGCCAACCCGCACTAGGCTAGCGTGGTGGACTAAGGCCTAAACCCTCTCAGTTGTAGAGGAGGCCCGTGCCAAGCAGTGGGACGTATTTGGGCTGATGATGAAACGACTTGGGTAAGATGCCGTAAATCTGTTCGATGAAGTTTGTAATACCATCTTGGCAATTAAATCTCAGTCCAAGGTATGTGCTGAGAAGATTCTTTACAGAAAATTTCTTAGGTACAGCCCACCAATATGCATTAGCCGGCGCGGTAGAACAAAGCTTCAGCTCTTTCGAAATAAGAGACGAAAAGCAAAAAAACAATACCTTTCGAGTAAACAAAAGAAATTTTTACGCTATTCATTCTCTGCAGCAAGAAATATATTAGAAGCAGTAACACTGACTGCGAAGACTTGTTTAATGTACACTATTTTGACTTCGTCATTAATCTCCAATAAAAATCTCGTTTCAATTCTTTTAAGCCGCGTTCGATGCCCGCTTTGCGACAAATGTACGTATGATCTGGGTTTTCTTATATATATATATATATATATATATATATATATATATATATATATCTATATATCTATATACAGGGTGTATTCAGACCGTGATCGGAAACTAAGGCAGGTAATAGCTAAGGTGATTACAAACCCCCTGGCGTTAAAGAAAATTCTGACAAAAAATAAAAATTTTGACATTTTCCATACAACCATCGGTATTAAATGTACGCGGTTTGTATGGAAAATATCAAAATTTTTATTTTTTGTCAGAATTTTCTTTAACGCCAGGGGGTTTGTAATCACCTTAGCTATTACCTGCCTTAGTTTCCGATCACGGTCTGAATACACCCTGTATATATTATATGTTTTGAGACTGGAGAATAGAAATTCAGTTATAGGTCATCATTATCATAATAACTTTATAAAATAGAACAAAAGAATGCTGGCAACACTGCCTCTTACCCATCAGTCAAGTGTTGCAACAACAATGCCCCAGACGACACCGATGAGGGACTTTTTCTGTTATTTGCAATTCGGTGTTATAAGTTGTTACAAAACTGAAAGTTTTCCCCAAATGCTCCGTGTTTGACCGTGTTTGTATATTCTTGTTATGTGGAGGTCTTGCAAAATTTGTGTGTCGGGAAAATTAACGTAATCAGTTGCATTGCATTATCATGGATAGTTTTGAAGCACTGACTCATCATCAGCCCATATACGTCCCACTGCTGGGCACGGGCCTCCTCTACCATTGAGAGGTTTTAGGCCTTAGTCCACCACGCTGACCTAGTGCGGGTTGGCGGACTACACACCTAAGAAATTACTAAGAACTTTTAGGTGTGCAGGTTTCATCACGATGTTTTCCTTCACCGTTAAAGTACGTGATTATTCATTGTGAATACACACATAACTTCGAAAAGTCAGAGGTGTGTGCCTGGGGTTTGAACCCGCGACAGTCGAGATTCTCGACCGCGTGCCTAAACCTCGAGGCCATCACGACTGAAGCACTGACTATATATTATAGTGTCAAAATAGAGAACATGACCCATTGCCCTTCCTCACTGTTTCGTGATCCCATAGCAAAACTAATTCTTAAAACAGCATGGAAGTGTGCCCAAAACGGCAATAGGCTCGTTCTATATTACGGAGAACTTGAAACATTTTGGCGGATCATGATTATAGAAGTGCACCTTTATCTACCCTATCTGGGACATAGGCGGGAGTGTGTAGGAAAGTATGTGACTCATTGTTTTTCATCAAAACCTTACATTATCCTTATTACAAAAAAAGTCCAAAGATTTTTTAAAGTCAATTCAGAAGAGAACAGAATCTAACAGGACGCATTGCAAATGTTTACGGCAAAAATAAGTCCCATGATCTATACCCGATAGACTGGCCGACGATACAGCGGACTTTGCATAGTTAAATAGTTTTGAGCCGTTGGAGCTCTGGAAACCCACTGAATCCTGTGCTACACACTCAGCTACAATAAGCGTCCGAAACGGGCACGTTTCATTCGTTCCCCGTACGATCCCATCCCCGTAGGTAAAAGTCGTCGCACGATAGGCAGGACTTAATTCCTACAGCGGAAAATGACCTCTTTGTATAAGTTAGTCTGAAAGGCAGGTGACACCGACATATCCCATTCAACCACTCTGGTAGTACCTAACAGCTCAAACTTTTAACTTAAAATAAGCCGTAATCTAGAAAAATAGGCGACTAAATAACAAATCAAATACATACATAATTTTTATTACACCTATGTATATGTGCTGATATTCCTACTTAACCGTATTTCATCATCATCATCAGCCCATATACGTCCCACAGCTGGGCACGGGCCTCCTCTACCATTGAGAGGGTTTAGGCCGTATTTACTATTTGTTAAATAAAATATTGTCACATAAACATAATATTATGAATAAGTAATAAACTTGCAAAAGAAGTAAATATTTAAGTAACTTTAAGTTTTACAACCGCTATTGACGTCAACTTAAAAAAAATAGAGGATGGTCATTAATTATGAAGTTTGAATGTGAGTGATAATTATCACGAAGTACCAGGCTATCATAAACACACAGAGTTGCTCAGCGAGGTTCGAGTCAAGGTGATGCGGTGAGGCCCCCATCACTTATAAAAAGCGTTGCACAAGTTATTGCCCGATCGCTTTTTATATGGTCTTGTCCCGTTATGGTATTTTTGATGATAGTTTTTGTTATTCGGTAAATAGAGCGCCATCGATATTATGATAGTGATTTTTGATTATCGCGCGAACGTGGACTATATCACTATCACTAAATAAAAAGGAGGCCTGTGGTAAACTAAAGGAAGAATATGAGCTGATGAGTAAAATGTTTATTTTTTATTTTAATACGAGGAGCGTAAAAACATCGAAGTAACTCGATAACTTGTGACCCTATGACGGTGCTTATTAAAGTAATAACAGGTTAGGAATATGTCGCAGCCACTCTAGGAATATTCAAACGAGGGCTTCCAAACTTGATGCTCGGATTGGGCTGTCTTAGGATTTTTCCATCTAGACATTCTAATTAAGTATTCGAAATAAGTGATCAATAGTAAACACGGTATGAGTTAAATAAACACAGCTAAAAGAAGTCATGAGAGCATCGAGGATTAGTCGCGTGGTCGAAACAATATCTCGGCGGTTGATTCTTCAAATCTCAGACAAACGCCTCTGATTTTGCTAAGGTATAGCCCCTATCTGAGGAGGTCGTCTGTGCCAAGCAGCGGGACGTACATATATGGACTAAACATGAATATAAAAACATACAAAAAAATAACTTAACGAAGCTTTTTTTATTTTTTTACCCTCTCAGTTGTAGAGGAGGCCAGTGCCCAGCAGTGGGACGTATTGGGCTGATGATGATGATGATGAAGCATTTTTTATACTAGCTGACTATGGGTTGGTATTCTTCTTCCTAGTCGTTTCCTCATTACTGAGGGTCGTGACCACCATGCGTTGGTATTACCTTTGCTAAAATGATACTTTACAACAGGCGCCACTTCACTTAAAGTACTACATTTCTTTTACTGCCTTTAAATATCTCCATTTGTGTGTCATAAATAATGAAAAATGTCTGTGGGAATAGTGCCATTTCGCACATAGATGAGGTATTGCTTATTTTTAAGAAAAAAATACTCGCATTCTCGTGTAAACAGTATATGCTGCTGTAACCTTTTAAGTACAGTGGGGGGATTAATTCCCATTACATCATCTGCTTAACTTTATTCAATTGTGTGAAGCGGTTACAAAACGTCTTCTCATTTCATATACCTTTTTATTCAACTGATAAACTTTTTCATACCACTGTACTACTTAAAGGGGGTATAGACTGTGAAAATGTACTAAGAATTTAATCGTTGTAATCGTTTCTTGTTATTCAACCCTAATATACGTTTTCTTCTGCCTTATAAAAACAATAAGTGAGCTCTCTACTTTCGAAAGATTCATAGCTTCCTTAATGGGGAATTTGGTTCAACAGTTTGGTTTAACTTGCACTTTGACCTCCCAAGTTATCTTAGGAGTGCACCCACCAACTTTGAGAATTATCAAACATACCACACCTTTCATCACGGTCTTCCAAAGTCTAATGCTGTTTATAAATATCACGCAAATCGTCTTTACAAGGAAAACACGAGCACAATTCATTTTTCCTTGTTTCGAATCGCCATTAACATACTTGTCAGTTCCCAAGACCCTGAACGTCAGTCGGCAATTGGAATCGACCGAGCGCACGCGCATCGTTGATCAAATGAGAACGGCGGCGAATGGGAACATGCCCGCGGTTTCGGCCAAATGAATTGACATAGATTTATTTGTGTTTAGGATGGCAAGATGTTTCAACGTAAGTGTAAGACTGTGGTGATTATGCACTGGAGTGGTAGAGTGAAATAAAAGTGGTAATTTGTGTGAGGTGCTTTGTTTAATTTTGAAGTGACAATTTGCGGTGTTCATAAATTGAGAATTAATGCTTGTTTATTGAGGTTGGTATTTTTTAATATTAAGTAGTTTTTTAATTATTTATGACTGTATGCACTCACAACACGTTGAACAAAGGATTTTAAAAGTTCCATTATAGTCATCACTTTATAGAAAAATGACTTTTTTGTTAAGATATTAAAAAGTCTACCAACATTCCGTGAGGTTCCCAAGCAATAATATTTTTTTAATCACGCAACAAAACTAATTGCTTAAATTTATATTTGGTCGTTGATGTAGACGTATTTCGTAATTCTTTTACCCATCAATACTATAGTTCCCACGTAAATAAATTTAAGAGAATGAATTCTTGAAAGGAATGAAACTATTCGAATTTATGTGTTTATTCACAAAGAATTATCACGTACTTTAAAATTCTTAGAAATTTCTTAGGTGTGTAGTTCGCCAACTAGGCCAGCGTGGTGGATTAAGGCCTTCTCAGTTGTAGGGGAGGTCCGTGCCTAGCATTGGGACGTATATGGGCTGATGATGTTGTTTGGTAGTTGGTAATTTTTAGTTTAAAAAAATTAAGTTGTGTAAAATTGACGATTCAAAAGAACTTGTAAAAGTCTATTTGAATAAAGATATTTTGACTTTGACTTTGACTTTGATGATGATGATGATTTATACACACACGCGAAGCGAAAATTCATCGTTAGTATGGAATATTTATACAAACTCGAGGTTAAATATAAACTATACTAGAATTTCCGCAAGTGATTTTTGCTACATTGTAAGGTTAACCACAATTTTAGCCCAACATTTAAATAATAAATAGTTGTGTTTAAACGAGGTGCAATTGAAAATCAACTCAAGAGGTTTACGTCACTTGATAAATGGCCTTAATTTGAATATGTATTACATAGTCTAATAACTATATACAATAAATATATATATATATACCTATATATATATCTCAGTGGCGGTACTTCCATAGAAGCCAAAACGCGTTAGACGTTAATTGTGTAAGCAATTGCTTATTGTGAGGTAAAGATTTAAACCTTAAAAATTATTATTCAGAATTTTGAAAGGCAAACTGGGCTTTTGGGCTTCTTTAGAAGTACCGCCACTGATATCAGATATAGATATATATCTATACACACTACACGTACGGAGGTACGCAAAACTTTAGACTTCAAAAAAATCCCCTGTTTCGAGACATTTTTCGTTGATGATCCGCTCGTATTGGTCGTATCGTGATGACAGTTTATATCCTTCCTCGATAAATGCGCTATCTAACATTGAAAGAATTTTGAAAATCGGTTCAGTAGGTCCAAAGATTACCCCCTACAGACTCACAATATTTATTTATAACAGCCTCATGGCGCAGTTGGCTAGATACCAGCTTGCGAATGGAGAGGCCGCGGGTTCGAACCTCCGAGACCAATGTTTGTGTGATCCACAAATATTTGTTTCAGGTCTGGGTGTTTGTGAGACCGAAAAGTCTCTCGTATGATACCCACGAAACAGTATCCTAGTGTGGGGTCAGAACCAGTTATGTGACTGTTGAGTGTATATATTTATTTATAAACTTACAAACTTTACCTCTTTATAAAATTCGTATAAACAAAATAGTAACTAATGCGCAAGTAATTGATCCATATGTATATTAAAATATTTTTTCCAGTTTTATTATTTCGCGGTTTTTTAAATGGGTGAGATTGCTGTTTTTTTTAAAATTTTAAACCTTATTTTCAAATCAAATGTATTCTACTAGAAATTCTGTGAAATAATGATCAAAGAAATGATATTGTTGTTTTGCAGGATCACTTTGCGTATACCCCATATTTAGGGGCCAATATTACGTAAGCACTGGAGGGGGGTGGGAATACCCCCGTATTCCCTTTGCTTATTTTTGATGACATTGGGAAATGGGGGGTCTGGATGGTGATTACGTAAGCAATATTTATATTCCTCTTTCGGATTCTACGAAATTTTGTCTCGATTTCGTGAATCCTTACTAATATTATAAATGTGAAAGTAACTCTGTCTCGCTTTCCTGCAAAAACTACTGAACCGATTTAAATGAAATTTGGTACACAGATAGTTTAGACCCTGAGAAAGGACATAGGCTACTTTTTACTCCGGAAAAGGGGTTCTAGGGGGTTGAAAGGGGGATGGAAGTATTGTCATTTTTAAAGCTAGAAGCTTGAAACTTTATTTTAAGGCTGTTGATTAGATATAAATAAATATGACATTAAAAGTTTGTAAAAAATGTACCTTTAAGGGGGTAAAATAAAAATAGGGGTAAAAGTTTGTGTGGAAATTCGTCATTTTTGAAGCTATAATAGAATGATAAAACGCCGTGTAGACGACTGTAACTATGTATAATTGTAACTATATGTCTGTTATGCTTTCACGCCTAAACCATTTGACCGATGTAAACGATTTTTGATATGGACATAAATGGGACTCTGTGAAGTGAAATAGACTACAAATTATTTTCTTTCTGAACCCAACCCTGTAGTCTACGCGGACGGAGTCGCGGGCAAAAGCTAGTAAAAAAAGGAACTAGAGATAAAAAAATTGTATACTAATGTTTACGTAAGCATATAAGGGGGGGGGGGGGGTATGATATTTGCTTATTTTTGCTGACATAGTGGCCGGAGGGGGGGGGGATTAATAATAATGAAAAATTTGCTTACGTGATACTTGAACGGCCCCTTAGGGCGTTATTGTGTCAAACGGTAAGTGATAGTTGTGAATAGTTGACAGCCCCGTGGCGCAGTTGGCTAGACACCAGCTTGCGAAACGAGAGGCCGCGGGTTCGATCCCCGCACCGAGACAAATGTTTGTGTGACCCACAAATATTTGTTTCGGATCTGGGTGTATGTGAGACCGAAAAGTCTCTCGTAGTTTCTGATACCCACGACATAAGACTTGTATCTTAGTGTAGGATCAGAACTATGTATGTGACTGTTGGGTGTATTTATTTATTTAATTTTCTTCAGTACTCACTAAGCAGTCATTTGCCATAGTTTATCATCATCATGATCGTCATCAGCCCATATACCTCCCACTGCAGGGCACGGGCCTCCATTACAACTAAGAAGTCATTAAAATGTAATATTCCAAGCAATCTTTCAAGCACACCATTGAATCAGCCAAAAACCTTCATTAGCAAATGTGATTGACAATGCCAACTTTCGAAAGGCGCCTGGTCACGATTGATCCATCGAAACACCAAATCACACTCATACAGTCTGTAAATTGCATAACCGTTGAAGGTTGCCTTGTGGTCTCGCGGTACAAGTATGTGCCGAGCGATCTAGAGGTCCTGGGTTCGATTCCCGGGTCGGGCAAAGTGTTATTGGGTTTTTCCATTAGGAAATTCTCAGTAGCAGCACGGAGTCTGGAATTGTGCCCGAAAAACGGCAATAGGCTCGCCCCCTATTACGTGGGACTGATACATACCTGGCGAAATGTGGGTGCAGAAATGCACCTCTGCCTACCCCTTCGGGGAATACAGGCGTGAGTTTATATATATATATATATATATATATATATATATATATATAATATATATATATATATATATATATATGTTGAAGGTCACTGCGCCGTGAAATTAAAAGCAATGAGACTTCGTTACTAGTAGACTAAAGTTAGTAGTAAGTAGACAGTAGACTAAAGTTTTGTTTCAAAGTATTTTGTATTAGATTTGTGGATGTTTACTTTACTGGTAAGAGGATAATTATATCCCACTGGTCCAATTATGTCAGTTATCTTAATCATTATTGTCAAAATATAGATTTCTCCTAATCATATCAAAAGATATTATTGAACTCATCATCAGCCCAAATACGTCCCACTGCTGGGCACGGGCCTCCTCTACAACTGAGAGGGTTTAGGCCTTAGTCCACCACGCTGGCCTAGTGCGGGTTGGCGGACTACACACCTAAGAAATTCCTAAGAACTTTTAGGTGTGCAGGTTTTATCACGATGTTTTCCTTCACCGTTAAAGCAAGTGATAATTCATTGTGATTACACACATAACTTTTAAAAGTCAGAGGTGTGTGCCTGGGGTTTGAACCTGCGACCGCCGAAATTCTCGACCGCGCGCCTAAACCTCGAGGCCATCACTGCTTGTTATTATTGAACTATTGCATTCAAATTAGTTTAACTTATTGCGTCAGTCAGCGCGTTGACTAAGAGTTTATCAGATTAGCACTGATTATATCGTCACATTCCGTGAAAACATACGGGAGATATTTTTGGAGATCATATACCAGCCTCCTTTGCCTTGATCTCGAGTACCTTGAGTCAATCTACTTTATTTGAAACATAAAAGGTTTAAATATCGCTATGGTCACTATAAGATGTTGTTAGGTTAGCTAATTACGTAATAACATAAGACAGAAGGTCTCTTAAGTAGGTACTGAATAAAATATTAAATAACCGACTTGGTATCACATAGATCTCACAACTTTTTACGGCAGAAAAGTTGCGAGATTTGTTTTTGTTACATGTTTTGTTTTTGATGGCATATGGATTAGTGCCTAGTCTGGCATGCTAGTTTAGTGTAAGTCAGACGTAAAGGTTTTCCTGTAATGTTTTTCATCATCATCATCATCATCAGCCCATATACGTCCCACTGCTGGGCACGGGCCTCCTCTACCATTGAGAGGGTTTAGGCCTTAATCCATCACGCTGGCCTAGTGCGGGTTGGCGGACTACATCATCATCATCATCATCATCATCAGCCCATATACGTCCCACTGCTGGGCACGGGCCTCCTCTACAACTGAGAGGGTTTAGGCCTTAGTCCACCACGCTGGCCTAGTGCGGGTTGGCGGACTACACACCTAAGAAATTCCTAAGAACTTTTTAGGTGTGCAGGTTTCATCACGATGTTTTCCTTCACCGTTAAAGTACGTGATAATTATTTGTGAATACACACATAACTTCGAAAAGTCAGAGGTGTGTGCCTGGGGTTTGAACCCGCGACCGTCGAGATTCTCGACCGCGTGTCTAAACCTCGAGGCCATCTCGACTTCATCAAGTGCGTGAAAACAAATTTGAATGCACATTTTTTAAAGCCTAATACACCTAATCTTAAAAGCCGGTAAAAAGTTATTCTATTCCGAAACTAATTTAAAACAACAAAAATGGACAGCAAGGCTAGTGAAAGTTTGTCGGCGTCAGTACAGCCATTGTAAGAGACGAAAGGTCAGATGACGATCATAACATAGACGAAAATGCAATTGAGGCTGCTTGCTTTATTGCTTCTATTTTTATTCGAGCATTACACAGTTTTGATTTTTTCTTTTTAGTGTTTAAACTTTAATTCAATAATGGACTAGCTCGCTAGCTAGCTCGATTGACAACATCATCAGCCCATATTATACGTCCCACTGCCTGCACACGCCTCCTCTACAACTGAGAGGGTTTAGGCTTTAGTCCACCGCGCTGGCCTCATACACTCATGATGAAGCAGTGATGGCCTCGAGGTTTAGGCGCGCGGTCGAGAATTTCGGCGGTCGCAGGTTCAAACCCCAGGCACACACCTCTGACTTTTCGAAGTTATGTGTGTATTCACAATGAATTATCACTTGCTTTAACGGTGAAGGAAAACATCGTGATGAAACCTGCATACCTAAAAAGTTCTTAGAAATTTATTAGGTGTGTAGTCCGCCAACCCGCACTAGGCCAGCGTGGTGGACTAAGGCCTAAACCCTCTCAGTTGTAGAGGAGGCCCGTGCCCAGCAGTGGGACGTATTTGGGCTGATGATGATGATGATGGCCTAGTGGGAGTTAGCGGATTACACACGTAAGAAATTCCTAAAAACTTTTTGGTGTGCAGTTTTTATCACGATGTTTTCCTTCACCGTTAAAATGATAATTATTTGTGAATACAAACATAACTTCGAAAAGTCAGAGGCGTGTGTCTGAGGTTTGAGCCCGCGAGATTCATAACATAAAACAAAACCTTGCATCTATTTCCATGTTCTGGAGTGTAGCATTTGTTAAGAAAGAAATGTCTGCTGTTTTCAAAACTGAACTGTTTACTCATTTATTTTATTAAACATACATACATACATACATACATAAACTGACGCCCTTATTCCCTGAAGGGGTAGGCAGAGGTGCATTTCTGCACCCACATTTCGCCAGGTATGTATCAGTCCCACGTTATAGGGGGCGAGCCTATTGCCGTTTTTCGGGCACAATTCCAGACTCCGTGCTGCTACTGAGAATTTCCTAATGGAAAACCCAATAACACTTTGCAGTCGAATCCAGGACCTCTAGATCGCACGGCACATACTTGTACCGCGAGACCACGAGGCAGTATTTTATTAAAATCCCTTGAAATATTCTTTTGAAGATATGTACCTCAGCAAATAACACATCTAATATTTACTTCACGAAATTCAACTTTCGGTTTAAAATATAGGTATAGGTGCTCAACGGAATATTTTAAATCCAATGTTTTACCTATTTCATTCTTACTTACATTATAATCGTCATAATAGTAGAATAAGGCCTAAACCCTCTCAGGAGGCCCGTGCCCAGCAGTGGGACGTATTTGGGCTGATGATGATGATGATGAATAGTAGAATATATTGCTCAACCGTAATCACTAAACTAGTATCCTACTTCGTAATCTTGTTTTAATTTGCCGTTGCGCATGCGCAATTGTCGATGGTACGGATCAAATGTCAATCATTATCTTTAAACTTTGTTAAGTTACTCAGTTGGTTTATAGCATAGCTGGTATTACATACGTTGCAGTCGATGAACAGTATGAAGGAACGAGAGACAGTGATCTTATCATTTAAAGACAATCATGTTGAGATTCCTCACTCCCCGCTTTAGAATATCAAGGAACAGAGATCGATTAATCGAATAATCGATGTTTTATGTTAAAGAAATTGACCTATTGTATCGATATATCCGGCTGGGTAACAACCACAGAGCTTGATATATACTGGCTCAAGTCTGTTACGTGTGATAGTAATCGCTTGTCGCCGTTTAGTACTATTTTAAATATAACATATTTATAACATTGATTTAATAAATATACAATGAGAATACATCACAAAATCTTTTATCTTTTACTGCCTGACTGATATAACTGACAAAATTACTAACTCCACCAAAAAAATCCTTCAATAACATGTTACCTGCGTACAACAAACGGTGTTTTTGCTCCACAATATTAGTTTGTGTTTTGCTAGCCACGTCAAAGAACAGATTACAAGCGCAGGAAGGTCATTGATATTCGTTAGAGCTAGAACCATGAATATTTTGCGTCGGCAAGGCAAACTAGCTTGGTAGTTAGTGACTCACAACTATGTGTATTGCAAGTTTATTTATCCTCATTACATATTTTCTAGTGAAACAACTTACATATCATATCATCACGCCTACAATCTTATTGAGGTTGTTGCCATTTTAAAAAACTGCTTGAAGAATTAATAAGCTTTCGAGTAAAAATGCCTTCCCCAGGTCTAATAAAAATAAAAGGTATGTAGTTCTACAGACAATCCACCTAAACAATAATTATGCATAGGAGCGGTAATAGTGCTCATCTAAAGGAACAAACAAATTATCGAAGGGACTAAAGCAAGTGTTGTCGAAATCGAATCAACAGTATACTAAATTGTTAAAAAAAATCCCGTATCATTTTATTTCAATTGCTTTTGTCAAATAAACTTAATCACATAGAGCTTTAACTGCCTACCCGTATAGAAGTTAAAATAATAAATAATTTATTATTCGCAGAATCCCAAATTACGTGACAATGTACGAGTGTTTCTTGGAGATTGCCTTCGAGGCGGAATTGAAGACGGAGGAGAACCCAGAGATGTTGGAACTGGCCAAGGAGCTGTGTAACGAGAACCCAGCCACCAGGGCCACAGCGATCGTGGAGCTGCGACAAATGATTTATCGTGAGTGAATTAATATGAAATGTTTATTGAAGCTCCATTTATTCTTGTTAAGATTTCGTCTTCTCATTTGAAGTTTCAAGTTTCTACTCTTCAACTATTAAAGGTTATTTTTAAAGTGAGGAAGGCAGTTAAGCCACCTTTTCAGTGCTAGACAAGAAAGGGTTACGTTAAGTGGTTGTTGAAACGGGCACGCACTCTTGGGGTCCTAGAAAAACCTACGTCGGCATGCCTACAAAACCTCTTACGGCCACGGTCACGCGTATTTGGGAAGGCATAGAATATAGTAAAGCGAAAGCACAGTTATTTAAATAGTGTAAGGGGCAAAGAAACAAGAAAGTTGCGCAATCAAATTGCACATCAATTTTGAATGCTCATAAGATGAATGCCCGCGGCAGAAACGAAACCACTCGCTCTAGGTATTTCTGTCGGCTATAGTAAAATGCCCCAGCAGTACACTCATGATGATCCCTTTCAATATCTTCTTACGACCTGTAGGGGATACCGGAGTGGTACTCTTACGCCGCCTATCCTCTGACAGCCCCGTGGCGCGGTTGGCTAGGCACCAGCTCGCGGAACGAGAGGCCGCGGGTTCGATCCACCCACGGAGACAAATATTTGTGTGTGCCACAAATATTTGTTTCGGATCTGGGTGTTTGTGAGACCAAAAAGTCTCTCGTAATTTCTGATACTCATGACTTGTATCTTAGTGTGGGGTCAGAACTATGTATGTGACTGTTGGGTGTATTTATTATTAATAATATTATCCACCGTGCGGAAGAGGTTACACTACAAATATTTTTGCATAAAATAAGCTGTTTCTTTAGCTGTATCTATGGAATTCAAATATAATAATGCAGTACTGTTACAGAATACCGTTAATGGCAAAAACCATGAACTGGTAATAATAGCAGAAGCAAAAAATCTAACTAATGAAGAAATACTTTCATTATATATAGTGTTGGGACGATAACCTCGATGATCTGTGGTTTTTCCATAATTCATTAATATAAAAAAAATTATGTGTTCGTCGGTAATTTGAAAATAAATGCCAACATTAAAACACCGTTAGATATACGATAATAATAAATGAGAAATTTTAGAAATTCGGTTTATTTAGAATGGAACGTAAGATTATATGCCTCTGGAACAATTCAGTGTTAAAATTCATCATCATCCTCGACAGCCTTTTTTACGTCCACTGCTGGACATAGACCTCTCCTATGTCATAAAATTCATACTCATCATCATCTTCAGCCCGTTTACGTCCCACTGCTGGGCACGGGCTTCCTCTACAACTAAGAGGGTTTAGGCCTTAGTCCATCACGCTGGCCTAGTGCAGGTTGGCGGACTACACACCTAAGAAATGCCTAAGAACTTTTAGGTGTGCAGGTTTCCTCACGATGTTTTCCTTCACCGTTGTGAATACATACATAACTTGGAAAAGTCAGAGGTGTGTGCCCGTTTGAACCATTTGAACCCGCGACCGCTGAGTTTCTCGACCGCGCGCCTAACGCCATACTAATCCATTATAAATGCGAAAGTAACTCTGTCTTTCTGTTTGTTACCTCTACGCCTGAGCCGCTGAAGACATTTGAATGATTTTTGGTAAGACCTTAAAGGACATAGGGATTATATTGGAAAAATACGCACAGGTGGAGCCGAGCTCCACAGCTAAAATTAATATAAATTTAGTAATAAGCTGGTAGTCCTAAAATACCATTTTACTGGTTTTAGTACATTGACGTCAAATTTAGGTTTACAGACGAGGGCATATGGCTCGATTATTATAGAATGGTGGCTAAATATGGAGGCTTAAAAGGGTTTCAGTTTTAATATAGGACATTTTATAGGTAAAACTGTCGAAAAAATTACCCGCTTCGACATTAAGGTGTCATTTAAAAAACTTGCTTTTAAATAATAATAATAATAATAATTTTAATAAATAATAATAAATAAATTATTATTATTATTATTATTTAAAAGCAAGTTTTTTAAGGTGTACTTCCATCTAAAATCTAAAGTACGAGACCCTTACTTATATCATTACATACAAACGTTCAAACAAATACATAGATAAATAAATAACCTCACGCCTGTATTCCCAGAAGGGTTAAGCAGAAGTGCTTCCTACATCTACATTTCGCCAGGTATGTATCAATCCCACGTAACAGGGGGCAAACCTATTACCGATTTTCGGGCACATTTCCAGACTTCTGCTACTGAGAATTTCGTAATTGAAAACCAAATTACACTTCGCCCGACCCGGAAATCAATCCCGGGACGTCCAGATTGCACGGCACATACTTGTGTCACAAGACGATAGGCAGTCCACATTAAGTGTCATCAACAAGCAAGTTTTTTTACTCAAACGACGTTCAGTAAACTCCAAGTATATTATTTATGAGAGCAGTGATGGCCTCGAGGTTTAGGCGCGCGGTCGAGAATTTCGGCGGTCGCAGGTTCAAACCCCAGGCACACACCTCTGACTTTTCGAAGTTATGAGTGTATTCATTATGAATTATCACTTGCTTTAACGGTGAAGGAAAACATCGTGATAAAACCTGCACACCTAAAAGTTCTTAGGAATTTCTTAGGTGTGTAGTCCGCCAACCCGCACTAGGCCAGCGTGGTGGACTAAGGCCTAAACCCTCTCAGTTGTAGAGGAGGCCCGTGCCCAGCAGTGGGACTTATATGGGCTGATGATGATATTATTTATAGCTGTAACCAACGTTCAAAGAAATCATTATTTCGCCAAGGATGTATTATAAGTCCTAGTTATGCATGTCTATGTTAGAGAAATGGAGCAAATAATAACTTTTCATCGGGCACATTTGCAGACTCCGTCGATTCCCTGTATAATTCAATAATTTTCAATTTCGTTTCATTTTAATAAACATTAAAATCAAATAATGAATACCTAATAAAGGCGATGACAACCATGCAATGGCGCTCCGTACACGTGGTTCCTACACGTGATCACATAATAACACGCTATGAGCATCATATTTGTAGCTATATATTAACAAAATAAAAAGGAATAAATATTTTTCATATGTAACTAGTAGTTCCTGAGAAAATCCTTCAGCTTTCTGTCAGTAACATGACACTGATTGATGAATATATTTCTAACCCAAGTCTTTCTCTATGACATGAGGTCTGTCCTAGCACCAAAGGGATTATTTCATCAACCGAGTCCATTAAAATTTGCGAGAACAAACAGAATGACAATCAAGGGCTTACAACAATGCGCTGCGGATTGCGATGATGCTCATAGCGTGTTATTACGTGATCACGTGTCGGAACCACGTGTGCGGCGCGCCATTGTAGGGTTGTCATCGTCTTTATTAGGTATTCATTATTAAATTTTAATTTAGCTTGATTGCATCATTACACATCATGGATATATTCACCGACTCTCGCCGCACATTTGTACGAGTCGATATTATAGAATTGAAACGATCTAGAATGGGTATCATTTCATTTTTGCGGAGATATTTGAATGTGCCTTTTTTACCTATTAATGATCATCATCAGCCTATACACGTCCCACTGTTGGGCACGAGCCTCCTCTACAACTGAGGGGTTAGGCCTTAGTCCACCACGCCGGCCTAATGCGGGTTGGTGGTCTACACACCTAAGAAATTCCTAAGAACTTTTAGGTGTGCAGGTTTCATCACGATGTTTTCCTTCACCGTTAAAGTAAGTGATAATTAATTCATCATGAATACACACATAACTTCGAAAAGTCAGAGTTATGTGCCTACGTTTGAACCCCCGACCGTCGAGATTCTTGACCGGGCGCCTAAACCTTGAGGCCATCAAACCTATTAATGATAGGAACGTAATATTTAATCATTTATTCTATTATTACCGTAGTCAACCGCACATTATAGCATTTTTTATTGCATATGAAGGAACGGGAGTTCCGTCATGTAAAGATTACACTTAGAAAAGTATACCTTTCTGCCTCTTTATTAGTTAGAAGAGACGTAACCTAAAAAAATATATATCCCCATCAAGATCGATAGGGTTGCTATATTTATTTAAACA
Organism: Hemaris fuciformis; assembly: GCA_907164795.1. Classification (NCBI taxonomy): domain Eukaryota; kingdom Metazoa; phylum Arthropoda; class Insecta; order Lepidoptera; family Sphingidae; genus Hemaris; species Hemaris fuciformis. The sequence goes on from OU015447.1 coordinate 2,152,184, forward strand.
ATAGTTGGGCTTATTCATAATGAATTATCGCGTACTTTAACCTGCACACCTAAAAGTTCTTAGGAATTTCTTAGGTTTGTAGTCCGCCAACCCGCACTAGGCCAGCGTGGTGGACTGAGGCCTAAACCCTCTCAGTTGTAGAGGAGGCCCGTGCTCACCAGTGGGGCGGGCTGTAGATAAATGTTGGGCTTATTCATAAATAGCTAGCAACCCTACGTCAATACTCATTCACATTAATCACTGTGAGATGTGTCTTCCTACTTTGTGTATAGTCCGAGAGCAAATAGGTACAAACAATTACTAGTGTTGGTTTTGTATTGTATAGTACATCATTTCCGCATTTAGTTTTTTTTTTTAACGAGAGGAAAGCGCCTTAAGCTCCCCTTTCGGTACTTCGGGGGAGGGCGGAAGGGGGATGTTGGGGTCTCTGGCCTTCCAACTCGGCGCGCGGAACAATTTCCGTTTACCTGAGTTGGGTCCCTAACCAAAATCCTATGCCAGCATACCGACTAAAACCTCTCGGTGGCCGTCGCGCGCATTTGGGGCGGGGATCGCAGGGATTTCCGCATTTAGCTAACTAGATAGCTAGCTGGTGAAGGTATTTTTGTCTATCAAGACTATAACATCCTAAGTGTAATTAATTATTTTGTAACTTCAAAATAGGTATAGAAAAAAAAAAAACACGCTAGAAAAATGCCCAAGAAGTTTTTCTTCAACCGCGTGTGAGGGTTAAACGATTTCATTATTTAAAATATTTAATTTTTTGAATACTATGTTCATACTATCGCCGTAATGTGGTTCGATTACATTGTCAACGTTCTTAGCATTTAGCTTGCTAAATTTAGGCGCTGCTACTGGTCTATAAGTAATCTCAATTTTTGTTGTAGCGTTTTGGTAATGTTGTAATCGACGCCCTAATCTTCCTTGTATTCCCTCCCCTGAAATCAGTTTTAAAAGACTGTCTAGATATTAATCTGAATAATATCACTATTTTTTCTGGAAGAGATCGCTTTTAGCGATAAAGCCGCCAATTTGTCTGCTGTTTGTTCTAATTATTATTTTTATCAGCTGTAATTATGCTGACAAATAAAGAGCTATTTTATTATTAATAATAATAAAAACTCTTTATTTATTAAGCACCACAATAAAACAGAGACAAAATAAAAGAATTTACAAAAAAAAGGCACAATAAATTGGCGGTCTTATCGCTAAAAGCGATCTCTACCACACCACCAGGCAAGGATAGGAATGTTACTGATAGACGGGACGGTGCTTACAAATAAAGAAATATAAGTACTCAAGAATATATACGTTCATATAAGTTTACATAATTAATATACCTACACATCTATTTATACATACATATACATACATACATATACCTATATACAATTTTATTAATAATAAAATAAAATAAAATAATACTATTTTATTTTTACTATTAAGTTTACTAGTAGCCGTCGCTTTTTAACTATTGAGCCGTATGCTTGTCTAATATACCTGTGCAATAAAATCATAAAGTAAACAAACACCAAATAGCTTCTGATTTGTGTTACATTCGAAAGGAGATCATTGAAACACACAAGGTTATCCAGTTAATAAACGTTTTTAGATCACTGGCCGTAGTTAACAGTTTTTGGCTATGAATATTCAATTATTTGCATATAAATGTCATGTTTTATAGAAATGACGGCGTGACGCAAATAGTAAGACTTTTCATTTCCCCAACCGCTCCGACGCGAAATATTTATGGATTGATTTGATGGTAGGATCTTACTATGAAGTAATCAGAGTCTCGAGTCTAAACAATTGCACAACGGAAGCTGTCAAGCGCTTGCAACCGTTTTTAACTGACAGTTTGTTGAAAAATTTCTTAAAATAATAAATAAATACACCCAATAGTCACAAACATACTAGTTCTGACACCACACTAAGATACAAGTCCTGTGTCGTGGGTATCAGAAACTACGAGAGACTTTTCGGTCTCACAAACACCCAGACCCGAAACAAACATTTGTGATTCACACAAACATCAACCTCGGTGCGGTGATCTAACCCGCGGCCTCTCGTTTTGCACGCTAGTGACTAACCAACTTTTCGAAGTTATGTGTGTATTCACAATGAATTATCACTTGCTTTAACGGTGAAGGAAAACATCGTGATAAAACCTGCACACCTAAAAGTTCTTAGGAATTTCTTAGGTGTGTAGTCCGCCAACCCGCACTAGGCCAGCGTGGTGGACTAAGGCCTAAACCCTCTCAGTTGTAGAGGAGGCCAGTGCCCAGCAGTGGGACATATTTGGGCTGATGTTGAATGAATGAATGACTAACCAACCGCGCCACGGGGCTGTTAAAAAGAATGACATAAAATAATTCAGAAAACTAAAACAAAAGAGAATTGGATGTAGGAAATCCGATTCTTTTAAATAACGTTGTCTTGAACAAAACCCGACACGCTTCGCCTGTTCGTATAGATGGGAATATGAAGCCGTAACCTCGATGTGTATAGAAGACGTAGGAAATTCGAAACATACTGCTTTATGAGATTTTAATCTGAGTTTTTCCACTTTCAAAGCATATCTTTGTAGTTTGACGCCGGATTACGGTTATTTAGTCTGATGTTTCAATTCAAAACTTGAGTTGTTTTCTGAAAAATATTTTAGATGACGAAAATGTAGCCTGTTTACACAGATACATGCAAACGTGGAAAAATAAGACCTGCTCTTTCTCCATCTTAAAGGAGGTCTGTGCCTAAAACATCTGTTTTTCATCATAGCGCAGCACACATAAATCTTATAAAACAAAATGTAATTTCTCATCTAAAGTAAATCTAAAGGTACCTACTTTAAACAAATACAAATTCAATTACCTAAAACTAGTAACATTTCTTCACATTATTGTAAATAACTCTTCTGGTGGTGTAAATAAGTCGGGGCGAGAAAGGAGTAATGATGGATCCCTTTATTCAGAAAAAAAATTCACTTCAAGATACGTCTGTGTAACATTATGCGAGTGCAGCTCCGAGGCCGTGAGCTGGCATAAGCTGGACATAATAATATTCTAAAAGGGTTTTACCGTTGGTTTCAGTAGATTTTACCTGCAGCTACCCTCGCGTATATTTCTAGTATATCCCTGCTTCATGGTCTCGCGGTACAAGTATGTGCCTGCGATCTGGAGATCACGGGTTTGATTCCCGGGTCAGGCGAAGTGTTATTATGTTGTTGAATTGAATGTCCATAAGGAAATTCTTAGTATCAGCTCAGAGTCTGAAAATGTGCCCGAAAAACGGCAATAGGCTCGCCCCCTATTACGTAAGACTGATGGATATCTGGCGAAATGTGGGTGCAGGAAAGCACCTCTACCTACCCCTTCGGGGATTATAGGCGTGACGCTATGTATGTAAACTAGGTATACATATATGCATGACAGCTGTGTACAATATATACAGCCGAACCATGCCAGGGTTAAAAAGTGAGGTTTGGAGGGATCAATTTTACACTAAAAAGTCATTAATTTTTTTCATCTTTTTTGTTAAAAAGTAAACTCAATATAATTTATTTCAGAGCGCGGTGAATGCAAGCCATGGAGGACAGACGACGCTTTCCTGCTGAGGTATCTACGAGCGAGAAACTTCATCGTTCCTCGAGCTCACAAACTGGTCAGTGCTTCATAGTTGTAAATATATAAGCACTCTAATAAATCTGGATACCCTTTATATTAATGATTTAAATTTCCCCTAAATAGCCCAGTACATAGTCGAGCCCATCGTCTGGACTAAGGCCTTGCCTCCCTTAACCGTATAGGAAAACCGCGAAAACCATAACAATAGTAGAAATAACAATAGCACGTAATTGCTTCGGCTGTAATTTCTATATATCATCATCATCAGCGCATATACGTCCCACTGCTGGGCACGGGCTTCCTCTCTACCATTGAGAGGGTGTAGGCCTTAACTGTCTTAGTTACAGTGGAGGCCCGTGCCCAGCACTGGGACGTATAAGTGCTGATGATGAATGTACTATAAAGAGTAAATAAATAAAATAAATAACTTAAACTAAACTGGCGAATCCGGATTTAAAAATACACATATTTAATCCTTTATATGATGCAGACGTTAGAGTTTATTTGTAAGTAAACCATCAGGAAATAGAACCTCAGACCTCGCATACCACAGCTACAAATTTACCGCAAAACGACGTTGGCGTGTACTAAAGCATAAACTTCACGACTACCTATTAATAAAGTTGTAGTTAAACCAACAAGACATGTATGGCGCTCGGCCCGCAGCTGGCCGTGACACTAGTGCGGTCTCGGATAGTTTATGTAACCGGCAATACCGGTTTTAAATAGGAATATTCATTATTATTATCATTCGAATAAGCCGTGTTTTTTTTGTGTTGTTTTTAGTGTATATTATTACTTATAAATAAATTTTTCTACCTTGTCGCACACATCTTTAACCTATTTTAGTATTTGGATGGATGGGCCTTTGGAGATTTTTATAATTATCATCAACATCAGCCCATATACGTCCCATTGCTGGGCACGGGCCTCCTCTATAACTAAGAGGGTTTAGGACTTAGTCCACCACGATGGCCTAGTGCGGGTTGGCGGACTACACAACTATGAAATTCCTAAGAACTTTTAGGTGTGCAGAGTTTATTACGATGTTTCCTTTCACCGTTAAAGTACGTGATAATTCTTTGTGAATACACACATAACTTCGAAAAGTCAGAGGTGTGTGCCTGGGGTTTGAACCCGCGACCGTCGAGATTCTCATCCGCGTGCCCAAACCTCAAAACCACCACGACTTGTGGATTCGAATGAACGATTTTTATAATGAACAACATAAATTTTCATTAAATAATTTCTGTAAGTAATAAGCATTTAAATTTATTAGGTAAGCGAAGTATCATATACCCTCCAAAAACGTATAAAAATCCTTTTTTGAAATGGACGAAATCAAACCGATTTTCAAATTGAAAAATTCAATATCCTTGTTCTGTGAATATCATCGCTTCCTCTCCTTATTTATAAATTGTACTGTACCTTAATAACACACACGTATATGCAAACTATAACCTAACGAAACAACCCTTTTCTATTCTAAAATGTACCACGAAACTCCTTTAATTTGTTTTTTTTTCTTTTACAACAGTCTAAAGAAAAATTACTTCCACACCATTGCTTATCTTAATACGAAACAATTAAAATTTCAAAATTATAATTTCTGTTGTTCGCGGTACAAGTACATATGTGCCGTGCGATCTAGAGGTCCTGGGTCCGATTCCCGGGTCGGGCAGAGTGTTATTGGGTTTTTCTATTTGGAAATTCTCGGTAACAACACGGAGACTGGAATTGTGCCCGAAAAACGGCAATAGGCTCGCCCCCTATTACGTGGGACTGATAAATACTTGGCGAAATGTGGGTGCAGAAATGCACCTCTGCCTACCCCTTCGGGGATTATAGATTATGAGGTTATATATGTGTATGTATGTATAATTTCTGTGGTACACCCGGTTTAATTCTATAACAAGTTTATAATTATCCCGCAGTTGGTCCGGAACTGCGCGTTCAGAGAGCAGCACAGCCGGTTGTACGATGGGGTCGACCTGTGGGGTCTGGTCAAGGTCAAGGACGCATACGAGGGCACCGTGTTCGACCGACCTGACGTCGGAAGGCTCTCTATATTTAGATTCGGTGAGTTGTACCTTATGTAAGGATGAGTGCCTTTGGTTGCAACTTGCAATGCTAGTAGCTTTTTTGTGAGTTGAGGCGGTATAATATCCGCATTTTGCCGGCTAAAACTTACTTATATTATTTGATAAGTAATGAAATTTATGTTAATATTGTAAAATCTTGACTAATTCCTAATTAGAAAAATGTAAAGCAATTGCCTACGCGTATTATTATAATTATACTCTTCAGATTAACTTTGACTTTAAAAGATTCGTATAATCAGCTACAAAATCGCCTAGCGCAAATTTTGTATAAAATTATATTCATCTGTACATGAGAAATAATCCTAAGTTGAATTTAGAACGAGATATTTCTTAGAATTAATTTTTATTTCCAGGCATGTGGGACCCGTCAGAATTTCCAGTAGAAGATTTAGTGCGAGCCGGTATGGCGATGTGCGAAATCGGACTGCGCCAGCCAAAACTGCAAATCATGGGAGGAACTGTGATCGTTGATCTAGAAGGGCTCACACTGCGGCACGTATCCACGTTGACACCCACTGTGGCTTACCAGATCGTGTGTTTAATGGGGGTGAGTATTGCTTCACTACGGAGATGTTGAATGTATGCCATAAAACGGCAATAGGCATATAGACAACTCTTCCTCTCTCTTGTTTCCAACTCCTTTTCATCTATTTTGACAGCCCCGTGGCGCAGATGGCTAGACACCAGCTTGCGAAACGAGAGGCCGCGGGTTCGATCCCCGCACCGAGACAAATGTTTGTGTAATCCATAAATATTTGTTTCGGGTCTGGGTGTTTGTGAGACCGAAAAGTCTCTCGTAGTCTCTGATACCCACGACACAGGACTTGTATCCTAGTGTGGGGTCAGAACTATGTATGTGACTGTTGGGTGTATTTATTTATTATTATTTATTTATTTTCTGATTAACTTTGTTGCGGGATCATGACAAGTTAGGTTCCCTTTTTGCTGAGCTTCAGTGCTCGGCTTCAGTACTGTGTGTGCCGCTGTTGATCCTGGAGCGCAGGAGTTACAGCGGCGTGGCCAAAAAATAGGTATAGGGGCATGTACCGGTGGAGCAGACAAGTGTTGGAGTGGAAACCGCGTTAAGGTAGACGTCAGGCGACACGATGGTCCGACGACTTGAAAAAGGTAGCAGGTGGCGGATGGATGGGGGCTGCTAGACATAAGGATAGTTGGCGCCTACTTGGAGAGGCCTACGTTCAACAGCGATCGGCGATAGGCTGAGGATATATTTGGGGCATAAAATACAGCTATTAAAGCGAGGATATAAACATACAGCACCGCTTATCCCTTCGCGGATATAGGCGTAAGTGTATCCATGAATGGTCGAGTAAATTATTAATTTGATTACAAACTTAAAATACTTACGTGGTAAGTGCCCGCTGGAGTTAATAGCAAAAGTTAGCTAACACGTAGACCCCGGATGTGGTGATTGATTCTAGTTGTTTGAACATAAACCAATCAGAAGTTTGTGTGTCGTATGGCTTCTGTTTGCTATTAACTTTGATATATTGTTAATTGCTGCCTTCAATACTCACTCACTTAAATACTTACCCGTTCACTGTAGATTTCCCAATTCTAGTAATTTGATCACAAAAAGCACACTCGAGAATAAGAATTTAGAAACATTAATCTGATGAAAGCAGTGATGGCCTTGAGGTATAGGCGCGCGGTAGAGAATTTCGGCGGTCGCAGGTTCAAACCCCAGGCACACACCTCTGACTTTTCGAAGTTATGTGTGTATTCACAATGAATTATCACTTGCTTTAACGGTGAAGGAAAACATCGTGATAAAACCTGCACACCTAAAAGATCTTAGGAATTTCTTAGGTGTGTAGTCCGCCAACCCGCACTAGGCCAGCGTGGTGGACTAAGGCCTAAACCCTCTCAGTTGTAGAGGAGGCCCGTGCCCAGCAGTGGGACGTATTTGGGCTGATGATGAATCTGATCATATCCGTATAACCACTCTCTTCTCTTCTCTTGACTCTTCATGGGTTATGTTATAAGCTTTGAAATACGTTGTATTGAACTCTTTCACCTATCTTCTCTCGAATCATAATTTTATGATCGATATTTCTAAAATCTTATTTAATTTCTTCCACAGCTCGCAACTCCAACAAGACTACGGTCAGCGCATCTGATAAACTACTCCTGGATCCTGAACACATTCTTCTACCTCTTCAAACGGTTCATACCGAGACAGGCATGGGACAAGATTCACTTCCACGGCAGCGACTTGAAATCCCTTCAACAACATATTGCTCTCGACTGCCTGCCAGCAAGATATGGTGGAACTTGTAGGAGCCACGTTTCCTTTGCACACTGGCTGAAGAAAGTCAAGAAGTACCGGGATGAGACGTTCGACAGAGAAATGAAAAACTTAGGCTATGTTATAAAAGAGTAGTTGGGTTCTATGATCTCCTGGTATCAAAGTTGACAGCTTTGAAGGAGTTTAGGAAGTATAACCGTTGGGGGCTCAAAGTGGAGGTTATGTGGTCAAAACACTGTGGTTGTAACGAGAAGTGACGCCTTGTGAATGATTTTTTTTAAATATTGAGGAGAATTATGACATCATCGGTTTAAGTATGAAACTAGTGCCTTATTAAATCTGTAGTTATCTAGAAATATTAGTACATGGCCTTTAAAACAGTTCAAGGCGGCTTTCGAATTTTGGTGATTTAAATAGCAACAATGGTATTTAAACCAGTTTAATTGTCGAGTCGCAGCCTGATGCTCCTACTTCTTTGGAGTCAAACTTTTATTTTCTTGATTTTTTTTAAGACCAAATTACAAAATTGAAATAACTTATTTTTGCAAGGGAATTTCTTCCTATCTTTGCAGCAGTTACAATAAAATGGTACGTTAGTAAGCCACATTTATGTATGTATGTCTTATGTATGTATTGTTTAAGGTGTAGGTGATTGTGAAACCAAAAGTCTTTCATAGTCGTGACTATGCGTCTTTTTAAAAGTTATTTCTTAAGCGAAGGGATTTGAATTACATATTATGACGTTAAAATGAAATACATACATACATACATAAACTCACGCCTGTATTCCCTTAAGGGGTAGGCAGAGGTGCATTTCTGCACCCACATTTCGCCAAGTATGTATCAGTCCCACGTATTAGGTGGCGAGCCTATTGCCGTTTTCCGGGCACATTTCCAGACTCCGTGCTGTTACCGAGAATTTCCTAATGGAAAAACCCAATAACACTTTGCCCGACCCGGGAATCGAACCCAGGACCTCTAGATCGCACGGCACATACTTGTACCGCGAGACCACGAGGCAGTTTCAGTAAAATGAAATAATATTTATTGAATCTATAAAATGTCAAATACAATACTTAGATTCAGCCAGATTAGAAATATGTGAATTGTGGGGTTAGAATTATGCGAATGTAGAGTGAATTTATTTACCTACATATATGTAAAAGCAACGACCGAATGAAATCTACCTCTAACGTGGCCCAAATGTGTATTCATGCAAAAATATTGACAGCATTGGTATAAATTGCGCATTACGACCGACTTTCGATTCCATTCAGAAGCAATAACCATATTGTAAAGCTTCGAGTATTTCCGCACAGCTTAATGAAGTTAGCGCTTTCAATCGATTTTCACGGATCGCTGGACTTAATGAAGTTTTATTGGAAATTGTTTAATATTAAGAACTACTAAAAAACTTAAAGTTAAATCCTTCATATTATCCTTAGCTTACTGCCAACAAAAGAGATAGTCAACCTGTTGCTAAATTACAAATGACGATGAAACAATACTTGAAGAACAGCCAAGGTCGTCAAATAACAAATTAGAATATTATTAAAGAATATAATCAAATATTGAAGTAGTAATTTCCGCGGTGGTGTATAATGTAAAAAGAACATGTATCTTACCATATTTACAATATAAAGTATTTTATTGACGGCCAACCCTCACTAGGCCAGCGTGGTGGACTAAGGCCTAACCTCTTTATTGTAGAGAAGGCCTGTGCCAAGCAGTGGGACGTACATATATGGGATGATGATGAAAATATTAATATGTAGGTTATTCGTATTCTAAAAGCGACTATGGCAAAATTGATAATGTTACTAGGGTGCATGAGCCACGCTTCGGAATCCTGATTAGGTTTAGAACTAATAGCAACTAGTGTCGAGTTTCTTGTCTCCTGGTAGTCTTGACACAAGTCTGCTATTGACATCAGGTCTTCTTTGTCGTGACTTGACCTCCATAATCTTATAAGAAGTCTAGAGCTATGAAAGTTGATGGGCGATTTTGATCACTTCACTTGGTTGTGAATGATTGACAACATTTTACAAACCTAGTAAGCATGAAACAAATAAAAATTGTATAAACGACATTGGAGAACGTCCTTAATTTTTTTATATTGCTCATTTATGAGAAAAAAATACGCATAAATATCCGATGAAATCACATCTTTGGCTGACGGAGACTGTCTTGTGCCTATTTTTTTTATAAACTAATCAATGGAAGAATAAAAGTGTTGTTTATTTCCGTAATAATATTCCGCTTCTTCTTAGGAATTTCTTAGGTGTGTAGTCCGCAAACCCGCACTAGGCCAGCGTGGTGGACTAAGGCCTAAACCCTCTCAGTTGTAGAGGAGGCCCGTGCCCAGCAGTGGGACGTATTTGGGCTGATGATGATGATTCCGCTATTGACTGAATGTATACGACTATAAGTATGTTGATGCTAAATTTACCTAATATTGAAATACGGATAAAAGAACAGAATTGCCATAAATTTATTTTCACAAAACTAATGAATATAATCTTAATATCAAAGTCATTGTTATTATTAATTATAATATAATTAATAACATTAATATCATTAATATTGACAAATTTATTACGCCCTCAAATAATTCAAACATTTAAGCCGGCGGGGTTGTACGTCAAACCACTTTCATTTTCGGCGAAACTTAATATTGCGTTGAAAGTTAAACAATTTGCTGAAAGCCAAACTAGGGATTGCTGGAGTTGGGTTCAGATGTGTGATATTAATTTGTTATGTCTTTGATAAAACTTGGTGTAACTTTGCTATTGACTTTTGTGGTGTAATGAGTTTGCATATTAATTTGTGCAAAGTATCTTTATGTTTTGGTAACCTTGTGGATTTTGTAGAAAATTACTTTGTATATAAATTTGATGTTAGAATTTTTTGTCTTATTTCTCTCGCAAAATAAGTTGTATACATATTATGTCTGCCTCATATTTTTTTATGTTTATTTTATTAGAGGATTTTATCCAACAAGGGCATGACTACTCCATCGTATATTTTACATATTTACTAGTATGTATTATACATATATGTAGGTATAAAGAAAAAGCAGCAACGATGTAAACTGGTTAAATATACTTCTTATGAACAAAGCGTTTAATACTATATACGAGTATACTCAGCCTATCGCTGTCCACTGCTGAACGTAGGCCTCCCCAAGAAAGCGCCAACCATCCCGGTCTTGAGCAGCCCTCATCCATCCGTTACCCGCCACCTTTCTCAAGTCGTCGGACCAAAGCGTTTAATATTTTATGTTAATAATGGTAATAGTATTATATAGTTTCTTTTAACTGCCTTCGTAGCGTACTCGTATATGTCAAAAAAATCTCTTTATCGTAATATCAAAATGGCTCTAGTAAGTAATTTCAAACAAAATTGTTCATCGGGGAACCCAAACAACTGAAATTTCTAAATTATAGGCTGGATTATATGATTCGACGGATGGATGATCAGATGAGAAGATAAGTATCAACATTGAAACGCGCTTAAGCAGAGTTAGTCCAGTGCCCTATGGACCAATAGATTGTTAAGCGGGTTGCTTAAAACCGGGATGGTTGGTGTGTACTCGTACATTGGGAGGCTCGCGTTCAGCAATGTACGGCGGTAGCCTTGGTGACATGGCATTTCGTTTAATAATGATATATTCTGGCAATCGTATTTATTACGTATTTTTAATATATTGGGTACAAAATATAAAGTTCCTAATTTAAGTCGGAGATTTTTTTTAACACTGGAATTTAATAATTTAAAATAAAGAAATAATATATAAATAAATTGTGTTTCTTATTCAGTACTTTCACGAGTAACCCACTATCCAATTCGATAATTTTTGTACGTATATAATAGAATGGACCTTGTGATAGGACATAGGCTACTTTTTTATAAAACTGGCGAAGTTGAGCCTAACCACTAGTAATATATGTCGGAGGGTCTTGTGTATTATTGTTTTTTTTTTAAATAGTGACAGTAAAACTTCTGGAGGTAATTTCAAAAACTTAGTACAGAGCTCCGTTCGGTCCGGCGCTCCGAGCGAGAATGAATCATTCTTGTATTTATACCCTACGTTGGACGCACAGTGGGGATGCGTCGACGCTTCGACATATACAATATAATTCTTATACAGTTGATTGTAATTGTTTGATACCAATAGGTCGTGAATACGTAGGTACAAAGTTTAATTCCGTCCCTCGCTCCGCCGAGGAATTGATTACACAGAGCCTGAACAAATACTCGCCGCCCCGACCTCCAGTTACATTTGTATTTGGCCACATTACACTAGTAAACATACCTACAGCTTAACGCAACTAGGGATGTGAGTTCTGAGTGCAATTTGGGTACGTTAATTTGAAAAACGTAAATCCTGACGTACTTTAACGGTGAAAGAAAACATGTTGAGGAAACCTGCACACCTAAAAGTTCTAAGAATTTCTTACGTGTGTAGTCGGCCAACCCGCACTAAGCCAGCGTGGGGGACAAAGGCCTATACCATCTCAGTTGTAGAGGAGGCCCGTGCCCAACAGTTGGACGTATATGGGCAGATGATGAAGATCCTGAGGGTATAAAAGTGCAGATACTGTCTACCGACCAGATGTTTCCAAGAAAGAGATGGGCTCATTCTGATTTATTCCGTCGCGGGTTTAAGACACATTAGGTTCCTTTAGATTTTTTGAGCATTAGAGCTCGGTGTGAATATAATGCGCGCCGCTGTTCATCCTGGAGCATAGGAATTGCAGTGGCGGGTGGAATAAGGTCTGTCTATTAGGTATTTTTGCCCAAATGTTATATTTATTCACAGGATCTGGCGCATAGCCTTTTAAGACACATAATAAAATCATTACTTTTAAATCCGTTTACAAGAGACTGGTCAAATGAAATGCGATAGAAACTAGACCGCGTCGGCGCGTGCCCTACTGTTCATTTTTCAAAAGTTTTTCACAAATATACCTTTAGAGACAACTAAATGCTTGCAATCATCAGCAGTCTTGGCTGAATCACTTTTAAAAGAAAATGTTGTTGGAAATATGCCCATTTTCAGTTTTGAAAGAGTGTCTTGTTCCGAAATAATAAAAGCTTTTAAAAATCTTAAAATTAAGGCTACTGAAGATATATGGGGACTGTCGGTTAAGGCTATTGAAGCTATTATATTTAATATTGCTCCAATATTGACGGTTATATTCAATTGTTGTATAAGTGACGGTATTTTTCCCGACTTAATGAAAATCAGTAAAATTGTGCCCATATTTAAGTCGGGGTGTCCAAATAATCCATCAAACTTTAGACCCATCTCAATACTACCAGCTCTTAGTAAGGTCTTCGAAAAGATCATGCTCACTCAAATGCAGGAACATTTTGATAGAAATGGGATATTACATAGTAGCCAATTTGGTTTTTCAAAGGGTCGGTCTACGCAAGATGTAGGAACATATTTGATGAAATCTGTACTGGAAGCCTGGGAGACGTCACAAGATGCTCTTGGGGTTTTCTGTGACCTCTCGAAGGCTTTCGACTGCGTTGATCACCAGACCCTTATTACGAAGCTGAGTTACTACGGCATAAGTGGTTCCTCTCTTCAACTTATTATGTCCTATTTATCGGGTCGTGAACAAAAAGTATGTGTGGACGGCGTCACCTCAGTAGGATCAACAGTCAAAATAGGGGTTCCACAGGGCTCTATTCTGGGCCCCTTTTTGTTTCTAGTTTATATAAATGATCTCCCTTACATGGTACAGAAATTTACAGACATAGTTTTGTTCGCTGACGACACGTCACTAATATTTAAAATAAATCGTAAGGATAAAGATCTAGCTATTCCAAATCATGTACTTAATTTAATTTTGAATTGGTTCTCATGTAATAATCTTCTACTCAATGCAGGAAAGACAAAATGCATTCGATTTACATTACCAAATGTTAGGAATGTAATGTCACCTGTTACATTAAACGCAGAAACACTTGACTTGGTGACTTCAACTGTTTTCCTAGGAATAACTCTAGATAGTAAACTGCAGTGGGGTCCGCAAATAGAGCGATTATCTAGTAAACTGAGTGCCGCGGCTTTTGCGATTCGTAAAATAGGAAAACTCACGGATGTTTCAACGGCTAGGTTAGTGTACTTTGCTTACTTTCACAGTATAATGTCTTATGGCATTCTATTGTGGGGATCGGCGGCTGATATTAACAGCATTTTCATACTACAGAAAAGAGCAGTCCGCGCTATCTATGATCTACGTAGCCGTGATTCCTTACGATCCATTTTCAAGGACTGTAATATACTGACCGTGCCGTCTGAATACATTTATCAAAATATTATGTATGTACGTAAGAATGTATTTAGCTTTAGTAAAATTGGTGATATACATAATGTAAATACCAGGGGTAGACATAAACTTGTGATACCCTCATTAAGATTAGAAAAAACCAGTAAGTCCTTTATAGGCAACTGCGTTAAATTTTACAATAAGCTCCCCAAATCTGTAACTGACCTATCAGATAATTCATTTAAGGTGCACATTAAACGTGTTCTGATGACAAGGGGATACTACAATATAAATCAGTATTTAGAGGATAAGGAAATTTGGCATTAGATCTCTCCCGCACATCGCCATCACCACATCTTGGAACCCAGTACCTTTCACATTCTTCTTTCTTAAACCAAATCATTTGAATAAATACATAAATAAATATAAATTAACCCAAAGCTCCAAGTGTAACTTAAACCATTATAAAAACATCAAATACAAATTGATATCTAATATAAAATGTGCACAAAATAAATAAAATAAAAATAAAATGACGACCGATCGAGTAAATAATTCGAGCAAATAAATAATAAGAAGGCAATTTTTATTTGGCAGGTCATATAATATAATTATGTTATCCTTACTGGACCAAATACATGCCCACTGAGTTGGACTCGCTGGATCTACTCAGGTGTGGGTCGCGCCGCGTAAATTCCAGTAGTAAAGTGAGCCCGCTGAGTTTGTTTCGCCGGGTCTTCTCAGTCAGGGTCGCGTTTGGATCCGGTGGTACCATTAAAATAATACGTGACGTTTCGGAAATACACAAGGTCCATCTCGTTATTTACTTTAAAATAATAATAATAAGATATTATGTATTTCCTGATGAAAACTAAAAATAAATTATAAAAAAAACCGTAAATATTTTTGTACAAATTATATAAAATGAACCATAGTTAAATTATAATGTAATAACAAAAGATTTTTCTTTTCTGTATTGACTTGTCATAAGTGCTATTTGATTGCCTACGTGACTAAATAAAGCAATTTCATTTCATTTCATTTCATTTCAAAGCAATTTCATTTCATTTCATTTCATTCTGTGGTCGAAATCGGTGAGAGCGCACCATCAGATTAAAAGTAGTTTTCTAAAACGAGTAAAATATATTATGATAGAATTTTTACAACCCCCGCTCACTTTGAAAAACGCTAGCACTACAGAAACTGTGTACATAACAAAGCAGTGATTTTGGCCGTGCCCCAAGCTTTGGCCTAAATACGTCGAGCAGGCAAACGTAATCACAAACTGAGGTTTTCTTGATTTACGAAGAGTATAAACCATACTAGTAACTCATGCCTCTATCCGAGATGAGATGGGTAGTTGTATTTCTACAGCGACGTTTCGCCAGTTGTGTTTTGAGTCCTACACATCGACACTGCAGACTTCGTATAGGTAGCTATTGAAATTTTCGTAAGTTTGAAATATCAGTAATATTTTTTCTAGAAGTCCTGGATTCGATTCCCGGGTCGGGCAAAGTGTTATTGGGTTTTTTCAATTACGAAATTCTTAGTAGCAGCACGGAGTCTGGAAATATGCCCGAAAAACGGCAATAGTTTAGCCCCCTATCACGTTGGACTGATACTTACCTGGCGAAATGTGGGTGCAGAAATGCACCCCTGCCTACCTCTTCGGGGAATACAGGCGTTAGGTTATACATGTATGTATGTATGTAAGTAGTAATACTTTTTCTGACCGTGTGTCAACCCGGGACTTCTTGATCACTCTTCGAACATTCATGCCGCGATTCCAACGAGGCATTAATTGATGACTACACTTAACTACATAAACAAAATTCATATTTAATTAAGAGGTCTCAGTTTATACGCATATACATATTCTATTTTCCCCGCGGCACCCCTACATGTGACTGGAGGCAGTTCCCATGTACACATTGACCAAGGACCCTTCGCAAATGTCAAACAAGTGGATGAAAACAGCCAAGGAAACATCCTATAACTTGAGCTCTCCGTCAAACAACTCAAAAAGTCGCCGCCACCGTGTTTACTTTCTGAATTCATGTTTCTACTTCCTTCATTGGACACAATCTTACTTATGAAAACACAAGTTTGTATGTTTGATAAAATTATGAATCTGGATTAAATCATAGCACATTTTACTGGAGAATATAAATTACATATACATACAAACATAAACTCACGCCTGTATTCCCCGAAGGGGTAGGCAGAGGTGCATTTTTGCACCCACATTTCGCCAAGTATGTATCAGTCCCACGTAATAGGGGGCGAGCCTATTGCCGTTTTTCGGGGACATTTCCAGACTCCGTGCTGTAACCGAGAATTTGCTGATGGAAAAACCCAATAACACTTTGCCCGACCCGGGAATCGTACCCAGGACCTCTAGATCGCACGGCACATACTTGTACCGCGAGACCACGAGGCAGTTGATTAATTATATAAATTAAATCTTCATAAGACCTATAAATAAGACAACAATAGCTTCCTATTTATAGGTCACGAATTCTTAAAAAATTGATAGAAATTATATTTTCATCTATCCGCTGGCTTTATGAGGCCTCACAAATCCACAAATTCTTCGAAGTGATATCTCTAATAAACAAGATCCTTTGCCATTTTTTTCTTAGTTGTTTCAGAACAGGCAGAAGTATATCTGTATACCTTAGTTAGGACATAATTCTATTCTACTGTAGAATTCTGGAACCTGGCTTGGCGCTTATTGACCTACCACGTATTGCAGAGGCCATGTTCCATTGAGATGTATGGGCTCGTAAAAGCTCCATTATGTCTAGCGAAGCGATATATGTACCTCAAAGTGACCCTTGCGCTAACCACAAGTCTCGGATATTTTATATAGGTTATAGTGAAGCAAGCAATCGTTAGTACAATAAGGGTCTATCACTTTAAAGAACAACTTTTTACTCCATTCCCTTAGGTTGTCTGGAAGAGATTGCAGTTAGCGTCAAAACCGCCTGTTGTAGTGTTTTTATCTCAATTTTGTTAATTTCATTTTTGTTGTATTTAGTTGTATAGTGTATAATAAAGTATTGAGTAAATGAGTCAGTGGGCTTTAAATGAGCATAATATACAGAAAAAAGTGTTCATGCTAAGTCAATATCTTGCGTAATTATAGTACACTGACATTAAAAACTTGTTTTATTACATTGGTAATGTAATAATTGGTTCGACAGCCCCGTGGCGCAGTTGGCTAGACACCAGCTTGCGAAACGAGAGGCCGCGGGTTCGATCCCCGCACCGAGACAAATGTTTGTGTGATCCACAAATATTTGTTTCGGGTCTGGGTGTATGTGAGACCGAAAAGTCTCTCGTAGTTTCTGATACCCACGACACAAGACTTGAATCTTAGTGTGGGATCAGAACTATGTATGTGACTGTTGGGTGTATTTATTATTTATTATAATAGCATTTCGTGAAATTAGTCCGGAACTAAAAGGGCGACGAGCCATGGGTTGTGTATTATATCCGAACAGATGCAGCACGATGGTCCGAAGACTTAAGAAAGGTGGATGGATGAGGGCTGCTCAAGACCGGGATGGTTGGCGCCTACTTGGTGAGGCCATCGTTCAGCAGTGGACGGCGATAGGCTGAGACAAAAAATCCAAACAGAACAATAAGAGCCTTCCTGCGTACCGCTACCGAAAAAGGCGTAAGCTTAATTCTATTGAGCACATCTCCAGATAGACATCGTAGGAAAAACTCTAGATAGGACTGTCCAGGAATTGAATCATTGACCTTGCAATGGCACGCCCAACATATTAACCACGGATCCAACGATTCAGTAATAAAACCAATAATTAAAAAAAACATTACGGCTACTCACACACGACACACACAATAACAACTCGGTGTTTTAAAATTCTTTAACATAAATTATAAACAAATACCTACTCACGTAAAGATAGGTCAGCGTAATGATATGAAAAAACACGACATGCCCAATTCGCCGGCCTGTAAACAAGGTGCTCGACATCAAAGTGCTTCGGACTCCGCAGCAAACATTTTTAATTCACTTTGACAACGTGCTCAATTAACACCCCCGCTTGCCCGATGGTTATACGAGTATTCTTAATGGAAAATTATTGCGGGGTTATTAATTTTTATATCATCTATCTGTTTTTCGTGAGCTATAATTTTTTTTGCTAATGAATATTCATTAATTGAGAGTTTAGATGAAATTATTAATAAAGCTGGAAATAAATGGATAAATAAAGCCAAAGATCGAGACACGTGGAGAAGAATGGAGGAGGCCTTTACTCGTGGAGAGGTCTTTAATAATAATCTTATTGATTAAAAAATGTAAATAACAATATAAAAATATACATAAAAATGAATTCATAGCTTAAATTTAAAATATATAACAGTTCATGATTAAATACTACTTAAATATTGTATAAGAAAAATTTTGTTTGTTGGTTAAATAAATTGTGGAATGTAACTATTATTAAGGAATAAATAAAGGTTTAAATATATAATATATAATTAAATTATAAAATGGATCTAATTTATTTATATCTATGTGATGTTTTTGTAAGACATTTGTTTAATCACTCAATTCTAAAAATTGTATGAAAGGGACACCCAACTTTACACAATTCTTCTGCAACCTATTACGTACTTGCTGTGGTCTCCATTAGGTATATTAAACCCTCGATTATATTTTTTGCAGGGGTGAAGTGATTGCACCAATTATTACAGTACGGTCAAAATATTGTCTATTTAGTAAAAATGATTATAACACTTGTATGTAGGCCAGGATAAAAACGAGGCTGATCTCGGAATGCGACACGATTTAGATGAACGCTGTTACACGTTTCACACCTAAAACACAGAGGTCACTAGATAAGCGGATACAATAATCAATGACCAGAAGATTATGCCTACAACAATCTAACAATTATAAATTCTCTCTCACGCTCACATATCTAGTACTATATAGTTAACAAGGCTTAAAGGCGATCCATATAGCAGCCAGAATCTTCCATCTCAATACAAATTCCTGAATCATCACCATAATCCTTTGTCATGTCCACTGCTGGACATTGGCCTCTCTTATGGCACGCCACGGGGCTGGATCTTCGGCCTTCCTCATCCAAACGCTGCCAGCCACCTTGCTTATACATATCTGTGCTCTAACTTCAGCCCTCCTCATCCAACCGCTGCCAGCCACCTTGCATATATCTGGGCTCTATCTTCAGCCTTCCTCATCAACCGATGCCAGCCACTTTGCGTATAGTCAGCCCCGTGGCACAGTTGGCTAGACACCAGCTAGCGGAACGAGAGGCCGCGGGTTCAATCCCCGCACTGAGATAAATGTTTGTGTGATCCACAAATATTTGTTTCGGGTCTGGGTGTTTGTGAAACCGAATAGTCTCTCGTAGTTTCGGATACTAACGACACAGGACTTGTATCCTAGTGTGAGGTCAGAACTATGTATGTGACTGTTGGGTGTATTTATTTATTTATTTATTTAGTCACCTCACCTAACCAGAGAGCGTCCTCCACTACGTTTACCGAGTCGTAGTCTACAATCTAGAACCAAATAATTCCATAATAACCTCCATAATTTCATGCCATTCTACCGCTCATATCGCGTCGAAAAACATTTCTCGTCAGTAGAAAACCATAACAGATAAGGAAGTTCAACTCTGCCACGCTATTCAAAAGGTATTCAGCTCGGCGTAACAATGATGTCAGTGCGAAACAGCCGGCATAAAGAATTCAGGTACAAACAAGTGACGAATTTTAGACGCCTCTGTCTACTTAACAATGTAATGTCAACACTGTTAAATAGCGAGGTATTTTTATATACAGGACACTAACTGCAAAAAAAATATTGTAACAGTTTACGATTTTATCTGTCTGTGTACAAGCGTAATATTTACTCGCTTCTTAGAAATTGATCGTATACTGAGTCTGTCTGATTCCAGAAGACAGAAGACAGAAGAAGAAGACAACACATCTGTGTGTTGCTGTATGGTTTAATACTGAATGTAGGGCGGTCATAGCTTAATAACAGCTTACTTTATTTCATATATTACCAGCTACTCCTGGCGCTGATGTTAGAGGATCGTTCTACCGGTGTAAAAGCATTAAACAAAGATGACTTAGTACCTTTTCTCATGCCATCCTCCGCGAATAATGACAATGGGAAAGGTGCTAATTCATACTTTAAGTATTCTTTGACATCACCGACTGTTTCTCTTGAAATGCACATTCGTTGAAATAAGAGTAATGGATTAATGACGACACGAGTTTTATCAACTTCAATAGTACTTGTCATAGCGCTGAAAGGAAGAACCTTACTTTTACGCTGAAATGATAGCCGTTGAAAATCAGAACCTATGATATTAGTAATCAAATCTTCTCCTATCTCAAAGGCACGTTGACAATTAATATCCTCTGAAGCAACTATACCATTAGCAATGCATATTCTATTGAATCCATAACTATTTTTGTTATTGATAAATGCACTAGCAAATGAGCACGTACAGCCCTACCATAAGCATGTCCAGACATTATGTGCTGTACGCAGTTCTCAGCATAAATTAATTTGAAGATATCTTCGAGTCCACTACCAGACATGATATATCCAATCGCACCTATGAACGACATGAGCAAATGGAACCCACCTACTCGAACTACGACCTTCGATAGATCGGTATTAGGATCAGCAGCAGCTGTAATGTCTCGAGCTTTCCAATATAGCGGTTGATCAAATGTCACAATGCATGTTTTTTGATTGGAAGCTTTACATTTTTCAATAGAAAATAAAAGAGATGTTAAAATTGTATCATAATCTGTTGGCGGAGCGTTTATAAATGGCAAGCATATAATTCTACTTCTTTCAAAAGGTTTTTCAGCAGTTGCTTCGATCATAAATCCATTCCATCCGCTGATATTCACAGTGCATGACCATTTACCATACAGCCACATAAAATCACAAGGTGTAGGAACAATTTGTTTGGTGGATTGTGTGGCCCTTTCAATTACTGAAACATTTATTTTACTGAGACCAACGGTTTTGCCTTTTGAGTAGGATGCAAGAGGAATTAATCCAAGCGTAGATTTAATTGAAGCAGGTATTTTTTTGGATACTTTCGTGGTAAACTGGTATCATTTTCGATACTGTTATAAGGTGTAACGCATTGAATACCACCCATCGCATGGAAAGTATTTTTACCATCAATTGTATTGCTATTAAAATCAGCATTGTCAAAAACAAACTGAAAAAAAGCATGAGGTAAGATATTACGCGCCGGACGAAAAGCACAAGAATCTTTGTAATTAAAAAAATTCTAATAACAAAATAAAATAAAAAACAAAAAACAAACAATAACTGATGACATAGGTACACACGTATAATATAGGTATAGTTAAGAGTACTGAAAAATAGTACTCACTTCGGAGCGCTGTAAAACCTTAACTATTGACTTAATGAAAAAATGATGCAAATAAAAGTTGTTCCTCAAAAAACGATCTACAAAAATGGTCAGATATCAATTTTTCGTAAAATGATAAAAAAAAGTTACATCTGAAGATTTTCGCTTATAACTTTTTTATTTATAGTTCTACGACAAAAAGTTACTGGACCAAAGATGTAGAGAATTTAATTTGCAACAAAAAATGTTAACATTTTTTTTTTATCAAATAAATAGTTTAAGAGATATATCGTAAATACCATTTCAACCCCTATTTTCAAGATGGCGGCCGTGGGACAAGGGTGGCGACCCCACAAACTTGGTTTTAGCTTTACACTGATCCCCCCTACACATCAAAAAATAAAATTGCGTCCTCTAAAAAACGCAACCTCAAATGTAACTTTTCAATGGACTAAGCTAGATACCCGATTATTTTATTAATTATTTAAAAATGATTGTTCAAAAATGTGACCATCCAACTGAACACTCGATATTTAGCCTTTATACAATAAAATACCCTCAGAGGTAATTTGACGCGCGACGCGCCCACGCTTGTCAAAATATCGCGTGTATCTGGGTTAATTCCATTTTCCAACATATGTAGACACAGTGCGATATGACACCGAACTGTCGCGGGGACGACCGTCGTCAGCCGCTCTTACCTACAAGTACGGTCGGCTATTAAGTTGAACCAGCACTGTGATTCTGGACTTCATAACTCAGACAGTGTAAAAGTCTGCGAAAATTATGTCGATTTTTTTTTCGTAGAATGAGGCCACTTTAATGACTGAGATGTAATATTCTTACATTTCATTGAATTTAGCTTAAAAATTTATCTTTGCCACACACTTAACACATTTGTACTACATTTTTCTAAATATTCTTCCATTTATTTTTTTTAGTAGAGGAGCGTTTCACCATCATCAGCCCTCATTCGTACCACTGCTGGACACGAGCCTTCTCTACAACAGAGAGGGTTTAGTCCCATAGTACACCACGCTGGCCTAGTGCGGGTTGGCGGACTACACACCTAAGAAATTCCTAAGAAATTTTGGGTGTGCAGGTTTCCTCACGATTGCAGTTATGCATCTTAATTTTCGCCAAGCAATAGGGGGCGTGCCAGTTCCCGTTATTGCACATTTCCATTATTTTTTATGATAGAACACTACAGGCCTATTGAAAACCAGGTATAAATACTGATCCTTTAACACGACAAAGTCATCCATCATCATCATCCATCAGCCATAGGAAGTCCACTGCTGAACATAAGCCTCTCCCAATGACTTCCACAGGGAGACTACAGAGTATAGGTCAATAATATGGTTCTTTTGCATATCGATGAGTCGTGGTAGAATCAATGATCTCAGATAGCGATCACTGTGCAAAGAATATCGGTTTACATATTTACAAAAGACCCAAGTCCACAGCATCAGTGTCAGCACATAATTCAATAACACATTTTTTATGATTTATGTCCGTTTTTTACGTCTTATGCTGAGAGCTAGCTCGTATAATATTTCTACCTGAATTTGTGCCTAAAAAGAAGACCTTATGAATTTGGATAATATAATTTTGTCATTGATATTGGATTAGCTGTACTAAGATTACTGACTTTATATATTTTCACCATAGATTGATAGCAGAAACCTCCGTTGGTACGTGCCCTAAAGCTACCTATAGTAATTACTGTTAACTATCTGTTTCATTAAGAACATCTTTCCATCGAAAGAAAAGTGTTTGATTAATTACTTTACATTATTTTGAACGCCAGAAAGAAGTTTAATAGACACTGGCCTTATAAATTATATTTTAAGTCTTTTGTTAAGATAATAAGTCGTAAAACATGTCCCCTATTATAGTTAGTACCTGTTTGAGGCGCTGTCTGTCCCTCGAAGGATCATTACTGTTTATAAGACACCTCACTTCTTAAAAGTCTGGCCATTTGCAACAAAATGTTAATGAAAATATAGTTGCATATAGCATATACCTCCCACGAAAGAGTAGCTAAATAGCTTCTAACAAAAGAAACCATTTTATCGCAAAAAATTAAGTCCCAAATGTACCACAGTGTCTTTAAAACGGGAATATGGCGAAATAAGATCCCATTTACAGTGCATCAACCTGAATATGAACCCACAACTGCACCGCTCGATACGGACCTTTTTTACGTTTCAAAGGAATTCGACTTTATTCAAGCGAAGCCGCGCTTTGATAATTAACATAACACATCGTTACCATGACCTGTATATTCTCTCCTAGTGTAAACGTGACCTAATATATAACAACATAATATTCACTAAAGCACAACAAACAGCATTAAATCTCGCACATCTACAATCTCATCACGCTATGCAAATATGTTTCCGTGCATTGTTAATACGCAGTTTCCGTTCATTCCCCAATGTGCGTTGCTGTCAATTTGGATTTTAGGTCAATTTTCATAAGACTTGCTATGGAATATTAATGTTTTGCAATGAAAGCGTTGTAAAAATGAAATGAAATTCTTTATAATTGATTTAAGTTTCCACTGAAAGAACTAAGGCTTCCGACCTAGATGGAAACGAAGGGTGCTAAATGTTAGGCAGTACCTAGAGAAATGTAACCATGAAGTCTATCGATAATTATCAGAAATTAGGGAGAAGTAAAATAAGCAAAATAGCGTAATATTGTATATGTCCCACTAATGACAGATCCATTACTGAAGTCACTTAAAGTTCATGACAATAACTTTACTTATACGAGTAAAATTAACTTTTTATATAGGAAGTAAAGAAAAGTTTTTCTGATAGACGAACCGGCTATTAGACATCAATATTCGAATTTAGTTCTATTTGTGTTTTTTTTACTTCACAACACAAATGGAGCAGATGATTTTTAACCTTCTTACAACTTTTTAATTGTAATATTATTTTGACTTGGCAGTCACATACACAAAGTCAGACATTACAAACTTTAACATATTAATGAAGTTTTCAGGCAACATGAGTCGTATTTATCTGTAGCGCTACGGCGCCACAGGTCGGCACTCGGCAGTCGCCCGACAGCTACGTCGTAGAGCGCGCGTGCCGTAGCAGTCTTTCCCCTATACGATATTTTGTTTGGTTTTCCGAAAACAAGTATCACGTGGAAAGTGGAAAATGGACTTTTATCTCTAATTTTAAAGTACTCCACTTCTATTTTCTTGAAATCAAGGTGAGTTAATATATGTTTTACTTCTTGTGTGTTATTTTAGAGGCATCGCGCCTCGATAATTCAGTCTATTAGAGGATGCTGGCGGAATTGGCATAACGATATTTTTACATCAGTTCCATTTTAAACTAGGCGTGTGGGAGGTTGGGGAAGTGAGGCAAAGTTATTAGCATATTGCATGTTGTTAGCATGCCGCATTCGCCAGGATAAATTTACCAGCGTACGAAATGTTACACCAACTTTAATAACTCACTTAGACGTGTTGCGTTACTTGTTCATATCATCTTCGACAAGCCCGTGGCGCAGTTGGCTAGACACCAGCTTGCAAAACGAGGGGCCGCGGGTTCAATCCCCGCATATTTGTTTCGGGTCTGGGTATTTGTAAGACCGACCACCACGACACAAGACTCGTATCTTAATGTGGGTCAGAACTATGTATGTGACTGTTGGTTGTATTTAGTATGTATGATCAATGAGTATGTACTTATGTGTGTATATATGTTTCTCGTACCTATACATATGTATATTTTAATATTAACTTTTATATATCAACCACCATATTATATATATTTTTTGTACACACTGTCCTCCTAATAAATCCCTTCTGGATATGCATTCTATGGTTATATTGAAAAGATAGCCACGTGCGATAAGGACATTGATTGTACCTCTCAATTTTTTTTATGATTTATAAGTGTACAAGAAAGTGTTTAAATAAATAAATAAATTGTGAGAGTACCTGCATAAATACTTTAGGATTTTCCACGAAGAATCCCTTAGGCTAGACATACCTAATAAAAAGAAATTTAACATTTTGTCCAGCTCGTGCTCTTGCAGCACAAGTATGTGCCGTGCGATCAAAAAGTCTCGGGTCGGGCAAAGTGTTGTTCGGTTATTCCATTAGGAAATTCTCAATAGCAACACGGAGTCTGGAAATGTGCCACTGAATAGAACCATCATGCTATTCATAACAGCTTAAATTATACATATTTCGCAAAGTAGGACACAGTTCAGTTCTGGGATGAATCTTAATAAGCATTAGGTGTTTTTAAGGATGCCTATGCATATTTGATAATGAGAACCAAGAAAACACTCATATAGTAGAAATTATTTTGAAATAAGATACAACCTATAATATTATTGTAATAAAATATAGATCACAAGGACGAAGTGACTCTCTTTTGATTAAATTCCCTTTTTATAAAATTCATCCTGGGTTTTTGTAATTATTTTCTTGTTCATTTGTAAGGTTGAAAAATTGTGGCATAAATTCCTGGACAATTATCTTCTCCAGGGTCGAGTGGTTTAAACCGTCACGAATTCCAGTAGAAATTCACGTTTTTTTGCGTACCCTAATGGCGATAAGGTTATTTAGCAATTTTTAAAGAATTCATTCTGATCACTTATTATATAAAATACGTATCTTAATCACAAGTCGTAATAAAATGCTAATGTCTCCTGATTTAGGATACAAACGAAGGATGAAATTTTATGCAATAAAAGAGTTTTAAAGGAAAGAAACAAGACCATTATCCCTAAAGCCTTGTACTAGACATGAACATAAAAAAAATTACAATATACCCCTTCTCGATCCAAAAATATAGATCTCGGAATCGATTGATCAAATCGCTTACTTTTCAAAGCGAATATATTCAAACAACCTACGAAATTTCGACAATACCCAATGGCGAGCAATAAAATTATCAGTATTCTATTGGGACAGTTTTTAATCAAATTGAAACTCATCATCATTATCATCGGCCCAAATACGTCCCACTGCTGGGCACGGGCCTCCTCTACAACTGAGAGGGTTTAGGCCTTAGTCCACCACGCTGACCTAGTGCGGGTTGGCACTCAGTGTCCGTCAATGCTCGCTTTCCCGGCCGGAGCTATGCGGGTAAAGTTTTAATTTTCCAGCCGCCAAAGGCGCTAGAGCGTAAAGCTTCAAGCGCATTCTTATCTGTATCTCTTTATGCACGCTTCTTATTTCAAAGAAAATTTTATAGGAATTGCTTAAGTATGTGAAGGAAAAGTTTTATAACATTAAGCGCTTAAACCATTAAATGTATGTACACAAAAAAGTGGTGTTATGAGCAAATTAATATGCAAATGAAACCATTTGTAGTACCTATTATACAATGCGCAATTTGTTTTTTAGGCGGTCACGTGAGAAACATTAAACCGTACTATTAAACTCGTGGGCCAAGTAAATGCTATGCCATTTAGAGGTGTCTGGTTCATTCCCAGATCGGGCAAAGAGTTATTGGATTTTTCCATAAGAATATTCACACTAGCAGCTCCCCCCCCCCCCCCCCCCCCCCCCCCCTATTACGAAGAACTGGTGCATACCTGGCGAAATGTGGGTGCAGAAGTACATCTCTGGCTACCCTTCCAGGGAATACTAGCGTGAAGTTATGTATGAGTCTTTAATAAAATTAAGAATAAAGATACCTATATAAGGCCGCTGCCTAAGTGCTGCTTATTACTAAAAACATGAGTAATTGCCCACATTTATATTTCTTTATGTAAAACAAAGCCTCCATTTAATCTCTATCGCTTTTAACCCGACAACAACCATTTATTAGGCACATTTTTCACTCCAAAACATCTAATATCAACAGTGAATTGCCTCATCTCGTTATGGCTAATGATACCCCATTACCGGGGCCAAAAGGATTTATATCTACGCAAATTATGGGGTTAAACGCACCACAGGCAATAAACGCCTGGTTTATTTATTTTTTCTTGCCTTTATACATACATACATTATAATACATACATACATAATACATACAATCATGTCTATCTCTCGCAATATACCCCTTGCTCTCAATATTGCCTTTAAAACTATACTAGTACCGAAAATTGTTTTTTTGTTTGGAGACCAATTTCTATTGAAGTCTTCCGAAAGTAATTTAATTAACTCTTATAACAATATACTTCGATGAAACTCTCATGTTGTCTGTACTAAAGGTAATTAAATATTGGTTCAGCAATTTTATTTGCTCATTGCAATTTTAAAGGGCAACAAACAAAATATACACTGATTAATTAACACATTTATAGGGATTAATTAGTTGTTGAAGCAATTTGAATCATTACCTTTTAATTATTTTAATTGCTTGTTACGGGCCTCCTCTAAAACTGAGTGGGTTTAGGTCTTAGTCCACCACGCTGGCGTAGTGCGAGTTGGCGGACTACACACTTAATTTCTAAGAACTTTTAGGGGTGCAGTTTTCCTCACGATGTTTTCCTTCGCCGTTAAAGGACCATAAGGCCTAAACCCTCTTAGTTGTAGAGAAGACCCATGCACGTATATATATGGGCTGATGATATCATTTTGGGCAGCCCGGACGAATTAATCAAGTCAAGTAGTTTTCGTTTATTCGTTACGAACATACAAAAATATAAACCCTCTCTTTATAATATTATTATAGGTAACATATTACGCAAAAGATTCCTATTACATAACAAAACCCTCTTTTCAATAACCAATGTG
This sequence comes from Hemaris fuciformis, assembly GCA_907164795.1. Lineage (NCBI taxonomy): Eukaryota > Metazoa > Arthropoda > Insecta > Lepidoptera > Sphingidae > Hemaris > Hemaris fuciformis. The sequence goes on from OU015447.1 coordinate 2,180,601, forward strand.
TCAAAACAACAACAATTCTATATACTCGAAAAAAACATTTCTTTTGTGTTGTGTAGGACTGACAGGTCTATCAACTGCGAATCGCTTTGTATCTCGGAGATGTGTTGCGTACATAAAACGTGTTGTTCAGACCACGAATTTGATCACAATGTATGAGAGATATAACAGAAACTTTACGAGCGCATCTCAGTCGTCTCTTGCTTCGATGTTTATTAATTAGAAGGTAGTATAGCTTATGTAGATTGGTGGATTTAACATACATAAAACATGGAACAAGGGGAGTGGACAACAAGTTGTGTATCACTCTTATGTGACTAAAATATAATTTATACACCACCTGCCGGCACATACACGGGACAAAACCTAACGTAAAACAACAAATCTTACCGTTATGGCTCAACTGGCTGACATTCAGGAAGCACAGAGTAGGTTGAAGGACTGTGGTGCGACGAGGATGAGTGAACTTGAAGCTCAGCTTCAGGCTGGAGTACCTGCTAAAGGCACCGTTGCACGCGTAGCCGAGGAGTTTAGAACATTCAGAGAACTAATGTTCAATATGCTGCGGTTACTTCGACAACAAATCGTTGAGTGTGCGCGTTTACTTGACGGAATGGAGACCAGACATCGGCGTAAAACACTTCTTCTTCTGGGCCCTTTATCTGGTAAGGTTGACAACATTGCAGATATCTTGGAGATATTTCACAAAAAGTTGGCGCTGACGAACATCTCATCGTCTCATATTACTAAATGTCACCGAATTGGGGCCCGCAACAAAGAACATCATCGGCCTTTACTTGTGAAGTTTTCCGATTTCCAGCAAAGTTCAGATGTCTGGAAGGCTAAGTCCAAGCTGAAGGGTACTTCCTTATCCCTGAAGGAGTTTTTAACTAAACCTCGGCAGCAGATTTTTGCTAAAGCTCGCCAACATTTTGGAATGCGTGCTTGCTGGACACAAGATGGTACCATTGTAGTGAAAATTGCAGATGACATCGTGAAAATCACCACACTGGAGGAATACAACGCACTGTCACAAAAGCACAAAAAAGCAACAAACACCACAATGCATGCGACCAAACGCGGCACTGATCGCTCAGGGACATCAAATTTCAACGCGAAACCGCGAAAAACTTAGCTTCATGCGAGTATACGAAACGCGTATATCTCACAGTGCCATTCAAGTTGTGTACTGCGCTAGTCTTGTGTTTTTGTTTGTTTTTACTAATTTTTTTTTTTTTTTTCCATCTACCCCATATGTCATCCAGATATTATAGTGTTAATGTAGCGTTCAGAAACGTTAAGTAATTACGTTTTGTTTTTAGTTCTTCGTTATTATCGTTATTTTGTTGTTGTTGTTTTTTTTTATATTATGTTCTTAAGTGTAATGGCTGGCGGGTGGTGCAGAGATTGAAGAAAGCAATAGTTGGTACGTTTTATTATATATAATTTTTTAAATTTTAAATTTATGTATATAATTTATTTTATATATTTAATTTTATAGTGTTTTTAAAGCTTGTTTTATTATTATATTATATTGCAGTAGTTATATATGATATTTATGAGACATAATGATATCTGATGATGAATCCTTTTATTCCGCTAGTAATTATCATTCTTCAAGCAATGATAGCAGTTTTTGTTCTGTGACTGATACGCTGGGTGATTTGGTACGCCAAACTTTTAACCAACATAACAGCAAGCACTTGAACGTCTGTCACATTAATGCACAGAGCGTAGCGAGTCACTATAGCGAACTGTCTGACAATTTTGTAGATACTAATGTGCATGCCATCCTGATCTCTGAATCCTGGCTCAAACCTCAACTACCCTCTACCTTTTACCCACTTTCAAACTTTTGCCTAATCCGGAACGATCGTGTTGGCAGAAGAGGAAGGGGTGTTGCTATCTATCTCCACTGTGATTTAAACTATAAGATTATAGCGACCTCTTCCCCTGTCGATACAATCACTGCGGAATATCTTTTTCTTGTGTCAAGGGAGCTAGATTAGTTCTTGGTGTTGTTTATTGTCCTCCCTCTATTGACTACTTCTTCAGTCTCGAATCGATTCTGGAATCTTTAGGGTCTCAATATGCACATCATATCATCATGGGAGATTTTAATACCAATATCCTTGAGCCTCATTCCTATCGTTCCCGTAAAATCCTTAACATCATTCAATCTTCCAGTCTACATATACTCCCATTGCAGCCAACACATCATAATTTTGATGGAGAGGATACGTGGCTGGACCTTATGCTGACTTCTAACCCTTCCCTTGTGGCCAGTCATGGACAATTTTTAGCCCCTGGCTTCTCTCACCATGATCTGGTCTATTTATCCTACTCCCTAAAACCTCCTAACAGTCTGCTAAAGTTTTGCACCTGCGTTGTTTTGGACGAATTGATGTAGAAAAACTGTGCTCTGATGCTCAGAATCTTGAATGGGAACATCTTACCAAAGCTGCATCAATTGATGAAAGAGTCCGCATTTTTAACGACACTTTTATTAACCTTTTTGACATACATGCTCCCATTCTAAAGGTTAAACTGAGACGTCCTCCTGCTCCTTGGATGACGAGGGAGGAACTCGCTCCCTTTGGAGATCAGGATGTGCTCAAACCGTTGTACATTTAAGCACAAGGTTCGTCAACTGCTGACTCGTGAAACTGCAGAATGTTCACAACTATAACTTTCTGTCTATTTTGTATTATATGTATCTATTTTATATTTATATGTATTTATATATGTATATATGTATGTGTATTATATGCTTGTATTTTGTCAATAGTTAAGTTAAGCAGTGATGGCCTCAAGGTTTAGGCGCGCGGTCGAGAATTTCGGCGGTCGCAGGTTCAAACCCCAGGCACACACCTCTGACTTTTCGAAGTTATGTGTGTATTCACAATGAATTATCACTTGCTTTAACGGTGAAGGAAAACATTGGGATAAAACCTGCACACCTAAAAGTTCTTAGGAATTTCTTAGGTGTGTAGTCCGCCAACTCGCACTAGGCTAGCGTGGTGGACTTAAGGCCTAAACCCTCTCAGTTGTAGAGGAGGCCCGTGCCCAGCAGTGGGACGTATTTGGGCTGATGATGAATTGTTTTGATATTTTACACACCTGCCTCATCTCATCTCTGCATCACCCTAGGTTCGACTGTAAGAAAATGCCTTAGGCATTAAGTCCACCTATACAAACTTTGTATAAAGTGTAAATAATAACAACTCTTTGTTTTCCAACTCCTCCTTTATTTGTCTTTCTGATTAACTTCGTTGCGGCATTTTGACAAATTTAGGTCCCCTTAGATTTTTTGAGCTTCATTGCTCGGTGCCAATACTGTGCGTGCGGCTGTCGATACTGGAGCACAGGAGTTACAGTGGGGGGTGTGTGGTGGGATAGGAAAAAAAACATAAAAAATCCTTTTAAAGGTTCTTAGGCGGATAGTTGTCCTTATGATGTTTTACGCCCCTGTTAAAAGACATATAATTCAATAACACATCAATTTAAATGTCAGCCTCGGTAAGTAAATAAGTCTCGATAGATCGCGCCTCTTATTATCAAAGACAATAAGGTGCTTCTGGCAGATTTTAGACTAAATGGTCCGAACATTATTAAGCTTAAATTATTCTATAAAGGCTAACTGTGTTCCCATCTAGAGCTCATGACCGCCGGATCGACAACATTTATTTTACATACATAACCCTCACGCCTGTATTTCCTGACGGGGTAGATAGAAGTGCATCCCTGCACCCACCTTTCGCCAGGTATGTATCAGTCCCACGTAAAAGGGGGCGAGCCTATTGCCGTTTTTCGGGCACATTTCCAGACTCCGTGCTGCTACTGAGAGTTTCCTAGTTATATTACATTTATTTATTTTATTTAAAACTTTTTTGTACACATAAAAATAAGAGAAACATAGTATGAAATACAGTAAATTAGATAAGTACAAATTGCGGCCTTATCGCACAAGGCGATCTCTTCCAGGCAACCAGGGATGGACATGTAGGGACAGAAATGCAAGGTAGTTATAAGTGTACAAAAATAATTCTATATAACAGAGAACAATAAAATATATATTTCAATAAAACAGATATACATACAAACATTCATACATACAAACAAATATACATAGACATGTCTTATTTAGTGTGACAAGTAATGATCTTTAAGCATCTTTTTAAAAATGGGCAATGACTTAGCCAGTCTTACATGCCTAACTACATTTATATTATTTATTTATTTTTGCTTTACATGTGTACATTTTGTATGAAGGCGGATTTAATGCCTTAGGCATTTTCTTACAGTTGACCTTAGGGTGATGCAGAGATAAAAAAAAGTAGGTAACATACGTCTACCAGACCAACCGCAACCCAATTAATAATAACATCACTTTGCTTGTAAAACCCTTAATATTCAACTACAAGCCGGATACATTTTTAAAACGTAATGAAAGCCGCGACGGCATTGGACATTTTAGTGTGCGGCCTTTATTCCAGCGTCCTTTATTAAAACTCGCACGGGCCGGGTGCTGTAAATTTTACTGCTACGTGTGACAGGACAATCACATTGCGCTTTATTTTATGAAATTTACCTTTATAGACCATGAAGCTATGCCAGAATAAGTTTTAAAAGGATATCTTACAGTCGTAAAAGAAATGCATTAAAAAAAATATTACAATGTAAATTGACAGCCCCGTGACGCAGTTGGCGGTATCTTAGCTGGTATCTACAGCTTGCGAAACGAGAGGTCGCGGGTTCGATCCCCGCACCAAGACAAATGTTTGTGTGATCCACAAATATTTGTTTTCGGTCTGGGTGTTTGCGAGACTGAAAAAGTGTCTCGTAGTTGTGATGCCCACGACACAGGACTTGTGCCCTAGTGTGGGGTCAGAACTATGTATGTGGCTGTTGGGTGTATTTATTTATTTATTATTAACAACACTGGATTATTTAAACACTGGATATAAATTCAGTCATTTTGAAATTTAATTCTCCACCCAGTTCGGAAGGCTGTCATCACTAGAGAAGAACGAACAACTTTAATAGTGATCTTGCTTAAGCATAATATGACTGCCCCTCATATGTTTGACACGGTAACTGTCGACTCGCAACATTGCAAGAAAAGCCGGCAGGGATATTTATATATCGCAAACACCATCGCCAACACCATCTCGCCCATGAAAGTGTTATTTGTGTAAAAACATTTAACAGCAAGTCAAAACACACGTTCGAAGCAGTGGCGGTACTTCCATAGAATCCCAAAATCCCAGCTTTCCTTATAAAATTACGAATTTAAGCGTTAAATCTTTGTTTAACAAAATCAATTTGACATTTAAATGAAAATATCCTGACCCCACAATAAACTATTATAAGCTAGACATGCTTTTGGGCTTCTATGGAAGTACTTGTACGAAGTAAAAGAGAAAGTTTGGTGCCGCCATATTTTCACACACGGCGCAGTCTGTTAGACGAGAGGGAATCTTTTATTCATGATGGTCGGATGTTGCGTTAACATTTTTCACTCCGTTTGATATGGTAACTAGTGGAATGCAAATAAGAGGCGAGGTTTACGAAAGCATAGTAACATAACCCTGATATTTGTTTCATATTGTCTGCTGTATGTAAGAAAGATGGATTACCTATTGAAAATCATTCTAAAATAGAAATTGTCGTAAAACGTACAGATATGCGTGGATAATTCTAAAAGCCTGTGTTGTTTGTTCAGTTTTGATCTGGTGAATAATATTTCGTTATGACTGAGTAATTAATTATAATTATTTAAGCAATTATGATTTTGCTTATATAAGCGCCTGATCTCAATGAGACTGAAATCAAAAGATCAATTTCACAAACATTGCTATTACATTTAGGTAGGAGTCAAAATAAATCGTGAAATACGGTTATTATGTTAATTCATCATCATCATCATTATCAGCCTAAAGAAGTCCACTGCTGAACATAGGCCTCCCCCAATGACTTCCATAGTGACCTGTTGGAGGCAGCCTGCATCCAGCGACGACCCGCGACCTTCACCAGGTCGTCAGACCACCTTGTGGGTGGACGTCCTACGCTGCGCTTTCCGGTACGTGGCCTCCACTCGAGAACCTTTTGGCCCCATTATGTTAATTGCCTCATGAAAAATTCTTTTTCCTTACGAAATAGTCGCTAACTTTGAAAGAGCGCGATAATTTATTATAAATGCACTTGACACTTTAAACACTGAAGGATGTCTGCCATACATCCATTAACTTACAAAGCGTTCCAGTTTCCTTGAAGGAATACAAAAGTGACAAGTTTAATTAAAATTAATCTTCCAACATTTAGCAACTGGCAGAAGGAACACTCAAATCATACGCCATCATCAAATTAATGGAGGCACATCAAAACCCCTTTGTGATATAATGGACTGTATTTTAATGAATCAAAAAGCATAAAGCGCTTAATACAATACTGTTGGCGAACCGAGATCAAAGACCACATCAGCCAGTTTCGCCTGTTATGAATGAGCTTTGAACAAATCGCGGTACAGCCAACGGCTACCAGGCAACAATACATCGTTTATGTTGGGTTGAATTCAATGAATTACCATTATTCATTATCTCGAAGGTCGCGGGTTCAAAACCCAGGCACACACCTCGGACTTTTCGAAGTTATGTGTGTATTCAAAAAGAATGATCACGTACTTTAATGGCGAATGAAAACATCGTGATGAAACCTGCACACCTAAAAGTTCTTAGGAATTTCTTAGGTGTGTAGTCTGCCAACCCGCACTAGGCCAACGTGGTGGACTAAGGCCTAAACTCTCTCAATGGTAGAGGAGGCCCGTGCCGAGCAGTGGGACGTATATGGGCTGATGATGATGATTCAGTGTGTATTCAGACCGTGATCGGAAACTAAGGCAGGTAATAGCTACGGTGATAACAAACCCATTGGCGTTAAAAAAATGCCGACAAAAAATAAAAAATTTGACGTTTTCCTAACAATCATAGATATTAAATGGATGTTGTTGTAAGGAAAACGTATTAATTTTTGTCGGATTTTTTTTATGTCACGGTGTTTGTAATCACCGCAGCTATTACCTGCCTTAGTTTCCGATCACGGTCTGAATACATCCTGTATAGTACCTATTATCTACACATACATATTTCTGAAGATAAAAAGCAGTGATGGTCTTGCGGCTTGGGCGCGCGGTCAGGTAAAAACTCGGCGGTCTGGAGTTCAAACCCCAGGCACACACTGGCTTTTCATCATGTATGTATTCACAAAAATTATCTCGTACTTTAACGGTGAAGAAAATCATAGCGAGAAAATCAAAACATTAGGTATTTCTAAGGTCTGTAGTCCGGAAACCCGCACAATTGAAACGTTGAAGCAAATAAGATTTTTATTTCAAAAGAAATATCTTTTTAATATTAATGTCATGGGTTAGCTTCTTTCTTGTCGCAAATGGAGTCAATAATTTTGGAAAAAAATTACCTTAATTCTGACTCGGTATCAAGTCGATTTCTGTATTTGCTTTTTATCATGACCAGGTGTGATAACCGACTCTCACATAAGTATGTTGTAGCCACTATGTGTACCGCACGTGCCTGCTATTCATCAAGCCACCATTAAGTAAATCTTGTAGCGAACCCCCTGCCTTCAAATAGCGAACTCCACTTTGAGAAGCCCTGCTGTATGGTATTACTGGTGACATTATTTACTTTTTACTTCGAAATTGTGTTACCAGTGACATTCTCGCTTATAGGAACGGTGAAGTGAATGTTATCGGAACTGATGGCGATTGAAAGTGCTCTCGCTTTTACATTCATTCAATTTGTAGGTTTTTTTTTGCCATGATGCTATCTCATAGAAAATCGACGTAAAAAGGGCAGAGATATATTTCTTTATTATCAGTTTGTCAGCTTTTGATTCCAACGTAATAGGGGATTGTCTTATCACCGTTGTTTTGACACATTTTCATACTCTAAGCTTCTACTCAGAATTTCCCTAGTGGAAACTTAATAACATTTTGATCGGCTGGAATCATGTCACCGACCTAGATACCTGGAAAAATGTGGGTGCAAAAATTCACCTCTGCCTACCCCTTGGGGAATACAGGTGTGAGGTTATGTATGTATGTACCTAGGAACAATAGAGCAATAAAACCAAATAATATTACCTTTCTAATACATGCATAGCATCCCCAAAGACTTTCAGAACCAGGTTATCTTATCAAGGTTCAACCCAGAGGTAAAGTGTGTCTTACTTTGTGACGTATAATTTAACTTGGTATGAATAGCATGATGGGTTTCGATCTACGCTGGTCTAGTTCAGATTGGTAAATTTATACACACATACACCCATATTTCGCCAGGTAAGCATCAGTCCCAAGTAATAGGGGCGAGCCTGTTGCTATTTTTGGAACTCATTTCCAGACTCCGTGCTGCTACTGGAAATTTCATAAGGGAGAACCCCAATAACACTTTTCCCGACCCGTGAATCAAACCCAGGACCTCTAGATCGCACGGCACATACTTGTACCGTAAGACTTCTTTCAGTCTTCTAAAACCAAAGCCAAAAAAACGTATATCTGAATAGTAAATGTTCCCTTTGTGAGTGGTATCTACGAAATGCACAAAGGGCGTTCGCATAAAGCGACCGATAATTGGATTTTGTCTCACAAATTTGCCTTCTATGTAATTTATGTGATTAGCAATTCGCGAGCTTATTAGCTACGAGAATCTATTTAATATATAAAGACCTTTAACCAAATTATTTATTATATCATATGTATTTTTAAGTTAATAGTCTGAATTTTAATAGTAAATGGTAAATTTGCTTCGCGTTTTAAGGTTATATTGTTTGTTCTAAGCATCTAAATGGGGTGTACCTTCGAACCTAAAATTCCAATCAGATCTCTTTTGAATGTAAAAGACATGAGTGTCCCCTTCAAAAGAGTCATTTCTTTTTAAGGATATATCCCATCCAATTTAAAATTTAATTTAGAGTCAAGTAAAGGGTGGGTTTAAAAAAACTCAGCTGGAAAAAAACCTCAGTCAACCGCTCTGGGTACATAGGGTTTAATACAGCAATAACACCATAATCATTAGCCCATATACGTCCCACTGCTGGGCACGGGCCTCCTCTACAACTGAGAGGGTTTAGGCCTTAATCCACCACGCTGGCCTAGTAGGTACAGGTTGACGGACTACACACCTAAGAAATTCCTCACGATGTTTTCCTTCACCGTTAAAGTACGTGACAATTCATTGTGAATACACACATAACTTCGTAAAGTCAAAGGTGTGAGCCTGTAGCTTGAACCCGCAACCGGCGTGATTCTCGATCGCATGCCAAAACCTCGAGGTCATCACTACTCGCAACAATAACATAAAAAGTAAATAGCGCTACAATAACTTGACTAAGTGCGTTAATGCCTAGAAGCCAAGAAGGCAAATTGTATACATTCGTTAACAGGATTACTCAATCCATTTCTAGATTTGAAACTTCATTGAAGGTTACAAAGGCCGTCGGTACAATAGTTGGTGAACAATGGAAAACTCTAACTTCGGCTTCGGGTTTACAAATACTTCGGCCTCTCGCTTCGGTTTATGTTATGAAGTTCAGGAATTATATATCTTATTTGCTTTTGATGTTATGATTGTGTTCATGATTAATATCCATTGTTATATGGATCTCATTAAATTAAATAAGGTTTTAATGTTTCCACATCCTAAGACCATTACACTGGCTTAGTGTGGATTAGTAGACTAGACATAACAATTTTGATGAATTCGTAGGCTTGGGGGTTCGTCAAAGACGTTTTCGTTTGGCGGATCTTTTTTTTTTTATAAATCATTATGAGTAAACAAATTATTGTGCATAGAAAAAGTATAAGTCTTAGAATTGAACCCACAAAATGGACAGTCTCTTAATGACCAAGGCCTCTATACAAATCGAACTCGTATCACGTATAATGAAAGGTTTCATCATCATCATCATCATCAGCCCATATACGTCCCACTGCTGGGCACGGGCCTCCTCTACAACTGAGAGGGTTTAGGCCTTAATCCACCTCGCTGGCCTTGTGCGGATTGGCATACATAAAAGTTATCATAAAGTTTATCGAAAGAAATACGTAAGAAAACGGGATTTCTTTTTAATAATGTACATACATACATAAACTCACGCCTGTATTCCCCGAAGGGGTACGCAGAGGTGCATTTCTGCACCCACATTTCGCCAGGTATGTATCAGTCCCACGTAATAGGGAGCGAGCCTATTGCCGTTTTTCGGGCACATTTCCAGACTCCGTGCTGTTACTGAGAATTTCCTAATGGAAAAACCCAATAACACTTTGCCCGACCCGGGAATCGAACCCAGGACCTCTAGATCGCACGGCACATACTTGTACCGCGAGACCACGAGGCAGTTTTTAATAATGTGTTATTATAAAAAAAAACTACATGTTCAATTTCAAACGAGATTATATGCACAGTCCGCTTAATATTGAGCTATAGAAAATGAATTTCAATTACTATCACTGCTAACATTATTAATTTCAGGATTCATTAAAATCTCTAGAGAATTCACACGTTGATAAGTAACAAGAGCCATGAAGATCAATCACAACATAATGTATTATTACAGTATTGTAATATTGTTTCGACTTCCAAACGACCCAGACGGCAGATTGCTGGAATTTAAAAAAATATTGACCGAGTGAATGGATTCCAATATCTATCAACTTTTTTACAATGTGACAATTTCGCTTTACCTAAGAGTCGTTACCGTATAGATATCTTTTAAGTTAGGATTCTGGTTTCGGTTTTATAAAGTTTTTCGATTACCTCAATGTTTATCGAGTGCTGAATCACATAGTCAAATTAAAATAATAGTTTACTATTTTTATGACTTAACTATAAATTTTTAGGTTTTAAATAACTGGACTTATTCTTAACTATACTATTTACGATAGTAACGCGTGCAGGCACGTGTAGCTAAAATTTCGTGGTTAATACGCTTCATCTTGCAATAAGACATTCACAATTTTGATTTTAACATAGTTTTTTAGCCCAAGACTTCTCTCTTTCCTGCACAACGAGGACCGATCCTTTATTACATAAAATAGCATCTCTGGTGACAACTTGTCACTGACAAGCAAGATTACACTAAATAATAAAAAAACAGTTATTCGCTATTTAAGACTGTATCTAGATAACTAATACATAATATTATATGCTCGATCCGATTCAATTAAGACTAAGGCCTAAACCCTCTCAGTTGTACATCATCATCATCATCATCATCAACCCATATACGTCCCACTGCTGGGCACGGGCCTCCTCTACAACTGAGAGGGTTTAGGCCTTAGTCCACCACGCTGGCCTAGTGCGGGTTGGCGGACTACACACCTAAGAAATTCCTACGAACTTTTAGGTGTGCAGGTTTCATCACGATGTTTTCCTTCACCGTTAAAGCAAGTGATAATTCTTTGTGAATACACACATAACTTCGAAAAGTCAGAGGTGTGTGCCTGGGGTTTGAACCTGCGACCGTCGAAATTCTCGACCACGCGCCTAAACCTCGAGGCCATCACTGCTCAGTTGTACAGAAGGCCCGTTCCCAACAGTGGTTCGCATGATACAATAATGTCATTATTGTTAACAGATGGCTGAAACCCGATCCCGCGTGCAACAGAATGATCTACTTCTACACGAAGCAGTCATCAAAAATGAACCAGCGGCTGTAAGAGAAGCTCTGCAACGACCTACAGACGTTAACTGTCGAAACAATGTACGTACAGCAAATGCCAAGGACTTTACAAAAATATTATTAAGTAGCAATTTTAGGCAATGCCTTGGGCATGGGAATAATAATTTGAACACCTGGATAAGAAATTGGAAGCATTCGAGTTTTACTTTACCCGATATTAATAATTAGCTACTAATAGCATAAAACTAATGCGTAAACCTAGCGTTAGAATACACATTTACTTGAAATATGTTTATGATAGACTGCCTCGTGGTCTCGCGGTACAAGTATGTGCCGTGGGATCTAGAGGTCCTGGGTTCGATTCCCGGGTCGGGCAAAGTGTTATTGGGTTTTTCCATTACGAAATTCTCAGTAACAGCCCGGAGTCTGGAAATGTGCCCGAAAAACGGCAATATTACGTGGGACTGATACATACCTGGCGAAATGTGGGTGCAGAAATGCACCTCTGCCTACCCCTTCGGGGAATACAGGCGTGAGTTTATGTATGTATGTATGTTTATTATACAAATCACATTTCATTGCCAACAGTACGGGCGGGCTCCGATTCACTGGGCTGCGAGTCGCGGCAATGTAGAAATTATCAACTTACTGATTGGAGCCAAGTGCGACATTGAGGCGGCTGATAAGGTAATGACATATTTTCCCCTCGGCTACAGAAAGATTTCGTGATGATGTTAATATCTTCCCAGTCATTTTCAGCACCTATAAGGGTACATAAAGTTCTTGAAAGGTATATGTGGCTAAAGGATCACTTTAAAACCAAAAAGTCTCTTAAGGACTTATTAGAAAACTATTTATTTCAAATTTAACATTTCGAATTTATTCTTGATGAAACACAATCATTATAAAATTTATATAAAATATTACAAATTATGTCAGTCAACTAAACTTTAAGAGATTTTTACGGAATCAACAAATATGACACAATTCAATCTAAACAAGTAAAACTGACATTCCAAATTTAAACTAATTCAAACATCTATACTAATAAATAAAATTGTAGTGTCTGTTTAGTCTGTCTGTCTGTCTGTTTGTTCCGGCTAATCTCTGAAACGGGTGGACCAATTTTGACGGGACTTTCACTGGCAGATAGGTGATTTAATAAGGAGTAACTTAGGCTACTTTTAGTTTATAAATTTTCTTATTAAAAATAAATTTTTCGCGTGGACGAAGTCGCGGGCACAGCTAGTAATACATAAACTAACCAGATCAGAGTTTACATCAAAAGAGTATGTATAATCTGAGATTACCAATCAACAAAAGTGACCCATAAAAAATACACATCTAGTCCCGGCAAATCTAGTATTACAACGCCTAGTACTTCATAAATGCAATAATTTCACTCAATGCTATTTTGCTTTTTTAATAGTTTATGCACACTCGGATTAATATATTGTCATTGGTTTTACAACTTCATCATGTGCGAGAATTTATACATCAAATGCCTATTTGACGAAGCAAACTATTCAAGAATTTACTAGGGCTGAAGTATACGGCAAAAATTTCAAAGTACTAAGGCACCATAAAACGTAAGTAACCATCAAATTCACTTTCAGTTTGGAATGCGGCCCCTATTAATGGCGGCATGGCACGGCCACCTCGATGCGGTGAAGACGCTCGTTCGCGCGGGGGCTTGTCTCGCAGCTACTAATAAGGTATGACGCCCTAGTACTTTTGGTATAGAATACGGCTGGTTTACTGTGCTTTGTGCGGGACGCTTCAGCGAAAATTGTGCTTAGTATCAACCGTACTCAGTTATTTAAAAACTTATTACTTTTACTTCAATTTTCTCATGATCAAGATTTTAGAAAACTAACAGCTTTTTTAAGTGTTGGTATAATTTCGACCCTAAGTATAACTAAATAACTCCTATGGATAAAAATGCAATAGCACTTCTAAATAGAATGGGACAGCTGTACTGGGAGCAGGTAAAGCAGTATCTTACAGAAAACCGTCATGAAAAAATAGCTTTCATCCTTCTTTACCTGTACATATTTTTACTCCCCCACAATTCTCACCCAAGACCGTACGATACGATATCTATGCTTAAAATTGATATCAAAAGTTACAAAAATCCCCGTTACGTAAAAATTTATTGCTTACTGACAATATTTATATTAAGCTTTATAACATTGACAAAACCTAAGACTTAAACTTTTCTAAGACCAACAAGATTCATATTATTGAGAGCGGAAATCCGGTCGAAAACTTTTAATAAGAACGACTTCGAGTTTTCTGACTACCGTCAAGGTGCATTAGGCGAGGCCATTATCGGCAAACTTTCCTCTAATACGAGTACTAAGCCTTTCATAGTTGAAATATTGAGGGCAATTATAGTTAAACAAAGTAATTATATATAATATTATAAGTATGCGAAATCGCGAAACCGATTTGAAATAATTTTGGCACATAGATTTTATTTGAAAAATGGAAACGGTTAGTCTACTTTTTCATAATATTGTGCCCGGGCGAAGCCGAGTGGGTTGCTTGCATTGAATCATTCTTTTATCTTCAAATATCTTTGTGTAGGTATTATATGTTTGTACGAAAAAATATTACGTACTATGTTATATCGTAATAAAAATTAATTTATTTTTAAATTAGTCGTACAAATAGCGCTTTAATTATTCATGCCTTTCATCTGCCTTTAGTGAAAAGAAATAAAAATGAACGAAACAAAACTCGCAACATGTCTGGGCGAAATTCTGTTAATTTTAATTAGGCGCTTTGACATGTTTGAGTTCGTAATAAAACATAGAGTGGAATTCTGCAAATTTAGCTTTTATTTGAAAATGTTTCAAAAGAAAGATCTTGATGCCTTCATACGAGTTTATTTTTATTTTGTTGCCGTTTCGTTTTTAATACATTGGCGAATATTTTTGGAATCAAGTTTACGTTTGATAATATTATCTTGTTTGAATCCGGCACTAATTATTATTTTATTATTGCCGGCGTCTGCTATTAACCACCAAGGTAAACATATAATGCATGGATATCCGAAGAGGTAAGCAGGATCCTTTCAAAAAAGAACTGGCGACGAGCCTATTTTTCCGGCCCATTTCTAGACTCTAGGCTGCCACTGAGAATTTCCTAATGGAAAAATCGAATACTATAATTCCAGGACCTTGCATACCGTTGGCGCGAGACTAACGAGGCAGCAGTTTACAAGCTTAATTTAAAGGAAAATGTAAATGTATAAAAAACAGTTAAAAATACGTCAAGTAAGCCAGTATTACCCCTTTGTTCGTTATCTCTTTGTTAAGCCAGAGGCTTCTAAGAAATTCTGTATAGGTATAATATTGAATTGAGAGACAGTAAAATTATGATAAGAAACAATGTAGAAATTCGGAAGGAACCGTCTCAAAGGGAACGGTACGTTGCCCCAGGCGATTCTAATTGTACGCCGAATGCTATTTATTTCTATAATCACTAGCTTCTATCTCTGACTTTGCGTGGATTCTACAAATGGATCAAGGAAAATTAGAACATATCAATAACATTTGCGGTCTGTAATTAAGTTTTTATTAGTCCCACAGGAACATAACTTTTCCGCGATAATAGTATCGTCCGTGTATTACCAGTAAGCTTATTATTTTATTTTATTTTATTGTTGTAAAATTTAATATGGTGGTGGTTTAGTGTTGTGAGCTGAAGTGTTTTGACGTGCCCGCGAGAGGAAGGGAAATTCGCTATTTGATACGGTTTTACGTTCCCTCGAGAGCATTTATTACCAGTAAGCTAACCGAGTACAAAATTTTACCTTAAGGATATGAAATATGGTTAAAATAAAAACGGGTGGCACTCCGGGAGTGTCGGCAGAAGTGAAAACTTCATCATTAACGTTGTGCATTTTTGAATATTTTGGAATGGTTAGGGAATAATTTCGCACGAATTTATTTATTTATCAATATAATGATGAATGATAGTATCATTTACGTAGTAAAATAAAATATTTATTGCGTTATCGTACACAAACAAGACAACGCGACAACAACGCATGACAACAAACGTTTTCGATCAGGGACATGTGATCTGACGCGAGTCCAACATTTTTTACCCATCCCAAAAAAAGAACATTGCGCCCCTAAAGAAGTTTTATTTATTTATTTACCCTTCATTTGTATGAAGGGTACATACATGTAAAGGTGGACTTAATGCCTGAGGCATTCTCTGACAGTCGAACCTTAGGTGGTGCAGAGATGATAGGCGTAGGTACGTAAATGAACTTAAATAAAATATACAAAACATAAATATGCGTAACTAGAAAACCTAGAAGTTTTCACTTCAAAAATGTTTGAAGAAATATTACAAGATCTATATTAACGGGAGCGAAATTGTGAAAAACTTATCTACATAATTGAAATGCGTATAATATCAACATAATTACAATGAACGTAAATGAATCTAATTAAAATATTATCCGAACATACTTGGAGAATTTGATCAACAATGGCATACGACCTTTCAATGGGGGTTGATGTACCCAACCTTATTACCCTTAAGTAATTAGCGGGTAATATTGTTCGTATCCGACCCATTCCCTCTCGAGTGTGTTATAACTAGTGACTCCCCGAGACTTCGGCTGCGAAGAATGTATGTTTTTAAAAATCGGCTCATTATTTATTATACATGTATTTAACATTATTTTTAGAACGACATTTATCAAGATGAAATTGTAGGGACAAAAGACAAAAAGACTAAAGATTGAACCTGTACTGATGTATTACATATATCACAACACAATAGCACACCACGCGATTGGGTATATCGAACGTACAAATACAATGTTTATTAGAACCGTATACTTGTAGTTACCATGACAAGGGATACCATATACATACATACATAAACTCACGCCTGTATTTCCCCGAAGGGGTGGGCAGAGGTGCATTTCTGCACCCACATTTCGCCAGGTACTTATGTATCAGTCCCACGTAATAGGGGGCGAGCCTATTGCCGTTTTTCGGGCACAATTCCAGACTCCGTGCGGCTACTGAGAATTTCCTAATGGAAAAACCCAATAACACTTTTCCCGACGCGGGAATCGAACCCAGGACCTCTAGATCCCTCGGCACATACTTGTACCGCGAGACCACGAGGCAGTACAGAGGATACCATATACAGTTACACTGTTGTCAATTTGCCGAGCCAGAACAAAATTATTCCAAAAACTCTATTTACAAAGTCATATTTGGTCTGATAATGATGTGTATAAAAATCTTACCTTTGGTTTTGTGATGAACACAGGTCCTAGGAAACACAATTTCAAAACATTTTGGTTAGGTCTTCATCCATCATGATCATGATGATGTAAATCAGTAATTCCCAAAGTGTTCCAGGTGGACCCCCAGTGGTCCACGGGAGACTCGACGGGGGTCTAAGTTGGGCGTGACAAAAAATGGGGGTCCATGTATGTAAGCCGTAGTCCATGAAAATTAATTTGGTTTCGAACCAAAATGTTGGCTTGACTTCTATCAATATAGGAAGATAATATTTTAAGAAGCTCAGAGATTTATTTATTTAACACTTTATTGTACACTAAACATAAAAAAGAAACATAAAAAAACATACATTGAATTGCATATTCCATTGAATTGCATTTTTTTGTACTCATGTAGCTGCAGGGGTCCACCAGAACTATCAAAATTTTGAAAGTGGTCTATGAAACAAAGCAGTTTGGGAAACTCTGATGTAAACAATGCTTTGGTTTTAGAAACAAAACGACATACTTCAATGCGCATGCGCACGTGGGGCGGCCGATGTCGCCGAGTACGCCATATCCCTCGGGGCCAAGGTGCAGAGTGCAGACGCGGCAGGAGACGCACCATTGGCCCTGGCTGCCAGGACTGGACACACGGCTGTGGTAGAGCTACTGCTTGATAAGGGAGCCTACATCGACGCTATTAATAAGGTAAATTATTTATACAATAATTTATTTATACCAATTACAATTAGCAAAATAAAAAGCAGTGATGGCCTCGAGGTTTAGGCGCGCGGTTGAGAATTTCGGCGGTCGCAGGTTCAAACCCCAGGCACACACCTCTGACTTTTCTAAGTTATGTGTGTATTCACAATGAATTATCACTTGCTTTAACGGTGAAGGAAAACATCGCGATAAAACCTGCACACCTAAAAGTTCTTAGGAATTTCTTAGGTGTGTATTCCGCCAACCCGCACCAGGCCAGCGTGGTGGACTAAGGCCTAAACCCTCTCAGTTGTAGAGGAGGCCCGTGCCCAGCAGTGGGACGTATTTGGGCTGATGATGATGATGAATTACAATTAGAAAGAACCAAAACATTTGCTACTTCGTATCTAAGATCGATTCAGCTCTCCTGGTTTCAGTTTTCATTGCGTCATAGTTAACTATCAATATATAATGATACTAAATATAATACAGAATGTCTCCATATACAATACAACGTTCATAGCTTTTTACAGTTACTATACTGTAGTACATTATTTTTTAGCGTTTGCAATGTAAACGTAAAAAAATGTGTTTATTTACAACATCACATTAGATACCTCTAAAATCACCAGTATTTCTCTACTATACTATGCATGTATTATACATATGAACCTTCCTCTTGAATCACTCTATTTATTAAAAAAGAAACCGCATCAAAATCCATTGCGTAGTTTTAAAGATCTAAGCATACATAGGGACAGGCAGACAGCGGAAAGCGACTTTGTTTTATAATATCTAGTGATTCATTTATCAATGATAATGTGTTATACAGTAAAACATGAATATACCTATTATTTCAAAAAACCAAAGTATGTCTCTTGCAACAGTGAGTACAACAAGCAGTGATAGCCTCGAGGTTAAGGCACGCGGTCGAGAATCTCTGCGGTCGCGGGTTCAAACCCCAGGCACACACCTCTGACTTTTCGAAGTTATGTGTGTATTCACAATGAATTATCACTTGCTTTAACGGTGAAGGAAAACATCGTGATGAAACCTGCACACCTAAAAAGTTCTTAGGAATTTCTTAGGTGTGTAGTCCGCCAACCCGCACTAGGCCAGCGTGGTGGACTATGGCCTAAACCCCTCTCAGTTGTAGGGGAGGCCCGTGCCCAGCAGTGGGACGTATATGGGCTGATGATGATGATGATGATGTCTCTTGCATGTGAATCAGTGACCTTTGACTAGCGCATGCGAGTGGCCCTTGTGTTCAATTCTCATTAAAATTCATACCAGCAGCATGAAACCAAATGTGCTTACTTTTGGGGGGCATAAAACATATATACATTCAAGGAAGAGACTGACTATATATGCGTATATAAAAGGCAGAAGTAACAATTCCTTTCCTCTTACATTGAAACAGGGAACCAAATAGCCATTACAACAGAAAATTGCTTCAATATCCTCCCCGGGAAGGCTAATAGATTGAGTTATACAACCACTACACTTACTTACGTGCTAGTTGCTAGATAAATTGGCGTAATTGGCAATTAGTGCCCGGAGATAATGTTCCTTTATTAAAATTTATCGCTATTTTGCACTGGGATTTAAAATGTTTAGTCCCACATAATGCCCAGCTTTATTGCAAAAAATATATTTTATGCGTATGTAACAATGCGCTTATTTAAAAATATATTTTCTAACTAAAAAGCTGAACTTAGATTTAAAAAATTACCTTCTAAAATATAATTTACTAATAAGATATTGTTGTAAGAGATAAATAAAACCTATTGTTACTAAATAATAACACGTTCAAATCGCAATAAAGATTTCGTCTACTCCAAAACTTATAATAGACTAGCTGACCCGGCGAACTTCGTTCCGTCTAACAGACAATTCATTTTTTTAAGCCTAAGTTACTTCTTATTACATCAGCTACCTACCAATAAAAGTCCCGTCAAAATCGGTCCACCCGTTTCAGAGATTAGTCGGAACAAACAGACAGACAGACAAAAATTGTAAAAAACGTTATTTTTGGTATATGTACCGTGTATACATCCATATGCATTTATTACAAAAGCGGTTATTTCAATATTACAAACAGACACTCCAATTTTATTTATTTGTAAAGATATTTATTTGTATAGATATGTTAAAAAGACTTTACCGTGAAATTTGGGAAACGATAGATCGCGAGTTCTGCACCAAGACAAGTGAAGGTATCCACCATTTTTTGCTTTGGATCTGAGTGTATCACCGAAGTCTCTCGTCGTTTGAGATACCTACTATACAACTCGTATCTTAGTGTTAGGTCAGAACTATGTACATATTATGTATGTTACAGTTGAGTCTATTATTATTTACTATACAACAATCGCGCACTTATGCATTTTTTGTATTAATTTAAATATTGATCTACAAGTTCATTTACGATATGTAAATATTGCACAGTGACTTTCCATCAAGTACTGATGGCCTCGAGGTTTAGCCGCGTGGTCGAGAATCTCGGCGGTCGCAGGTTCAAACCACTGACTTTTCAAAGTTATGTGTGTATTCACAATGAATCATCACGTACTTCAGCGGTGAAGGAAAACGTCGTGAGGAAACCTACACCCCTAAAAGTTCTTAGGAATTTCAACCCGTAATAGGCCAACGTGGTGGACTTACGCCTAAACCCTTTCAGTTGTAGAGGAGGCCCGTGCCCAGCAGTGGGACGTACTCGTATATGGGCTCATGATGATGATGATGACTTTCCTTCGACTTATAACGTTGAAATGAAATGAAATGAAATGAAATTTATTTCATAAGACATATTACATTTTTGAGTATCGACAGGTCCCAATATAGGCAAGCCCGTGTCTTGGGTCCCTGTTTATTTACATTACCAAAATTACATAATACATTAGCTTATGACAAATCAATTAAAAGTGACACAGTTAAATCATCTTAAAAATATGTTAACAAAAAACATGAAATAGAATAATAATAATAAAAATAAAAAAAACAACATAACATAACAAATATTCTAAGGTAAAAACACCAATCGTATAATTAGTATTACATATATTTAAAAGACATATTCAAAACAAAAATTTGCCATAATTTATGCGAAGTCGGAACCAAAGCGAGCTTTCACCGGAAAGCCGGCTGATAGAACGAACGGCAGTTTTTGGCAAGGTTTTATTGTTTGTTTGACCCAGTTCGACTCGCCGCACACCACTGCCGGCTTAATAAAGTATACTTAATGAATTTTACCTCCGAAAAATGTACAATTTACCTTAAAAGAAGGGCATTAAGACATTTCCTAAAAATTTTAGCAGAAAGTACTTTTAACTGTTTCTTGGCCCTTGTATTTCTGAAATTGTTTTTAGGTTTTAGTTATTTAATTTTCAAGGAGTATGGAAGCGTCAATGTGAAAACTTAGGTAGCAAAATTTGAGTTTTAATGATGATGATTATGTGATGATGATGATGAAAATTTGAATGTAGTAATTATTTGTATTTTTGTGGATTTGACTGCCCAGGGACTGACGATGTTTTTCATCGCAGTTAAATTAATGTCTGTGAAGTCTGAAGTTAATGCTGTATTCTAATATATTTCTGCGTGAACCGCGAGTCTTATTTTATCACCTTGCCGTCAACATATTTCAAGGAGTTTATTTTTCACGCCTTACGACCCTCTTGGGGAACGTAAGCAGCTATTTCTGTTCTTACATCTCCGCAGGGATAAAATACACGCGTTCATGTATTAAATAATTTATTATGCATTATAGTTATCTATAGCTTATTTGCATAGTCGTGATGGCCTCGAGGTTTAGGCACGCGGTCAAGAATCTCGACGGTTGCGAGCTCAAGCCCCAGACACTTCTGACTTTTCGAAGTTATGTGTGTATTTACAAAGAATTATCACGTTCTTTAACGGTGACGGAAAACATCGTGATGAAACCTGCACACCTAAAAGTTCTGAGGAATTTCTTAGGTGTGTAGTCCGCCAACCCGCACTAGGCCAGCTATAACCCTCTAAGTTGTAGAGGAGGCCCGTGCCCAGCAGTGGGACGTATATAGGCTGATTATGAAGTAAAGCCATGTTAGACATGACTAAAGAATGTTCATTATAGAAGATAATCGTCCCCAACAGTGGGATATTTATGAGCTCAGATACAGGACCAATGTTTCATGTAACAACAGCTGTGTTAAATCTGTGATATTGTTCGAAATTGATATTCGCAAACAATCCACTATATTATTGCGAGGCACTCAATATCACCAGTTCAATCCAATAGTTTGCGCAGTGCGAGCAAACAAAATGGGATTATTGTCATCAATTCTGCGGATTATACTGAATGAACTACGCACTGGGTTATGCCGTTTATATTTTCAAAAATAAAACATTTCATATAATTGTATCACTGTATTCAAGTAATAAATCATTTTCAATATTTTTTTTACCAGTATGCGGTTTATTTTGCGTTGATTTAATTATACGCTATCGTGATAACTAAATAAAATACTTTTTCTGTACATATTTATGTATTTGACAGCCCCGTGGGGCAATTGGCTAGACACCAGCTTGCAAAACGAGAGGCAGCGTGTTCGATCGCGACACAGGACTCGTATTTTAGTGTGGGGTCAGAACTGTGTAAGTGACTGTTGGGTGTATTTTATTTATTTATTTTGAATGACAAAAGCGAATTTTTTAAAATTACATAGTCAAGATTCTAAAATAGAAAAAAAACGTCAAATATCATATGCTTAGAATACTGAATTTTGATCAACTCGGGCTACGTCCTCCCGGGTCGTTAGTCGACCATAATTTAGAAGGATGTTGGGACAAGTCTTTGCCACAAACGAGAAGCTATGTGCCGTACCGTCACGTGCCGACTCCGTCACGTCTTCGAGTAATCTATCCTCGTTGAAGGTTATAAATGATTCCCAATTCAATTACTCAAGGGTTGTAGATAGTTGGCGTTACCTTTATACATTAAATAATGTCTCTTGAATAAGTATTTATTTACTGTATGTGAGAGTGGGTTTTCACATCTGGTGATAATTAACTAACGCTGAATCGCACATTTCTGTATAGGAATATAAATGTCACCGTAAAATTGTAAACACCGTTAGATTATAATCTATCTAGCGAGATTATAAACTGTCGAATGATTGTGAACTGCTTACAATTTAACGTGTTATTATTCGAAGGCTATCCCTGATTGGTCGGCCTTACAGTAGACCATTCTATATCCATAGAGTTAGGTTAGTATTCAACCAATCAGCGCGCGAGGTACATTACGGTTCACAATCTTTTGACAGTTTACAATCTCGCTAGATAGATTATAATCTAACGGTGTTTACAATTTTATGGTGACATAAACATCAACTCATTAAATTTCCGGGAAATTCGCTCGCTAAATATTAATTCATTTAACATCCACTTGTACACTCAAAGGCTGCTCGCTTCGTATAATATGACATAATTATTTCTATTTCGTTAAAAGCGGCCTAGTTTTGCCTACATGCATTCATACTCAAATTTATTTCACTCGGCAACAATTATGAAAATATATTGTTTATACATACACAACCTCACGCCTGTATTCCCCGAAGGGGTAGGCATTGGTGCAATTCTGCAAAAAATGCCGGCAAAAATATATTTATAATAAATAAATAATAAATACACCCAACAGTCACATACATAGTTCTGACCCCACACTAGGATACAAGTCCTGTGTCGTGGGTATCGGAAACTACGAGAGACTTTTCGGTCTCACAAACACCCAGACCCGAAACAAATATTTGTGGATCACACAAACATTTGTCCCGGTGCGGGGATCGAACCCGCGGCCTCTCGTTTCGCAAGCTGGTGTCTAGCCAACTGCGCCACGGGGCTGTCAAATTTGTTTCCTAACAACTACATACGTTAAATCCTCGTGGGTCTAAGGAAAATGTATTTTTTTTTATGTCACGGTGTTTGTTATCACCGTGGCTATTGCCTGTCTTAGTTTTCGATCACGGTTTTTATACACTCTGTATAATTACGCCTTTATTACTGAAGCTATAGGTAGAGGTGTATCTTTATCATGCTGCCATATGTGCTTTTGAAGTACCACGTAACATAGAGCGAGTTAGTTGCAAGTAGCCGATACATTTCAGACTCAGCGCTGCTACTGAAAATTTCTAACAGAAAATCCCATTAACACTGCTAGACCCGTGTAATCTCAGTCATATGCCTCAAGACCAGTGAACAATTCTTCAAAAGTACAATATAAGTATCTATAAACAGAATATATTTATTAAAAAAGCGCAAAAATAAATATCGGATCGCATTTTTTAGATCCGCCACACAGTGTCCAGGGATTGGAAAAGCATTCTTCAAAAGTATGCCAGTTTAAACGAAATATATTTATTAAAGTGGTAAAAATAAATATCAGAACACATTTCGTACATTCTTCATATTATTATTATAAAGCGAAAAGACACGAATAAAATATCTCAGTGAAAACAGTCACATTATTCCATTGAGCCGTATTCCGCTGAAGGCTGATTCAGGTTTATATTGAAAATTGTTTTTATTGAAATTCAGCCCACATGTACTGTTATTTCTAAGTTGAATCTTTGTTTTCTTTCCATCTCGTGAATTATTTCAATGTTTTTCAAACGTTACTCGATTAGGTGCGCTCGGGTAGGCCTGTGACCGTCGCGGGCGCCCAAAATAGGTGCCCGAATCGAGTAAGCGGGGGTGAAACTACACCTCTTAAAAATCTGAGAGGGCCGAGACGCTCTCGTCTCGGAAGCGCACTGGGCGGCTGCGGAATCATTGTGGGCGCCTCTCGCCCACGCACCGTGGTCGCCCCACTCGGCGCGGAGATGGCCACCGGGGGGAGGTGCGCTCGGGTAGAAGGGAGTTGTATTGTTGAAAGTGGTATTGAGTTCGGGTCTAGCTACTTTTTAAAAGCTTTTATTTAACTTGCAATGTATGTAAGTATAGAAGTAAACAAACTATAGAAGTACAGTTTCAAGAAATGTAACCACTTTATCTTAAGAGTTTTCTTAGAACTATTTACATAAAAAATCCTAAAAACTACAGCGTAGAATGTTACAAATACTAAGGAATAAAAGTGCTCCCCATTGTTGACAGCAATAACGGGGAGTCAAAGGCAGTAAGACTTGCAGAAATGAAAGGAAAAATGTCCGCTGCACTACAAATAACCTTTTAAAGCATAGCTGTTCCATTTTTATATTTAATGGTTTCTATCGTTCCTTAAAGCACTTTAAATTTTAAATATTATATATATAGTGACAATTATAGTATTGGCGCGCAATTGGAGCAATAATAACGTGTGGTGTTTTCATAATTGTTTTTATTAACATTAACGCTTTGCCACAGACACTTGTATCATGCATACGTAAAGAATATACGGTACAAGTATGTGCCGTGCGATCTAGAGGTCCTAGGTTCAATTCCCGGGTCGGGCAAAGTGTTATTGGGTTTTTCCATTAGGAAATTCTCGGTAACAGCACGGAGTGCCCGAGAAACGGCAATAGGCTTGCCCCCTATTACGTGGGACTGATACATACGTGGCGAAATGTCGGTGCAGAAATGCACCTCTGCCTACCCCTTCGGGGAATACAGGCGTGAGTTTATGTATGTATGTATGTATGTAAAGAATATAAACAAATTTTGTTATTAAAAATCACATTGACTACCGCAGTCCAATATTGTAAATAGGCCTCTCCAAGTAAGCGCCTATCGTCCCGGACGTGAGCACCTCGCATCCATCCGCATGTATCTATTTATCATTACGATATAATATAAGACCAACTCACCTATATAATTGAAACAATACTCATAAATGTTAAAACTTGATGGTAATCAAAGCAGTAAAAATACCTATTTTAAAGCGTTTATTATCGTTTTGTTTTCTATCCAAACAGATAACGAAAACTTGTTCCAACTGTATATTGCACCAGCAAAATTTGTGCAAATTAATCTCGGAACACCCGGCATCAAAATCTTTTTCAAGGTCTGTGGAGACATAAAGAATTACTCGTAGTGGAAATACGAGTTCGAAAGTATGTTCCTGTTGAAAATATAGTTTGTCTTAGAAACTGCAATTTGTAGTATGTAGTTTCTTGGGTAAATCACAAATGACTATATAATCATCATCATCATCATAAGGCCATATACGTCCCTCTGCTGGGCACGGGCCTCCTCTACAACTGAGAGGGTTTAGGTCTTAGTCCACCACGCTGACCTAGAGCGGGCTGGCTATATAATAATGTATGTAAATGACCTGGTTGGTTATAAAAAGAATTATTTTATTGTTGTTTAATATATAAAAAGCCATCAATAATTTAATATTCATACCAGGAACTCAGCGGTTGGGAGAGTCATGCCTACGCAAAATTGTGAAATAAATGATTAGGGTTGACTAAACACCAACCAACCAATGAATTATTCAGCCAAACAAATGCAAAATCAATTTTTCATCGAGTGACACCGGGGCATATCGAACGCAGCCAATTAACAGACTACGCAGGGCTGTCACGGCAGGTAGAGGATACATCCATACACACTAATGCTTGTATCCCCCAAGGAGTAGACATGTATTTTTCAGCCACTTATGGACCTAATGTGTGTAAAAATAAATAAAATAAAAAGGCTTTTATAAATATTTAAATAAATACACCCAACAGTCACATACATAGTCCTGACCCCACATTAAGATACGAGTCTTGTGTCGTGGGTATCAGAAACTACGAGAGACTTTTGGTCTCACAAACACCCAGACCCGAAACAAATATTAGTGGATCACACAAACATTTGTCTCGGTGCGGGAATCGAACCCGCGGCCTCTCGTTTTGCAAGCTGGTGTCTTGTCAACTGCGCTACGGGACTGTCACTTGTTATTTCTAGCTAGAAGGTAATAAACAGTAAATAAAAATTAAAAGTAACATAAAAATATCTTAAAAAAATTAAATATAAAAAGTGATTTAAAAATAGAATTAAGTAACTTAAAAATAAAAAGTAAAATAAAAAAAGTGTGTATTAACAATGAATTATCACTTACTTCAACGACAAAGCAACATCGTGAGGAAACCTGCACACATAAAAAAATCTTAGTTGTGTAGTCCGCCAACCCACTCCAGGCCAGCGTGGTGGACTAGGGCCTAAACCTTCTTGGTTGTAGAGGAGGCCTGTGCCCAGCAGTAATACTTATATGAGCTGATTATGATGTTTTGACAGTTGTATATTAATTCCTGCGTAAATAGCTATCCTGTTAGCGCTTTTGAGGCACATTTCCAGACTCCATGCTGCTACTGACAATCTCTTCATGGACCAACCAATACCACTGCCAGAGAATACTATAACGGAATTCATACACTCTTGACCCACAGGAGTAGCTCTTATTCTAATATGCTAGGTATTAAATGAGACAAGTTAAAGACTGCCTCGTGTTCTCGCGGGGTAAAAGTATGTGCCGTGCGATCTAGAGGTCCTGGATTCGATTCCCGGGTCGGGCAAAGTGTATTTGGGTTTTTCCATTAGGAAATTTTCAGTAACTGGCTCACCCCCTATTACGTGGGACTGATACATATCTGGCGAAATGTGGGTGCAGAAATGCACCTCTGCCTACCCCTTCGGGGAATACAGGCGTGAGGTTATGTATGTATGTACAAGTTAAAGATATAGATGGTTGTTACCCAAGACACTGTAGACTTTGGTCGTCGAAAATCTCCCCTTACTGGTGCATAGTACTTAATCTTTGATCTAAATTCTATCAACAACCCATTTAAAATAAGCGTTGTTAATCAAGGCCTAACCCTTCTCAATAGTAGAAGGGACACTCCGGCCGTGGTAAATATACGGGATAATAAACGAATATGCGATAACCCTGCCACGCCTCCACTTCGACACGACACTTGTATACACAGGGTGAAGTTCCCGTTGCTGTTTGTTTTATTTTAGACGTTAACTACTCTGTATTTATAGGGAAAATTGAGTTTTTAGGTCAATTTGTCAATTAAGAAAGAAGTGCCGTTAAGTAATGCAGATATTTTGTTCTGAATAGTCGCATACTTTAAAATATTACGTAAGAAACGATGATTTTACTGCAGAATGTTATGAATGAATTAAAATAATAAATGATTTTAATAAACCGTATGGATGAAGGCTGCTCCAGCATGGAGGCCATCGTTCAGCAGTGGACGGCGATAGGCTGAGAATAAAAATAAACCGTATGTAGTACTCGTGCCTTCACGAGGGTAAAGTATTGGCTCGTTACGTCACCAGCAGTCAGGGTAACACGTCCGCTCTCGCCACCGGCTCGCACAAGACTGAGTCCCCCACTACCCGTGCTCCCGAGACAAGTATACAAACACTACACCGTAGACAATAATAATTATTGACAAACTCGTTAACGGAATAAAAAATATGGCCTTTAAACTTAGACGCCATTAATTCGATCGTCGCAACGAGACAAAAATGTTTGTGTGATCAAAAAAGTATTTTATAATGTTCCAAAACATATATTCCAGTATTATAACTTATCTGCCTGTGGCAAGAGGGCGTTAGAATCCCACCACGGTATCCCTTGCCTGTCGTGAAAAGCGACTCAAAGGGGCCCTAAGTGGTCACTGGGGGACCCCGACATACGCTTTCTGCCCCCTTCATTCGAGGGCTGGTGGGAGGTAGAGCCATAATTAGCTTTCCCCTCGGTAAAAACAGGATTATCTACTAAGCATTGGAAACAACAAGAAAATTGTCATTGTCACTGGCATCCAAAACAACACTTAATACTTTTTTTACTTTTTACACATTGATATTTCAGCGCAGTGCTCTTAACCAAAAATAATTTAAAATCATTTTGACTTCCACCAAGGGCTGCCGAAAAGTTTTTTTTAAACGAAAGCTAGATTAGTCATGCCTCCAGTTTTTCCAACAACAAGTTAGAAGTTCCAATTACGGGCTTAACTAACAGAGAAGTACGTTAAAACAATCGACCCTCGATATTTCACTCCGCAGGTGCCGACCCCATTTGATTTCTTTTTTCCATTTTTACCTTTGATTTCGAAAAAACACCTGAAAACTTTTATAAAAGACTAAACTAAATACTAATAACAAGTAAGCACAGCTCCATAAAATGGTCCTCTTGTGGTTTAAAAGGTTCAGGCCTGAATCCACTGTAGAATGATGTGGCTTATGTAAGAATTTTCTTCTGGAAAGCAAGTTTATAAGTTTCATCGCATATTTTCTTCATTGTTAAAAATACATAATTTCATTCATTAAGTCCGTTTTACAATCAGATAAAATTATGTAATTAAATTTCATAACTAAATGCTTATATTGTTGTCGATCGATCGTTAATTAATTTGGACTCAATGCTTATTTAAAATGACGTTTTATTGGGTCAAATAAATACTTGCTGTGGTATTACATTCATAAATCAATGAAACCAATTAGCACTCTCGTATTCAACTGACGCGTTTCACATTACCGTGATTGTCTACAGAACACTTGGAACGTTATTCTTACATTATGAAGGTGGCCTAGTTCCACACGGCACGGGCGAACGCCTTCTCATATCAACTCCGTAATTAGTATCGGATCCACTCTGTTTAAGTGCACACCATTGAACATTATGTCTTTCAATAAAGGTATTTATTTTTTTATTAGTAGAGCGTATCTGCCGATATGGAACAAGCCGACCGATGACCGATGCGTCTAGGTAGGCGGAAAATAATGATTTCACTAAAATAAACAAAACTTTAATGTCAAATACACCAAAGAGCAATTACAAAAAAAAAAAAAACAATGACTACAACTCAGCGTATATTCGGATGTTGAAAAGCGAAACTGAAAATATTTTACTCAAGCGAGAAATGCATAGTTACAACAATATACGAATACAAAATTGGCGCCATCTTGTCAAACAGGTTGGGCGAACGGCTCTGCACGTGACGTGTGAAGGAGGCCACTGCTCGACCGCTGCGCTCCTGGTAGCTCGCGGCGCGGCGCGGGAGGCTCGAGACAACTCGGGCCGCACGCCGCTGCACGTGGCCGCCGTGCACCGCCACACGGAGCTCGTTCGCGCGCTTCTCGACGCCCAGTGTGAAGTAGACGCCACGGACAATGTGCGTGAGCCTATGCTACCCTGGTACCTCGACGATTTAAATGTTCGGTTTATTGATTTTTGTTGATTGATTGCGATTGGTTTTAATGAAGATGAGTGAGGTGTGGTCACCGCTCAAGTTTAAATTTTAGAATGGATGACAGTTTAGAATTTTTAGGTTTTTGTTAATGTTGGAAACAAATAATTATTTCTTGTACATACATATTGTTTTAATTAAAAAATTAGGGGATGATAAATAATCTATTTATTAGTTATTGTTTTATTTAGTAACAATGTTTTTATACCGGGTCAGACCAACAAATACATTCATACTCCACTCTATATTTTGTTTCAATTTATAGCGAGTATAATATAAATGAGAGACGTCACAAATAAGTTTTGGAGACATTTATTTGATTTCTTGAAGAATCAACATCATTTGCCAGGACTAATAAACCCAAATGCAATTTTCTAAACCCCAAACGTCAAGTTAAACTAAAATGGTTAAATCGAAAACATAATCAAACGTCAAATCCACTCAAGTTTTGATTGCGTTACCAAATAATCTTGGAACCTAGGGACGAAAATTGAAAAAAATATAATTTGAAAAAAGGGCACAGAATTTAAAATTTGCTAGACTTTCAAAATCTAAAGCTAATACGCAAGCTTTGAGACTAAGTTACTACAAGTTAGTTTGTCCTTTGATTGAAATTCTTTACATTACAATATATATTTTCGGTCTCCCAATTTAATTTAAATACATTCTTATAATCAATGAAACTTTTATTCAAACACAGTTTCCAACTGTAGTACTTCAACCGCACTCGACTCATTCTGAAGTCTGCAACTTTGACGCCCGTTGTCAAATAAAGTCTAAAAATATTATCCTTTCAACTGAGAAAGCCCATCCCATGGGAATCCTAGCTATAATATACTACATGCAATCTAGATGAACTCTAAAAATTTATTGCCACTTGTACTCGTAGTAGAAACTATTAACCTTTAATCAGACCAAAACAGGAATGAGTTTACTTATAGTTATTTGATAAAAACGATAAATATTTTAAGAATTGCGACCATGGCACCGATTACCTCAGGGCTCCGGCCTAATAAGGGGCTTGTAAAACATGTTCAAAAAGCTCCCAATTATGAGGGAAATAATATTTTATGAATAAAACATATCTGGGCTGTAGATAATCTGGTATTTTCTTATGATTTCAAACCTTAATTCAATGTGAATAGAGCTATATTTGCATTGTTATAGAACGGTGTAACGGCATTGCAAATGGCGTGCGCTCAAGGCTGCAGAGGGATTGTGGAGCATCTGCTGTCATTTGGCGCCAACGTCCACTTGCAAAACAACGTGAGTGGTCGTTCCGTTTTGTTGAATATTTTGTTTACAGAGCTGAGTCACAGCCACACATTTGGCTTTGTATACCGGTATCATCAATTTTGCATCAATCAACTTTTGATGGAATGTGTATAACGGAATGTAAAAAAAATTCATTCAAGCTCAAAATAGTCATTCGACGCCCACACCAAGGCCTTCCATATCATAACTTATTAATATAGCTTTATACATCTAGGAATTTATGATATGTCCCAAAGTAATCATAGAGACTTATTCATAGAGTGCTAGAACCTTCGACTCTAAGTCCACTAAGCTAGTCTGCATGCATCATGCACCCAGAATAAAAAAAATATAAACTAGACATTACATAATAAATAACATGTAATGCTTTTGGGCTTCTATGGAAGTACAACCACTGCTAAATACCTAAGAAAATCCGATTTAAAAGTTGCCAGTTACCTTCGTGTACCTCAATCAGGAAAATTTCAATCATGATATGATTCAATTGAAAACTTATCTGTACCGACTAAACGCTCATATCAACATTTTCATCAAACTCTCCTCATAAAACATGCGAGTTATTTAATTATTTATGATTGAATTGTGTTTGCCAGTTTGTGAATATATTACGCTTTAAAGTATTATATATAGCTCGCATTATAACAAAAGATTATAATTAGATTTGCCAAAGTATTGTCCTTATAAATGCTTTTAGGGCTACGGCAGGGTTTATAATCAAATCTAAACTTAAGACGATTTTTGGTGGTCACTATCTGGCCGGTTGCGATCGTTCAACAACTATTTAAAATAGTTCAATTTAGTTTGACTGTAAATGTTCCACGCCTGAGCAGTTGAAACAATTTACCATTAAGGATAATATATGACCTTTGTAAAAGCTATAGGATCCTTATTTAAAGATTTGAAGAGAATAGATCTGCAAGATATGCGATAAAATCTTGATCCTTTTTCATTTCTGGTGATTGTAATGCTGGCAAGATCTATTTTTTTCTTAGGTGGGGTCTTCAGCACTCCACGCTGCTTGTGCTGCTGATGCGACGGACATCGTGGAACTACTCCTGGCTCACGGAGCAGATCCTGCGCTTACCGACCAGGTAAATGACTTCTTCAAGTGGATTTTAGTACACTTTCAACTGACTCTATTCCAACTATAAGTAGCACGATCGACGATAGTTTATATACTAAAAACATATAATAAAGTTGGTAATGGTTTGATTGCCGTATAAGTACTCGTATAGCAATGTTGGTGTTTGGAGAAACTGCTCTATCAATTTCAATATTTCTAATCTACTAGCCACACAGCTATTACATTTAACTGCAAAGAAACATATTATTGACTTGTATAATTAATGTGTGTGAGTGTGCGAGAGGTGGGTAGGCATATAGTTGTATATCTAGTTGCATTTACATCGAAGTGACTCTCGCAAAATTTTACCTGTCGCCATAATATTACCGGCTAATTTAAAAAATCAGATTTTCATGGACATCTTGTAATTATTTATTTACTTTTAAACTGTTCCACGTCCGTTTATCCTCGTCGTCGTCACTTCCTCGAAAGCACAAAGTATTTTTTTTAGAGATTTTTAAATTATCACCATAATTCCTTTTAAAACCGAAGGAAATATTTCTCTAACCTCGGTGTTCCAATGATTTCTTATGATAAAAATTTAATGTAGAGATAATTATATAAAAAAAATGTACATAAGAGGATTCTATACTAGGGGACACCCGGGTTTGAACCGGGGACCTCTCGATCTGCAGTCGAATGCTCTACCACTGAGCTATATCCCCAATTGGATAGTGTATCGAAATAGAGCTTCATATTCTTTATCTTTACAAATATGTTTTTTTAATACAAGATAGATAAAACACGTCCGCCCACTGATAAACCTGTCTATGCATTTTGCTACAATCTCATTCTGCCCACTGCATCTTTAGTCTCTTAGAAGTAGGTTTTATTTGTAGTGAATATATTTTTAAACACCTTATGGGCACAGGATTGAGAAAAATGTACCTGTTTAAATAGTTTACTTGAAGAGTAGGTACTTAGCGTGATTTCATTTAGTTCATAATTAAGTATGTTCAGAATGTACAAGACAGCATTTATTTAAAATAAATTTGTTTTGTGTTGCTTCCCCTTTCATTTTGAACTATGGAGAATATAATATGGTAGTTCGGTTGTAATAATAAAATAATAAATACGCTTTTTTAAATGTAAATAATAAATATATTAATGCACCGTGTTACATAGGACTTTAAATATAATTATTAATTACTGAAACGTGGGTTTAAAGTACACCTCTGGCCGCCTCCTTATGGATACAGACGTGAGTGGGTATATGTATATAGGTATGATCAAATTATATTGGGAAATAAAATGTGTATGTGCGCTCTCCGTGTAATGCTTTTATGCACTCAGCGAAAGAAGTACTAAGAAAACATAAAACTAAATCGGTTTGTAGCTGCAGTGTTGTGAACAAACCTCTATATTGTAAATAGATTTAATAAAGCAAATTCTATAACGATAAATGAATATATTTCTCAATCCAATTTTCTTTTATTTTCTACCGTAATAATATATTCCGCCCTCAAATAACTAACTACACGTGTGCGATTCCATTTCTTGTTACATAATTACGTGGAGGTACTAGGAAAGCATAAATGGAAACAGTATTGATATTCGATCCGGTGGCAAAGGAACGCGGTACAAAGGACGATAAAGTGAAATGTTACACGTGCCTTTTGATTTAAGGCCTTTGAGTGTAACTGTGTTGAAGCGAAGTGTGTTTTATGATAGAGTTGAGGCAGAGATTTACTTTGTTTACCTACTAGAGTCGATTTAGTTTATTTGATCTGTGCCAGTTTGCATTTTGGTTTTTATGAAGGTATGAAATATTTTTACAGCGTTCAAAAAAAGATATTCAATAAGATCCCACATTAAACTCTCGTATATGTATATTATTATTCCTATGTATGTATGTATGATGTACGTTACCGGGAAGTTTCCGATGTCCCCGAAGGGTGGGACGTGCTCCAAATCTGTCCAAACCAGACATTTTGAAATGCGTCAGTTTCTAAACGATCTTATTTATAATTAACGATATATGCACAATTTATTATTATAATCAATAACAAATTAACGGTCTTGGATTTATTTCAGTGTTTAATTAAATAGAGATTTTGAACTGAATAAACAGAACTTAATAAAAACCTTATAAACTTTTAAATACGATTGTGACTGTTGGATTTATTTATTTTATCAACACTTCAAATTATTTAGATGATGCTGTAGGTACTATCTTATGGATTTTGACTTATTAAATTGCTTCACCAGAATATCGAGTTATCTCTCTTATGTTATCGTGCCCGTACCTACAAGACAAATAAAAAAATGTATTTAAATCTTACACAGACATTAGTATTTATACCTCATACAAGATAAAATGGAAAATGATATTAATTAAATATCATTCAATTCATATCAACAATGTTATCATTTTAATTGGTGCAGATAATTACTGCTTTTACATCTAATTAATAAATTAAGAGTTACGTTCAAAAATTAATTAGCAATCATTCAATGCGCCATTTTCCATTGTACGTAAACAAAATGGCGGCAGCAAGATGGCGGCACCTCGACACGATTCCCTAATTTCCGTTAAATTCTAACCGCTGTGCACGTGCTTCAAAACAGTCATTAGCATCCCCATTTTATTGGTTTTATGGTCATACTAATACTTACAACTCGCTATAAAGCGGCTACTAAGGGTTGACGAACCCTGTCGAGGTCATATTCTGATAAAACAGTAACAATAAACGATTAAATCGCTCGGAATCGTGATGAAGTAATTAACGCCGATGTTGTACTTTGCTTATCGGTCGTTCTGCTTTCTTCACGAAAATATGACGACATATTATGTGTCATGTTTAATATTCGATAAACAATTTGTTTTAGTTCACGTAACTTTATAATAAAAAATAATATCCGCTTATTCTTAATTCATGATGTTATGTTACGATTTTTATTATTCTGCAATAAATATTATACGGGCTATGGTTTAATAATTTTACATATTATGACGGCTCTAGCACTTGATAGTTTTTAATAGGCGATAGATTAACACGATTTGCTGTTAACAACGTGTGGTGCCGGGTCGGGTAAATTGTTACTTTGGTTTTGCGTATAGTTTAGAAATGCCTCCGGTAAAGACCAGAAAGCCAAACAACCGCATACCCTTTCAAAGAGACAGAAGTGACGGATTAAGAAGTAATAATTAGTATTTGAGAATGTCAGCACAATCGACCCGAATATTTGAGGCTGGCAGGCTGATCCCTTAACAACACAATTTAATGAACAAAAATATACCTATATTTTTTGTACGAACTGCCTTCTACATAATGGTTTTGAATAATTCACGTAATAGGAGTTCATGCGATATCTATATTGCATTCGTAATGGTAGTGAGTCGAAACCCGGCAATAGGCATGCAGAATAAGGCAGCAAGCTCACTTTACTGAATTATTGAAGCGCGACGACCTCCGCGTTTGCTCTGCTCTCCTGGTACACGCGTGTCTGTTGCATAATACAAATTGCGAAATTGTTTACAAGGCATGTTGTCAAGAAAACTGGTTTTGCGCTACTCTGGGCTCTACTTTGTATAAACTAACCTTTTATAATAATAACATGACGTACCTAGTAATATTTCCTTTTTATCTGAATACGAGAAAACTTTAAAGGAGTTATGATTCGTAATGTAACGCCAAAGCTGATCGAATTAAACGAATCAAGTATAACTATTTGTAATAATGGTTTTATAAAATTTTGATAAATTGACTATGGGGTTTATATGGGTACCTAGGATTCGTGCAAATATTGCTGTTAATCTTATTGCACACCAAGACAACATCTCCAGCACCGAAATATTTTGCCTAAGATATTAAAAGGGTCAACAGTCAAAGTATTGTAGCCACGAGCGCGGTGGGGGTATGCGATACAAGCATGCTGGCTGGTAATCCCGTTGCGGTCAATGAGATTGTATAAAAAGTCCGATCAGGTAGGCCGATGTTCGAATCCGACCGGTTACCGACAAGCAGCATACCGCAAATAAGGCGTAAGAGAAGGCATATTAAGACCACAAATATCTGTCGCGTTACCTGACTATCTTGTCTATATCTTCGGTACCAAAAACAGATAAATGTTATCGACTGGTAAAAACTAGCTGTAATGGCAAAAAAGCAGTGATGGCCTCGAGGTTTAGGCGCGCGGTTGAGAATTTCGGCGGTCGCAGGTTCAAACCCCAGGCACACACCTCTGACTTTTCGAAGTTATGTGTGTATTCACAATGAATTATCACTTGCTTTAACGGTGAAGGAAAACATCGTGATAAAACCTGCACACCTAAAAGTTCTTAGGAATTTCTTAGGTGTGTAGTCCGCCAACCCGCACTAGGCCAGCGTGGTGGACTAAGGCCTAAACCCTCTCAGTTGTAGAGGAGGCCCGTGCCCAGCAGTGGGACGTATTTGGGCTGATGATGAAAAACTAGCTGTAATATTTTTTCACCAGCCCACACTAATTGATAAGTCAGACTGCACTTACCAATGGACCGCGCTGGTGCAGTCGATATGAAACGCCAGTGTATAAAAAATACATTTATTTTATTTCGCTGTTGCCTTGCTAAATCACGATTGGATAGGGACAGTAAATTATTCAAGGATCTCAAAATAACTCTAGCAAGACCCGTGTCTTTTACCTGACTAATAAAAGTCGGGTTCAGTTAAATAAAACAGAGAATTTTTTCCGTACTAGCCTATACGAGTATACCTATATAGCAGTTAACAATGCCATTAGATGTTATTCTATATAATGAAGACCTATGTATTCTTAGAGTAGGTACCAAATAAATTTCTGTTCTGATTGAACGAGCCCATTTAAATGTTTATTATACTATAAAGGAAGTCGTGATGGCCTCGAGGTTTAGGCGCGCAGTCGAGAATTTCGGCGGTCGAAGGTTCAAACCTCAGGCACACACCTCTGACTTTTCGAAGTTATGTGTGTATTCACAATGAATTATCACGTACTTTAACGGTGAAGGAAAACATCGTGAGGAAACCTGCACACCTAAAAGTTCTTAGGAATTTCTTAGGTGTGTAGTCCGCCAACCCGCATTAGGCCAGCGTGGTGGACTAAGGCCTAAACCCTCTCAGTTGTAGAGGGGGCTCGTGCCCAGCAGTGGGACGTGTATGGGCTGATGATGATGATGAAATGAATTCTTCCATCACGGCCGTGACAATGTTACTAACAATTTGAGTACACGCATAAATTCATAAAGATTGGTATTCAGGCTTTAAACCAATGACTCCAAACTCGGTAGAACACCGTTTAATTAATGAACAAGCTATAACTTTCTTCCTTACAATATTATGAACATAAAAAATTAATTTATCGCTTAAAAAAAAACTTTACGTAGACGCAGCGTAACCTGACCAAAGCTTCGCATTATTAAACGCTAATAAAAATATAGGGAATGTATACACAAAATGTTGAAAGTTTCGCCAGTAATGCTGTACGTTTAATATTTTACCACGGGCAAAGTTTCCTTCAACTTTAATGATATTAACAACTCTTCAACTTTCGAATAAAATTTTGATATGCTTACAAAAAATTACACCGCAATTTGCTTAAACTTTATTATTTTATTAACTACATTTCTTCTTAGCGGCCTATTTACGTGTCCCAGTGCCAGGCAAACAGCTCCCCTTTGTGTGTCCATTCATTCGAACTTGTAGCCAGGTATAAGCAATTGAGGTCAAATATCCATCAAGTATCCAGCCATCTTCCGACGACTTTCCTCTTAACGGCCAAGTTTTGTGCAGCCGTTTGACGGGATCGAAATGGTGGCTAGACTTGGTTTTTCGCCTCTGTTTTTGTTATAGAACACAGTTTAGCGTTCTAGATATAGTCAACCAATATGCGTTATCCCAAAACTTTGTTCTCAATAAATGCTTCATACGAAAAAAAATTGTCTGGTGAAATACATATATTTACATCAGGTGTGACTTTACCGTGTTATAGTAAAAAATATCTCTCTGTATCGTTTTACATCTCTCATCTCATCTACGGTTGTGGTTATGCCAAATGCTTTATCACATTAATATGATAAATGTGAAAATTTGTATGGATGTTTCACGCAAAAACTAATAAATGGATTTTAATGAAATTTGTTATTGAGTTAGCTGACACTCTGGATTAACATATAATATGTAGGTTACTTTTTATCCCCGAGAAAATTTGCTCCCGTGTGATGAGGACGGACATGACGATTGCGCTCTTAACAATTATTTAAAATTCCAGTGGTCTCAATCTCCTATGAGTGTCGCCGGAGGTGCCGCCGAATCTCCTCCAGAGGGTTTTAGACGAGCTGCAAGGGGCTCCTTTTCTGCTATCGTGGATCTGTTAGCTGCTACGGCCAACTTGGATCACCACCATGTAAGTACATGATTAGCTATTTATTGCTATCCAAAGGTTATTTTATTTTATTTATTTTTAATAGTATTTATTGGATTTATTGTTATTGGGTTTTTCCATTAGGAAATTCTCAGTAACAGCACGGAGTCTGGAAATGTGCCCGAAAAACGGCAATAGGCTCGCCCCCTATTACGTGAGACTGATACATACTGGCTAAATGTGGGTGC
Organism: Hemaris fuciformis; assembly: GCA_907164795.1. NCBI lineage: Eukaryota > Metazoa > Arthropoda > Insecta > Lepidoptera > Sphingidae > Hemaris > Hemaris fuciformis. The sequence continues at coordinate 2,219,427 of OU015447.1, forward strand.
AGAAATGCACCTCTGCCTACCCCTTCGGGGAATACAGGCGTGAGTTTATATGTATGTATGTATATTTATTGGACACCACAAAAACAAGAATAACATAATAAAACTGAAATAAATTCTAAGAGTGCCACAAAGGGCGGTCTTATCGCTATTAGCGATCTCTTCCAGACGGGTTAAAAACGAGAACGAGAAGTTGGAGACATTTGGTATCAATGCAGACCATTAATAAATCATACTTCAAAAATTTTTGCCACAATTCAACGATTTTAGGATAGGGAATGTTTATGTAATAACGGTACGTCATTATTGGGAAATTTAATTCCATAAAATTTTAAAAAACATTGTACTACTAGGGGACACCCGGGTTTGAACCGGGGACCTCTCGATCTGCAGTCGAATGCTCTACCACTGAGCTATATCCCCACTTGACTACGTTGACGAAATAAGGCATTGCCATTTTGCTAATGACACGTTCGTCGATCTACGTCATCGTCTAAAAATTTAATGATATCAGTAAGTACTAATATAATAATTGCGAAAGTTTGTGGGTTTATAAATGTGTTTCAATATGTTTTATATTTTTGTATTCGATTGCCTATGAGTCTCTATGTAATACTTTTTTATCCTTAAAAATTTAGAGGAACATACAAAAGACATGGGCTCTTATTTCATAAAATTTCGTTCGGACCCAACCACTAGTATAATAACAAGTCTGGTGGAACACGAAACGAACAGCTGAGATACATATTAATATTGTTAACAAATATATGAGCTCGAACAAGGTGTTGTTCATCATCAGCCCAACTACGTCCCACTGCTGGGCACGGGCCTCCTCTACAACTGAGAGGGTTTAGGCCTTAGTCCACCACGCTGGCCTAGTGCGGGTTGGTGGACTACACATCTAAGAAATTCCTAAGAACTTTTAGGTGTGCAGGTTTCATCACAATGACTTTCCTTCACCGTTAAAGTAAGTGATAATTCATTGTGAATACACACATAACTTCTAAAAGTAGCTGTCAGTATAAAATTGTTATAATAACATTTAAAAAAATTAAGCCACTCTTAGTGCATATAGAATACCATTATAATAATAATAGTTTTACTTTAATTTTGAAAGAATTACAGCCAGATAACATATGGCAATGTTTGGCGGAAAGTTATTAATATTTAACATTTGAAATGTAAATTTTTAACTCCCAATGCATTTCTTAATAGCTTAATTTTAATTATGAAAAATGATAGCGATATTGTGACAACATAAAAATACAGCTTAGTAAAAATAAAATTTTCGTAAGGGAACGTATATTACAGATATGGTTATGTCTCTACCCCTAAAAGTACTACCCCAGGGACACCAGTTGCCACAAAACATATTGTGAAAATTCGTTTTTTAATAACTTAATGAAAATATTGCATCACTCATAGATAATTAAATATTTTGCATTTCAACAGTTAACTTATTAAATAATGACTCAATCGTTTACGATTTGCACATAAATTTTTACTCTGATTAAAACTTTACTACAAAACAGTCAAGTTACAGGGGACACCCGGGTTTGAACCGGGGACCTCTCGATCTGCAGTCGAATGCTCTACCACTGAGCTATATCCCCACTTAACAAAGTTGTCGTAATACTGAATAGCGTTATGGAAATTAGCATATTTAAACAATTTTATGTGGGCTGATTGAAGTTTATTCATAAAAGAAACATGGATTAGTCATTCTCACCCACTTATATTGATATGCTTAGGTTGATATAAACAATTTTGCGCCCACACCGCTGAACCAAATTCAATGATTGTTGATATGGTTATAGAGGAGGTGGTTAGAAGGATGTTTTTCCCCAGAACAATGTTCTTGAGGGATTTTATTACAAATTGTCGACGTAAACTGAATAATCGCTAGCGAAGCAAGCACCGCCTTAACAAACAACGAAAATATAGGAATGAATATATTTTGTTTAGTATTTTACCCACTTATAAGACATGGGTGTTCAAAATATGGATGGGATGCTACAGTAATTGCAGTCTTGTCGTTATCGCAATCTCGACAAGAAATAAACAGTGCGTCCTCTGAATGCTACCGACGTGCAAACTGTGGCCTGATAACTTGCTTCAAGGTTTAATTGTAAACTTTGTAAACTCTGTTCCTTGCTTCAGACACTACGACGAGTTAAAATTGACTTCTGTTGAACTTTGAACTGTTAAACTGAGCTTTGAAAAAGATCGGTTCGGAAGTTTGGAAATGTTGACCTCTGACGTGCTATAATTTTTCGAAGTTTTGTGTGTTAGTTGATAATCGTGAGGAAACTCTTACACCTAACAGTTCTATTACCATTAGTTTTTTATATTTTCTACAAGCTTTATCAGATACAACGATGTTATCCTTAATGTCCTAGTCAAGAGCGGTGCCGTAAATAGCCTTTTCTGCGCCCTGTGCGAGCTTGTAAAAGTACGTTTTTTTTAGATATGTAGTTACCCTTTTTTTTTTTTTTTTTTTTTGTTCTCGAGGGGAAAGCTGTTTATGGCTCTACTTCCCGCCAGCCCCGGGGGAGGGGGGGCGGGAAGCGTATGTCGGGGTCACCGGTCTTCCAGCCCGGCGCACGGCGACGTCATGTCCGCGCAGGTGTTAGTGCCGGGCTGGGTCCCTAACAATATCCCTAAACCGGCATACCGACCAAAACCCCCCGGTGGCCATCTCCGCGCCGAGTGGGGCGACCACGGTACGTTGGCGAGAAGCGCCAACCGTAATGCCGCAGCCGCCCGGTGCGCCTCCGAGACGTAAACGTCTCGGCCGTCTCGGAGTTGTAGGGGACGCAGTTGCACCCCCACTAGCTTGGTTCGGGCGCCCCGGTTGTGAATGGGCGCCCGCGACGTACACAGGCCACAGTGCCGCCGCCCCTCTCGGGGTCACTTTCAGTGAGGACGCGCCGCCCCCGCAGCGCGCCCAGCGACCCCAAGGGCCCCTTTGAGTCGTCTTTTACGACAGGCAGGGGATACCGTGGTGGGATTCTAACGCCCCCTTGCCACAGGGCAGATATGTAGTTACCCTAGCTAGATAAATAGACACTGCCTACAGGTAGGACTAGGAACCTATCTGTACCTAGGCGTGCGTCTTAACGAATAAAAAAAAGCCGTCATAACTTACTCTATTTGTTTCTCTCAGGCGCCAGTAAGATCATTATCTCCTGGTAGATTTAGAAATTGAGTCTCTGAAAAAATATATTTTGCTTTTTATTTTTAACCACATAACGGTTATGAAGCAATCATTCTTAAAAGCATTTATTTGATAATTATATAGCAACGAATACTTTCTTTTGAAACAAAAATGTTATCGATTTTAAGAAATCACAACCGAATCAGATAAGATAAAATTCTTTGTTTTTACGATAACAACTGTATGTACCTAGTATGTTATTGCAAGCACTTTCTTTAAAAAAGTGACGTCTGCATTGTACATAATAATAATAAATACACCCAACAGTCACATACATAGTTCTGGCCCCACATTAAGATACGAGTCTTGTGTCGTGGGTATCAGAAACTACGAGAGACTTTTCGGTCTCACAAACACCCAGACCCGAAACAAATATTGGTGCATCACATGAACATTTATTGTCCTCCAGTTTCAATTGGATAACACTGACAATGAGTGAAAGACACGGTACAATGGGCATGACGTGGATCTTCATTAATCATGACGCCGGGCTCGACAGCGCTCCAATCGAACCGGATTACCAGACTATTAAACGCCGTCCGGTTGGCACCTAGATAGCATAAATATGAACATACTGGCATGAATGATGATGGAAACTAATAGTTTATACTGTATTTCCTTTTTCAAAAATAGTCCTTCTCTTGCAAACTTGCAAATATAAAAGCAACTATAGATAAACATAGAAGCAGTGAATAAAGATGAAGAAAAAATAATAGAGCGAGATATAAGAGAAGAGAAGAAATAATAAGCATGGTATATTTGTGGAAAAAATATGTTAGCTCTTTTGGACAAGATTTCTTGGATATTCCGGTTTGCTCAAGCCGGTTGTCGTGGCTGTTATATGACAGCAAAAATGTCATATTTCATCATAACTATTCCTATAAAAAAAATTTTTTTCAGAAACACCTACATAACTTTGGGACACATATTTCCAAAAGCAACAAACTTTTCCTTTAGTTAAAATCAACTAAATAAAGGAATCTTGGCAAGTCGCGTCAAGAATCTCGAAATTCATGAAGACACTTATTATAATTACTAACAATAGCGTCTTGTGTTGAAATTAAGGTTAAGTACATACAATATTTGCAATACACTGCAAGTCTCCTCAAAAGTGCTGCTATGCTAAATTTCGTGGTCCATTTATATTTTGCGATCGTAAGCAATTTCCTACGCGTCGACTTTGTTTTCATGTAGTTTGATTGAAGCATCATGCACAATATTGCAGGGTTTGCAAATAGGCGTTTTAACTTGGTAGTGTGTGTTGAATTTCCATCACGATAACCTCTGCCTATTGTTGAAAGCCCCTTTATTCCTGTTCGGCGGGCTGTAGCGCCGGCGACCCCAACATAGATACACTGCCCGTCCGATCCCCCAGGACTTGTGTGTGTCACATTGCCTTGCCAGAAACTTGTCAATTAATGCAGACAACAGAAGTAAAACTCACAAGAGAATAATACATCAAATAATACACCTATGGTCATATACATAGTTCTGACCTCAAAACACACTAAAATACATGATTATAGTCTTGGGTATCAAAAACTACGATATAATTTTCGTTCTCACAAACACCCCCCAAACAAATATTTGTGGATCACACAATTGTCGCACACACATATGTCTCGGTGCGGGACCATACCCGCGGCCTCTCGCTTCGCAAGCTGGTGTCTAGCCAACTGTTTCAAGGGACTGCCGATTGTTTTTCTTACAATCATCATCATCATCATCATCAGTCCAAATATGTCCCACTGCTGGGCACGGACCTCACCTACAACTGAGAGGGTTAAGCCCTTAGTCCACCATGCTGGCCTAGTACGGGTTTGCGGACTAATACCTAAGAAATTCCTCAGAACTTTAAGGTGTGCAGGTTACCACACGATGTTTTCCTTCGCTGTTATAGTACATGATAATACATTATGAAAACACACATAACTTCGAAAAGTCAGAGGTGTGTGGCAGGGGTTTGAACACACGACCGCCGAGATTCTCGACCGCGCGCCTAAACCTCGAGGCCATCACTACTACTAAATAAATATTGTAAGAAAAGCAAAAACAATCACATAAAGCATGTAAAAATTAATAGACCTACTAAGCTTTCAATGAGTTAGAATGAGAAGATGCCTAAGCGTGGCAGTCGCTTTTTCAATACCGCTCAGATGAGACCAAGGCCGACAATGCTATTTTTGAATACCCGCGTAAGGTAAAGTCACCAGTCATGGACAGTATAAGCGATTTTTTTTAATGTTTGCTTTGTGATTTCTTCATTTTTCAATTTACATTATTATGGATTTGGAGGTAAATGACTAACACTTCTTTTAATGAGTATTCAATGTTTAATTTCAGTTTAGTACTCAGCCCAATAAAATGTCATCAATAAACCATACACCTACTTAGTCACCAGTAATGGACAGTAATAATCCAGTGTTGGACACCCAATCATGGACAGTAATAATCCAGTGTTGGACACCCAATCATGGACATTATCTAATTATGAACAGCCATCAATAGACAGTAATAATCCAGTAAAGGAAAAAAGTATTCTTTATTATTTGAATAAAATCAACCTTAAAATATTATCAATATCAGTCTTTTATATCTAGAGATACTCCAAAGCCAACTTTAACTAAAATAATAGATAATTTTACACATTATTATGTTAAAACAATTAGGTGATAATAAGGCACAAACTTAATTTAAATGTCTATCACTACCTACTATTATTAAAGTTGTGATGACCTCGTGGCTTAGGCAAGCGGTCGAGAACCTCGATGGTCTCGGGTTCAAACCCCAGGCACACACCTCTTACTTTTCAAAGTTATTTGTGTATTCACAAAAAAAAATCACTTACTTTAACGGTAAAGGAAAATATCGTGATGAAACCTGCAAACCTAAAGGATCTTAGGATTTTTTTAAGTGTGCAGTCCATCAAACCGCACTAGGCCAGCGGGGTGTACTAAGGCCTAAACCCTATCAGTTTTAGAGGAGGCCCGTGCCCAGCAGTGGGACGTATATGGACTGATGGTGATGATGACTATTATTAAAAAATCTGTATCAAAAATCACGTTATTTTCCCTCGTAAAGGCTTTGTGGTATGGGTGACGAAAAGACTCGACGATTTTTTTTTAAACGCTGCCCAATCCAGCTGCATTCTTCTTTGGGTCTCCATCTCGAAGTTGCTCCTTCCTTCTTGTATTATTGTACTGAGGTAAATGTACTCGTGAACAACTTCGAGAGTTACTCCGTCTAGCGCAATCGGTTCCGGAATAACCTGCCGATTAAATATAAACTTGGTTTTATCCAAGTTCACTGGGAGACCGATGCGTGCTGAAGAATTAGCCACATCAGACAGCATTTGTTGTACATCTTCAACAGTTTCAGCCACCATGATGATGTCGTCTGCAAATCTCAGGTGTAAGATGTACTCCCCCACAGCGGGCCGCCCTACTCGCCGGGTTCGGGACCGAACTCGTGGTGGGCAGGATTCGGCGACTTGGCCTCCAGGTGGCCCTGCACAAGACTGAGGCTCTGTGTTTTCACGGACCTCGGTCTAGGCTACCGCCGGAGGCGCACTTGACGGTGGAGGGCGTGCGGATTCCCATCGGCTCCCAGATGAAGTACTTAGGTCTGATTCTGGACAGTCGGTGGAAATTCCGTGCGCTCTTTGAGATGCTGTCGCCGAAGTTGGTCCGGGCAGCGGGCGCTCTCGGTCGCCTGTTGCCCAACATTGATGGTCCTGGCTTCCCTTGTCGAAGCCTTTATGCTGGAGTCGTGCGGTCCATGGCCCTGTACGGGTGTCCCGTGTGGGCCACTTCTCTCGGCGCTCGCTGCGTCGTCCGCAGCGTATACAACGCAGAGGCGGCCTGTGTTTTGGCGGGCACTCTACCCTGGGAGCTGGACGCCCAGGCCCTCTCGTCAGTGTTCTGGCGGGAGGAGGCGTTCTGGTGATCCGGACACAGACCGGCCCCAAGAGAGGCTGGAGAGTCCAAGTGCGGGCGTGGCGACCGTCGCGGCAGTGCGTCCTGTCCTCCAGCAGTGGATGGACAGGCGCCACGGTGCGCCGACCTTCCGATTGACACAGGTGCTCACCGGGCACGGCAGCTTCGGTGCGTACCTGTGTCGTATCGTTGGAGTGGAGGAGTCCGCCGTGTGCCACCATTGTGGCAACTGCCGTGAGGACACGGCCCAGCACACGCTTGAGGAGTGCCCAGCCTGGGACGAGGAGCGCAGCGCTCTCGTAGCGGTCGTAGGGAGCGACCTCTCGCTGCCGACTGTGGTCGCCGCCATGGTCGGCAGCCGGAGGTCATGGAAAGCTATGCTCTCCTTCTGCGAACGTGTCATTTCGCAGAAGCGGAGCGGGATCGGGAGCAGACCGATGTACAAGCTGTTGCTTATAGACATAGATTAGCCCCTGCTAATCCCATCTCCCTAGATGGGCCGATAGTTCTTCAATAAGGTTTTGTCGCCTTTTTTGGAGAACAAGACGACCATACTCCTGCTCTATGCTCTATGCCTTAGGAGTTCTCCCCGAAGAGAGGACGGAGTTAAAAATACGCTGTAGTTGTTTTAGCGTAGAAGCTCCACCAGCTTTTATGACTTCCGTTGTAATTCAATAGCGGCAACAGATATTTTCTCTCCTTTTCTGACATCTTCGATAGCGTTGGCCATTTGTTCTTTTGTGTGGTCTTTTCTTGGTGCCATTTCTATGTTGAAAATAAATTTGTTAATATTAGAAATACGTTGAACCAATTACGGACACCTAATCATGGACAGAATGTCTACTACTGGATAGACTAATAATTTATTTCAGATTTCAAGAGAAACATGAAAATATTCCAAAACAAACGTACATTACATAAAAAAAAAAAACATACATACATACATAAACTCACGCCTGTATTTCCCGAAGGGGTAGGCAGAGGTGCATTTCTGCACCCACATTTCGCCAGGTATGTATCAGTCCAACGTAATAGGGGGCGAGCCTATTGCCGTTTTTCGGGCACAATTCCAGACTCCGTGCTGCTACTGAGAATTTCCTAATGGAAAAACCCAATAACACTTTGCCCGACCTGGGAATCGAACCCAGGACCTCTAGATCGCTCGGCACATACTTGTACCGCGAGACCACGAGGCAGGCAGAGAAAAAATAAAAAATTAAGAATTTCACTTTATGGACACTCTGTCCATGATTGGGTGTACGTGCTTGAAAAATATCCAGTCATGGACATCGCTAATTTTAGGATTAGAATGACGATGACATTTTGGGTTATATTATAAAAGTAATGTATTACTATTGATAAATCACTAAGTAATATAAATTTCAGCAACGACGATACACCTGACCCAAAATAAAATGTAAAGTGTACTTACTTGCAACGCGATTCTTATAAGAAATTACGATTCCCGACACCAAATGACACCGCGTAACTAACAACATTTATGGCCGAAATTATAATGGGCGTCGGCTGTTAAAAACGGTTTGTATGACAGCCAAGATATTGACACAATTGATCTGCGTTGGCAATTGAATAAAAATACTGTGCGTTTGCTTAATTTTAGAGGTATATTTGAAAAATGTCCATCATTGGTCCGCGTCCATAATAGGCGCCATTACCTTACATAGTGCATACAGGGCCTAGAGTCTCATGAAAATAATATCAAAATATATTCGACTGTCGTTACCGAATACTTGACTTCGGACGGCTAGATCCGATAATGGCTTCCTCAGCTAACGAGGTACAGTCCTCTTCTTATTTCGGTGTTGTAGCAATCATACATTATTCATAGGAAATTTTCTACAGGTCTACCGTATTTGTACGCCGAGCTTTTCTTACTAATTGGTGTTGGCATTCCAATAATAAAGATGTTTAAATTATATTCTACTTAAAATAATATCGTACGACTTGAGGTCATGGAAATGTTGGTTTGAGAACTCGTAATGTAATTAAGTTTTATAAAATGTTGAAAGAAAAACCTTCACTGGTCTAAATATACGCTTTGGTCTAGTTAGGCGCTCGCTCTGTCGCGGTCAAAAGCACATGCCTCCGCCTTTTCTAAGCTTCATTCATAATGAATGGACTACTTAAAAGGAGAATGAAAACACCGTGGGAAACTTCTTAGCTTAGGTATATAAAGGAAACCCGCTAAATTGGCCTAAGGCCTTACTGCTCCGAATTGCAAAGGAGTTCGGAGTGAAGTTTATGCCTACCTAAAGAACATAGAAGCACTTAACTTTTTCAGGATAGACACACTTCTAATATATTTATAGCCCTTTCAAGACAATTCTAACAAGTTAAACCATAGCTCTCCGTCTTTAATGTATAAATTAAGGTCACATTACCTCCACAACCATGCAGCGTGGAGAAGCAAAGTCAATTTCCTGTCATAATATCAATTTCCCATGCGACCGGGCTTATTCGATTTAGCTGCTTCAGTGGTTTACCGCTCATCAGGAATGATTCTATCATCGTCTGCGCTTTACGCAGCTTTGAATACGAATTTATTACTTCAAATGGAATTTTGTATACATACTTACTCGTATGCCTGTTTATCTAAGGGAATAGCAGGGTTAGATTTCAAGTTTCAACACCCAGATTTTGCAAGCTCTCTCACAAGTCCCAAGTTATAGGAAACAAGCCTATCAGGTTTATTTAAAGGCTGCCATGCCTCTGAGAATGTCGTTATGGGAAATCCCAAAATAGCAGATCATCTTTCCGGGACGTCTCGATCTTATGCCGCGTGGCTGTCAGTATTTTATTGTTGGTCGTGGAACCTCCATACACACCCTAGTTTTTTCAACCATTAAGCACCTACAAGAGTTGAACCTAACATTGAAAAGTTAGCTTATTATCTATCTATGTTATAATCCCTTTTAAATATCGTTGTGCAATCCATATTTTAATATTCAAAACGTCTATAATCATCTTTAAGACACGTCATATATGCATGGAGATGTATTAAAAGTGAACAATAAGATACTCAAACCGACAGAAAAAGGGAACGAGACATATCGTTAAGCATAAGAAAAATTATGAAACAAAACTTTCGACAAGTACTTAATTCAGTATGAGAAAGTTCATCATCATCATCATCATCAGCCCATACACGTCCTATTGCTGGGCACGAGCCTCCTCTATAGCTGAGAGGGTTTAAGCCTTAGTCCACCACGCTGGTCTAATGCGGGTTAGCGGACTACACACCTAAGAAATTCCTAAGAACTTTTAGGTGTGCAGGTTTCATCAGGATGTTTTCCTTCACCGTTAAAGTACGTGATAATTCTTTGTGAATACACACATAACTTCGAAAAGTCAGAATTGTGTGCCTGGGGTTTGAACCCGCGACCGTCGAGATTCTCGACCGCGTGCCTAAACCTCGAGGCCATCACGACTTAGTTTAGTGAAATAATTACCAGTTTATTATTTCCGTAATGTACAAACATTATTAAAGTAACCAGACTGAATATCAACGCATTCAAATCACCCCACACGGTTTATATATTGAATTTGCCAACACGTGCCTGTTCGACCGGAAGCAACGAAAGTTCCGGTCACGTCACTCGATTTATGTCACAGCACGCGCTTCCGGTCACTCACATTAAGGTATACGGCTTTTGCAGGGAGCCCTGAAAACTTTATGAAACACTGAATGTTGTGTGGCTTTTAGAGCGTGCTAGACTTTACTTTTTTTTAAATCTGATACCTGAGCTCTACCCTTTTTTTATACTGGCACGGCAAAGTGACTCCACTGTGCCTGATGGTAAGCACAGTGGAGTCCAAAAAATTAATACCGACCAGCGAGAAACGATATGGTCACCCGCTGGTCGACACGATCATGCCAGTCTGCATAAATGCTTCTTCACGCTTCGCTTAAAGGATCCAGGATCACACTACACAGATTCAGAAAAAAAAAACTAACGCTTTGCCCGACCCGGGAATCAACCTCTATGGCATGGCAAACACTGATGCTGCGAGGCCACGAGGCAATCAATATGTTTACAATAGTTATTTACGAAAATTAAACAATAACTTATTTCATTTCCAGGACCAGTCTGACGGATCGACCACACCACGTACTAATGAGAAATCCGGTGGCCATTCTCCCGCGGCTGTTGAAGGTATTATTTGTTTATTATCGCAGAAACCCTCTTAGAAAATATTGTTAACTTAGGAAGATAAACTGTGATAACTGTAGGTTACGTTTATAAAGGAGCTTAAATTGGGTAGTTCTTATTAGCAGCATAAAAATTAGGCAAAAGGCTATCCTCCAATTACGTGGACTAAAACAACGTGGCAAAATACTTTTGTATAAAATAGAAATACTCCACTGCTTACCCGTCTTCTTTCTCAAAATGGGGTTCGCCATTCGCCGGCAGGGGGTTCGCGACAACATTTACGTAATGGTGACTTGATGCCTAGTAGGCACGTGCGGTACACATAGTGGCTACAACATACTTATGTGAGAGTGGGTTTTCACACCTCATGATAAAAAGTAAGAACAGAAATCGTCTTGATACAGAGTCAGAATTAAGGATAAAATTTTCCAAAATTATCCTTAATTGAGAAACCCTGCCTTAGGGGATACCATGTAAATGTATCTCACCATATTGTGAAAAGTATCCTCGGACCAAAGTAGGTAATTTGCATTTGCGCTTTGTTACTATGAAACCTCGCGAATGTTTTTACCTAACGATCATCAGGTTTCACAAGACAATATACTTACTGGGTGTACGTATATATACTTAAAAAAATTGAAATAAAAAATATTCAACTGCTTGACTCAAATGACTAAGTCAATCCTATTAAATTTATTCTTACAGGCGAGGTGGATAACGAGCGGTGATGGTCGGCTACGACACTGCTCGACAGACTGGCACAACGAGGATTTGCAGCAGATACCAGATTAGCTTTACCGCCAACAGGTCATCTATGTTACAAACACTTAAATATGGAGTTCGGAATTTAAGAGCACATCACACCATATAAACTCACACCTGTATTCCCCGAAGTGGTAGGCAGAGGTGCATTTCTGCACCCACATTTCGCCAAGTATGTATCAGTCCCACGTAATACGGGGCGAGCCTATTGCCGTTTTTCGGGCACATTTCTAGAATCCGTGCTGTTACCGAGAATTTCCTAATGGAAAAACCCAATAACACTTTGCCCGACCCGGGAATCGAACCCAGGTCCTCTAGATCGCACGGCACATACTTGTACCGCGAGACCACGAATCCTCATCAGCCCATATAATGTCCCTCTGCTGGGCACGGGCCTCCCCTACATCTGAGATTTTAGGCCATAGTCCACCACGCTGGCCTAGTGCAGGTTGGCAGACTACTAAGAAATTCCTAAGAACTTTTAGGTGTGCAGGTTTCATCACGATGTTTTCCTTTACCGTTAAAGCAAGTAATAATTCTTTGTGAATACACACACGTTTTTTTGGTTGAGTCTAGTTTTTTTTACTTTTGTTATTGGAACTTTATGTAGGTATGTAATGGTGGATCCGGTGTTTGCCTATAAGTGATAGTTGCAAGCGATTGTGAATGGAAAATCCCAATAACACTGCCCGACCCGGGATCGAACCCAGGACGGTACATACCTACTGGGTACGCGAGACTATGCGTCAATAAATTTATTAAACTCATACTTTTACCTCCTATCGGAATCCAATTCCTCCACGCCTGAACGGAGTTGCTAACAGGAGGTAATGGGGAATAATAAAGAAAACTACTTATTTCTTGTTTTATTTTAAAACTTTACTATGCAAATATTTAATTCAGGTTGTGCCCGGTACCGCGAGCTGTGTTACCGCGCTGCGCACGCGCATGTTTCGAGCGACGCTGCGCCACGTTGCTGCGACTGCGCCAACTGCACTGCGCGGCGCAACTCCGCCTCCGAGCCATGAGTCGCGGGCTGCTCGGTGCAGGTGCGGCCCACGCCGGCACTGACCAAGCCCATCCCAGCCACAAAGGCAGAGTAGCGCTCCAGAACAATGCTCACTATTGGGTGCCACGCTTACTATGTCATTTTGTTTTAAAATTGCAAATCTGTTTGTGAATGTCGTGTAAAATTAAAATCAATGTCTTCATAAATTTTGAACGGTACTGGTATTTTAAGTACCTTCTTACGTGCTTTTAACGCATTTTTAAATAACTGTTTACGATATTAAAAGTATGTACTTAGTATGACGTATTTCCAATTGCTTATCAAATTATTATAACAATATTACAAAGTTTACTCCTACCCTAAACTTAGGCTGTCGAAGACTGTCTTTGCCTTTATCCATCAGAGGAACAAATGGTCAATTTATAAGTCCATATTAGATTTTAAGCCTTTTAGAAACCGCTTCTCTCCCTAGTGCCTTACCGAATCCATTTGACTTTTATTACCTTTATAAATAATATCCTATAATTCACAAATTCCAGAACTACCCCCAGTACCATGCTTCTAAAATCTTTATTTCAAATTTAGTCCAATATATGCGTTCAATACTTATGCAAATAATAAACAGTCTGTCCAGTAAAATATTAGTTAAGCTTAATAAATAATTGTCGTAAATTAATGAAATAATGTAAATAGATTAACTTTACACAATTTATTTAGATTCGTCTGCATAAGAAATTTTTCGTATAAACTATTCGTAATAACATCCTTTTTATCATCTAAAATCGAATCTATAGATAGCTTAGGTGTAAATTATAGGGAGGCCCACTATATCTATTGCTATTTATATCGTCATATTATTATTATACTGCGTGCTAAACATTTTAACCTCTTAATTTTAAATTAAAATTAGACATTATCTAAATAGTTATTTCTAAATCCCTGATCCTAACGTTGTAATTCGGTGCATTCATATATCAATTCTAGTATTGTACATTATATACTATTTTATATTACATCATTAGTAATACTAAACATTAATTTTAATTACATTATAACATTTATGTGATCTATTTTTGATTGTTCTTATCCAATGTGGTTTTAAAAATGTACATTATTTATATACACAAAGTGTCAATTAAATTTCAGTATAAAATTTTCTATAGGAAAAACAGTTTAAAGTGCGATTTACGAAAGCACATAGACTATCATGGTACTAAATTCAACATTAATTCAAGTCCATATTTAATGGTTTTATAAACCAATACCGAATTATATACCACAATTTAATTAACACTTTGTAGGACAAGGCCTACCTACTTGCGTTATAAAATGTAATTTAAAGTTATTCAAAAATAAAGTTTATTATAAAAATAGTCAGTCTTTAGTTTCAGCTATGAATCTGCGAATATATATTTAAAACGTGGGAGAGGACACACCGCCGCGGGTAAAATTCGAAATAAAACTTAAAATTATTAGTAATTTTATTGGAATAAACAGAATAGAACATGTGTCAATGGAGAAACAAGTGTCTCATCGAGCTCAAACAAAAATTTCTCATCGTCAAAAAGTACATGGAACAGAAACGTTTGACTCCACCCTGAATGCTTTGTTATAACATGATTCCTTACAAACTTACGCTAAATTACAACATTATAGTTTGATTTCATTTATCTGGACACTATAATTTGTTGATACATTTTTCATCTTACAAATTTAGTAACCTATCGGCCAATAATATGTAACGTCAACAATGCGCACCTACAGTATAACTTTCTAGTATTAACCATTATGTGTAGTAAAACATGTAAAAATAGACTTAGTTACAGTAAAAAACAGCCAAGTAGACTTAAGTGTTACAAATGAGCGATATTTTATTACAACTATTATAATATTGGTGGGCGAAGATAATGGAAAATGCACGAGAAAATAGCAGTTCTCAGATCATTTTGATAAACGGCAATAAAAAAATATAGAAGAGAAACTCTAGACAATTTTTCAGAATAATTGCAATACATCCAGAGGTATAAAGAAAGATTATAAAATCTGTAATGTAAGCGTATATAAATTATTACAACTGTGAATTTAAACTCGGAGCGCACGTACCTCATTTAGATTGAATCCATCAACCAACCAGTCCATGCTGCACAAATACGTCCAAAAAAGAAAAAAAATTAAATTACGAACTAAAATAAGTTTAAAAATGGAGTCCGCAGGAAGCCAGTAAGTATATACAAGATATGGTTTTATTAAGACAAATAGGAACTATATGGAAATGATTTGAAAAGCGAAAACGCGACTTGGCTACTTCCAGTAGCGTGCTATAAGATCACAATTCATCTGCATTTGTGTGAAAACTTGTCCAAAAATAGTGTACATTATATACTTTAGTGCAAAGTGTCTTAAAAAGTCAACGAAACGATGCATACTTATTCTATGTGAGCGAAGTTTTTAAAACAGTTCCTACGGACTCGTCTATTCTAAAAAATCATTTACAAACACAATGATTGTATTCGTAGAAAAAAATGTAGTATAACGATTACTTTACAAGTAAATAGGGAGTCGATGCTTGTCGTTCATGTGGATTTTCTGGGAAACGTTAAAAATGTTGCAACGGGTCAACATCAGCCTAAACTCTAAACAGTAGTCAAAGGATTATTTTTAGAATCGAAAATAAGAAAAATAATAGGAAAATAACAGTTTTTGCTTAAAAATTGACAAGTCATGTACGAATATTCTAAATGGTTATTAATAAAATGTTAAATTTCTTACAGAAACAAATAGGGCCTAAAAATATTCCCAACATTTAACGTTTTATGTTGCATGAGCGACAAACATTAACCGAACAAGTCATCAAGCGTGTCAAAGCTGGCGAAAACCTCGTGCCGAGTCAATCGTTAGCGCCGGTAAGGATGATAGGAAGATGCTGATGCTGTTCCGGATGAAGATCCATGGTAGCTCCGCTTAGATGAACGCTGGTAACCATCGCCTGATCCACCGGTGTATTCATAATCATCGCCTGTGTAAAACGTAGGGTAGGCGTAATAAAAACAATCAACGACGAATCCACACTCAATAAGGGATTTTATTATTTCAGATAGATAACAGCATGTCAAAATAGACTAATAATAGTCAGATTTCTTTTTACTTTTTTGACCTAGTAACCCCATTTTTTTGCTTTAAAATTAGTAAAAATATACTTAAATCTACGCTAATAAAAGGAAATATAAGAAAACTTACCCGCACCACGCCCCATTCTTCAATATTGCATACTGTTGATAATTACACTATTAAATGTGTAAATATCTACAATAAAATTACTTTTAAAATATCGATTTACCTTAGGCCCCGATTTTACTTTAAATACATAAACCAAAAATCTAATCCTATAGAATAGCAAAATCGCCAATTTACACTCATACCGGCCAATCTAATATTATTTTCTCTTTAACTGTATTAGTATAACGAGAATTAAAATAGATGTATTTTTTTGTATCCCCAATATTGACCCGAAAGCTTGCAACACTAGATGATAAAATGAGATACCCCATACCAGTAAATGTAGGAAGCTCTAATATGCACTACTTTATAAATACTTTTTAGCGTTAGAAAGTTCGGAAACCTGATGCAGAAGCGGAAACGTCCGAAACATTACAGAACGAAGGCTGTGGCGATACCATACCACCGCAATACATCATAGGCACCTGCGGAATTCGTTCAGTATTGTACTTTGCCTAAGATAATTGGTTTAGTAAACGCTTAGCGAATGTATACGTACAAGTAACATTCGTTACAGTGTCTCACGCATTTGCGTTTCGCATTTCGAGACTAACAAAAAAACAGAAGTTCATATCTTCACTTGAATCGATTGGGACGGCACAAGAATTACCATCAAGTACTTACCAATAAAAATATTCTTAGTTATAAAAGAATAAAAAGTCAACAATTATCAGTAAGATCTTATCGTAGTTGACTAACCTATCAGAATATTAATTTTTAGATTTTTTCAACCTAGTCGGTAGTATGAGAATATAACCTGTGGAGGTGTTTCTATGACATCGCTCATCAGCTGTACGTTCATGTACTTTGGACTTCCCGCGTTACTGCTCACACCATCACCCTCTGCCATATATTACCACTGATCAGTATTTCTCAATGAATATATGTGACAAACATATGCCTCTGTGCAATGAAATGACTTAATATCATAGTAATATGATGAAAACCATAAAAACTGCTTAAAAGGTTTTCCAAAATTCTAGATAGTACACACGTTCAAGCTAAGTGAATTGAATATATTTTTTGTCCATTTGTAACTACTCTCGTTCCAAAGTAAACATTTTTAAATTAGATATTTTCATGTCTGACAATGACACAAATAATATCACCATATTAAAGTCACTAAAATTTTCATACCTGCTTTATCGTGACCCATTAACTAAAAGGGAAGTTAAAGAACTACCTACATTTAATTAAAAAGGTGTGAACCATCAACTGCCAATATAGAGAACTTTCGTGAGATTATACAAAAAGGATTAGTGATATTATAGTGTGAAGAATTGTCATTTCATTGCAAAATTGTTATGAATGCCACAAATAAAAATCAATGAATACTACAAATACATATACGCATGTTAGTATGGGGAGAATAAAAAAGATATAAATATTAGTGCAAATACTACAATGATATATTTGAAAGAGTTATACGAGAAGACAGGAAGGATATACATGTTATATATTGTGGTTGTGAATGAGAACATAATTAATGGAAACGGCCCGTTTACGTTCCGTTCTCTTGGCACATTACTCCTGTTATTATAAAGTAAGACTATTATAGTCCAAAATATAAAAACAAAAATTATGATAACACTAACAGTAACCCAACGGTAGGATGTTAACGCTACGGGGAGTGGGGGCTGGGGGGAGACGGGTGTGACAAACATTAAAAATACATGTAATATTTTGAAATTTTTGATTTCTTTTAATTATCTACGTTTTATAATGTCCTTAAAGTAGATATATATTCCATCATAAGTTATCTCAAATATTTGCAAGTGGTAATATTAATATTTCAATTAATCAACCAGTAGTATTACTTAATCCATTAAGATAGAAGAAGCTTAATAATAGAAAACTACGACAAACTGTATTTTTTCATTACATTACAAACTACATACTTACGATACCAGTTACATCTAACACTAATATATACCCAAAATACCTAATATGAATAATGCATAATTTCAACTTCAAAATGACCTCAAAATTTTATGTCGTGTGATAGCACATCCTTTAATGTTACACATTAATATATTCTCCGCGTACAAGCTTGCCGGCTTACTTAGTGCATCGGTTAAAATTAATAATTAAAACCGTAATTAACTAATTATCATTAGGTAATCATTAAATAATCAAAATAAGGATCCAAGTACGAGTCTATCATAATTTTCCTTTTTATATTTAAAAAGAAGTGCAGGGGACGTCGGTTGGGGAGGGTATGTTGTGGAGTGACGGCGGCGCGGCCGCTGCGTCCCCGCTCTCCCCCGCCGTCCCCTGCTTCCTCTGTCCGTTACGGCTTAGTATAAAAGTTACATTACATGATTACAACAAATCTAGATAATAGTCTTACAATTGTAACATCTCTTAGTTCGTGGCTCGGTCGCGGTCGCCGCTTCCAATTAATTACATTTAATGAAATTAATACAAGTGTTTAATAGTAACGGAGAGCCGCGACGGGCGGCGTAAAGTAAACTTATATACTGTAGTAATTTAACATTACTTTAAATATTGTATTGTACATCAGTCGATAGCGTCACCTAACAATTGTGTAATCTAATCAATCGAGAATTATGTACTTTATCAACTACAAAAAATTAAATGTTATATTAATATATATTATACTTTAAAAAATAATCAACATCAATTTTTTACTTTTAATGAAAACAGAAATAAATAACAACTTTCCCTAGTTTTTCTTTATAATAATTATTAATGTTATGATTAATTGTAAAGCCCGTGAGATTTTAACATACATTCGGGACACCATAATTACATTTATATTAAACTCTAGTATAAAAATGAGGTTTTCTTTTATTTTAAATTTAATTACACCTGCATTGAGTTTTAAAATAAGTTTAGAAAACACTACAGTAAATATCGACCGTCGGCCGTCGGCCGTCGCGTGTTAAATGCAAATGATTTATTTTATATCAAGTGTAAATTGTCAACTTAAAAACACGTCCGTTAATCTAAAGTTAACACTAGGGTTGTTGTAGGTATAATTAGTCAATTACGATCATAAATATATTATTATTATGTATATGAAGCACGGGTAGGCGATCCGCCGCCGTGCACAGTGCGGCTATGTTAGTTATCATATACCAAAAATACACTTTTACACAAAAATGTTTCCTTTATACTCTACTGAATAAACATACACATATAAAAACCGCGTACACTATTATATAAAGTAATACAAACAAGAGTCGAAAGGTTAACTACACAACAGTTCTACATTTAAGCCATGATTAAAATATTATTTCATTAACATTATATTTTTTTTAAAGATACAGTATTATATATCTTATGTCGATATTACTCAGTGTAATATTAAAAATGCAAAGGACCAACGGTGTGTATCACTCACGGTGCGCATATAATACATAATTTCTCAGTTCACCGTATCCAGTGAAGGGAAGTCAGTTTGTGTTATTTATCTATGTACGACATATTACAGTGGATAGTGTTTAAATATGGATAAATACAACTATATATAATATGCATGTAGGTTTATCCGTGAGTGGGGGAAGGTGCGGGGTCTCGGGAGGGGATGGGGAGGAGGGGGGAGTCGGGAGGGGGGAGGGAGGTTACCTATAAAGCCGCAGTGGTCACGCAGCGCGACGCGTAGCACACACGAGGGACTACCACATTTGACAGACGAGCCTCTAACGAGTCTTACCGTATTTGTATTTTGCTAACTATTTTTAATTAATAAATTCATCCAATATTTTAATGTTCTCCTATATAATAATAAAAACCCATATAAATAGTATCAATTGATTTTTTTTTTCACAATAATTTGCACTAAGTTTAATGTTGAGTAAATCTAAAATTTCTAATACATATTATACTTTATTTTAAATAAATTATATTCTTTATTTTACGATTGCCACGTTGGATCATTACAAACTAAGTTATTAAAAATTGTTCCATATGTTTGTGAGTGCAGGGTACGAACCCAGTTCTAACACCTTAGTGCTTAGTGCTACACGTAATCACTGAAAATAACACAATATAAATCATCTATATATTCACTTAACTTTTGTAAGGCATCGTTCCCTAATATTAAAAACTGGTGTGAACAATTTAGTTCGTATCATCGGTGGTTGTACATTTAAACCTACAGTAATATCATAAGAAACACGATGAAACTGAACAGTGAACCGAATGGCGCGTGGAGGGGATGGGCGAGGCGGCAGACGCGGGACGCCTGCCCTCGCGACAAGACAACAGAACAGGAATGCTCGAGACAAATTAACCTAACTAACATAGGAACGAAGAGTAAAAGAATGGGCACGAAGCGGCACAACTACACGTAACCTAGCGGGCAGACAGGCACCGTCGATTAGTCCATTAGTCGATAAATGTACGAGTCGCAACGCACTGATCGCGGCTCAGTCA
This sequence comes from Hemaris fuciformis, assembly GCA_907164795.1. Classification (NCBI taxonomy): domain Eukaryota; kingdom Metazoa; phylum Arthropoda; class Insecta; order Lepidoptera; family Sphingidae; genus Hemaris; species Hemaris fuciformis. The sequence goes on from OU015447.1 coordinate 2,240,196, forward strand.
GTCAGTCGTCTCTGTTACATATACAGCTATAAGAAATGTATCAATATGCGCGTTAACTATCAACATCACAATGTAAAGGCGATTTCGCTATGTTTTATACCGTTAATTTGGGACACCGCACCCCTCGTTCCGTACCGCGTCACTTATAAATTTGCTTATTACACCTCACAATATTCTTCAATAGATAAATTATACTTTACTTATGGAGCGATCTTAAATAACCCTATTCTAAACGATCAAATTATGCATTCAATGTAATAATCAACAATTTGTCTATTAAAAACATTTATAACAAATCTTAGCGAGCACGGCGAGCGCCCAATATTAAAATTAAAGGAACAACGCCCCGCACAGCGACGGCGCCACAGTCTATCCGTACTTCCGTAACCTCTAACCGTAATTAATTATACAACAAATAATGATGGGACGCGGCGCGTCGCCCGGTCCGAGTCCCTCTCTCCCCGATTAATTACTTAGCTTACCACTAAAATTTTAATCAGTCGATCGGTCAAACGATTGAGCGATATAGTACAGTAAAGGACTAACATTAAATTTAATCTAACAATGTTATTTAAATTATAGCTCACTTTGTGAGGGAGCGCGGGGCGACCGGGCGCCGCGGCCGCTGTCCGTCCGTAACCACTAACGTGCCTCACTGATCTATACACTTTTAAAAGTATTTGGCAATCACATAAATTAAAACTTTAAAACTATATGACGAGAGAATGTATTAAAATTATGCTTTACACACAAGTAAGTATAAGTATATAAGTATATACATGCGGCGGTGGCGCGAGGGGTGCGCCGCGGCGCGAGTACGCGGCCGCGGCCGGTGCCTACTTCTATATCCTAAATGCTTGAGCTTTACTTAACATATACCACGATATAGTTTGCTCGTTAACAATTTGGCAGGTAAATTTAATTCATTAACGTATAAATTCCATTATAATAACCAACTTAAGAATTGCGATAAACTAAAATGCATATTAGAAAAAAAATTAAAATTACAAATATTTATACAGATTTGTTCCCTTTAAAATGTGGGAAAAAATTAAAAATATTAAAGATCAGTCCTACTATGTTTTGTTTAATATTAACACATAATTATTAAATTACATGCCTACCGTTTGCCTAAGTCTAGTGGGTGGTAAATAACCAAAATTCTAATATTAAACATACATACCGATATATATACCAAATATTTATACAAGTTATTAGCTTAAGTTAAGTTCTTTTAGGTAATTTTCCCTAAATTGGCCTTGTTTAACAGTGTCTGTCAAATGTGCGTCACTTGTGCGCGAGTCGTGCGTGCGTCGCGCGTGCGTGCAGCGTGCGGAGTGTGTGCGACTGTACCACGGTACGAGTGTACGTCAAGCGCTGGGCCACCGCGGCGCGTACGCGTCCTGGCATCACCACTACACCCAATTGTGAGATCTCATATAATCTTAGCAATGACATCATTAAAAGAAATCAATTTTTAAACTCCCAAAGGACAAATTAAAAAAATCGATATACACTCAAGTAAAAATAAATCTTCCACAAAAAGCCCACATCCAAATAGATTATTAAAAGCAAAGATAATAAAAAAAGTGTACGTGCGTACACAAGTGTTTTACAGCGTCCTTCAGCTTTAGGAGAGGGGTCGCGAAAACTCCTGGTGGAACGTCGTACAACGGATGCGCCGATTGCATCCGTATCGAGTGATTTAATATCATCCGTTCTTAAAATTAAATAGCGTTCAGAGACGGCAGAGTGCCAAAAACGTGAGAGGCAGCGGGAAAAGTTTAAATGAAATTAGTACAAAAGCGCGTCAGTTAAAACACCTAGAAGCCAGTGCGTATCGTTAACTAATTTATAATTTTTATCTTTAACAAAATAATGCTTACTTTACGCGTGTGGGTTTGTGTTAATGCAGTCGTTTTATTTTCATGCTTCTGAGAGCTAAATACAAAAGTGAGTCGAGTTTGTTAATGTTTTTGCATTGTTTCAACTTACACAAGTCTCTGAGCATGATCGCAGACACGCTCGCCAAACAATTATTAAGTTTAAATTTCAAAATTACGACAATTAAAAAAATTGCATTTCGATAAACAAATATCATGAGAACATGCACTAAATCTGTAAACCGAGGACGTATAGTATGAACACTTATTGACATACACGTGTAACTGTAATAATCCGTCGCTATGAATTGAGTCGTGGGTCATCTAGACTGATAATAAATCGATAGAACGTGTCGATCGTTTGCAACCGTCGATCTGAATGAAGCATTCGAACGCGCATCTTTTGATTAATGAGTGAAGCAAAATCGCTACAACTACTGTGAAAGGAGAATGCGATTTTTTGTCTGGTCGAGAGGAAGCGTCAAAGGAGTGTCACTAGTGAGGCGAGGGCGCACAGGTTGCTACGTTTCCGAGGTTGGCGAGTGTGGCGAGTGTGGCGAGGTTGGCGAGGTTGGCGAAGGTGCCGAAGCTGCCGAGGGAGCCTAGGGTGCCTACGGAGCCTACGAACCGGAGGTGCGTGGTGGCGATGGAGGACACCAGGGAGCGCTCGCAGGCCGCGGTTCCCTCGCGCGCGAACCTAACCACCAGCTCGCTCGTGCGCCGCTCGCACACGGCGGACAGGGCGAGGGCGGGCGGCCCGCGCCCCTCGTGCCCCCCACACCCCCCACGCGGCCCCTGCGCCCCGTGCCCCACGCGCCCCGGGCGGCTCTAGGCGGCGGGCCACTCCTTGTTAAACTCGTTGGCGTTGAAGTGTTTGGGCGCGTGATGCGGATGCGCGTGCACACCTGGCGGCTGGGCGGCGGGCTGCGAGCCGTGGTACTCGGTGCCGGCGCCGTAGCGGGACGCGCCGCCGCCGTACGACGAGCCCTAGCGTCGCGCACACGTGCCCGTCAGTGGCCGTCAGTGGCCGGCAGTCACCGTCACTCACCGCGGCCGAGCCGAGCCGCCGCCGAGCCGCCGCCGGCCCGACTCGGCGCGCTCATGGAGATCCAAATGTGTCTCCTCGCTCACTCGCGCTCGCTTGCGAAACCCACTCGGGCCGCCGGGGCCACATTCGGCCTCCATGATTATGTTACGTGACAAAATTTTGTAGAATATTTCACTCGTGTTACATTTTACGGAATAGAAAAAAAAACATCTCTGAACACTTAAAGTACAGCTCTTAATATTATTTTATAGATAAAGTTAACTATGAATGAACCTGTAACAATATGAGAAAATCCAAATTTTACTAATTTGTACTTTAAATGCCAATTTACAAGTGAGATGAATCAATGGTGTTGAATCATCTCGCACGGCCACAAAATATGCAATATGAATATCGAACTGAACTAAGGGTAAGCTTATAACTAGTGCGATGCGATGCCTTTTTGATGAGCGCGCTCTATCGTCGCGACAACGGAACCGTCCATAGTGAGAAATCCCCAGCGTTTCGCGACATTCCCTCATCCGATACCCGCCCCTATCTCTAATTGTCTTTCTGGAGGAGCCACTCTTGTGGGCCCTGATCGACCAACTGGAAAAGAAGAACAAGACATAAAGTCCCACTCGCCACAATTCAACTGGATCTTTAGCAGATTTATGTAAGTAGCGCAGCGCGTGAAGATGGACCGGGCGATTAAAGCGTGTGATTTGTCCTCGAGGGCGAGATGAAAGTTTATGCGGAGGGGGTTAGGAGCGGGGGAGGCGGGAGAGGGAGGCCGGGGCGGCCGGTGATGAGAGACCTTCAGCGAATCTATTCAACAACATTAATCTTCTTGATTTTTCACTATGGATAGCGGTGCGAGAGTCTACTAATGGCACGGGCACGAGCCGCGTCACACCTCATCGACCTCATTCTGAACCGCAGCATAGCTCAGAAAATCAAAAAGACATCGCACTTTTAATCTCGCCACTGAAAACATGCATAGAAGTGGACTTCAGTCGTCGCCGCGTCGTATATCGCCAAAATAAACAAGCATATCGGAACACAGCACACGGATGCGGGTAGGGTGGAAAATTATCTAACAATGGCTCTATAATAACTCATGCTGCATTTTGGCCGCTATAATGCCTTACAGGGAATTTTCGCTGAATATCACTCGCTCACCAGGATTATCACTCTTCAACATACATTCCTTTATCGCAAATAAATCAAGTACAACCAAATTGAAGTGTGCGGGACGTTACAAAATAAAATTCAGCAATGCAGTAATCTAAGTAGAATTGTAAAAATCATTCACGCCACCTGTCATTCTGATCCCTATCATAATTTTGGGGTGGATGCAGGCCAAATCAAAGAACAAAAGCATATGTCATGGGAATAATGGGAGATAGGAAGCAAGCCCCGAGGTAATGAGCAAATTATATGGGTTAAATACTTAGGATAATATTAATCAACTTGGCTGTACTTGTATAAATGCAAACAAATTATAATCAAATTATAATGTAACGGAAAAGATTTATAAAAACTTATTGAAAATCCAAGATATAGTGCGTGAAACGTGACCGATTGTTTGCGATTATTTGCGTCATTGAAGGGAAAAATAAGTAATGGAACAAATTTTTCCATTCAACATAAACAGAACACAGCAAAATGCAAATGTTAAAACTACTTCCCAACGTTGTGACTAACGGATTGGATTCATTTTAAATGGTCATTCAACATTTGGAAATAATAATCGATAAGCATAATTTCTTTTGTCACAAAATTGGGGTTGCCGTTCTTGTTTGAATGTCAATATTATTTCAAACCGTTTGAACTTGGACAACATATATAAACTAAAAGTAAACGTAGTAAAAAATTTATTTTGAAATTGGGCGAATCTTCATTTAAAATTTCTAAGTTCTCAAAGATATAGCAACGCAACAAAACGGACGGCAATGAGGGCGCGGCCAGGCGTTATTACTTCTAATTTTAGCTGTTGCAGCGCCGAAGGGGCAAGACTACGATCTATAGTGTCCGCTTATTTCATTCAGCTGTGTTCTATTGACAACCATTTCACACTGCAACCCACTGACATCGTTAGTGTTTCAACAATTAATCGTAATTATAATATTATATGGGACTAATTGTCAGTTGATTAGAAAGTTTACCGCGAAAATTAGCAATTTTACGTTACTCTGGTGCATTAAAATCGAAAAAAAGTGGGTAACGACGATAATTTGTTGAAACACCAACATGTGAAAGCAAGAGGTATCTATTATGATGACAAGCGTGATACTGACGAAATAGGAAACACATTTCTACATACTATTGGCCATAGATTAAGGAAACATTTCTTACAAAAGTATTAACCGTAGAAATGCATTTCGACTCGTTTCAAATGTATGATTGTGACATGTAGCAAAAAACCATAACCAATGACTCAAAATTTTGTTCTTTATTAAAATCTGTACTTTGTGGTTCATGCGTAAGATGTACTTATAATTCACGATATTTTATACAACCAATTTTTTTTTTATAGAGCTGAAAAACAATAGGTCGCCAAATGACGTTATTAAAATCTAAACCGATAAGAGGAAATCAAAATAAAACGAAAAAAAATAAAAATAATCGAAAATTATAAACACATCCTTTTATAACTTGTTAAAACATGAAACTGAAAATAATCAAAACGCTGTCTATTGCAGGTGATTTGCCAATCTCGTCTTAATTTCAAAGACGGACAATTTACTTCAATTATTCATTTTACCTCAAAAAGTATTCATCATTAACTTTATCACAAATAGACAGCATTTTGGAAGGAAAAATTGTGTTAAAAATCATATATTATTTACTTAAATTAATGTGTTTGTCAAACCAATTGAAGATTACTTTTTTAAATAACATTGTATTAAACAATGAAATTAGAATAAATAAAAAAAAAACAGGGTTATTGAATAAAGTTCTTCAATTTGATTGATTTTGTGACCATTTAAAATTCATTTTTCAAGGAGTGTATTAATATATCGAGTTAAAAGAGTGCATACGATTGATGTTCAAGTTTCTCCTTAAAATTACGTGTTGACGACATTGAAATATTTCACTAATTATTATTTTTTTTGCAAGTATCCAGTCATAAAACTTATGAAACCACAACTAAAAATCTTCTGTAATAATGACATTAATAAAGATTGGCGTAAATATAAATGATCTTAGGTAAAATCATATGCACTCATGTTACTGACATACTGTTTATGCAACTCTCGCTTTAACATCCCATTTTTATACTTGTGAATGTTTCTTCAGGTACAATAAAAAAAATTAAAGCTTGTTTAAATATTCTGCAGCTTTACAATACTAACTTTTGAGTTTATATGTTAAAACTCAAACTTAATATGTAATAAAGCAACATTGAACAGTCAAACGGCGAGATGTTTGAGCTAGCGTTGCATGTTCGTGTTGATGTTCGGGTTAGTGTTCGCGTTGACGTTCGTGTTAGTGTTGCGGTGTGTAGTGTGAGTGCGCACGCACCTGGTCCTGCTGGTAGGCGGGCGGGTACTGCTGGTAGGCGGAGTAGTCCGCCGACGAGGACTTGGAGAGCGCCGCGGAGGAGAGCGCGGTGGTGAGGGGCGCGGCGGGAGTGCCGCCGCTAGCGCCGCGACCGTACATCTCCCCGCCCTCCGACAGCGGCACGTACGAGCCTGCGGGCCGGACACTCACCACTCATACTCCATACTCTACTGCCGTACTGCGCTACTGCGCTAATGCAATAATACTAAGCTAACTACTCCGCCCGCGTTCTCCTGCTAATGTTTCTTCAACTTATACCGCAAGTTAGACAATGGCTAGTATCTCAGATGATGTTTAGCCGTATTCATCAATATAAGCAACATGATAACAAAATCATCAGAGGTATAAATCAAAGAAAAAAATAACTTTTTTTATTTCGTAAATTTGAATTAGTTTATAGTTAACTGTCTCAATAAACTGTAATTATAGTAGCGCTTCAGATACAACACAAATGAAATCTCATTTATATTTTCAAGCTATGAAACTTTGATCTAACCAGCCTCTTGTGCTTTGCAAAGCTTAGCAGGCGACACTACAACGCGAGCGGAGTGCTAGGAATAAATGGATAGGAACAGTTTATGCCTAAATTTAAGCTTAAAAAATCTTAAAATTACCGTAGGTTTAAATTATAAAGAATTAACACCGTACAAAATCATTTTAACCTAGTCTGGGACCCAGATAAGACTTGAACAATGTTTCACTCGATTACGTACATGATTAAAATATATTAAACATGTGCACGAAATAACCAATGAAAAATCCTTTTTAAAAATGGCCCAAATTAATCATTTTATTACACCCACATCAGAACCTAATTTCGCTGCATAATTCCCCCTCGAATGACATTTGATAGTGAACTAAGAGAGACTACAATATTATTGTCTAAAGCTAATGGTATGCTAGGAGTTAGTGCGTAGTACATTGGTAGTAGGCGATATGGTTGGTCGTGTACCGCTATAGAATATATGTCAGCTCACCGGAACCGGTGGAGTTGGAGTTCTGCGGCATGTTCCAGTTGGTCCAGCTGCCGCCGGCGGACGCACCCGCCGGGCCCGAGCTGTAGTTAGCTGCGCACCAAACCAAACAACATACATTGCCCACTGCTCGCTAATCCAACTCAATGTGCCTCTTTGCAACACCGATATATCACTGCAAATGTACTCATTTCAATCTCTCATTTTCATTATGTCTATGCTGGTTTTTGTGCTTTGTATACTAGTATGCAGCTGTACAAGTCTTATAAGGGCCCCAAAGCGTGATTAAAAATTATTACTTATGAGATAATACCGTGCATCCGCACAACCAAACCTTTACTCCAACCGCGCCTTCGTCGTAGAACTCGAACGTGCCGGAACAGCCAACGTACGTCGTGGGTAATCTCGTTCAAATTTCAGATATTGACAAAATAACAATAGAAACAAACTACTACGTTTTACAATAATAACAGAGATTCCGCACGGTTGACGTCGATTGAAAAAAAGGTTCAAATATTGTGCGGAAGCATGAAATCTCCAACTTGGGTTAGTTCCTAAAGAAAATATAAATTTACATGGACTTTTTTTTTATCATAGCCTTCGTTCATACACAAGATTTATAGCATCATAATTTCAATGATACGATTGCAGTCAAAGATAAAAAATGAATACGCGCTAAACAAAACAACATCTAGAATAAGATTATAAGTTTATCTGTTTCCTTAGAAATGATTTCCAATTTCCTTTTGTAGGATGCTAATTTTAGAACTAAGGCGATCCGTGGTATAATCATAACAGATGTATTTCTAGTTTCTACATTATTATGTACTTAGAATTTCCGTGTCGTCTCTAGGAAGGTATAGGACGTCGGTCGACAGAATCTATTTAAAAACACATGTACCGTAGAAACTCAAAATCTAATTAATATAAAAATAATCGGAGCTAAAATGGTGTTTATTTTCTCTGAATACGCAGAATACGCGATGCCTACATGACGTGGATTGAATCTAAAGAAACTAGTGTCTATCGGAATATTTTCTAACTATAATAACTAATTGTCGATTTCTATCATGTCGCCTACGGATGAGATAAAAATAGAAGAGTCGCAAAGTTATAGAAAGTTGTATTGTATTTTATAACAGTTTCATATATATTTCTTATTATTCTTAATAGAATATGTTGTTGTGTACAAAATAAGTTACATAAATGAAGATATCTACCCTATAGAAAAAATAAAATAAATAAATAATGGTTGCAATACGCTTGCAATACAAGTGTGTGGCGGCACTTCCATAGAACCTCAAAAGCCCCAGCTTGCCTTCCAAAATTACGAATAATATTCTTTAAGCTTTTAATCTTAATTTTAATATATAATTTGACATATAAACGAGAATATACTGACCCCACAATAAACAATTAAAAACTAGACATTACACAATTAACATGTAATGCTTTGAGCTTCTATGGAAGTACCGGCACTGGCTTGTACATGCGTTATATGCAAGCCCGCTGCAAGCGGGCGTGCAAAGCGTGCCACACACGCGGGGCGGCGCATCCAGGGGGGCGGCAAATCGAGCGATTCATAATGTAATTCAATTGTCATAGTAAGGTGTAGGGTGTTATAATCGGGTTTGCACGCGGGCGTTGAAGAAGCTACCGGCGGGCCTGGTTATATGGTATGTCCGTGTAGTAGCTGTACTTCCATAGAAGCCCAAACGCAACATACGTTAATTAAGTAGTAGTTTATAATTGTTTGATGTGGGGTCCAGGTTATTCTCAATTATATTTCAATTTGTTTTTGTTAAATAAAGATTTAAACATTATTATTCGCAATTTTGTAAGACAAGCTGGGCTTTTTCTTCTATGTTTGCTTCTATGGAAGTACCGGCACTGTGTCCATGTCGGTGTGTGTGTGGGTGGTATGCAGTAGTGGCGAGGTTACCGTAGCTGCCGTAGCCCTGCGCGGGCGGCTGCGTGTGCTGCGTGTAGTTGTTGGTGGCGGGCCAGGCGGGCGCGTGCGGCGGCGCCTGCGGGGCGGGGGGCGCGCCCCAGCCCTGGTAGTTGCCGGGGCCCGCGCCCGCGCCGCCCGCGCCGTACCCGCCGTACGACGTCTGGCCCGGCGACGTGCCCCAGCCCTGGTACCTGAGCACACAGACACATACACTCTTATTATACACGATCTGGCACATTCAAACAGATTTTTAAAAATCCAAGGGAGATTTAGGCGCGTGGTCGAGAATCTCGGTGCTCGTGGGTTCAACTCCCTAGCACACGCCTCTGACTTTTTCAAGTTATATGCGTATTCACAATGAATGATCACGTACTTTAACAGTGAAGGAAAACATCATGAGGAAACCTGCATACCAAAAAGTTTTTAGGAATTCATATTATACCAGCGTAGACTAAGGCCTTAACCCTCTCAGTTGAAAAGAAGGCCCGTGCCCAGCAGGGGGACGTCGGCATTAAATTAGCACCTCGGTACAAGTCAAAACAATATGACAAGTTTAGATAAATAAACAGAAATTAAACAAAAAAATACAAAAATTATGATGTGGGCTTTGAATAAAAATAAAAAAAATAAAATAAAAAAAATAAAATAAAAAATACCACTACTAGAAAACGTACTCGTACCCTTGCATGATGTTAGGTCCGGCCATGGGCATGTTGATGGGGGGGCCTCCCATCTGTCCGTTGTGGCCCTGGATTATGTTGATGGGCGCGCCCGTGGGCGGGCCCCACTGGCCGGCCTGGGGAGCGTCGCCGGGAGCCGCCATGGCCGCACCGCCCATGCCGCCGCCGCCGGACCCAAGCTTGCCGGACCCGTCGCGGGGCTCGGCGCGCTTGATCTCCACCTGCACAAATACACACATTTATTGATATACCCAACAATGATATAAACCTACACTAAATTACTGGTATGTTTTCGTAGGTTTTATTAACTACGAGGAAAAAATCGTGAGGAATCGTGCACACCTAAGTTCTTGGGAATTTCTTAGGTGTGTAGTCCGCCAACCACTAGGACAAAGTGGTGGACTAAGGCCTTTCACACTTTCAGTTGTTGTTGCGCGTGCCTAGCAGTGGGACGTATATGGGCTAATTGTGATTAACTACGAGACTAAGATCTGATACAAGACCCTTCTAAACTATTATATTTTCAGGACTGCCTCGTGATCTCGCGGTACAAGTATCGCGGTCCTGGGTTCAATTCCCGGGTCGGGCAAAGGGTTATTGGGTTTTTCCATTAGGAAATTCTCAGTAGCAGCACGAAGTCTGGAAATGTGCCCGAAAAACGGCAATAGGCTCGCCCCCTATTACGTGGGACTGATACATACCTGGCGAAATGTGGGTGCAGAAATGCACCTCTGCCTACCTCTTCGGGGAATATAGGCGTGAGTTTATGTATGTATGTCAGTATCAGTATTTTCAGGTAGTGAAACATGAGACTCCATTTTAGAAGATAGGTTATGATCCAACTGTTACTTTGTCAAATTGTACCTGACTACGCTCAGTAACACATTTTATACGCCATCAAACTGTTCCGTCTAAATACGACTATAAACTAGGGAAAGATCTCTGTATCTTTTCACTTCACATAAATGTGTCATCTTTCTGTACGACTCTTTAAATAAGCTGAACAGGCCCATAACTATAAGAACTCTCCAAAAACTATTACTTAAACTAAACCCCTTATTTTTTGTTTAATCTTTTGCAAAAACAATACTGCTAAATTTATATTTAATAGGAACACATTTGGTAGGTTTCAAAACTGCTGTCTCACCTGTTTCCCGTTGAGGTTGATGAAGTGCTCCTGAGTCACTCTCTCGACGGAAATCTCGTCTTCAAACGACAGGAACCCGAAGCCTTGAACAAACGGCAATATTAATCATGCTGCCACACGTAACACATAAATTAACAATTAATCAGTGTACTAATTCTTTAATGAGATCAAGATTATTTCAAGAATTGTAAAGGCACGCAACGCTCTTGAAATCTATTCATTAACTTACGGTTTTTCTTGGATAACTTAAATAATCAGCCTTGTAATCATTGTCCACTAGTGGGACGTGAATTGGCTGATGATTATTTATTGATACTATAATTTGTCGCCCGACTTTCTTGTAAACGAGATCAGATCTAGGAAGTCCAGTGAAAGTATTACGTTCACAGACAGATTAATTTCATAATGTGTTTCATTTCATTATTTGACGAAGCACAAAATCGCCTTTCACCGGGTGCTGTACACTCGGCCTTCGGAGTACTATCCTCTCAATTCTTGAGCAATGATTCACGTGCGAGCTCTCAACTTACATACGGATGTTACACATTTCTACGTTGTATTTGAAACTGCTATGCTATTACATTTGTTCAAATGGTAAGAAATATTGTATATAACTTACAGTTTGGGGTATTTGCTAGACCTGGTCAGAAAATATCGGTAAAAACCATGGTAACAGATCTAGCTTAACACTTAAGCGACGAATCGTGTGCAGAGGGATTTTAAAAAATCGAGAAATTTTTGGTCTTACTAACTCGTCATATAAATGTGGACCATGAAACCGCTTTCAATACTCTAGCATGTTGGGAGACTATCAAATAAAATATAGGTTTGCTTAGCTACATGTTCCGATGCTTTCTTCACGATCAATCAAACAAAAGCTCAGGCATCATTCAAGGCATATGTAGAACTCCCTCAGTACAAAGATAAATCTTATCAAATTTTACCATTTATATCCAACAGCTGTAGAAATAAAAGCAAATATTACAAAAGTGATTCCAGGAAATTCACACCAAAATAGTTGTGACGACAAAAATTATTCCCTAAGTTTTACGACGCCTGGCAATATAAATGCGGCGCACGAATACTAAATATTATAAAGCAGTGTCTAAGGTTATCTAGTCATTAATAAAATGCCTCAATTGAAAGTCTGTGTCTAATGCATAGGCACTAATTAATACAGAAAGTAGTCCTGTTGATTCACATTACGCTCATAACCTAAAAGTCGTAATACGTTTCATATTCCAATAACTGTTTTAAAACCAGAGTTACAACGTTGTAATAATAAAGGTATATTAATTTGACCTCCTTCTTGGTAACATAATGAGTATTAAAATCTTAAAGCTATACTGCTTTACGCTTTATGAAATAGTGTGGTTTAAATTGTTTTCTATTAAAACTTGTTCTAAATCGAGTTAGCGAACGTGTTGTATGAAATTTCCAATTTTATTTCTATCTCACTTATTATATGTTATAATCACTATAGTATCGTGACCCATATTTTTCCAAAAGAGGCTAGACATAGCCAACAGGCTAACCATGTTTCATATTATTCGTTACATATTACAATTTTTGAGATTTTATATTTTATTATGCGCCATTATCAAACCCTCTATCAGTGAAAATAACACCGCGAGTAACCAGCATACCTAACAGGAATTACTTAAACATGACAAGTCAATCAACTTACACTAGACCAACGGAACAAACTGAGCCCTAGATTCAGTTGTAGATAAAACCTACGCCAGTGGGGATGCAAACACTGTTTAACTCACCTCTCGACTTCTTCTTTTCCTGGTCGTACATGATGACGACCTCCATGACCTTTCCATAGCGTCCGAAGAACACCCTCAGGTCAGTCTCGGTCACGTTGGAAGGCAGCCCGCCGAGGAACACCTTCGGGTAGCCACCGCCGCGCTTCGGCTTCTGCAGGGTGCGTGGGTTGCACGGCTTCGGGTCGATGGTTCTGACGAAAGAAATATCAAGTTTCTCACAAGTTCATTTCATATTTTGTAGCAGTATATTTCAGGTTAATATTGTAATTGTATTGAAGTCGTGGCACTAACCTCATTGCAAATTAAATATACATTATCTCATTATTTTATGTTAACTATAGTGCAGATAGAGTTAACTAGCGAATTGTGATTACCATACTTTTCTGTTGTTTTTCTATATATTCTTTTTAACATGACTGCGTTAAACTGAGTTTTATATTTTTATGGAATTTCATATGATTCTACACAAACAAATTTAGTTCTGTTTCCTAAAACATTTTTTAAATATAACCCCCATTTTCATATCACCACATTAAACTTAATGTAACATCAAATAAACTCCCTCTTTTTAGCTTATGACGAGCGTCCATTTTAAACACCGATATTATTCTTATAGAGGATAACAAATCCACGGTCTCGCTTTTTCATTTATCGACATATTGAGTATACTACAAACCATCAGAAACGCCGCAACTGTATACTTAAGTTGCAACCATTATCGTCGTGACATAAAAACTTTCCGTTTATGCACGGCGTTTACGTACAACATTGATATTATTCTCTATCACGCCTTCACGAGACCGATCAGACGATTACAGTGCAAGGTATTACTGACTTATCTACATAATGGACCTCGGAGAACATTCGTACTTCCTCGTAAGAGATATTAAATACAATTAAACTTTATGCGAGTACGTTGGATATTAATACATAATGTTTTATAATAAGTCTGCCGTGACTGATAGTTTTAATGAGTTATGATCGATGATAAAACAAGACAAAACCTAAAAACCTTAATATTATTAATATTAACGCTATTCTAACAGTATTTGTAAGTATTTTCTGTAGGAAACTCAACGTCGAAGATGAATTTATTTAATATGGGGAATTATCAATACTGATATATACTTGAAAGAGATTATTTTGTATCCGTACTTTATTTATTCGACCTTGTTTGTCAACAAGAGCCAGCAATCGAATTTTATAACAGTAATCAAATATGCATCTCATTATTATTTCTTGTAGCAAGCTACGTGTAAAATTATGCAAATAATGAAATGACACGAATGCAATTTGCCAAGACGAATTCTGAATTTGCGACATTTCAACACCTTTCCTCGCGAGACAATAAGAAATTTCAGCTAATGACGGAGTTAAAAATGGGACGAGTGCCAAAAATGTCGCAGACGAATTCTAAAAACAAGAGCCCATTGATAAAAGTACCAAGTAGCTACTATTAGTAGGAAACAGTTGTTTGATAGCACTAAGTAGTAAGTAGGGTGACGGCACCAATTTTGAACAGTTTGAGATAAATTATCAGATAACATATCGTCCTATTCATATCGCAAATATAATAGACAATATACTATAGTCATGCGCCTTAACTAAAAAAATAAGCAGGACATTTCGGACTATGATTTTTTTTTGTCCTTTGGTGAAATGAGGAAGAGAAAAAAATGTCTTAGTTGAGAAATAAGTGGGTAATAAGGCTCGACCGAGATGGGTTTTTCGTTCTCGGCCGAGACCGAGACCGAGAATAAAATGATATCTCGGCCGAGACCGAGAGCCGAGACCGAGAATATACAAAGCGTGAAATTTTTGATTTTTAATACTGTTAACTTTTTAATACACTACTAATTGTTTAACAAAATTAACTGTTTTAATAATGAAAGTTAAATAACATTACATAATAACATAAAAAAAGCAATTTTTCGGCATTTTCGCCCTTCAAAGAGTGTCGCCTCTCGTCATACAATTGTCCAGCTTTGCTAAACAAGGTCCCCAAGAACAAAATCTTATCTGCAAAATGCTCTACTGCAGTATAAAGGTTTTAAATTAAGTGATAATATAAATTACTCACTTAAATCAAAAATATATTTTTTTTAAGAAATAATTTTCTTTTTCTCAAATATATATTTTTGAGGTGAGTGAGTAATTTATATTTATATTTTCACTTAATTTAAAGACTCTATACTGCAATAGAGCATTTTGCAGATAAGATTTTGTTCTTGGGGACCGTCGAGTTGTTCATTTGCTACGCTAGTAGGCGGCGCAGACTCGAACTCGGACTTCGAAAGACTCGAACGGGGCAAAGGCGGCCGGCCGCAGTTCGCCAGACGGGACTTCACCCAATCACAATTCAGCCTCTCACGCACTTACACCGATCGACTTCGCGCTGCGGCGCGTGGCCACGCGCGGTAAAATTTGAATGCCGATCCGAACAAAGTTACAATCTCGGTCATGACCGAGAATCTCGGCTGAAATTAGCCGAGAACCGAGACAAAATTCTCGGTTGGATTTGTGGCCGAGAATGCCGAGACCGAGACCGAGACCGAGATCTCGGTCGAGCCTTAGTGGGTAACATTTGTAGAGCCCTTTACTTACCATAACAATATACCGGTATTAACATTTTGAGCACCACTTACAATAAAAACAGGTCCTATGTCTTACGCTTGATATCGTAAATGTTTAAGAGGTCACCTTTCACTATGAGTCAGTTATTAACCATCTCAACTTTTAACTTTAAACATTGCAAGAAGACATGTCAGATATGGATCCGACATGGGTCAGAGTTCTTTAGTCAAGAATGTAATAAAATCTCATGGTATCTAAATCGTACTCTAGTAGGTCATAGCCACTAAAAGTATTAAAGCATTACGACGGGAATGATACTAAAAGGCTATTAAAAAATCCTCATCATTTGCACTGGCAAACGGTAAAAATATTTGGTCAAATGTTGGCATAAAATCAAACAAACTATGATCAGGGCAAAAATATTTGTAATGCAAATTAAGTTAAACGAGGTGTGTTCCGAAGAGCGATTTCATGCTCTCCGCTGCGTACTTGTTTCAATGTTTTCTCATAACTGTTTTGGCTAAACAATAACTGAGTACCGTAATGCCTACTAGGGCAATTGTATCCGAGACGACAGCGATGAAACAGGACAGCGTAATTGTGTCTCCTGGGTTTTATAAATATCAATTCTCACTATTCGATACTGTAATTTGACAGAACCACTCTTATCAGGTCCAGTCCAGTTGCTTTGTCGAGTTTATATAAGAAAGGAAGCAAGGTTGTACGATTATGAACTGGTTTATAATCTAGAATAACACATTGGATTCATTGAATTGATAACGCGGGTAAAGAACTATTGTCACACACATTTTTTTGAATAATAATAAATTAATGACAAATGTAGCAATCTCTGAAGACTCCATAGCTAAATAACAAGGAGCATATGCGAAATGCAATTAATGTACCACAAACATCTGAACGTACTCACGACAAAAAGGTCGAGAGCACTGCCTGGATGTGGTGTAATAATAAAAACGTATTTTGCAGAGAAATTTGCAAATGAAAGAGAACTTTTGAGGGAGGCTTGTGGGAATTTATGCAAGCCTAGTACCCGAAAGCCGGTTACACGATGATTTACTGAAAGTTCACTGTAGAATTACGGAACATTTTCTCAACCAATTTCCGCTGAGCCGCAATTTTGCTTTATCATCCAACAAATAACTAACTATTTTTATGCATTTCATAAAAACACAGTATCCATTATACATACATAATAAATCAATAAACAGTATTTTCATTACTTTTCCTCATACCGACAAGGATTTCATTGTTGCAACTATTTACTGTGACGTCACTCGCACACTTCATAATAATCTTTTAACTGCTGTACTGATATAAGAATGCGATTCTTACTACAATTGTGTGCAGAAATCTACTAAAGCCAATTCTAATCCTTATATTCAGGCACAAAATTTATAAAAATGCAAGTATACAAACAAATAATCACATGATTCTAGAAGAACACATTTTACAATGCTTTATTTGACTATTTCACGATTAAATTAATATTAGAAAATTTGTATTTAATTACTTTTTGAATGTAATACAATCCTCTTTAAAAATAGGTACTTCGTTCGGCTTCGCGATGCGTAAACGCGTAAGCATATCACTTGACAACAACGGCCTCTTTATACGCTCATACGCATTTCCAATAACCGTTCAAAAACCATCAGCTGCGGAATGCGGATTCGGAAAAAATATGTCACAGATAAGGTTAGAGCGAAAAATGTATCACGATCGTTACATTATTGGGTGTACATCAAATTCAATCACGTTTAGGACGCAAACAATGTCACGTTCCGTCAATTCTGTCGGTTGTGCGCGAAATTTCACTTTCCGGGAAACGTTGAAGAATAAACATTTACCGCGGAAAGATACTCGAGTTGTATTTAGCTATTCGAAGACTGAGATGCGATAAATTTGATGCTTTCTCAGAAACTAGACCGGTATCTGGGTTAACAACATCCTAGGTGCTACTATGTAAATACACATTGCCGGTATTAATCGGAATCGATTTAACAGATTCGTGTTATACGGTCGATGAAAGGTCCTACCCCACCACTACGGGTAATCCTGTATACTTTCGACGGCAAGGTTTATTTTAAAATTTGATTTGAAATCAAATTTGCTTAGGATGTTCGTATGTTAAGTCATCAAAGAACGGTATAGATAACGTATAAACTTAATAGTAAAGGAAGCCCATGACATAGAAATGGGGTGTATAAGAGCTGATGCTGATTTAATAACAACGACCTAAATAAAAAAGGAAATTAATCTTGTTCACTTTAGCTGAAACTCCTCATTACTAAAGTGACAAGTAAACACAATTCAGTTAGTACAGTAAAGATTTGTCCATCCTGCCACCCCGTAACGTGAACCCTCTTCGTAATACTAGTTGATGTGCAACACCATCACACCGTCACACGGTCGATACCGACGTGGGGATGCGCCCCTCGTACCTAAGCAATGGGCAGCATCATCACATCGATTACATTCATTAGAATACAACCCCACCTTGCAACTTAACTTGCGTCATTATAACTAGCAGTAAAATTTATTAATTCACTTTTTTAGGTAAAATATACCATAGTGATTATAATGGATAATTATTACACGTTGTCGCATATAACATAAATCTGAACCAAATTAGCTAAACATGCAAGTTCGACTAAAATACAATTAAACAAATTCGACAAAATCTGTATTGCTTATTTCTCAACAAAGTTCTCAAAACTTTGGGGAGTTTGAGCCCTTGTCTACGGTAATTGATGAACTGGTTGATTTTATTACAATGGAGACCAGTTTAAAATCAATATTATCATCGAAACCAACGAGTGTTTTAGAAAAAAAATATACAAAATTCTGAATTATTTTTTTCACGGATGGGTAAATTGTCCAAAATCGGTTGGAGATCAACAGTAGGAAACTGCAAACACATTAAACATGTCTTAAAAAGAAAGTGATCTCGATTTTTGTTCTTAAAATGTGTTCCAAATTGGAAAATAAAAGGGCAAAGGGCATTAACAGTGTTCAGCCGCGACAATCGTTCTACATCATTGAGATATGTTTTGACGAAGGGACTTTTCATTTTAGTGTCATTTTGTGACGTGCCCGAATTAATGCAAAAGCATTAAGACAGTTTAATTCCGTGCGAAATCTGGGTCGCGATATTGTTTTTGTATAGCTTTTAATAAATATTTTCTGTGGCGCTTGCAGTGGCAAAATGGGAACATCGCTACTATAGGTTAGGAATATAATTGGGAGGAAAAATACACTACAATAGCAATGTCAAGTTTTTGCAGTATCCAATAAATTGGCGACCCAACTGCGCTAGAAGCTGAAAACATAGCTTTCTATACTAAACAAGTAGCAGGTTCACTTTTTTCTTAAACAAATAATATTCACTTTGTACTGCAAAAGCTGTCGTAGATACGTGTTCATCTGACTTTTTAAACTCATCCATGATAAAGACAAATGCCTTATGTGACAGCTTTAAAAAAAAATTGGCTTACATTTAAAAAGCGTTTGTCATAACAGTGGAAATATAGGCATAAGACATATCTAAAACGGGTATCGAATCAAGTCATGTATGATAAAATTATTGATGCTTTACTAATAGAAACAATTATGCTAGTTCAGATTTGATTTTAAAAAATATATTCTTATGGTAATTCACAAACAAGAAACGACGGGAGATCAACTTGTAGTTGGATTAAGTAAAAAAAAGTGGTCGTAACGTGGACTGTTACGCGCTCATACATTTCACATAAGCGGATTTGGATTATGGTTGAATCAATCTGTACAGGAATTAAGCTAAAAAAAAGGGTGAGCTTTCCAAAAGCAAAAGGCCTTATATCTCAATTTCATGCCATTAAAAAGGCTTAAAACAAGACCATTAAGGGTGTCGATGGGGGAGCGACGCCGTGCGCGTTACCCTAAAATTACGCCACCCTTCATTTATTTTCTGCATAAAACGTCTAGACATTAGGGACTGGCTACCCCTAAACAGGTTCCTAGTTGACACCTTAACACTATAAATTAACTTTTAACGCACCGATGATCAACAATGCTTTCAATAAATACACAGGAATCATGATTAACTTCTACAATTTGGATTTGATATAAAAATATCTGATAAAATTCTTTGAACGTGACTTTACATATGAGTCATCGGCATGTTACGCCAACGGAACATTGTGAATGTGTCGGATTCAACTAAACCCAATAATAATCTAATAAACCTTAATCCTGAAACGTAACGTAACAAAGTATTGACCAGCGTTATTTAGGCTTTCTGGACGGACAGGTAACAGAAGACGAGTCTGACAGAACATGACCTTGGGATGTATTTCAGACTTCAACATGAAGAAAAAGAAATCTCCCTTTCTGAATATAGAAGCCGAGAAATACACTATAACGATTACGTTGAATAATTTATAATCATTATTTATCTACGCTGATGGAATCATGTATCCGAGTAGAATGAACGACGCAAATTTAAACTCAATGGCAAAGCTGCAGACAACCTAAAAAATGCACATCATATAAACAAATTAGCACAATCATTCCACGCAATCTCCCTCACACGTGTCTCAGGCGTCTCCATTCACACGTACAATGCAATAAATCAAAGCTGCGCGCTGCATTGCAAAAAAGAATCACACTATCATGTAACACGGTTATAATCTTACCTAATTACTGAAACTGCAAGAAATGCACTAATCGAGCCATTGGTCTTGCGTATTTTTTATCGATTGCAAAATCCATCATGTTAAGCCAGTACATACGCAGCGACAGTGGTCGAGTTCAGTGACCTTGCCACGTGTTGCGAGTCAGCAAGTGTCACGCTTCTTGTGGAAAAGTACATAGGTATAACCTAGCTTTTCGCTAAGTTACACTACATCATTATGAGCATCATTCGGGTCGGCGGCTCAGATAACGCCACGAGGTGCGCGTTCGATTTCCATGAAGCTACATGTAATATATAATCACACGATATGATTTCACCTACGGTCTGAGAAAATGCCAAGATGCAAATAACGTCAGACCTTGAATCGACGGTTTAGAAAGTTCCAGTTACAAAGCAATTTCACGTGCTACATATTTTTGCACATGTACAGGTTTGTACTGAGGCAACATGTTTACTGAATTGTTATCCTTTCGGATTTACCCATATTTGTATAATAAAATCATTAATGTTCCTCCTCACAAACGGCAATAAACAACGGAAACATCAGTTGTTACGCCTGTATTTAAGATATTACAAAAATTATATAAATTATTCTATTTACAATTTTTAACAATGAGAACTGAGAAAATATGAAAATACTCTTAAAAAAAATTAAAAACTAAAACCACTAATGCTTGGTCAAGCATATTCAATTTTAAAATTCCCATTAAAGTATGAGAAACATGGAGTGAGCCATAAGCCTGCTCCATTACGTAACTACTTGAAAAGATCAATACAATCGAAGTATCCCAAAATAGACCTTAATTCCCTACATCTAAAAATAAATATGTTTCTAAAATAAAATAATTTATTTGGGGTCGAAATCGAAGTCGCTACACTGATAAAAGGTCACCAGGAGACGTGGCGCGTGGGTGGCGCAATACTAAAGTATATAATATTTCAAATATCTATTAACAGCTTATGATTACCTTATTATGACCTTATTTTGACGCGTTTATGTATAAAAAACGAATACTGATACATGAAAAGTAAACAATGATTGCATTTTGCCAGAGGAACTTGGTTTCCACATGACATAGGTTTGAAACGAGGAGTACCAGACTTTTTCTATAGTGGAATACCAACATATCCACCCAGTGCAATTAGGACCAAATAGCAAAAGTTGAACATCTGTTGTCCTAAGCATGTTAATCTGTTTCAATACATCCCTCAGAAACAGTGGTTACAGAATAACCGTGTGAGTTTCCTAAGAATTCATCATTCGAAACAAATAGTATTATTTGTTTCACCATATTACCTAGAAAGTATCAGTATGACTATGTTTAATTGCCTAGGCGAAATAATGTTAAATTTACAAGAAAAACTTAGTATTCTCACCTGCCGTCGAGCTGATGCGGTCCATTCTGCAGCACGACGTTCACCAACGAAGGCTCGGCGAAGGTGACGAAGCCGAAACCCCTCGAGCGGCCAGACTCGCTGTTCTTCATGACCACGCAGTCGATCACGTCGCCATAACGCGAGAAGTAACGCTGTAGATTCTCCTGGGACGTCTCCCATGACAGACCGCCGACGAACAATTTTCTGAGTAAATTAATGAATATATAATTACATATTGACCACATTAGTCTCATGATATAGATTGAGATTCCCAGGTCACAGAAAATGTTATTGGGAATTTTCTCTGTAGCAGAACCGTGTCTAGAAATGTATCTGAAAAACGCAAAAGATTCGCCCACCATTGTAAGAGGAAATATGGATACAGAATAAATCCTTTCAAGTATGAGCCTGAGAGTAGTTATGCATAGCATAAAATAAAATTTTTAATCTACCACCAAAACAACTACCATACAAGTATAGTGATTAACATTATGTGTATAATAAGCATTTTGTCTAAATGCTGTGCTTTCCATTTTGTTTGTAATATATTAAGCTTAGTGCATAAAACTGATAAAGTTGTTTTGGCCTCTTGTCTCTTGTTTGGCCAATGAGATAATTACAAAAAAAAAAAAAAGCAAATGTTATTGAACACAACTTGTAAGTGTCAAACATTTTGCTCTCTTTTTTAACATTTGGTTAAAGTAAATCATACACTAGGATCTTAATGATATGTGTGAAATTTAAGTAAAGTTTTAATAAGTTTAAACCCATTATTTTATTGGAATATATGAAACACAAGAAATATCTATATTATTGCTCCTAAAATGTAACATTGAATTTACTAACATTAAACATGTGTGAAATTAAGCCATTTTTTATACCATACAGGTTTATATAGAAAACATCAAAAGTACATTAAAAAATTAATTCTTTGACAAAAACAAGAATTAACAATGACCTAAAAACCTACATAATGCTTACTATCTGTTAAATATATGCCTATAGTCATTACTATTGATAAGGAAAATAGTATTCGGGCACAATTCATACAGACTCAATTTCAAATGCCAATCTGTTATTATTGATGTATACCAAAATCTAAGAGAATTGTCTCATTGAAAAATGCAATCTTGATTAATTATAATCAGAGGGCTATCTCTGTGACATGCAGCACAAAACAAATAGATAATGTTCTGTGTGCAATTTGTAGTGGTAACGGTAATAAAACTTATTTATACAACAAACAGGTGTCCATGTTCAGTACCAAACTGTTTACACATTATAGACCTGACACTAAACTGTTTTGATAACATACCAACTGTAAAGTAATAATTTTAGTGCAATTTAAAAATATAGCTATATTTACAAAAATAATTATAATATAAATGGCTAAATAACTACTGTATATATATAAATATAGAACATGATCCAGCAATGAGATAAACTAAAAATATCAAAAATACTAAAATTTATTTGCTGCATACCATGCTTAATGTCAAACCGTCTGACAGCAGTACCAAAAAATGGTGTTCATACAAATGCTAAACAAAATGCTATGATTAAGACAAAATTTAAATAAGGTTGCAAACTTATCATGTTACTTTCACAAAACATTTTGTAATGAAAATTAAGTAATGGCTTTAATCTACCGGTATTAATGACTTACAATTATCAAAGTGAGGTAAACAAGCAAATGACAAATATTCTTGAAACATTTTTAATTGAAACTTATCTAATCTTACAATAGTAAAATAAAGCATAAAATAAATGCTTTGGTAAATGATTTACATAATTTTTTAACCTCATTTCATTCTACAGCATGGCATAAAGTTCTGCAAGTGTAAGTAGCAAGTGAAAGTGCCATTCACTTTGATATGTTTCATTAACTTTTTTATCAGATATACCACACAGATTTTAATTTATGCCAAAATTGAATTATAATCAGTTCTATCTAGATCTCATAAACATATATTCAATGGTTGGTCAACATTATAATATAGTCTAACCTGTTATAATCTAAACTGTGAAGAAGTCAAATACAGATGTGACACATCACACACTGGTTGATTCAATATAGGTTATGTAAAGATAAATTGATTTGATATCAGCTATTGCAATACAAACTACGAAATAGGTTGAAAACACAAATCTACAGATGTACACAACCAGAGTTAGTATTCAGAATGTTAATTGCGCGAATTAATTACCATTCTTTGTCACTCTCGTTCATTACGACAGAGACAAGGACGTAGCACTCTCCAGCATTTACTGGTCCGCATGAATGAATAACCAATTGTGTCACGAGAAAATAAACCACCCGAGCGTCCGTAGATACAGCATGCAATGCCAAAATAACACATGCAGACAGTACAGCGGAACATGTTTATGAACATAAACTGTGCGTAAGTTACCATATGCAAATGAATCAGCACGTTGATCGTATTGTGGGTAAATGGGAGCGAGCTACGCGGCATTTCGAACATTGATCTAATAACCTCAATAATGGATTGTCCGTCCAAATAACAACGTTTCAAACACAAATGGTCCGTTCATGATCGAATAATGCTAAATCATCGATAAGAGAAAGCAACGATTAGTCACAGAAAGGTTAATTTTACGTATTGCCACCATTCCACATCACAGCTTTCGCGCTTCATCTACCGTTATATAAACTTTGTATGCAAATCTGTGTTGATTAACACGTTAATCAACAATATGTATCATGGGAAAGTGATAGCTGCCATGATAGTACCACGCAGCTCGCGCGGCGAGGCTTGGGGTCGGTGTCCGCTAGCCGGCATAAAGTAAATGGCTAAATGCCATTTAGAAGCTGTTAGTCGCGTTTAGGGATGATTGACAAGAGTAAACATTGAAATCATAATAAATATACACTCCAAAGGATATGTAAACGCGTACGTAACCATACCTCACAAGCCTCGCTGGCTATCCGTGAAATGCGACACACCAAGCGAACATGCCAGTTTGACCTATTATAGCTGGCACGTAGCTTATGCCTTAATTCTAAGGGATTACAAATAAAAACAAACTTACCCCTTCTCATCATCGTCCATGTCTGGATTCATACGCATAACTTACTACTAATTAAAAATAATGGTTGGCACCGGTAAAGACACCCAAACCACACAAGCACAGACCCACACGAATGATTATGGCGGACCAACCATTTCCGCTTTCTTAAAAAGTCATGGAAATAGGAAGTGGAACTTCTAAGTTTCTAATTAACTTTAAAAACGCGTTTATTCTTAATTTTTTTAAACAAAATCATGTGCAATAATTAAAATATAATTTTTCAAATAGTTATTAATGCATTTTACTACATTTTTATATCATATTTAATATAAAGTTACTCATGTGAACTACTCAGCTATCATTTTTATGAAACTAGGTGGCGCTATCAGTTGCGTGATAATGTTGCCAGTAACAAAATTAATATTTTGAGTTAAAAATATAGGTTTCCAATTTTTTTTAAACCTTTAACCTTTTGAGATTTTATGTAAATTATAAATATAACAATATACTTATTTAATGGTAGTTTGGCTTTTAAAATATGCATACATACTGGGGCAACTTAAAATGAAAAAAGTAAAAAAAATATATTTTGTACAAAAAATACATTTAAATGCTTTTTTCTGACTTATCATATAAAGAGTCTAGTCATAAAAAATATTTATTAACTAAAAACTCATTAACCTGAATTCACCCCTTACTAAAATTATTAAAATAATGAAAGAGCAAAAATTAATAATTTGGAAAATTAAAATTATCGTGCATTATGCTAACAAGGAAAAAATTAAAATAGGCGTTGCTTTATTTTAAATCCCGCATAGGAAAAAAAGATATGACTAAAATTTAGAGTCTATGATTGTGCATTTATGCAGAACTAAAAGAAGTAGAAGAATAACACTTTGGCTGACCCGCGAATTGCATGTAACGCTTTTAGATCGGTCAAGAATATTATTGTGCTTACATTATTAATGTTTATGACAAATGGTTTTCTAAAAATTAATCTAGTCAAAGTAATGTTATTCACAACATAAAAAAGAATTTAATTATCTATCAATATATTTTTTGTTGTGTGTGTATTTTTTATTTTGGATTTCATATTAAGTATATTTGTACTGAATTTAATTCACCACTAAACTTCCGTTATAACTGGAATATATTCATAATCCTATGATTTTGAAGAAGTTATCTATGTTTTTTTGTTAAAAAAAAAGCTCGGTCAAGTATTATTTCATTTATTTAAAATCATTATGAAGAACAGGAACTGTTGCCATCGTCACTGGAATCTTTCCGTGTAGTGTAAAATGGAAAGGAAATATTACTTCTACCTGAAAATAATAATGGTTCATTATTATTGTAATTAATTGAAGTATATTAATATACTAAAAAGCATAAAAATGATTTTTTTTGTAACTACGCGTTGTACCGAATTCAAACGGTTGGATTTTGAATTGTTTTTATTTAATATGGTGCGTGACATTACGGATATATTCTTACTTTGAATTCGTAATCTATGTTCACCATTGGTGCAATCAAATGTATACTAGATGGCGTTATTTGTGGTATCTCCATTTCGAAATTGCAAGTTTCAGATACAGTGTTGGTTAGTTTTTTATATTCCAGTTTCAACATCTTTTTTTCTTCTTCAAAATATCCACTTTGGACTTCATATTTCCGTTTCTTTAACAGAAAAAAATATGTATTTTATTATTACATTGCATTAGTACTTTCACATGACAATATCTTATCCTTTCACACACTTGCATGACCGAAAGTTAACCAGGATTGAATCTCTATACCCAATAGACGAATGGGTTTTCGGCTATTGACGTCTCCCTGAAACATGTTAAAATCCTCGTGGTGGATTCTGAATTTCGGCGCGTCTCGAGAGTCGGACCAACAAGGCCGTTATACCAGTGGCGGTAATTCCATAGAAGCCCTAAAGCATTTCATCTTAATTGTGTAATGTCTAGTTTATCATTTTTTATTGTAGTGTCAGGATATTCGCATTTAAATGTCAAGCTCTCATTTGTAAGGCAAGCTGGGCTTTTGGGCTTCTATGGAAGTACCGCTACTGTGTTATACTATTATTATCAGAATACATATTTTGATTTTAATATCTATAATAATTATAGCGGCCTTTTTAATTTATCCAATTATTTTGATAGACTGCGTGGTATATTTGGTTGGACGTCACTTAATCAAACAACAATTTCCGGGTTCGATGCACGTATCCGTACAAATGTTTGTATGTTCAGCATTTGTTTCGCGTCGTATTTCTAAGACCGAAAATTCTGTTTTCCGAGAGCAAAATTCTGTTTATAAGAGCTGAATTTATAAAACACACCTACTTAAGTGCAAGAAAAAAATATTCTATACCTACTTTAAGTCTTCTTCAATCACCAATTCTTATCGCTAGTGTATTTTATGTTAGCCCAATACAAGTACAATGTCTTAATTTTTTCTATTATCTATCTTGGTTGCAAAATAGAATCGTTTTCATGCCCAATTATTACAAAAATTGTAACCAATTTACAATTTTACACACGATTTTATAATTGCAAATAAGTACTAAGAACAATACAAAATTACTTACGTATGTTGAATTGTCTCACCTGTACTAATATTATATTAATTTTATGTATAATTGCTTTCTTCTCATTGTATATAGTGACTTTAAACGGTACTGTTTGCTTCGGTGCAAAAGCAGTAAATGTTTTGACTGTGATGGAAAAGTTACCGGAATTTCGAAAATTCTTTTCAAATTCGTGGACAGACGGCAGCTAAAAATGTCACAAATTAACCATGAAATAAATAAATTGTTATACATTAATAAAGCAAATATGCCTTTATTTTTTATTGCCCAGTCAAATCCCAGGTACTCACTTCCGGCTAGTCGGAGTTATGTGAGTATTCACAATGAATTATAAGCATTGAAGAAAAATATCGCGAGAAAACGCGCACATTAACGAACTCTTAAAAGAAAATTTCTTTCTATAAAGTTTTCTAGGAAGTGTAAGACCCCTCATATAAGTGGCTAAGTACGGGCTGGCAAAAATATGTCGACTGGAGTGGGATATATAACTGTTTCTCTAAAATTTAAACTCAATCATTGACGGCATTATAGTTGGTACAATTTACTATTGTGTGGCAATAAAAACATTAAGTTAACTAAAAAATTCCATACTTACCAACATAGCCTCAATGTGATTAAGGTTAACATTGTTCAACACAACAAACGGCACCACTTTATTTATCTTGTAAAACGGCTTACTTTTAATCTTTATACAGTATCGGACTTTTGCTATCGAACTTTTAAAAGTAGACGGCAAATCGTCTGGAAGTGCGAAATGGAATGGATACGTGTATACTCCGGCGACTATTCTCTTCCCTGGAAAACAAAATTTAGTACATAAGCCGCTATATAAACATGTACTTATTACTTATAAAAAATCTTACGCAGTGGCGGTACTTTCATATAAGCCCAAAAGTGTTACACGATAATTGTGTATTTAATGTCTAGGTTATAATTGTTTTTCATTCTCATTTATATGTCAAATAGATTTTTAAAATTCAGATTTAAAGCTTAGAGATTATTCGGAATTTTGTAAGGCAAGCTGGGCTTTAACGCTTCGATGGAAGTACCGCCACTGATCTTACGATCTAGGTACAGATTCACTTATTCACACTCACTATACTAAAAAAATCGCGAAACCGAAACAAATATTTTTAAACGCTCAGTCATTTGTCTAAGCGTAGAAAGTGAACTTTTTTTCATAGGACCACTAGTCAGTTGCGTTAAAGATGTATTTTTGTATTATTACTTTACATTATTGCTTACCCGATATAACTTCACTAAATATATTGGCGACTTTAATGCTGAGAATCTTAGTTTTCTGTGAGTATATCTTTATGTATGGCAATGTTGGCGCTGATCTGGTCCATTGTGCTTTGCTTGTTCCATGCACTTCAAAATCTATACCTGTAAAGATATAATCCTTATAATAATTAATGTAGAACCGCATATGACCGAATTGTATGATAATTCGCCACGCTAAGTTATTTCCAAAATTCACCTCGTCTAGGAATGAAAGGCGTTTGGAGAAATTGAGTCCGGTTGTTTATCATCATCATCATCATCAGCCCATATACGTCCCACTGCTGGGCACGGGCCTCCTCTGCAACGGAGAGGGTTTATGCCTTAGTGCACCACGCTGGCCAAGTGCAGATTGGCGGACTACACACATAAGACATTTCTAAAAACTTTTTAGGTGTGCAGGTTTCCTCACGATGTTTTCCTTCACCGTTAAAGTAAGTGATTATTCATTGTGAATACACACATAACTTAGAAAAGTCATAGGTGCGTGTCTGGATTTGAACCCGCGACCGCCGAGATTCTCGACTGCGTGCTTTAACTTCCGGGTTTAACGTCCGGTTGTTTGTAGGAAATAAATCCTTTCGGATATCAAGGATAGCGTTATTGCTTTTTCGTAATGTTAAATTAATTAGAAAACGTTTGTTTTAAAAGTTTTTAACGGTTTAGCGTAGATCTGACCATAGATTAGGTTTGATAAACTTATTGTTGGCCCTGACAAATACAATAAAAAAGTTTCATGAAGTAGATTCATGCAAGTAAACATATTATCGAAATAAAAATAACAGATTTACTTTCGATTTTTTGATCTTGATCAAGGTCCAGCACTACAGTTCCAGTCACAATGTCACCCGAATAAAAACACCCAGTAGAGTCACTGTTCAAGCGTACCACACATTTTTCCCATGTCATTTTGTAATGTTTACCATTTTATGTAACGTAGTGGTGAACTGATTTTTTTTCCTATCGCCGATTATTCGTTGTTATCGTGGACACGATAAAAATGATAAAAGCGATAATAATTAACTAACGATCGTGTGTGTAATCTTGGGCGAACTTGGAAGGTCCTTATAAATATTTATGGTATTTGAGGATAATATAGTGAAAAAAATAAATGTGCCGAAACAACTCGTAATAACGCTTTGCAGATTTTTTTAGAGCATTTGAATATAAATAAAAATCAAGTTTCATGTTGTATATTTTTAATACCTCATTGGTTCCGCGGAATAAGTGAGCAGCATATGATCGAGAATTCGGAATCGACTACCGGCATAGAGTTTGAAAATATTATGCTGGAAAATGTTTTGTGGAATAACTTATCAAAAAATATTACGTCTGTCTATAATTAAAGTTTCATTGACTTATAAGTTTACGCTCTCAAAAAACTAGCCTTTGCCTAGGGTGGCCAGTAAAACTATTAAAGAAATATTTTAAGAGTATTATGAATTTAAGTCAAATCTTTTTTATTTACAAAGGATATCTGTATTGTAAATACATTACCATATTGAAAACAAAATAATAGATTACATAATTTAGAATAGTACCAGGGTTGAAAATTCGACCCAGTCTGTTACTTTAGTTTATTCAATACGATTTATTATTTTAAAACAAATTTCACGCCGTAAAAAGAATAAATGAATAAGTGCTTTACATTTTTTCATAAATTTACATAGTCATCACGTTCATCGTATTAGCGGCATCTAGGACATTTTTGAGATAACTTTTTGCGACGACTGCTGTCATGGTTTTGGCAACATTGAATTTCGCTATAATTGAAAGTGAGAATTCCGTGGTGTTTTCCCGATTGATGTATAGTTATTATGTTTCTTTCATTAAAATTGTTAAATCATTATATTTAGTTCTTAGATTAGCATAATAGGAAAGCCGTAAAATATTTTATGGTTTCTCTGTGTATTTTAATTTGTGATCTACGTACCTAGCGCAAGCAAAGTGCGTTAGGTTATGTTATGCCCTCTTCCTTTTCTGGGTGAGCAATGCATTTATTATATTCAATTTACTGTGATATTACTTATTAATAATTGTTTTTTTAGCCCATACCATGACGATTTAACATTTTGCAGTATGACATTATACGGCAATGCGTCATTTGCATATTTATTCAATAGAAATTGTCGTTGCAAATCAGCAGTTCTGTCAAATTCACATTCTTGCTTGTTTACCTATTGATATATGGCTTTATTGAAGAAAGTGACCTATGTGCTTGATTATTTAGCCTAAAAGACAAATTTGTAATGAAACACTGTGGTGTTATGGGGTCATAATGTGTTATTTTTGTGTTAAAGAGGATATTAATCTAGAGGAATATTTCGGCTTTCTCCAAATTTATTACTTTTGGTTGGTTCTTTGCAACTATCGATGCAAAAAATAGTTATGTAAGTAAATTGGGATTTAGAAGTTACATGCTAATTACTTGGTAGTCAACTGCTGTATAATTACTGGATTTTGGTGTTGAAGTAAAAATATTTAGGTAAAGAATGGTAATTTTGCCACTAACTCTCACAAAGTCAAAATCGACTCCATAGGTACCTATGTAATGTTTTTAGTTTATTAATTTGTATCCATTCTATATTCAAAATATTATTAAATATAAATTGGACATTTTGATTACATACCAATACAATATATTAAACATTTTCTTTTTTTAAATCTTTATTTTATTTAAGGTTTTTATCTAAGAAGGATATGGCAACTCCATCATGTCTTTTTCATATGTATTTACATGTACATTAACAAAATGGAGCATAGAATGCTGTCTACTGGTTAAGTTATAAGTAGTAAAACATTTTCTTAAAACTTTCTAAGACATTTTTAAACACAACAGACAAGAGATTAATAGAGCAACAATCTGTTACATTATATCATTAATAGACAAGTGCAAGTTCATGTAATTTTTTGTATGTTTTACTGAAAAACCCTTCTGTTTTAGTAACTATTGTAATTTATATCATTATTGCATTCCAAATTGATATTTTTTGCATTTCTCAACCAATGTTAAACTTTACAAAGTTATTTAATGTTCCTTAGTATCTGTGACGGCATTTCCATAGAATCCCAAAAGTGTTAGTACATGTTAATTGTGTAATGTCTTGTTAGGGTCAGGATATCTCATTTATATGTCAAACAGATTTTTTTAAATAAAGATTCAAAGACTAAAGATAATTATTTGAAATTTTGTAAGGCAAACTGGACTTTTGGGCTTCTATCGAAGTACTGCCACTGCTTAGTACAGTTACAATGTTAAGAAAATACAAGCAATCAATTATGTGTTTACAGAGTGGTATGATATAATGAAACAACAATGTTAAAAAAAAAACAGTAATGTTGTGTGGAAAAAGTGTTATTTTTGTCTCAGCACATTGTAATGATTTAAAAAAAGAATTGTAGTAATTTATGCCACAATTTCAAACAAATATTGTTGTAATATCAATAATTCTTACAATATTAAAACAAGGGAATTCTTATGTAAGTTCAATATCCTTGCAACCTATGAATTTCAGAAAATAAAAATATGTAGTCTCATTTTCATTTAAAAATTGCCTCTTCAATTGTTCCCCTTGCTGTATTATTGTCCATTAAAGGAACCTGCTGTGTGTTCCAAGATGTTTTAGCCCTTCAATATTATCTGTCATGTCTTAGTTTACAGTTGTGAGATTAACATACCTAAAAGACCAAATGAAATAGAAGCACTAGCTTGTGTATATGTTGTATTTAACAAATACCTACAGATTGCCTTTAAAGTGTGACTTTAAATATATATTTATTTATCAACAGCTAACCATGGATCCAAACATATATGCATTAGTTTTGGACACCTTGAATAGGGCTACTAGTCAGGATCCTGGAGTATTGAAGCCTGCAGAGAAGAAACTTCAAGAATGGGAGATAGAACCAGGATTCTACTCAGTTCTTTTGGTAATATTTTTATATAGCTGTATGTGTCTTTCTCAAGTGAGAAAAGTGTGAAAGTGTGTGAGTGTGAAAAGTTCTCGAGTGGAGGCCACGTACCGGAAAGCGCAGCGTGGGACGTCCTCCGACAAGATGGTCAGACGACCTGGTGAAGGTCGCGGGACGTCGCTGGATGCAGGCTGCTTCCAACAGGTCCCTGTGGAAGTCATTGGGAGAGGCCTATGTCCAGCAGTGGACTTCGATTGGCTGATGGATTGGATTGGATGTGTCTTTAAATTATTGTTTTTTTTTTTATAATTGCTAACATATACCTTAGAAGACATGGAAGTCTTGTAAGGAGTAAAGAAAAGTTTTTGCAGTTTTATCTTATTGTTTAACCAGCTGTGTGTCAATATGTTTCTAGTCGATTCTAATATTTATTCTTTAAGGTTAATTATCCTCTATTAATAAATCAATTTCCAATTGTAATTAATGAATCTTGTGAATTATGTTGCATTATAAAACAACTAATACAACTTTTTTGGTAATCTACTATGTCAATGAAAAAAATTTTTTACAACATGAATATTTTTGTTTCTAGAATGTTCTATCAAATCATTCAATCGACTTAAATGTAAGATGGTTGGCTGTGATGTGTTTCAAGAATGGTGTGGACAGGTATTGGAGAAGAAATGCTCCAAACGCAATAACAGACGAGGAAAAACAGAAGCTCCGCCAGGGTTTGCTCACAACTAATGTGTTTGGGGAGCCAGTTGCACAGATAGCTACTCAGCAAGCTGTGTTGATCTCGAAAATAGCCAGGTGAGTATCTCATTGACCGTGAAAAAAGAAAGAAAGTTGTGGAACATGAGGTATACCAGTCACTCTTGTATCCCTGAAGATACAGGCAGAAGCACATTTCTGCACCCACATTTTCTCAGTTGTGTTTTAACTTTTTTAATGTGACATAACAAGGGCGAGAGAAAACATAAATAAAAAAAATGCTCTATGAGGAGCCTCATAAAACTTAGTAAAAAAGTGCAAAAATACTCAAATGGATAGAACAAATAAATAACAAGGCTAAAATCATTCACAGGTTTGACTGCCCTACACTTTGGCCAAGTTTAGTGCCAGAAATAATTGGTGCATTAAAAGCACCCCAGCCCCTAGTCCAGCACAGGTCTTTGCTGATCTTCCACCATGTTGTTAAGGCATTGGCTTCCAAGAGGCTGCTTGAGGACCGGATGACTTTTCAGGTGAGATTTTCTTTTCTTCATGTCTTAATATTGAGAAGATCCATTTCCCTTTTTCATTTCTCACAAGATTTCAAATCAATTCTATGCCATGATAGGAGATGGAGATGATTTATGTTTATTTTTTAGGACCTAACAAACTCAGTCTACTCATTCATCCTTAATCTTTGGCATGAGAATACAGAGTTGTTCCTGCGCCACATACAAGATGGTGCTGCCACTGAATTGATCACAGAACACTTGGAGAAAGCCCTCTTGTGCCTTAGGATACTGAGAAAACTCACAGTGTTTGGATTTAAGAAACCACATGAAAGTCAGGATGCCATTGCCTTCCTCAATGTGGTGTTTGACCGGGCCAAGACCAGCTTGGAATGCAGTAAGTACAAATATATGTTGAATTACGGACTTTATTTGATTTAAAATTGAATTAAGTCAGTAAAGCTGAGTTGAAAAAGAACTTGTTCTTTACAGAATTAAAATTGTATAATGTTACTTCTCTATCATAAAAAAATAATATTTAACTATCTCATTAGTCTCAATGGCATAATAATATATGATATACATGAATTAGATAGTTTTATTACCTTTCTCTTCCAGGAAAACTTCTCAAAGGGCGCGGTATATACCCCTTAGAATTATGCGAGAAATTCATAATACACCTCACGAAGGTGGCCCTGGGGGTGTTGTGCACTCATCCCTTCTCCTACGTGCCTCTCATACGCCCCTCATTGGAATTCGCCCTCTACTACTGCTTCACAGAACAAGGCATGGCGTTGATATACGAAAGGTTTACAATACAGTGCTTGAATATCGTGAAGGGAATACTGCAGTGTGCTGAGTATAAGTTACCTAAGAAAAATGAACTTATGGATCCTTGTAAGTATTTTTTTATATTATTAACATTGAAATAATAGTACCCAATGTCATCCAGGGACGTCCATGGTACCTCTACTGTTTAAGAAGTACAAAGTGATATAGCAATCATAATATATAGCAGATACTAAGTCCTTTCGATTTTTTCAGTTTTATTTCAATATAATACAGACATTTTGTGAGTGTTGCACACATAAAAGTTCTTAGGTATTTCTTAGATGTGTACTCCGCCAACCCACACTAGGCCAGCGTGGTGGATTAAGGCCTAAACCCTCTCAGTTGTAGAGGAGGCCCGTGCGCAGTAGTGGGACATATATGGAAAATTGATGATGATACAAATAATGTATAAATTATATTGGAATGATTCCAGTGACTCTACAAGCCTGCGAGACGAAGATGGAAGTACTAGACGAGAACACGGTGTGCCACATGTGCAGACACCTGGTGACGCATTATTTCCTGCTGAGCGCCGACGACCTGGCGCTGTGGGACGCAGAGCCCGAGAGCTTCGCCACCGACGAGTCCGGTGAATCCTGGAAGTACAGCCTTAGGGTACGTGGAGGGGAAATTTGGTAGTCCTGGTCCGCAGTTGCCTAGTCCTATGATGGTGGGTTCTATGACGCATGGAGGCAAACATCTAATGAAATCAATATTTAAATCGTTACAATGCTGTAAACAAACTAGGAAGCAATAAAAAATATATGTTCAGTTATGGTGCTTTAAACATGTTCTATCCTTGGATAATTAGCATGAGTAAGGTACAGTGATATAATAACTAGTATATTCATCATCAGCCCATATACGTCCCACTGCTGGGCACGGGCCTCCTCTACCATTGAGAGGGTTTAGGCCTTAGTCCACTAGTATATTAATAATATTATACTATTACAATAATGTTCCGTTATTGATTGGCTGCAGAACAGATTAAAAGAAATCCTGATTTGGTCAAATGTGTTAACCCTTAATTCGACAGACTAAGTATTTATTTTTCATTTTATTTGTACGGTCATCACAAATGTTGTTGTTTAGCTTGTGAGTGGTCCTAGAAAAAGAACTCGAAACAATATACCTATTTCATTATCCTGAAAAATCTACTCGTACATCCATTATAATGGACATATTTAGGTTAAATTGTTGTTACTTTGACGTGAAGTATACTGCACGGTACCCTGCCGTAACCCGGGGATTTTTAGCACCCCCCATCTCGCCGTTACCATGACCGGTACCGTGGTCAGGGATAGCGTGCTATGGAGCGGGCAATGCTTGGAGTTTCTCTGGCGGATAGAATTCGTAATGAAGTCATCCGCCAGAGAACCGGAGTCATTGACATTGCCCATAAGATTAGCACGCTAAAGTGGAAGTGGGCCGGCCATGTTTGCCGACGGTCGGACGGCCGGTGGAGCAAACAAGTGTTGGAGTGGAGACCGCGCTTAGGCAGACGTAGTGTGGGACGTCCTGCAGCACGATGGTCCGACGACTTGAGAAAGGTGGCGGGTAACGGATGGATGACGGCTGCTCAAGACCGGGATGGTTGGCGGCTTCTTGGGGAGGCCTTCGTTCAGCAGTGGACGGCGATAGGCTTAATATATATATACTGCACGGGGTCTAATTAAGACACTTTCTGTTACGAAATTCTCAGCCACAGTCCTCTGTCCTAAAATGAGAATTATGTGGTATTTGACAGCTAACAAAACAAGGCTACAAGCGGTAGTGACAAAGTATTTATTTAACCTATTTTTCCTTCCACCAGCCATGCACAGAAGCGTTGTTCATGAGGCTGATCAGATTCCGAAGGGTACTGGCGACGGAGCTAGTCCGCATGTTGGCATCACTGCAGCAGCAACAGATATCTTCGGATGATCTGCCAGCCATACTGAAGAAGGATGCTATATACAACGCCGTTGGGTTGGCAGCGTTTAATTTATATGATCATGTGAGTGGAACTCCTTTCATGACTTAATGTAAATTTGAAATTATCGAGCTATGCATCGAGATTTTAATTCTATCAATGAGAATACTGTTGGATTTTGACAGCCCCGTGGCGCAGTTGGCTAGACACCAGCTTGCGAAACGAGAGGCCGCGGGTTCGATCCCCGCACCGAGACAAATGTTTGTGTGATCCACAAATATTTGTTTCTGGTCTGGGTGTATGTGAGACCGAAAAGTCTCTCGTAGTTTCTGATACTCACGACACAAGACTATTATCTTAGTGTGGGATCAGAACTATGTATGTGACTGTTGGGTGTATTTATTTATTTATTTAGAAATAATATTTGGAGTAGATTTTATTAATATTAGATTTAATTTTTTTTTGGATATCAGCATCAACAAAATTCCACACTAAACCTTGGAACATTTCGAAAGCTGTTTTTTATATTGAGGCACCTCTGAATTTTACTATATTCTTCAATATGAGCTCACGAAGTAATAGAAAATTGTTACTTTAAACGTTATCTTTTTCTAAATGACTTTACGCTTGAGTGTTGACTTGTTTGCATAATAATTTCAGGTTGACTTCGACGAATGGTTCACGAACGTATTAAGTCACGAGTTGAAAATACACGACAACAACTACAGGATTATCAGGAGGCGTGTTTGTCAATTAGTCGGTAAGTTAAATTTAAAATTGTATGAACTCCATGCACTGTAATTATTGATACGCGGATTATATATGATATTGTCTAGTAAGTCGTGATTAGGCGATTAGGCGCGCAGTCGAGAATCTCCTGACTGCCCTGACTTTTCCAAGATATGTGTGTATTCGTAATTAATTATCACATACTTTAACGGTGACGGAAAACATCATGAAGAAACCTGCACACCTAAAAATGTCCTTAGGAATTTCTTAGGTGTGTAGTCCGCTAACCCGTTTGGTCGGTATGCCGGAACTGACGTCGCCGCGCGCCGGACTGGAAAGCCGGTGACCCCGATATACGCTTCCCGCCTCCTCCCCCCAGGGCTGGCGGGAAGTAGAGCCATAAATAGCTTCCCCTCGAGAAAAAAACAAAAAAATATGTATGTATGTATGCCTATATGTAATAATGTGAGTGGCCCCCCTCAGGCCAGTGGTGCGGCGTGCGCGCGTCGAAGTCGCTGCGGCCCGCGATGTACTCGGCGCTGCTGGAGCCGCTGACGCGCGCGGACGAGGACGCGGCCGTGAAGCTGGCCGCGGCCGAGGCGCTGCGCAGCACCATCGACGACTTCAACTTCGACATCGAACAGTTCGCGCCATACGCGCCGCTCGCCATATCGGCGCTCTACGACCTGCTCGTCAGTACTTATTTATATCACTCAAAAATAATTCCTAGTCTTGACAGTCAATTGTAAACTCTTGATTAAGCACCTTAGTGAAGTTCGTTGATAATTTCAGCTTATCCATTCTAATATTATAAAAGCGAATGTCACTTTAGTCCGCCAACACTCTCAGTTGTAGAGGAGGCCCTCGCCCAGCAGTAGGGCGTATATGGGCTGATGATGATGATGAAGAGGAAGTACTCCATCATATTAGCATAGCATATATAATATTTTTGTAGCTGATGTCGTTGTGTGTAGGTGTCGTGCGAGGAGTTCTCTTTACGACACCAGTATCGATAACACAGTACCTGGTGTCCTGGTGTCGTTGTCACTGTGCGACAAGTGTTGTTTATAACATGAGTATACACAGTAGCCGATGTGGTGTGCGCAGGTGTCGTGCGAGGAGTGCGAGACGAAGATGCGCGTGCTGGTGGTGGTGTGCGGCGTGACGGAGCAGTGCGGCGGCGCGGCCCCGCGCGAGGCGCGCGCGCTGCTGGGCTGGCTGCCGCAGCTGTGGGCGCACGCGCAGCACCACGACCACCACATGCTGCGCGCCGCCGCGCTCTCCACCGTGCTGCACCTGCTCAAGGTAACCGCCAGTCCGCACCGGCACGTGACACGTCATCACGTCACAGGGTAGCCACCTGCTCGAGGTAACCGCCAGCCCGCGCCATCACCTCACGGGGTCATCACCCTGTACAACATAGCCACGATAGCCACGACACAAGGAAATTTGCTATCTGAAAATAAAGGTTTAATTAGTAGTGTAATGAGTGTCATAACAAAAAAAAAAAATTATTGGAAAACAACAACCCTTACTCGTAACGACTAATCAGGAGTCACAGTGCTGACAGCCCCGTGGCGCAGTTGGCTAGACACCAGCTTGCGAAACGAGAGGCCGCGGGTTCGATCCCCGCACCGAGACAAATGTTTGTGTGATCCACAAATATTTGTTTCGGGTCTGGGTGTATGTGAGACCGAAAAGTCTCTCGTAGTTTCTGATACCCACGACACAAGACTTGTATCTTAGTGTGGGATCAGAACTATGTGTGTGACTGTTGGGTGTATTTATTTATTATTTATGTATTTAATGAATGTCACGATGACGAATCGACCCCGCGTGCGCAGGTAGCTAAGTATCGATAACGGGTTGCATTGCGTGGACATCCCTACTGTCAGTGACATTTATTGCCCGACGACTCAGTATAAAATGCGTCGACTATAAATGTCTCGTATGACACCAGGCGGTGGGCGAGTGTTCTGCGGAGATGCGGCCGTGGATCCTGGGCATCGTGAAGGAGTCGACGACGCTGTCGGAGCCGGCGCACGTGTACCTGCTGGAGGACGCGCTGGAGCTGTGGCTCGCCGTGCTCGAGACCACGCAGCTCGCGGACCCCGCCACGCTGCAGCTGGCCGACAACCTATATCCCATATTAGGTGAGATAAGTGTTTTTTTCTGCCTTATCGTCTCATAGCATAAATATTTCCCGGGTAAAGTGTTATTGGGTTTTTCTATCAAGAAATTCTCGAAAAACGGCAATAGGGTCGACACCTATTACGTGGGACTAATACCTGGTGAAATAAAATGCACCTCTACCTATCCTTTCGGGGATTACAGGCGTGAGTGCATGTATGTATGTATTGTTTTTTACGTAGTTCCTAGAGTATTTGATAAGGCTTCTAGAATATTAAGACCAAAAACTGATGCCTTATTCGTTATAAGTGCGGAGGAATTCTGCCTCGAGCAGAGGAATAGGTTTTTAATGTGATGATGATGATTTGAAGAGTTTTCTATGAGATTTATTGTAGATGTAAAATGACATTAAAATTCGGCACATAATTATATCCTTTTAATTTAAATTGTAAACACTGCATTACATATATATTTTTTACCTGGACAATCAGTTTTATTATTTTCGATGATGAGGGTTAAAAATATTAATTAGTAGAATAATGCTGCATAAACCTTAGATGTGCAGAACTCATGGGACGCATTGACTGGACTATTACTAATCTAACTAAAAAATTATGGGTTTCGTTTGGTGTGTAAGATTGTCTGAGGGTCAATTTTGTGATGATACCAACGCTTACACAATTCTGTCGCATTTCAATCTGTTATATCTATATAATCAGGTACCTCTGTCGCAATACCAGTATATTAAATTAGCATTCTTTTCCCCCAGAACAATCATCAGAGCACCTACGTATAGTAGTTCACATAATGCAAGCGTACACTCTGCTCTGCCCTGAAGAGTTCCTATCAGCTGCCGGAGGGAAATGTGTGGCGTTACTGGAGGATATGCTGGGTGACATGAGGATGGAGGGCATCATCACAGTACTGAGGATGGCTGAAGTCTGCATCAGTGTCACATTCCCAGAGAGGAATGCCTTCCTGGGAGTCAAGGTCATATGGCCCATACTCATAAGGGTCATACGGTGAGTTCAATTCTGTGCTGTTAATTCTATCATGATGTTGTCTATGATAGTATGGACTTATAATTTGTATCAGTAGCTATGGGATGGTGAGATTGTCCAACAATTTTTCTTTATCATTAATCTGAGTCTTTGAATATGCATATAAGGTGTCACCACTGCACCTGATAGTAACTGTGCTGTAAAGACATCTATTGAATCGTGATTTCATTGCTTATTAAAAGCTTAAAAGATCCAAGATTATAGAAAGGAAGTTATGGTTTGGCAATCTATTCCATAGGGATCGAATTCTGTTTGTATCACGACGTTACTTGCATAATTCAGCTTGTACATCAAAACATACTCGATCGCTCTTAGCGATTAGACCACCAATTCATGTCACATAAAGATAAATGTCATACCTATATTATTACGAAGACTTGGCTTTGGCCTAAAAATATGAATGAATGATGTACCCATATTATTACGAAGACTTGGCTCAGGCCTGTTTACGTTTAACTAAATTATATTAAAGATGACGAGACTGTATGGGCAAGAACCCTTTGCCTTCCCAAAAAAAATATATATGGGAGAATGGAAAATAATAATAAGAGAAACGTCACGTCAAATAAAAAGTTTATTATTATACTCGCACACACCTCTAAACACTGCCTGATCCGCCAAGAAATTTAGGGCCAAAGAAGATGGATACATTTATCGGTCTTTTTTCCAGCTGTTTACTAGACGGCGAGGATATGCCGATGGTCCTGTCAGTGCAACTGTGCCTTCTCTCCCGAGTGATACTCCTGTCCACGGATTTCTTCTTCAAAGCTGTGCAGGAGGCGGCGAATGGACTCACCAAATTCGACTCGGACCCCGACAAAGTACTGAATATGGTGCTGCAAGTTTGGATAGAGAAAATGAACTTGGTGACGCAAGTGGAGAGGTCCAAAGTTGTGGGTAAGTGGAAACTATGCGATTACACAAAAAAGGCGCAAAAACTAGCAGTTAATTATTTTTTATATAAATATATGAAACAAAAGAAAAGACGATGAGGAAAGTGTTAAAACATACCGTAACAGGGCTTTAAACCATCGAAAATTTGTATCATTGCCTAATCTTCAACCTGTGGTATATCATAGTTTGTTTTTTTTTTTTTATATTCTGGATGCTTTGAGCATTGGCCATCATAATGTCAACCAACTTGTACTTCTACTAGTTCACTTTTTATGTGCCAGTAAGAAGAAAATACTGTTTTTCAGGTCTGGGTCTTGTGTCATTATTGACTACACAAAACGCGGCGGTGCTGCAGAGGTTTCCCGCCATTCTCCTCAACTTGACTGAAGTCCTCAACAACGTCATGATCACGCCGTACGCTGGCTTGTATGTTGAGTGAGTACACATACAAATATTATTCTTTTTATATAGTTTTATGTAAAAAAAAATGATTACAGGATTTCCCTTATGCTCCCTCCTTATGGTATTAGGGGAGATTTTTAAAAGAGAATTGCCCTAGTCCTCCCGGGGACAACCTTGAGAGTATCGTGTGACGTAATACGACGCAAAAAAAAATTTCAGCTGTACGTATTTCTCAAGGCAATCCCAATATATGTATGTATAATGTTGATGTGCGCAGCGGGCTGGTGTCGGCGAGCGTGTCCCGTCCCGCGTCCCCTGCGTGCGCGTCCCCGCCCGCGCCCGAGTCGCTGCACGAGGCCCGCAAGCTGCGCCTGGCGCGCGCGCACCCCGCGCACAACGTCGACCTCTGCGCATACACGCACCACCAGGTACGCACATACACACGCACATACACACAGTCACACATACACACAGTCCCGCCCCGCGTCCCCGCCCGCGCCCGAGTCGCTGCACGAGGCCCGCAAGCTGCGCCTGGCGCGCGCGCACCCCGCGCACAACGTCGACCTCTGCGCATACACGCACCACCAGGTACGC
Organism: Hemaris fuciformis; assembly: GCA_907164795.1. Classification (NCBI taxonomy): domain Eukaryota; kingdom Metazoa; phylum Arthropoda; class Insecta; order Lepidoptera; family Sphingidae; genus Hemaris; species Hemaris fuciformis. Next base: position 2,282,427 of record OU015447.1, read on the forward strand.
ACATACACACGCACATACACACAGTCCCGCCCCGCGTCCCCGCCCGCGCCCGAGTCGCTGCACGAGGCCCGCAAGCTGCGCCTGGCGCGCGCGCACCCCGCGCACAACGTCGACCTCTGCGCATACACGCACCACCAGGTACGCACATACACACGCACATACACACAGTCACACATACACACAGTCCCGCCCCGCGTCCCCGCCCGCGCCCGAGTCGCTGCACGAGGCCCGCAAGCTGCGCCTGGCGCGCGCGCACCCCGCGCACAACGTCGACCTCTGCGCATACACGCACCACCAGGTACGCACATACACACGCACATACACACAGTCCCGCCCCGCGTCCCCGCCCGCGCCCGAGTCGCTGCACGAGGCCCGCAAGCTGCGCCTGGCGCGCGCGCACCCCGCGCACAACGTCGACCTCTGCGCATACACGCACCACCAGGTACGCACATACACACGCACATACACACAGTCCCGCCCCGCGTCCCCGCCCGCGCCCGAGTCGCTGCACGAGGCCCGCAAGCTGCGCCTGGCGCGCGCGCACCCCGCGCACAACGTCGACCTCTGCGCATACACGCACCACCAGGTACGCACATACACACGCACATACACACAGTCCCGCCCCGCGTCCCCGCCCGCGCCCGAGTCGCTGCACGAGGCCCGCAAGCTGCGCCTGGCGCGCGCGCACCCCGCGCACAACGTCGACCTCTGCGCATACACGCACCACCAGGTACGCACATACACACGCACATACACACAGTCACACATACACACAGTCCCGCCCCGCGTCCCCGCCCGCGCCCGAGTCGCTGCACGAGGCCCGCAAGCTGCGCCTGGCGCGCGCGCACCCCGCGCACAACGTCGACCTCTGCGCATACACGCACCACCAGGTACGCACATACACACGCACATACACACAGTCCCGCCCCGCGTCCCCGCCCGCGCCCGAGTCGCTGCACGAGGCCCGCAAGCTGCGCCTGGCGCGCGCGCACCCCGCGCACAACGTCGACCTCTGCGCATACACGCACCACCAGGTACGCACATACACACGCACATACACACAGTCACACATACACACAGTCCCGCCCCGCGTCCCCGCCCGCGCCCGAGTCGCTGCACGAGGCCCGCAAGCTGCGCCTGGCGCGCGCGCACCCCGCGCACAACGTCGACCTCTGCGCATACACGCACCACCAGGTACGCACATACACACGCACATACACACAGTCCCGCCCCGCGTCCCCGCCCGCGCCCGAGTCGCTGCACGAGGCCCGCAAGCTGCGCCTGGCGCGCGCGCACCCCGCGCACAACGTCGACCTCTGCGCATACACGCACCACCAGGTACGCACATACACACGCACATACACAACAAATGTTTTTCCAAATATATGGAAACGGCAGAGGTTAGTACTTTTGCCCAAAGCCAAAAATCTAACTGACGATCCCTCTTCCTACCGACCGCTATGCTTATTAGACTCATCGGGAAAGGTGCTGGAACGTATTATACACGGGAGAATGGAGACCGCAGTTGAACCACACTTGTCGGACAACCAGTATGGTTTTCGGAAAGGACTTTCCACCTTAGACGCCATTGACTTAGTCATCTCTACTGCCCGAGAAGCAATCGCTGGTTCAAGGTGGAAAGGAGGTAGAAAAAAGGACTGCCTGGTGGTGACACTTGACGTGAAAAATGCCTTTAATTCGGCAAAGTGGAGCACAATTATGGATGCCCTTATAAATATGAAGGCGCCAGTCTACCTGCAGAAAATTATAGCCAGCTATTTTACAGATCGAGTCCTTAAGTATGACACTAAGGAAGGACCTAGGGAATATAGGGTTACAGGTGGCGTTCCTCAAGGCTCGGTCCTGGGACCACTCTTGTGGAACGTCATGTACGATGCACTCCTAAAGCAAAAGCTGCCAGACGAGGCCAAGTTTGTTGCATTTGCAGATGACGTAGCTGTGGTTATCGTAACCAAACAGCTCGAAGAAATAGAATGGGCATTTGATATTACGTATGAGGTTACCCGACGATGGATGAAGGGGGTTGGTCTCGAGCTGGCAAATCACAAAACTGAAGCCGTCCTAATCACCAGCAGGAAGACAGTCGAGACCATGACCTTGAATGTCGGAGACTTCAAACTTACGTCTCAGCCATACATTCGGTACTTGGGGGTTATGATCGACACAAGGCTTAGTTTTAAAGCACATGCTGAAAACGTTGGGCGGAAAGCGGCAATGATTGGGTCGACTCTTTCTCGATTAATGCCTAATGTCGGAGGCCCAAAACAAAAAAGACGTCTATTATATTCTTCTGTGGTCGCGTCCGCTCTGACATACGGTATCGCTATCTGGGCTGACGCGCTAAAGGCCCAATACCCTTGCAGGCAAATTGCACCAACTTACCGTAGGAGCGCCCTAAGAGTCGCTAGTCTTAGCTTTCCGAACAGTGTCCAATGAAGCTATATGTGTTATTTCTGGAATACTACCCATTGAAGTGTTAGCTGACGAAAGAAAAGTTTTATACCGTAGAAAAAGAATAGAACAGCTAACTACAGCGGAACTAAGAAAGGAGGAAAGACGGAATAGCGTGGAAAGATGGCAAAGGAAGTGGAACACTGCTAGCAAAGGAAGATGGACGTATAGGCTGATCCCTCAGATAGACGTATGGATTAACCGAAGTCATGGTGAGACAAATTACTACCTCACTCAGATGCTATCAGGACATGGCTGTTTCAGAGAGTATTTATACCGATTTAAGCACGAAGATTCTCCAGAATGCCCTAACTGCAGAGGTAGCAATGAAGATGCCAATCACGTGTTTTTCGTGTGCCCGCGTTTCGAAAATGCTCGTAAGAAATGGGAAGACATTTTGAAGGTGAAACCGTGCGCAGAAAACGTCGTAGCCTGTATGTTGTTATCGGAGTGTAACTGGAATGCAACAAGCTCTTACGCCGCGGAGGTTCTCAAAGAACTACGCAGAGAAGAACGAGAAAGAAAGGGGATGACATAGTAGCGTGAATACGAAGACTAGCACTAGCTAAATAGCCTTTTCCGCGAAGCAATACCTCACGGTGGTTCCACGGGAAGGTGGTCACAGAATAGAGGTGGTGTTTTTAGTCGGTATGGATCATAACAACAGAATCCAGAAGCTCAATAACACCTGATCGAGTCCGACATACGGGATGCTGGATCCTATGATACGTAAAAGTATTTTTTTGCACCTCTGAGAAAAAAAAAAAAAACATACACACAGTCACACATACACACAGTCCCGCCCCGCGTCCCCGCCCGCGCCCGAGTCGCTGCACTCTCTTCAGTATGCCCATCGATGTTGATTGACATCTTACGAGTAATCCACGGACATGCTATACCGTGGCAGAATTCTTACGCCCCCTTATCGCTTAGGCGTAACTATATTATTTTTATATATTTTTTTTTCAGTTGGAGACGTTAAAGAATCAAGTTGGAGCGGAGACATTCGAGAGATTGCTGCAGTCCACCGACCAGGAGACGCTGCAGCAGCTCAGGGAGTATGTGCCGATCTAAACATAGTTGTTATGTTTACATTTATTTTAAGACATAATTTAAGTACATTGTTGAGAGAAATGTTGTATTGGAGGTGGCGTTTGGTATGATCTGTATCCTACCACTATATTTTTATTATTGCATTGTCACTTTCAGACAAGTAAAATAAGACAGATTAATATAACCATAATTACAGAATTAAATCTGATGGATTTAATTACCACTAATATTTAAAAAAAAAAGTGTCCTCTGGAAGTTATTTTTATCACAGTTTCATGTCAGTCTCTAAATAAAAAAGTATTGATTGAGGAAATAAAGAAATATCATTCAAAAGTTGTAGGAGGTAGATAAAGGACACATGCATTCGGCATGCACAGCTTGGATCGCGTAGTGAATAAAATTCCTATAACAGTCTGTGATTTAAACACAATTTATTTGTTTTTTATACTTCATACATTATTTAATACGCGATCTGAATTGTCTATGCCATGACTGCGTTATATACATCGTGTATTCAGACCGTGATCCGAAACTAAGGCAGGTAATAGCAAAGGTGATTACAAACCCCATTTTTTTTTTTTTGTTTTTTTTTTCTCGCGGGGAAAATCCTTTTACGGACCATCCCGCCCCGGAGGGGCGAGGGTGTGTCGGACTCACCGGCGCCTTCCGACCCAGCATGGATGTTACCGCCCGTGAATGTGCTCGGGCGGCCGCTGGGCCGGGTCCCTACCAAAATCAATGCGCCGTCATACCGACTAAAAACCCCGCGACGGCCACCATCAGCGCATTCAACGAGGCGGCCCCGGAATACCCTGAAGCCAGAGCTATGGATTGCTCCGGGACCGCCTCTGCGCGGAGCCAAGAGGCACACCAAAATATATTATTTACACCTGGGATTTACAAACCCCCTGGCGTTAAAAAGTATCCCGACAAAACATAAAAATTTTGAAGTTTTCCTAACAACGATAGGTATAAAATGTACATGGTTGTTAGGAAAACTTCAATTTTTTATGTATTGTCGGGATTTTTTTTAACGCCAGGGGGTTTGTAATGACCCTAGCTATTACCTACCTTGGTTTCCGATCACGGTCTGAATACACCCTGTATATAAAATAATAGAATCAGGAAGGTGCAATATTAAAAATATGCTAGACATTAGATCATATAAACGCTCGAATCAATATTATTTCCATAATGTACTATGATATTATTAAATTATTATAACCTTTGCTTTTTTTAAATCCCATCGTATTGTAATCATTGTTCGAGTCATTGTTTATATTTGTACATTTTGTATTGCTTATATATATATATAAAAAAAAATATTTTCTCGCTTGTTACAATTTCGAAATGCAATAAGTGAAGTTATGTAAGCAATTGAATATAAACTGTTGAATAAATGCACTGAATATTGTCTTAAAAGTGTCGTCTACGTTGTTTCTATATAGTTGGGTAGTTGGAAAATTTTGATGTATTTTTCTAATACTTTTCAAGCATGTTTTTTTTCATTAACGATTCGACAAAAATCTCAATAAAAAGCCTACAATATTTTAACATATATATTGCGTAACTAAAAGCATTTGAATGTATTTTATGAAAATATTTCGTGCCAAATTTAAATATTATTTGTAAAAATGCTTTTCTGGAATTTTAGGATTTTCCGAAAATTACCCAACACTATGTACAGATTGCCTTCCATTATTAACTAGTAAGATGAATTAAAACATTTACCTAAATTACTGAATGCGTTTCTTGACTGCCACATACAAAGGGTATATTATGATTTGATTTAGGAAATATCTTGTCAATGTGTCTTCTTATGAAAGTTTTTTCAATTAAGATTTTTTTTTGTCAGTAATAAACAGAGGTCTTAGCCACAATACACACGCTTAGTAATTACGAATCATGTTAAAAATATAAAGGAAAAAAATAATAATACATAAAGCAAAGCTAATATCGATTACATGGACGTAAAATATCGATATTAATATACGATGTTGGTGCCAGTTTTTAAGTTAAAGAAAAAATTGACATAAAAAGCCGTTGGCGTTGACGAAAAGCAAAATTTAATGAAACTAGCAATATTGCACCTTAAAATATAATTGGGTGTATTGCAATATAAGCTGGCAATAAAAAAAATACACGTATTTTCTAGTGTTGCCAGTATTTTTGCGGGAAAGCGAAACTTGATAAAAAAGCTTAATTATTTTTTCGTATATGTTAAATAATTTTATCGTTGTAACAAGCTTTTGCAAATTGAGCACTGGTATTCTTTTTAGTTGTATCCAAATTTTTCACTGTTATGTTATTAACCAGTTAGCCTTAATACAAGCAAATATATCTATATGTGATATACATATTTCCTATAACTATAGCTTTAAATTAAGTGAAGGGCGTTTTGCGTGTAAGATTCATACAATAATTGTAATTTATATTTGTTTTGAATATATCGTGATAAGTCAAACTAGTTTAGAAATGGAGCTTTATTTTTTATTTGCAATTAAACGATTATTGTAGTGTCAAGTATTTTGTTTTACTTTAAGGGTCTATCCTGATGGAATACAACAATGGCAAAATACATTACAATTTTATTATGTAACATTACACACAGAACGCCTAGATAGAATAAGACGAGTTATTGCACTAATTAATGTAAAACTGACGGAGGTCTTATGCGTAGACATCTTTATATTGCGTTCGCATGTGCTATATCAGGCTATCATGTATTTTATATTATTAAGATTAAATTATTTTATATTCAAACCATATAAGGTATAAATACTGCCACCAACACGAGAATTGACATGCCCATGATATTGAGTACTGAAGCTCAAAGAGTATCAGTAGGGTCCTAGCTCGTTTTAACAGGCAAAGGAATATATTTGAATATGTTATAGAAAGTATAGTTGAGGTTTTTTTTTGTAATAGATTTGAAGCTTGTATCATCTACAGCTTTCGTCATGTCTATTGCTGGACATATGCCTCTCCTATGGTACGTCACTGGGCTAAATCTTAGGCCCTCCTCATCCAACCACTGCCTACCTTGCAGATATCGTCACCCCACTTAGCCAGAGGGCGTCCTACACTACGTTTGCCGAGCCGTGGTCTCCACTCCACAACACGTTTCAGAACATATGTCACCTGCCCATTGCCACTTCAGCTCGCTAATCCTTTGGACTATGTCGATAACTTTAGTTCTCTGTCGGATTAAATCATTTCTGATCCTATCCTTCAGAGAGTCTCCTAACATAGCCCCCTCCATAGCTCGCTGAGCTACTTTAAATTGGTGGATCAGTCGCACCGTCAGTGTCCCATCTCTTGGCTCCGTATATCATGACAGAAAGTTTGTATCATCATCACCCCATATACATCCCAATGCTGGGCACGGGTCTCCTCTACAACTGAGAGGGAATAGGCCTTAGTCCACCACGCTGGCCTAATGCGGGCTGGTGGACAGGAAGCTTGTATAGCAGTATATTATCATTATGAAGTGTTTGTGTACTAGAGCTGTCATATCCATTTCAAGATCAAATTTGCAGTATATCCCTTAGAAATTTGAATAATTGTTTATTTAAAGTACTTCATTATAACATAAACTTTCACGTCTTCAGAGACAAAATATTGTGCCAATTGTATAAATATATTTGGCATTCTTTCCTATTAAATGTATATTATATTAGGCAGCTGTTACATGTCTGTTAATGTGCATGCGAACGCATACTGTGACCATAATATAGGAGAAATATATTTTGCATTGTATAAATTAAGGAGTTTTTCATAATTCGCGTTTTGTCGACGGTGATTTTGTAATGCCTTTGATTCGATACTAATGGTTGTAGCTTGATTGTGATTTGAGAGTGTCTTAAGAGCCTGTACTTGTGAATGGAGTGCAATATTCCTTGAGTAATTAGTTAATTATCGGTTTGTGTGATTAAAACATGTTGCACCAACGTGACTAGGAAGTAAAGATCAAAGAGTTTGGTTGTTGGTCCAACCTGACCACAATGTACATATTAGAAAAGTTGTATAAAGTGTTGTGTACTAAAGAACATTTTCATTTTAAAAAAAGTACGGGCAGTCTGTCGAGATTACATTGCATAATTATTTAGTATAATTGTAGGTGAAAAAAATCTATCTCCTTTGTCACTGATGTATAAATTTAAACAACACGTTGAAATTTATTTAAAAAATTAAGTATATTTTTCCAAGATGAACCAGTTGGCGCCATCGGCGAATGATGTGTGCATACAGTCCGCATCATAGCTGTCAAAATTTGTCATTAAACGGGCGAAAACAAAATTTAATATGAAATGACATTTCGAAACCTGACTACACCAGCGCCTCTAGTGGCAAATTGAAACATTATGTTATTATTGTATTGGACTTTTTATGAAATTTATTTAGTGATTAAAATAACTAATGTTTTGTTTTCGGAGATATTTAAAATTGATATTTTTATTAAAACTTGTGACTCAGACTTGATGAAATTGTGTACTAATTTAAAAAAGATATATATACACATTTCAAAGAAAATAATTAGATATGTAATGTAATCTCGACTATTATATGGAATGTATAAGGCTCGACAATTAAACAGATTTTGTCGCGTATGTATAGTTATTATGAAAGAAATGAATGTGACTAATTAATATTTTTTTAACGCTCGAATATTAACTTAGCTTGGGAATTATTGGATCAGAGTTGATTCGGAGTAGCAACTGTTATTTTAAGGACGTGATGAGAAAATTTAAGAGATGGCTTTTTGTTTTAGTAATACTGTTGAACTACTATAGTAATTTGGTAGCATAAAAATTTAGCAAATCGATAGGGTTAAGAATCGATGAGTATGGGTTGTGTCAATTAATCGATCAGATAAATAATTTAATAGTATCGATATAGACAAATCACTTTTTTTTAACTAATTTGTTGTTTATTTATGTAATAAGTTACTTAATTCAAATTTCATGTCGCCTTCGTTTTTCTCATTACGTCCAAAGAATATAGGAATCTAACGTAGACAACTTTAGATACAAGAATTTAGGAATTGTAAAGTAATAATGTAAATTCAAAATTCGAACATAGTGTAAAGAGAAAGCAATGTAAACTCCTGTTAGACTTTTACCGCAAATTATAGAAGAAATAAATTGTTTTACAATGCGTTTGTTGGATTTATTTTTCTAGTGATTACTTCTTTTAAAAAATCAATGGAAGCCTTGCACTGCACCTGATGAGACATGCTATTAGTGATTTTAGTATCCTAATCACCTATATCGTGTGTATCGAAGTCGTGATGGCCTCGAGGTTTAGGCACGCGGTCGGGAATCTCGACGGTCGCGGGTTCAAACCCCAGGCACACACCTCTGACTTTTCGAAGTTATGTGTGTATTCACAATGAATTATCACGTACTTTAACGGGGAAGGAAAACATCGTGATAAAAACTGCACACCTAAAACTGAAAATTCCTTAAAAAAATCTTAGGTGTGAAGTCCGCCAACCCGCACTAGGTAAGCGTGGTGGACTAAGGCCTAATTCCTCTCAGTTGTGAGGAGGCCCGTGCCCAGCAGTAGGACGTATATGGGCTGATGATGATGATGAATCACCTATATACAAAACTAGCTTTTGCCCGCGACTCCGTCCGCGTAGACTTCAGGGTTGGGTGCAGAAAGAAAATATTAAGTAAATATAAATCAAATTTCTCTATTTGTTGTCAACGGAAGTCTTTAACGTCTCCGAAAGTCGCCTTAAATGACATTTCGACACTTTTCATCAACTCAGATCGCCTCACCAATTCATCGCAAAAATGTATCTAACGTCACTTAGGTGCGCTTAGTGGCACTTAACATCCTATAATGACACCAAGCGCCATCTAAATGCACTTGATAACATTTTACTGTATGTGTCCCTTTTTAAAAACAGTACTTTTCGAACCCCTTAAATTTGATGAAAGGCTCATCGTACAAATATGTTAATTACTAATTTTTTTAGGGAATATTGACATCTAAATAGTTAGTGAAGAACGTTTTAAGGTTTTTGTGTAAATTTTGATAAATAACAAGATAGCCGAACAAAGTTTTTCATAAATTCAATTTAAGAGTCATTTTCGAGGCTCAAAATTCGGGTTTATTTTTAACATATTTAATAAATATTTACCGAAATTCGAAAAGCCGCGCGGAGCGTAAGCGCTCTTAAAGTATGAAAGGAAAACGGATCATAATTTTTATTTCATATGTGATGGTCACCCTGTGTTAGTAACATTACAAATGACCAGCTTGCGTATAAGGTATTTTTTTACCTGAACACAAGTAGGTATACATACTTTTCTATTGGATTTTTCCTATTTTAGTTAAGGAATTAGTATTAGACTGCCTCGTGGTCCCGCGGTACAGGTATGTGCCTGTCCTAGTCCTGGTCCTGGGTTCGATTCCCGGTTCGGGCAAAGTGTTATTGGGTGTTTCCATTAGGCAATTCTCAATAGCAGCACGGAGTCTGGAATTGTGCCCGAAAACGGCATGTTACGTTGTAACAAGTTTATAAACATAAAATAAATACAAATAATAACTACATACAAACAAACAAATAACCCGTTGTTACAATTGAATGCAAACCGCGCGCTTTAACTAGCGATATCATCACAACGACCATATAAGGTATTCGTCGGTGCCGGAAATCAAATTATTTCTAGAACATCGGATAGTAAACGCCACAGCCAGAAATTTCGAGAAAAAATACAATAGCGATCGACGGTTCAACTTCCTACGAACTATTCCATCTCGCTCGATTCTATAATTACTATCTCAGTCCCACAGGGATTTACAAAAATATAGAGGGTAGTCGTGGCGTGTCTTGCTTCGGTTGTACCGTTCTTTCCATATCTCTGTCTCATGTCATACGGAACAATCTAGAATCTGACAGTACGCATTGTCGCCTCAGGAAGGAAACAGGCCCACCACCGAACCGATATGTACCTATATAAGGACGAATTCGCGGAGAGAGAATGAGAAATTCCGACGCCAGAGAGTTGTGATTAGTTCGCATTTTTTAAACAGTAGTAAAATCAGTGCTATACTAAAACGAAAAAGAAATTAAAAGCGGATCGCATCATTTTCAACCCCCTTGGTAAGTTTAATATATTTAATTCCAATATTGGCTTGGTTGCTGTTAACTAGTTTTTCGTGTCTGGATTAATTTGATTACTATTCAACAAGTGATTTCTTCAACCTTTTAATAGTGCAAAAATTGCTATGGCTATATATATTTCTTGATAGTGGTATAACAACGTAACGTAATGCGACTGTGAGTATCTTAAAATTGGTAAAATATAACTTACCTTTTTATTTTTCCGATGAGTTTCAAATATGTTTCGCCGCGGTAATTTTCTTCATTAACATTCTATTATACCTAATATTAATTTAGTCCAAATCAATATGGCCGCGATAATTAATTCCCACTGTGTTCCACGCGTATGTTGTTAATATCGGTGGCTGGTGTATTATCTTAATAAGAACTTTATTATCTTAAAATATATTTCCAAATTTAAATATAAGTATTCTATTAAAAATTGCCACCGAATAATTGTATTAGTTTGCTTAGACTTTAAAGCCAGTTAAATTTTTATAATTGTGTAAAGTTATATATAAACTATATTTCCTCCTGTTAGTTCAAATAATGTAATACACACACATAGCTGTGAGATTTATTTTCTAGATTAGCGTGATGTTAAGATAAGAGAAATTTCTCGATGTACCGGCGAAATAAATATCGAAGGTCATTGTTTCACTCGTAGTATTCATGTGTAACTACCTGTACTTGTGTTTAAGTGTAACTATTTCTTTTGTACTCATCGCGTAATGGAATGGTGATCGTCCGGCATATAAACAGTTGGGGTTTGATCCTGGGTTGGGTAATTTAAATAATAATTATTAATTATATTGGCATTTGACATTTAACTATGTTTCGTTTAATTATTTTTTTTTATTTTTTTTTATTTTGTTTTTACAACCGGACCTAAATGTCGCCACTCCATTCCGCTATTTTTTAATTGCTTCACGAAAGATGCCGACGCCCATTCCTGGTCTCGTCTAGTGCCTGGGTGTCGGATCTTTCGCGCTACAAGTGTCGTTTCGACGCGTTCCAGGAAACTGGGGGTTCTCCGTTCGGGTTGAGAAATACGAGCTGCACGTTCACGACTCGGATTGAGAACTACGAGCTGCAAGTCCACAGTACGTTTGTGAACGACAGCTGCACGTACTAGTACGGACTGTACCAACGGGCAACGCTTCTGCCCACCGACTCCAGCAGACCCCTGCGGCTGAGGGCCTTCCGATATATCACCGAAGACCCCTCCACGCGTCACGGGATCGAAAGACCGAAGTTAAGTCCCCAGTGCACATAGGGTTTTATTGGGACCAGAAAGCTTTCCTGTGCCAAGAATCCACCCCCCTGGGTGTAGTCATAAATATAGATTTTTTTTTTTTTTTTTTTTTTTTTTAATAAATTGATTATTTTGTAATTGTTTTTTTTATTGCTCCCGCCGTCAGGCGGTCGTAACAAGTGGCGCCCACTATATAAAAGGCAAGGCACAGGGAAGTTTTTTTGTACTCTTTTGGTGTCGGTATTTTTCAATTCCAGGTGGTAAGCCTTTGCGGACGAGGCTGAACGGGGAGGTACCACCGACCCGTTTCTCCTTAAAGAGGAACGGGTAGCCGATTCTTGTCTTCTGGCTCCGCCGGGTAATCAAATACCATCTCAGATTACCCACACATACGCGTGTGTTTCACAGTGGGCATTATACAAATTATTAACTCCGACATTTTTGTTTTGCACAGTCGGGCAACATCAAGTATTTTTTTTTTTTTCTACAACATTGTGTCATTTTTTTTTATAACATTCCATTCTGATACATTCTGTGCATTTACATTTTATGTTAGCATTTGTATTTTGCATTTGTGTTTGTGCGTAATTCACATTTCTTTTCAGAGATTTTTTTTTTTTTTTTATTTGTGCATTTATTGCATTCATTTTTTATTGTTGCATATCTTTATTGTTTTGTAATTTTATTTCTTTTTTGCTCTGAATAGATAATAGCGGTTACGTACATTATTTTACATCGTTCTTAATATATATTTTTTTAACATAACATTGCCCACAATCGTGTCACATTCCGTCGCGTATTGTTTCAGTTCACTATTTTAATTTAAATACATCGTCTCACAAAATATTAATTAATTAACTTTCATACATATAGCTGTCCCACAATATATTAAGATATTTTAACTTCATTTTTGAACTTAGTCAATTCTCTAAAAATAATTTTCCTTTAAAATGGACCGTAACATTAAATATTTACATTTAACTAAATCGGAGCTCACGTATGAAGTAGCCATACGGGGTTTAGAACCTAAAGAAAAGGTTGAGGATCTTAGAGTGCAAATTAATAAAATTGTTTCGGAATATCCTGCGGACGCGGTTTTTGACTCATGCTATGACATAGAAACAGACACTAAAGAAGTTAACGCAACTATTAGCAAAATATTAACAAACTTAGATACTTTAGATAATAACCCGGATAATAAACCAGTTTTAGATCGTACTCGCTCGTTAATTAATCACATTTACTTCCGTTTTTTTTTATTTTATTTATAGTTGTTAATCAATAGTATGATGATTATATTAGCATTCGTTTATTTTATAATGTATCGGCAAATAATTAATTCAATATTAGTCTGTTCGTTAATCGATTATGTTTGTCTTTAGCGGATTAAAATAAGCCTACACGAATTTTGATGTTTTGATTGGGAGTTTTGTTTTAGTGTTGTATGACTTCTTTATAGGTCTACAAACATTTTAATTGCGTTTTGCAATTTTTTTTAGCGGAGTATGACAGTTTCTTGGTATAGGTCTACTCGTCTGCTGTTTTTTTTCGTTACAGCGGGTCGTGACTGTAACAAATTCGCTAAAGACTAGACATACTCACAATGCCGCTTAGTTTATTTAATTTTGTTTTTATTAATTGTTCATATATTATCATAGTCGTCACCGTTAACAGTTCAATACTTGTTTACCTTGATACGTACCTAGTGTTTCGGAACATTGGTTAATTTTTTTCCTTTTTTTTTTTACAATATTTTTTTATTAAAAAGTTATTGCGTTTCGGTCTCTGTCTACGTTTGTCTTTGATGAATTAAAATAAGCCTACACGGAGTTTGATGTTTAGTTGGGAGATATTTTTCTATTTTTTTGCGTTTTGCGCATTTATGGCGGGTTGCGACCTCTTGTATAGGTCTGATTCGTTTTGTTGCTTTGCGTTCTGCGCGTATAGAGCGGGTAGTGACTCTTTAAATAAGCCTACACTAATTTTCTCGTTAGAGCGGGTTGTGACTCTTTAAATAAGCCTACACTAATTTTCTCGTTACAGCGGGTCGTGACTGTAACAAATTCATCAAAGACCAAATGTATTCCACAGTGCCGATTTCGTCCGAATGTTTCATGTTACAGTATTTTCCCTCTTAGATGCTCTTTGTCATGCAGTGCTGTTCTTGAGTCCAATCTTATAATAGATTTGTACTCTAGTTGTATGGTAGTCTGTTGATAATTATAGAATTCTTCAGACAAATGTGACAGGTCGTATGCAAGGTCGCATGGTAGGTATTTGTTAGTGGATGTATGAAAGTGAGACAGTTACTGGGCGGTTCTATCCTTCTTAGGCGCTTGCCGCAGCGGATTTTACTACGTAAAATCCTTTCTCTGGGAGAGGGGGTATTGTTACGTTGTAACAAGTTTATAAACATAAAATAAATACAAATAATAACTACATACAAACAAACAAATAACCCGTTGTTACAATTGAATGCAAACCGCGCGCTTTAACTAGCGATATCATCACAACGACCATATAAGGTATTCGTCGGTGCCGGAAATCAAATTATTTCTAGAACATCGGATAGTAAACGCCACAGCCAGAAATTTCGAGAAAAAATACAATAGCGATCGACGGTTCAACTTCCTACGAACTATTCCATCTCGCTCGATTCTATAATTACTATCTCAGTCCCACAGGGATTTACAAAAATATAGAGGGTAGTCGTGGCGTGTCTTGCTTCGGTTGTACCGTTCTTTCCATATCTCTGTCTCATGTCATACGGAACAATCTAGAATCTGACAGTACGCATTGTCGCCTCAGGAAGGAAACAGGCCCACCACCGAACCGATATGTACCTATATAAGGACGAATTCGCGGAGAGAGAATGAGAAATTCCGACGCCAGAGAGTTGTGATTAGTTCGCATTTTTTAAACAGTAGTAAAATCAGTGCTATACTAAAACGAAAAAGAAATTAAAAGCGGATCGCATCATTTTCAACCCCCTTGGTAAGTTTAATATATTTAATTCCAATATTGGCTTGGTTGCTGTTAACTAGTTTTTCGTGTCTGGATTAATTTGATTACTATTCAACAAGTGATTTCTTCAACCTTTTAATAGTGCAAAAATTGCTATGGCTATATATATTTCTTGATAGTGGTATAACAACGTAACGTAATGCGACTGTGAGTATCTTAAAATTGGTAAAATATAACTTACCTTTTTATTTTTCCGATGAGTTTCAAATATGTTTCGCCGCGGTAATTTTCTTCATTAACATTCTATTATACCTAATATTAATTTAGTCCAAATCAATATGGCCGCGATAATTAATTCCCACTGTGTTCCACGCGTATGTTGTTAATATCGGTGGCTGGTGTATTATCTTAATAAGAACTTTATTATCTTAAAATATATTTCCAAATTTAAATATAAGTATTCTATTAAAAATTGCCACCGAATAATTGTATTAGTTTGCTTAGACTTTAAAGCCAGTTAAATTTTTATAATTGTGTAAAGTTATATATAAACTATATTTCCTCCTGTTAGTTCAAATAATGTAATACACACACATAGCTGTGAGATTTATTTTCTAGATTAGCGTGATGTTAAGATAAGAGAAATTTCTCGATGTACCGGCGAAATAAATATCGAAGGTCATTGTTTCACTCGTAGTATTCATGTGTAACTACCTGTACTTGTGTTTAAGTGTAACTATTTCTTTTGTACTCATCGCGTAATGGAATGGTGATCGTCCGGCATATAAACAGTTGGGGTTTGATCCTGGGTTGGGTAATTTAAATAATAATTATTAATTATATTGGCATTTGACATTTAACTATGTTTCGTTTAATTATTTTTTTTTATTTTTTTTTTATTTTGTTTTTACAACCGGACCTAAATGTCGCCACTCCATTCCGCTATTTTTTAATTGCTTCACGAAAGATGCCGACGCCCATTCCTGGTCTCGTCTAGTGCCTGGGTGTCGGATCTTTCGCGCTACAAGTGTCGTTTCGACGCGTTCCAGGAAACTGGGGGTTCTCCGTTCGGGTTGAGAAATACGAGCTGCACGTTCACGACTCGGATTGAGAACTACGAGCTGCAAGTCCACAGTACGTTTGTGAACGACAGCTGCACGTACTAGTACGGACTGTACCAACGGGCAACGCTTCTGCCCACCGACTCCAGCAGACCCCTGCGGCTGAGGGCCTTCCGATATATCACCGAAGACCCCTCCACGCGTCACGGGATCGAAAGACCGAAGTTAAGTCCCCAGTGCACATAGGGTTTTATTGGGACCAGAAAGCTTTCCTGTGCCAAGAATCCACCCCCCTGGGTGTAGTCATAAATATAGATTTTTTTTTTTTTTTTTTTTTTTTTAATAAATTGATTATTTTGTAATTGTTTTTTTTATTGCTCCCGCCGTCAGGCGGTCGTAACAGGCAATAGGCTCGCCCCCTATTACGTGGGACTGATACACACCTGGCGAAATGTGCGTACAGTATTGCACCTCTGCCTACCCCCTTCGGGGAGTACAGGCGTGAGGTTATGTATGTATGTATGAATTAGTAACAGTAGTACATTCGTACCTACTGTAAATGCACAAAAACTCAATAGACATTTATTTATAAAGTGGTAGTATTGCGCCACAGGATTGGAATGTTGACTCAAACAATGCTGTTGTGGCAATAGTGACTCATTAAAGGGTGAGTGAGATTTACGACGGTTCCGTATGTATAGGATTTAAGTATCCGCCATTCGCACTACCGTACACAAGGTTTAAAAGCTGTCATAGTGTCGCGAGTGTTGATTCTTTTCTGGTTCGTCCAGCATGTTTATAAATATCGATTGCTGCGCATAGTCGTAATTGTTTCGAACCTGTAAATATGGTTATTAAAAATCCTGTTTTAGAAATTACCTCATCATCATCATCATCAACAGCCCAACTACGTCCCACTGCTGGGCACGGGCCTCTTCTACAACTGAGAGGGTTTAGGCCTTAGTCCACCACGCTGGCCTAGTGCGGGTTGGCGGACTACACACCTAAGAAATTCCTAAGAACTTTTAGGTGTGCAGGTTTTATCACGATGTTATCCTTCACCGTTAAAGCAAGTGATAATTCATTGTGAATACACACATAACTTCGAAAAGTCAGAGGTGTGTGCCTTTTTTTGGGAGAAATTACTTACATCAACTTTTGTTGACGTATTACAATTGATTGATGTTATTAAGCACACATCATTTTTGCAGTAAGTTAAATTTTTCAATGTTTAGCAATGATCTGTTGTTTTATTTATTTATCTTTATCCATATCTTTAATGGGGCTATGCCTCAGTCCACCAATCTGGTATAGCGGGGTGGCGGATTTCACATACAGGTTTCCTCATGATGTTTTTCTTCTAAAGTGAACAATAACGCATTTTAAATTCACACATAACTTCTAAAAGTTAGAATAAAGTCTGACGTATTTATCAAGTACTACAATTTACTTTATAAAAAGTATTTGAAATCACAAAACAATAAGCATTAACATTATAATAAGAAGCATTAGTACCTAATCTAAATTTTCCTAAAAACTGCATAAATTTCATAATTCCTCTTCAAATGCACTACATGAAAATCTTCGAGTAAACTAGCTTAGTTTATACAGCTCTCGTGATCTGAAGTCTGGAAGGTCTCGAGTCTAATGGGAATGGTTTCGATCCCACGCTGTGCAAGTTGGAGCGTCGCCAGCGGCTGTCTTCGCTCGGATATTTTAACAAAAATTGATTTGCTGTATTCAGATTTAGTTGAAATATTTCATAGAAGATTTGCGGCATTTTGAATTAATATCGGACTACAAATATTGATAATAATAATAAACCTTTAATATGACAATAATGTCCTTATTACCGTACATACTCAAGTTAACATTCCCAAGAGCAAAAGTAAACGATCATGTTTCTAGTATACTTATTTTACATCACTGTTATGGAGTTAAAAAAGCTACAAAACTTTCATAATGTTAAGCGCAATACGCAGCAGCATTGCTTTCATCATCATCATCAGCCCATATACGTCCCACTGCTGGGCACGGGCCTCCTCTACAGCTGAGAGGGTTTAGGCCTAGTCCACCACGCTGGCCTAGTGCGGGTTGGCGGCATTGCTTTATTTTATTTTAATGCGATACCAATCCAAACACTTGAATTGGCGTAATCCATTTTTACAAATTGTAGACACTCTTTAGTACAAATTGAAACAATTCTGTTAACCATCATTTGCCCATTACCTCCTACTGCTGGGCACGTCCTACGTCTACTATTATTAGAATCATAGTCATATGTTAGAGAAATTAGTATACTACCTGAGAAATAAGTTTGTAAATATTTGAGTTTTGTAGGTTTCCTAACGATATTCAATTCACCGTTACATGACGTGACTGAAGATATGAAAGAAAAAGGGTTGAGTGAAGACATGACGGCTGATAGGGATGTTTGGAAGGATAAAACATACTGCGCCGACCCCAAATGAAATTGGGAGCAGGGCAAAGCAAAGCAATGATGATGATGATGACAATTCATTAAGATTACACATGTTCGCGGTCCGTCACAATCACCTTGGCGGTCGCTGCTTCATAACAACACACTCCTAAGTTTTAAAAGTAATGCGAACAGAAATACTTAACCTACATAATTTGGAGGTATATGACATCTAAAGATCTAGTAAATTCAGCACAAACTGCTAGTATTGCAAGCGCATCGCGTATCTCGTTGGATAACCGTTGGACAGCCTTATCGGCTCTGGGTGTCAGCCAACCTACTTCTGTATTCTGTAAGAATACGCCTATATAATTGTTGAGTTAGTGACTACAGCAATGCAGGTACTGGAAACTGCCTCATTTGAAGTAAAACTCCTTTAGGCACGCTTGACTAGGGGAATAGGCTGGCGAACAAGGCTGCCAGCAAATAAATCTCAGCTATACAGTTTATAGTATCTGCAATTATATGAAATTTTATCGAATTATACATAACCATTCTGTGATTTAGCTCTTGTTTTTTTTTTGTTTTTTTAGAATTTTAGTTAGCTACATAAATGGTCGAAAAGTCGAGATTCGAGAGTTTTTTTAGAATTTAAGTTACCCTACCTAGATAAATGTTAGAAAACTTGAGACTGGACGGTAGTTCTTGTTTTTTTTTTTATTTTAGTTACCCTAGCTTTTAGACAATTTGATTTCATCCCGTACTTATGTTTTTGTATCGTATTATACGAAATGGTCATGGATACAATACACCATCCGATTATACATATTTTGTATCCAATTATACAATCTGGCAGCCCTGCTGGCGAATGCCGAGAGCGTTACGAAAAGTGTGATAGGGTGAGGCACCTTCCTGGCAAACATTTAGGTAATGTTTGTCCCGTCGATACGGCTGATGGTCCTCTCACATTAAAGAACGTATTTAAATTAAGGTTTCGAATCGACAACATATATCCACAATATTCGAATAATTGCATATTTTAGATTTTAAAAATGTAGAATGGTGTCAGTAATAAAAAGGGATTGATATATTTATTGGTTGTCAAATATTTATGAGCGCGTTCAGAAATGTATGTGTAAACTAATAGAAAAATATATTAAGCCTAATATATCCATCTGGATTTTTAAACTGTTTAACTGGTTGCGCCTGGTTTATAATTTACAACTGAGGGCGGACTCGGTAGTCATCATGCTTCGAAATCTAGAACACCCTTAGCTATGCAATGGAATGCGCTTGTTTAATTCTGTATTTTTATCTCAATAAAGTGCTGAACATACATACATACATAAACTCACGCCTGTATTCCCCGAAGGGGTAGGCAGAGGTGCATTTCTGCACCCACATTTCGCCAGGTATGTATCAGTCCCACGTAATAGGGGGCGAGCCTATTGCCGTTTTTCGGGCACATTTCCATAAAGTGCTGAACTTAATATTTATTTGTGGTGTGTTGTATTTTGACGCCCGCATTCCACCGACAATGCAATTAGTTGTTCTATGGGTCCTAGGACACGGCGTATTTTTTATCGAGCAAGCTTAGAAGCTTATCATCACGCTATAATCAATAGGAGCAATAAAGGAAAAAGTAGAAAAAACGAAAATATATAGCTTTGGAAGTCTAAAATATTCGCATAGCTGCGGAGAGTTCATTATACTCCGTTCAAACTGCGCAATTTGCTGGGAACATAAGTATTGAATAAGTCGTGATGGCCTCGACGTTTGGGCACGCGGTCGAGAATCTCGACGGTCGCGGGTTCAAACCCCAGGCACACACCTCTGACTTTTCGAAGTTATGTGTGTATTCACAATGAATTATCACGTACATTAACGGTGAAGGAAAACATCGTGATAAAACCTGCACACCTAAAAAAGTTCTTAGGAATTTCTTAGGTGTGTAGTCCGCCAACCCGCACTAGGCCAGCGTGGTGGACTAAGGCCTAAACCCTCTCAATGGTAGAGGAGGCCCGTGCCCAGCAGTGGGACGTGTATGGGCTGATGATGATAAGTATTGAATTCGCGTTGCATTGAGCAAATATTTTCAGTTGATATAATTGTCGGTTTTGGAAATTTTAATAGGCTTATGCGTGCAACCGTGTTAATGAACCACATATAATTCATAACGAATATGTTGTGTAAAATGTTGGTGCAATATTCGTTTTTGCGATGTTCCTGATGAATGACGTGGTGGAACCATTTTGGGCTGAGTTATGAATGGGCTAATGAGCCTTCAGTATCAATGTGTTTCATGGAACTGACGATAATTTCTATGGTGAATGAGATTGTTGGAAGCTTAATAGAAGGCTATTTAGGCTAGCTGCCTTAATTGTGTAATGCTATACACAATGTTTTTTTTTTGCTAGTGATGCTATTTACACCAAATCGGAAATTAATTTTCTAGGCATGTGTGCCCCAGGAGAAGACTCTAAATAATTATCAAAGCATTATTAAACTTAGTAATAAATACTAGTAAATTGTATCATCATCAGCCCATAAACGTTCCGCTGCTGGGCACGGGCTTTAGTCCACCACGCTGGCCTAGTGCTGGTTGGCGGACTTAACACCTAAAAATCCTAACAACTTTTATGTGTGCAGGTTTAATCACGATGTATTCCTTCACCGTTAAAGTACGTGATAATTCTTTGCGAATACACACATAACTTAGAAAAGTCAGAGGTTCCTGGGGTTTGAACCCGTCGAGATTCTCGACCGCGTGCCTAAACCTCGAGGCCATCACGACTTCTCTACTTGGCAGTTACTAAATCAAATGCCTGACTGCCTCGTGGCCTCGCAGTACAACTGCATATGTACCGTGTTATCTTAGAGGACCCGCGTTAAATTCCTGGAGTTGCAATGGGGAGTTTGTTAAAGTGCCCGAAGAACGACAATGTCGCCTCTACTACGTGGGACTTTGAAAACACAGCTAGCGAAAAGTGCTCTTCTGCTTATCCTTTGACGGACTTTAGTAAGTTGTCCGCCAGGCGCATGTGCAACGTAGCAGTGCCCAACTTAAAGATACTGCGTACATTCTACTAATTTTTTTTTTTTTTATACTGGCATGGCAAAGTGACCCCATTGCACCTGATGGTAAGCGCAATGGAGTCCAGAAAAAGTGCCGACCAGCGAGAGATGATGGTCTCCCGTTGGTCGACACAATCATGCCGGCCGAATACCTCTTCACCTTATTGTGAAGAAGTTTGGTGGAAAAATACCATGGTGATCAAAGGACCGACCGCGACAAACCGGCCAAAAAATGCCGGCACGGTCATCCTTTCACCATGATTGAAGCCCCCCGATCTTATTCGCAAGTTACTAAATTGACCTCGAGAATATCCGGCATCCGCCACTCGTATACTGTAAAGATACGTAATTAATTTAACCCGATCGAAGCCGCCAAAGCTGTCTAGCATAATCGGATAATCCGATCGCACCGACCACACCCCTTATTACGATGAATAATAACAAAATATTTATCAGAGTTGTCGCATTAATTACAAAATGATATTTATTTCAAGTGTTCGTTACGCGCTGGCTAATTGCCGCGTCCCCATCTCTGCTGCCTTCCATAAATTATTATGCGGTGCAAGCCACAAGTGAACTACGCTAATCAACTTGCCAACGCCGAGAAAGTTGGTCACCAAATGGTTTATATGTACGTACATTGAAGCGTGTATGAAAGAGTTACATACATACATACATAAACTCACGCCTGTATTCCCTGAAGGGGTAGGCAGAGATGCATTTCGGCACCCACATTTCGCCAGGTATGTATTAGTCCCACGTAATAGGGGGCGAGCCTATTGCCGTTTTTCGGGCACATTTCCAGACTCCGTGCTGCTACTGAGAATTTCCTAATGGAAAAGCCCAATAACACTTTGCCCGACCCCGGAATCGAACCCAGGACCTCTAGATCGCACGGCACATACTTGTACCGTGAGACCACGAGGCAGTCTGAAAGAGTTAGGAAGATGTATTTCTGTCACGTTTTGGCTATGTTTAAGTACTACGTAATTAAGCGAGCT
The DNA here is from genome assembly GCA_907164795.1 of Hemaris fuciformis. Classification (NCBI taxonomy): domain Eukaryota; kingdom Metazoa; phylum Arthropoda; class Insecta; order Lepidoptera; family Sphingidae; genus Hemaris; species Hemaris fuciformis. The sequence continues at coordinate 2,304,844 of OU015447.1, forward strand.
CATTCCTAGACTTCTCCGCCCTGCCACTAAAGATGTCCTACGGGGAATGCTCAATAACTCTTTAATCGTCTTAGAATTGAATGCGAAAACTCACGATCGTATGACACACACTTGTGCCGGGGGTATTGTATTCATGAAATGTGCTACCATACCAACCTACCAAAGGCGTTCCGTATTCGAATCTTCTTTAATATATCTATTACTAGCTGTGCCCGCGACTTCGTTCGCGCGGAAAATTAATTTTTAATAAGAAAATTTATAAACTAAAAGTAGCCTAAGTTACTCCTTATTACATCAGCTACCTGCCAATAAAAGTCCCGTCAAAATCGGTCCACCCGTTTCAGAGATTAGCGGAAACAAACAGACAGACAGACAAAAATTGTAAAAAACGTTATTTTGGTATATGTACCGTGTATACATCCCCATATACATTTATTAAAAAGCGGTTATTTCAATATCACAAACAGACACTCCAATTTTATTTATTTGTATAGATTAATCTTCTCAAAAAACAAATTATTTCTTTCCTCTTCTATTATTCATGATTTGAATGCCTTGTGGTGTCAAATTCCTTGAAAAATATGTACCGTGCAATATCGAGGACTCGATTTGGATGTCCGGTTCGAACACAATGTTACTGGGTTTCTGCACCTGGAAATACTAATAAAATCGCTCTCGCTATCGCTCATGAGCAGAACTACAGTGGAACCACGAGGCTCTCGTGTTGCCAACGCCATTAGTTTTGTTTCTTGCAGACTAGCCCCGGATAACCGGGACTTTCTCGGGAATAAATTAGTTAATGAACTGACAGAATATTACTTGAGCCTTGAGCCTGCGGTTGTCTGATAAAAGTGCCTTATTTATTTTTGATCTTATTAGATTTTAATTAGATTACTAGATTGTTTCGTTCGCGTTAATGGGGATAATTTATACAGGGTGTATTCAGACCGTGATCGGAAACTAAGGCAGGTAATAGCTAAGGTGATTACAAACCCCCTGGCGTTGAAGAAAGCCCCGACAAAATATATAAATTTTGACGTTTTCCTAACAGCCACATACATTTTATACCTATGGTTGTTAGGAAAACTTTATTTTTTTTATTTTTTTTCGGGATTTTATTTGACGCCAGGGGGTTTGTAATCACCTTAGCTATTACCTGCCTTTGTTTCCGATCACGGTCTGAATACATCTTGTATATTGGTGATATTTCTTAAATAAATTATAACGTCCTTTATTCTCTGCGTGTATGTAAAGCAACCTTCCATAATGTTATATTTAAAAAAAAAACAGAACTACCAACACAATAACATCCCTTTTATGGCAGTTTCTAGTTCTCTCAGTAAAAGTTTCATTTCACGTTGGCAACGCTAGTCCGAAAAAGTTAAATGAGCCCTCTAAAATACTATTACAGAGAGCATTTTGGGAGGATAGCACCAAGTTGTCCACGTGCGAGTTCCCAGATGAATATGTTGCAAACTGTTGCAGTTCGTACCTTTCATTACTCATACTATAACTAGCGTTGCGACTTCATATATCACCAGTTTTAAACAAGTTCCATCTACTAAAAACGGTTAACTAATAAAAATAATTTAATCTATACGGACATTATAAAAGAAAGGAGAGCAAAGGTATTTTCGTACGTTTGTAAGGAATAAACTCAAAAACTACTTAATCGATTGAAATGAATTTTGTTATGCATATAGATTGTATTTGAGAAATCGCAGGCTAGTTTTTATCCTTGAATATATAGTTTTTGCTTGGGATGAGCACGAAGTTAATTGCGGCCGAGCGGAGCTGGGCCCTATCGATACCATAAAATAACAATTTCGTGACAATATCTTTGATATTGATTAATTTATATTTGATATTAAGTCGTGATGGCCTCGAGGCTTAGGCACGCCGCACGCGGTCGATAATCCCGACGACGGTCGCGGGTTCAAACCCCAGGCACACACCTCTGACTTTTCGAAGTTATGTGTGTATTCACAATGAATTATCACTTGCTTTAACGGTGAAGGAAAACATCGTGATAAAACCAGCACACCTAAAAGTTCTTAGGAATTTCTTAGGCGTGTAGTCCGCCAAACCGCACTAGGCCAGCGTGGTGGACTAAGGCCTAAACCCTCTCAGTTGTAGAGGAGGCCCGTGCCCAGCAGTGGGACGTATATGGGCTGATGATGATGATAACAATCTTACATTCACTAATATTGGAAATGAAACACTATTTAATACAAACATATATATATATATATATACTAGCTTTTGCCCGCGACTCCGTCCGCATAGACTACAGGGTTGGGTGCAGAAAGATAATAAGTAAATCTATTAAACGTCTTCCAAGTGCCCAAATTACACTTAATGAATTAAAAAAAAAGTAACCTATGTCCCTTTTTATGTTTCCGTTTTTATCCATAACAAAAATCATCCAAATAACTCAAATATTTTAGGCGTGAAAGTATAACACAGTAGTGTTACTTTCGCATTGACAATATAATATGCTAAAATCAAAGGGTATATCCGTTGGGATCTGTGAAATCATTATTTAGATTACGAAGCGTGATGACTACCGAGCCTGCATTCGTTTGTAAATTTTAAACCAGACACAACCAAGGAGTTTAAAAATAAATTTCTGAACGCTCGCATACATTTTTGACAACTAATAAATATGTCACTCATTTTTCATTACTGTTTATTCTGCATTTTTAAAATGAAAAATACGCAATTGTTCAAATATTGTGGATATATGTTGTCGATTCAAAACCTTTATTTAAATACGTTCTTTAATTTGAGGGGACCATTAACCGTATTGACGGGATAAACATAAAATGTTTGACAGGAAATTAGGAAGAACAGTTTATATGAGAAAATGAAATTGTTGTTTTTACCATATTCCTCGTAATTTTAAAGATAGTTATTGTATATATTATATGCTGTCGCGGACTTTTTTGTAGGACTTATTAAGATAAACATTTCTCTTATACATATATACGTGTAAACTCTACAGTTTTTGCAGCGTACGCAAGAATAGCTCGCAGATGCAGTTTTTACCGACTTACTTGACAATTATCGTTATATTTTGGACAATTCACACACTATCTTAAAAATATATAGCCTATGTGTTATTCTGATGTATAAGCTATATTATTGTAAACTTTCATTGAAATCCATTCGGTAGTTTTTGCGTGAAAGAGCAACAAACATCCAGACATCCAGACATCCATACATACAAACTTTCGCGTTTAAAATATTAGTAAGATATATATATATATATACTCAGCCTATCGCCGTCCACTGCTGAACGTAGGCCTCCCCAAGAAAGCGCCAACCATCCCGGTCTTGAGCAGCCCTCATCCATCAATCAATACAAACATAACTGAGGGTAAAATAAAAATTAATTTGTTGATATCAACAAGAAGTGTCAGATTCGCCAGTAACGTGATAAGTCAGTACAAGGTATCGCAAAGTATCTTAACAACAGATAAAATTTAAAATTAACACTACGCAACTATTTTTTAACTGTTGCACCTCGTCTGGTCTTCATTGGAGCTGAATTACGACCACCTGCTGCTTCCTTGGTTGCGGTTGTCGTCTTCACGGGCACAATAGCATCGAGCTCCTTCACAGTGTTGACGCGATGTCGCACATTGTCAGGCCCGAGAACATAAATGTTGCCCTCACGCGTCCAACATTTGGTGACTCCAAACATTTTCCTCGCCGACATAAAAATGTCATGTCAAGTTTTTGTGAGGAATTCAGATAATGTTATTCCTGAACCTTTGAGATTGGTTTTGGAAGACCACAATTTGTCTCGAAGAAGCAAGTAATTTAATTTGATTAAGATTGGACGTGGTTGGCTCGCAGTGCTACGGCCCAATCTGTGACAACGAGTGAGTTTGTTTGCCATGAATCCAGATAATCGAAGAGTCTCCGTGACGCATTTGACAACAGCTTGCAACAGCTGTGTCTTCGCTCTGTACTTCAGGCAGACCATGCAGCAGGAGGATCTTGCGGCGCCGCTGCATTTCCAAATGGTCAACTTGTTTTGCGAGTAGTTCAATTTGACTTTGGAGAATGTTCATGGACTTTAACATAAATTCTCGGAACGTATTGAAGCTACTTGCTAAGGTATCGGCTGGAGTATTACAATGCGATGTTGTCTTCGGCAACTGCTCCATAAACGCTTCCATTTGCTCATTAAAGGACTGGACGATTTGATTCATGGATTGTGAAACGATAGCCTCCATATTCGTGTGATGTGCGGTGGTGGTGTATAAGACACAGTGGAAAAGTTCGTTGTGTGGTTAAGTGTGATATCAGGAAACACTCACTGGCAGGTACTGTAACTTATAATTACATTTACACATAATCAACACTTGCAAATACAGTAAAAATCAATTTTAAATTTTAAAATTCAAAAACAACGTACTTATGTCACTTTAGCACCCAACCATAGACAAAAATGTTAGTTGCATTATTGATAAAAATCGTGTTATATAAAAAAAGGCCCGACCATCGAACCACGGCTGTGGTTCTAAGTGATTACGGATTAACATTTAATTTTAATTGCTCCAACGTCAGAACGACGCGACGCTTGTAATATTACAAAGGTTCAGATGCCGTTACATTGGGGTCTAAAAATAAACCCTAACTGCATTGCCGGGCAACTTAAATAAAGTTTTAAAAGACGCAGTTAAACTTGCTCTTTTAACTGGTTAAGGCGCAGTCAGGCTTAGTATTTCAAGTATTATTAAATTTTTTTTTTTGGTACAACTTTATTTTAGGTTTTTTCATGTTTATTTTTATATGTACAAGATATTTTTTTTATTGAATGCTAAGAGTTAGATAGGATATTTTGTAAAATACTATTACGATTCTCCCATAACGTGGACTTATTCTTCTCTAAAAACATTGCCTTGCGTAAAGCTTTATTCCACATCGTGGGGATAATGAATTTTAACCAAACAATTGTCTCGGTGCAGCGACCAAATTCAAACCCCTTTCCCTACTAGCGCTACGTACATACATTATCTTTAGTATACATGCACATACATAACCTTACGCCTGTATTCCCCGAAGGGGTAGGCAGAGGTGCATTTCTGCACCCACATTTCGCCAGGCATTTATGAGTCCCACGTAACTCCAGACTCCGTGCTGCTACTGAGAATTTCCTAATGGAAAGAACCAATAGCACTTTGCCCGACCCGGAAATCGAACCCAGGATCTCTAGATCGCACGGCACATACGTGTGCCGCGAGACCACGAGGCAGTCGAGTATCTTTTATATTTCTAGACATAAACCTAGGAAATGTGTAGCTTTCGAGGTAATTACGTAACTCTCTGCCAGCGTCTATTCCTCGCCGGGGCGACGTTAAAAAACAAACGAGACCCCAAGCGACAGTTACTGCGCGTCCATAACACGTACGCTGCACAAATTGCTTACTGGTGATTTATTCGATTTTGTTTTAGAATTACAGAGTATTTTAATGGTATGATAAAGCGAATATGTGGAAGAATAAACGACCTCATTACTCGTCATGATTTTGCTGGTTTTTATGAGGATTACAGGAAAGATTACGTTGACTAACAAAACTAACAGCTTGATCGTACGGTTATAAATATTATAGAAAATAAAATAGAATAAGCTGATCTTTTAGTTCGTCCTGAAGTGGTAGTACAGTCCAAACACAGGGCATTATTTATGGCAGGGATAATGCTGATTGCTCATTTCGCACGCTTAGAAATATAGTGACCTTCAATATTTTTTTTTTACTTTTATTCACTTGTTTTATTATGTATGATCTGAGTAAATAATAGATATATGATATAAAACTATTTTAATACATATATTCTTAAAAAATAGCCGAATATTTTATATTTCCGACAAAATGTTAAAATTGTTGTTTTGCTATTTATTTTAAATTTGTTTTTTGAATTAGGTCACTTTATTTCTAAGCGTGCGATTTATTGCCAGCGGATACCATCTGGACCGCATTTCTATATAAATTACTAGCAGCCACTGCCCAATACCAGGTTTAAAGGGAACTTCTTATTCCTATGTAGAAGAGAACTTCGTCTTAAACAGCAATACCTTTGGGTGAAAATTGTTGAACATTTTGAAGTAGCACCGGCAACTTACGTGGCTGCGGGTAGTTTGACGTACGGCATTGTGTTGTACTGCGATCAAGAATTCTACTTTATTATTCGTCGCTGTTCACTATTATGTATTTTATTAGCGGTTTTCTCGTTCATTTTGCTTCTGTACGAAGTTTCTTAATGATTAGAATTAATAAAAGCTGTTCAGTATAATGTCGCAATTAATTAGTCGATGAACAGTTTTTTCATTACGGTGGTAATTTCAATCTTAATGTATTCATTAAGATGAATCTGCCAAATAATTGCTCGTATTTTAATTTTATTCAAGTTCCCTACTATCTAGGAAGGAATGATGAACAATCACCTTAATTTACACATCATATACACTGCAGAGGTTTATTCCCATATTGTAGCGATTCTATTTTGAGTCCGCCTACCGCACTAGGCCAGCGTGTTGGACTAAGGCTTAAACCCTCAGTTGTAGAGAAGGCCCGTGCTTTGAGGGTGAGTGTTGATGTGAGTTTAGGCCTTAGTAGTAGTGATAATTTCAAATAAAACAAATGAAATCAAAATTATTCCAACACAAGTTAATTGCAGGTCTATAAGTCAGCGGATCAAGATAATTTAACAAACAGCTAAGCTGCCTAAGCACTGTTAAATATTCCGCTCTCGACAGTATTTATATTCCGACAAAGTGCTGAAGATTAGCTCAGAAAACGAACTGTCATTATTAAGATTAACGTTAAGCACAGGATTTGGGAGCAAATTTTGTTTAACACCAAACACGTTGGAACTACGAAATGATGAAGCAAGAAACATTATATACACACAAATATGTAGGATAACAATGGAGTTTTGTGTCTTTGATTACATTTTTGGTACGTTTTTCGTCCTAAACAGTTTTTTTTTATTAAATAGCACCAAAATAAATAAATACAATAAATAATAAATACACTCAACAGTCACATACATAGTTCTGATCCCACACTAAGATACAAGTCTTGTGTCGTGGGTATCAGAAACTACGAGAGACTTTTCGGTCTCACATACACCCAGACCCGAAACAAATATTTGTGGATCACACAAACATTTGTCTCGGTGAGGGGATCGAACCCGCGGCTTCTCGTTTCGCAAGCTGGTGTCTAGCCAACTGCGCCACGGGGCTTTTTTTTTTTTTTTTTTTTTTTTATTCTGGCACGGCAAAGTGACCCCATTGCACCTGATGGTAAGCGCAATGGAGTCCAAAAAAAGTGCCGACCAGCGAGAGATGATGGTCTCCCGTTGGTCGACACAATCATGACGGCCGAATACCTCTTCACCTTATTGTGAAGAAGTTTGGGGGACTATCAATCATGGCGATCAAAGGACCGACCGCGACAAACCAGCCAAAAAAATTGCCGGCACGGTCATCCTTTCACCATGATTGAAGCCCCCCCGAAAACCGGATATACACTGGCTGATCCCGGAACGCGGCACACTTACACGTGGGATTGGCATGGGTCCATATCGTAACCTGATGTGGACTGATACCCAAGACACAAGTTTCCTTTCCAGGTATTCTGTAATCAGGACTTTCATTGATTCTCTTCGGCTATATTGTCTGAGTCCATTATTGCAGCGGATGCATGTCAGCAATGTCTAATCCAAGTTATGTAATTAATTCGCAGTTTATCGGTGATTGGCGCTTAGAACGTTTAATTACTGGCAGCGTGTCCCAATTCAGTAGAAGTTGTTGGATGAGGCCGAAGTTTGTAACTTCGCGGCTCCGGGCTGAAGCCAGTAAATATGTGTCGTGCACGAGCACTGCGGACTGATTTGAAGTTAAAACACAGTTGTGTTCCTACACATACATACATAAACTCACGCCTGTATTCCCCGAAGGGGTAGGCAGAGGTGCATTTCTGCACCCACATTTCGCCAGGTATGTAGCAGTCCCACGTAATAGGGGGCGAGCCTATTGCCGTTTTTCGGGCACATTTCCAGACTCCGAGCTGTTACTGAGAGTTTCCTAATGGAAAAACCCAATAACACTTTGCCCGACCCGGGAATCGAACCCAGGACCTCTAGATCGCTCGGCACATACTTGTACCGCGAGGCCACGAGGCAGTCAGTCAGTCAGTTGTGTTCCTCTTACTCGTATTATACACTAGTTGTTACATCCGCTGTGTAATTTAAACCAGCAAAGCTTTTCTTGACGTCCGGTTGGAATTAAATGAAGGTTTAATGGTGTTTAATTTTGCGCTGCATTACAGACAGCCTTAACCTTGATGGCCTACGCCAGGTCGATGAACAAGAAATAAATTGTGGAGGACTCTCAGATGTGCCGATCTCCTTAAAATTTTATATTAATTCACCATTAAATTCTGTGATAATTCATTGAAAATACAAAAAAAAATTAAAAAGCAGAGGCGTGTGCTTGGTTATACACACGACTGCCAAGATTTTGTCTCGACCGTGCGCCTTATCCTCGAGGCTATTACGTCATAGGGTATCACCGTCTTGTTTAAAAAATGACAGCGTGCAAACAAAAAAACAGAAAATAAATTATATTAAAGAAAAGTAGATCTAAAAGGTTGAAATCTATAACTTTTCCTCTTTTTGTATACATGATTACTCGTAGTTGTGATGTGTTTTTTAAAAACTTTCTTAATCAGTATGATAATGAATATTATAATAAAATTCATTAGGTAAACATAAAAATATGCACTGATATTAACTTTGAATTGTATTAGAGGAGTCGAACACTAACTCTCGGTTCATAATCTGATTTCAATTTTGATGGGTTTTAGCAAAATCTCAATTTTGATCATCATCAGCCCATATTTCTCACTGCTGGCCACGGGCTTCCTCTACTATTGAGATGGTTTAGGCCTTAGTCCACCACACTGGCCTAGTGCGGGTTGGCGGACTACCTAAGAAATTCCTAAGAACTTTTAGGTGTGCAAGTTGCATCATGATGTTCTCCTTCATCGTTAAAGTAAGCGATAATTCATTGTGAATACAAACACAACTTTGAAAAGTCACAGGAGTGTGCCAGGGGTTTGAACCCGCGACCGCCATCCTTATTTAATATATCAAATATACCAAAAGCTAAATGTTATATCTAAATTTCATCAAAAGTAAGCAGCGTGTTTTATTTAAATCGCATTTACTCGGTTTGCCAGCGAACGGCCCCGCAAGTTCTAACTCGGTGATGTTGATTAACTAAAGCCGCGCAAAGTTAGATCTGTTTGGTTTTTACATCAAGTTCCATCAACTATTCGACTGCAGGCAAGTTTTAATTGCCGCTTCAGTCGCCAGGTTTTGCTCTGGTTTAAGGCATCCAATCGATTAAACTAAGGCACCGTCGGGACCTTGACTCGCTCGCGGAATTACCCAACTATCTGCTTTGAAATGTGTTCAAAACGGTTTTATGTATATTATGTTTGCGTCTCAAATATATCGATGTGAAAAAGTATGTTTAATGTATTTCATAATATTTTTTATTTAGGAAAGACTTATGTATCTAAATTGTTAAAGAAAGATCAACATATACCTATGTTTATCAAGAGACATAACTTCAATGAATATTAAAATATCAAAAAGAACAACCAAAAAGTATGATATAAAAGTTAGTTTGCCGATGACTAATAACTGATTTGTGTTTGTCGATTTTTCGAGGAATTTTCTATTGTTTAAATATTGTTTTTGAATATTTCAATTAACTTTTACTGAAATAATAACTGGCTAAATGTGCGTGTTGAAAAAACACTTTTGCCTGTCCCTAATATGATAGAGGCGTGTATATTTGTATTTAAATGTTAAAAGCCTATATATAAACAGTTGATCTTTTTGCATCAAATAAGAGGATTTCACTCTCAACCAATGTTTTATATTCACTATACGGAAGCCAAACCATTTCAGAAACAGCGCTAGGGTCGTGACAAGGGTTCAGTCGGATCTATATTTGCGTAGTACATATCATCTCGTACGGAGTCTAGGTAATCTGGATAAGTGATCCGCAAATTTGAATAACCTAAAAACAACTTTGAGAATTAGAATTTTATATCAGTGAAATGGTAAAACAATCTTCGAGATATTGTGAATGCGTAATTCAAAGATGGTTTTGTTTTTGATATTTTTAATATAAATGTGTTATTGTCAGAGTAAACCTAGAATCTAAATTTTGGATATTTGGTTCTATGGAAAGTAAACCAAAATTTGAAATTCTTTTTTAAATTCGTAAGTATATCTATGTGAGAACGCTGGATGTGGATCCCATGGTAAGTAAGTATACTGACTAGTTAGAGTATTAAGTAATGTAAGACGTCTATCTTGCCTGCTTTAAAATTTTACTTAAGCTTGATAATGATTAGCTCAAAGCAGCTAAAATTAAGCGAACAATGGTGCTGAAATTTATATCTGTGCTTAAATGTACGGCAAAGGTATGTAATTGCGAATCCTTTAGTTCTTGTTGGAGTATAAGTGACAGAGACGATACTGTATTCTAATTATTAATGTGATTTTCCCCCTTGGATTCTTCATGAGATAAAATTTTATGGGGATAAAAAATCTCTCGATAGGCGACGAAAATAATTCTCGTATACGAAAAGAGTTTTCGTCGTGATGGCCTCGAGGTTTAGGCACGCGGTCGAGAATCTCGACGGTCGCGGGTTCAAACCCCAGGCACACACCTCTGACTTTTCGAAGTTATGTGTGTATTTACACTGAATTATCACTTGCTTTAACGGTGAAGGATAACATCGTGATAAAACCTGCACACCTAAAAGTTCTTAGGAATTTCTTAGGTGTGTAGTCCGCCAACCCGCACTAGGCCAGCGTGGTGGATTAAGGCCTAAACCCTCTCAGTTGTAGAGGAGGCCCGTGCCCAGCAGTGGGACGTATTTGGGCTGTTGATGATGATGATGATACCTATGTGAGAACGCTGGATGTGGATCCCATGGTAAGTAAGTATACTGGCTAGTTAGAGTATCAAGTAGTGTAAGACGTCTATCTTGCCTGCTTTAAAATTTTACCTAAGCTTGATAATGATTAGCTCAAAGCAGCTAAAATTAAGCCAACAATGGTGCTAAAATTTATATCTGTACTTGAATGTACGGAAAATGTATGTAGCTGCGAAGTTTTAGTTTCAGTTAGAGTATAAGACAGAGATGATACTATATTGTAAGTATTAATGTGATTTGCCCCCTTGGATTCGTCATGAGATAAAATTTGATGGGGATTAAAAATCTCGTACACAAAAAGAGTTTCTTATTATAGAAACAATGCCATACAAAACAAAAATGCCAGTAAAGAAAATCAACTCGAGGGATCTGCAGATCCAGAAGATTCATGAAAGCACTGCCTACTTTTAATAAGTTACGCTTTTTTATTTTCTAAGTCGTATCCATTAGGAACTCAGTTGATTCTATGTATATGTCTGTCTTCATTGGGTGATATTTCGTTATGATACACATAAAATATCTATCTATAACATAAATTATAGTCAGCATCCACCATTTGTATTGTCACAACATCGCGAACATTTCGTGCGCGTCCTATACACCGACCTTTTTATATGAAGCCACAATGCATTACTTCGTATCCCCCAATCCATTAATAATTCATAAAGTTGTAAGTTTCGCGGAGTTTTTACGACATCGCCCCACAATGGCGTGGTATGGACAAAGTTGGCTAACTAACTGTGAGCCGACAGACGTATTTATAACAATACACCTCACGTGCACTGAGAGGCTAGTTTGGTCGTTGATCCTGGCCTCAAACTTTTATAGGACCTCGTTAAGTGCTAGGGAGATTCACACGACACGATTTGTCGGAGGGTTTTTGGAAAAAATGGAAATATACTGTAACCTCTATTAGGTCGTCAGCAGTCTTCTTCTGAGTAAACGCCGTATTTTGTGTTTGATCTAGGTTAAGAATTCGTAGCTGGCTCCCATAAAATATTCTTATCGATCTTTAGGAATTGCATATATTACTTTATAAATTATGACAATGATGGTACTTGCAGCACTGACTTACACCTTATAAGCTTATTATCTCGGTAAACCTATAGTTACGAAAGAGAAACCTTTAGTTGCAACCAGACCGACAAGTCTAAAAATATCTACATATTTATAAAGCCTTCTTAAAATTGTCTGAAAACCAGATAAAGCTTCATAATCTCCTAATATCAGTTTTACTTTCGCTTAATACAACCCCAATACACTTTAAGCCAACGATATGAAATGAAATGAAATTATATTTATTGAATCTATAAAATGTCAAATACAACACTTAGATTCAGTCATTTCAAAATTTGATGTACCACCCTGTTCGGAAGGCAGTCATCACTAGAGTAGAACGGGCAAGAAACTCTAGTGTTGCTCTTTTCCAATCAAGAGATAGTTTACAATATTGGTACAATGAATGAATTTCCCAAATTAGAGCAGCTCATTAATACAATCTCATCTTGAATGGAGAAACTGACATTTAACTAGGTTTAATTATAAATTTAAATAAAAGTAGTCGCCGACAAATATTGTCGTGACATGCGTAACACTACCTACGTGGCTTTATATTCGCGTCACGAAGGTCAGTTTATCTCCTTGTATCATTGTATCGAATTGTGCTAGGAATATCAGTTTCTTCAACACGACGCGCCATTGTGGAAAATGAGCTGTTTGTACAGACCTTGGTTAATTTAAGGTATTGACTGCGCTTACGTGGCGAGCCAAATGTAATGAAGGAATTACATGATTGAGAGCCAATTGTGGGTGATGCTCTGTTTGGCTTTACTAGTATTAAGTAGTATTGTTAGTTCCTGCAGAGCCAGTTGGGGAGATTACTTTTCGATTGCTTTCGGTTTGCTGTGTTGGTTGAACAGCTTGCTGTTGATTTTTTTCACATGTCTCACATTAGGGTCATTAAAAACTAAATAATTTATTATGTAAATTCAACGGCTTAAAATAGTTACTAACTTTAAAAAATATATAGTGAATATTAAGCCCCGGAAGAAAATCTGACAAAAATTCATCAGCATCAGCATCAGCCCATATACGTCCCACTGCTGGGCACAGGCCTCCTCTACAACTGAGAGGGTTTAGGCCTTAGTCCACCACGCTGGCCTAGTGCGGGTTGGCGGACTACACTCCTAAGAAATTCCTAAGAACTTTTAGGTGTTTGAACCTGCGACCGCCGAAATTCTCGACCGCGCGCCTAAACCTCGAGGCCATCACTGCTGACAAAAATTACAATTACAATAATTTCAAAATACTACTATTTACAAAACTACTGTCTACGAAGTAAATACAAAATAATAAGATGAATACCGTCAGACTTTGCAAATGACAAGTGTGAATTACGAGTACTTTCAGTTTTACCTTTGGGAAATTTTTATATGCAGCACAGGGTCTAAAATTATCCCATAATAGGGCTATCGGCTCGCAACCTCTTCTTTGAAGATACAGGTTTGAGTGTTTGTATGCATGTGTGTAAAGTGATTGATGGTGTTCTTTTGCCTATTCACCCAGTGCAAAAACAATCTAGTTTACAACATTATGGATTGGACAGCAGACGAGTTTTTATCAAGGCCTGTTGAATATAATCGTAATAAAATTCAAATATATATAGTCCAGAAGAAGAGATAAAGTGCCTTCCGGTATGGGAGCCAAAATTTTGCAAGGAAAATATTACGAGGCAAGATATTTAGAATAAGTTTCAGTGAGGGATGGTGCACGCATGCTGGCGCCAGTCCAACGGCTCTGCACGATTTGTTTCGTGTAATAAACGTGGGTTATTAAAAGGATAGTTTAAATGGATGTTCTGAAATACTAGTAGACGAAAACACAAAAATGAACAATAAAAATGAAACGAGAAATAACAAAGAAAGATCCTTATTTCTTTGTTCTCCGCCGTTTCTTTCACGTCAACTTTTCGGTATGAAATGCTAATCTTGACCATTCTGTATGTCATCATCATCATCACCCCATATGCGTTCCACTCATGGGCACTGGCCTCCCCTCATTCATAATATTAGTACGATATAATTAAAGGACTTTCTAATTTAAGTAATAATTTTAGCGAGGAAATTGTTAAGAGCACAATCTGTGAAACGGGAGATCCCTATAGTAAGACATATTTGTGTGATCTGTAGATGTTTGCTTTGAGTCTGGGTGTTAATGAGATCCATCTCGTAGTTTCTAATTACTACGACACGTGACTTGTATCTTACTGCGGAATCGAAACTATGTCTGCGATAGTTTAATAGACAGTTTTGTAAAATAAATTTACAAAAAGAACGGTAATCAAGTTGTTGGGTATTTATTATACATATATGTACATTTAAAAAATGAGAAATGGCCAGGCCGGGTCCAACGACAGATAAAGCGAAAGATTTCATACATCACGTATGCTTGTATTAAGCATGATCAATCTTTCAGAAACTGTAGATCCTTCATAAAAAGACGCAAAACACATTTTCAGTAACACGCATAACAGTTGTTGATAGGAATAATTCAAAGCCAAAAAATCTTTGAAACCGTTACGTTAAAAAAGAATATGTTTTAGGCGTCATAACTCCTCATCTTTTGAAGTTGGTTATACATATAACTTGTTGTATACTTCGAGAACTTTTGATATGGGCAGTAGCTGGATAGTGTGTTAAATAATAAATGTTTGCAAGTCGACAGCTCTGAGGGCGGGTCGTTAAAGCTTGGCCGGTCATCTGTGCGTCGCGTCCTTACTACTCGCGTGACGTTTACTGCCTCTATAAATTATGTTACGTAGTAGGGGATGTAGGGGTTTTAGGGCTTTCGTAAGTGCGTTCTATTGCGTACTGTATTGATTCTATACTTTTTTTTTTACATACATACATAAACTCACGCCTGTATTCCCCGAAGGGGTAGGCAGAGGTGCATTTCTGCACCCACATTTCGCCAAGTATGTATCAGTCCCACGTAATAGGGGGCGAGCCTATTGCCGTTTTTCGGGCACATTTCCAGACTCCGTGCTGTTACCGAGAAATTCCTAATGGAAAAACCCAATAACACTTTGCCCGACCCGGGAATCGAACCCAGGACCTCTAGATCGCACGGCACATACTTGTACCGCAAGACCACGAGGCACAATTTTTATTTATTTATTATATTTATGTATTAAAATGTCCATGTTCTTATCCATACTATGGATTTCTCTTAGGGAATGCTTTGAATTAATATATACTATGTACTTTTTCTAATTTGTGTACCTATATTGCTGATGTATAAAAAGGATGACAGTCATGCATACATTTATTCTTTCTCGAGCCTTTACAAGTTAATTTTATTTAATTTTGTTTAATATGCGTAATTGTGCACCACATACATAAGTAAAAAATTTAATTAAAGCTACATTATAAACTATTGTGCCACAAAGGGCGGTCTTATCAGCGATAAGACCAATCGCCAATAGCGATTGGCGATCTCTTCCAGACAACCCAGAAAAAAAGACTGATGTACATTTTTACAGGTGCACTTTTCGTAGCTATCTTTCAAACTATGTCATTAATTATTGATATATTAACTTTAAAGCATTCTTAACAGTGAATCGATCTTGGGACCTCCCGATTCCACGAGACATTTTATGTCATGTAAGACAGCAAAACCATGATATATCGCCTCAACTCACGATTACCTTGCCACCAAGTCAATGACGTCACATCGTCCAACTAAAACCAACTATAAAGCATTACAGTCAAGTGCAGTACAAATGTACCAAAGATAAACACAGCGTACAAGTTGGTACAAATGCTGCAATGGTCGGGCACACTTCTACTGAAAACGGCTCTCTAATTACATTTGACACTAAGCTTTAGTTGCATTCGCTGAAAGAAGAGCGGAAGTGACGCAGTTCGTTTGCCACTTCCTTCCCGCGCGAATGCGGGACCGGAAGAACAGGAATTTTGCTTTATACGTTTAAAGGTGGGGTGTTTTGTTGACAATTATTTATTTTCACGTTTCAAGTACTTGGGATATTTAGTTTACTTGTGGTTAATAGGAATAGGCTGGTTTATTTAACTGAGAATTTACTTCAAATAGAAAGAAAAAAAATTGGGTTGGACAGAGTCATTAGATTTTACATACATACATAACCTCACGCCTGTATTCCCCGAAGGAGATGCATTTCAGCACCCACATTTCGCCAGGTATGTATCAGTCCCACGTAATAGGGGGCGAGCCTATTGCCGTTTTTCGGGCACATTTCCAGACTCCGAGCTGTTACTGAGAATTTCCTAATGGAAAACCCAATAACACTTTGCCCGACCCGGGAATCGAACCCAGTACCTCTAGATCGCACGGCACATGTACCGCGAGACCACGAGGCAGGCAGTATTATAACATAAATAATATGTCAATACCTAAGAATTTCGATTTTTATGTCTTCTGTCCAATATATGTCTAGAGTGTATGTGGCCGGTTGTCGGTACCTATTTTGTTTGAGCGCCTTAATCCGCAGTTCGTTTCTCGCTTCGTGACTTTAAGGCGGGCAGCCATCTAGACATAATACTCCAAGTGCATTTCCAGTTGACAGTATTTTATGAAGAAAATGCTTTATGAAGTTCACGGCTTGTTATTACTGAAACATTTGAGCTGAGTGCGTTGGGAAGTGTAGAACTAAAAGTTGCTAATAACATGTACATATAGGTATGTCTTACTGATAGTATATATGTATGTAGTGGCAATAATGACTATGACTGCTTCGTTGTTCAACATTGTCCCAGGTTCGATCTTTGGGTATGGACGAGAAGTGTTAAATTAGATTTTTCTATTAAAAACAATCTTGTTCGGTGCGGTGTTCTCAATTATTTTGCTAAGCCATCAGTTAATTGACTATCATCAAATATTATTAGGTAATACTATCATACACCAAACCAAGATGGCGGCATTACTCGCTCACAAACCCGCCATTATACACAAGCGAAATATTAATACCTCCAAAAAGCGCTAGAGTTAAATTCAAAGTTAAAATTATCTAGAGGAATTTCAGCAAGCGTGTTGACTCAGACGGGCTAAATTCCCGCTGAGTGTAAGACACAGGGCCGTTCAGGTATTCAGTGTAAATCTTGTGAGCGGCGCGGGAATGCGGGCCGGCCGCCATGACAGCTCTGCAATTAGGCGCTCCGCAAAATGGCGGCGGTTCGAAATTAACGCGCGCTGAGCTTAGGTCGCGTTCATGTTATCCGCGAATATTAGCTCCAATTTTATACGCAAATGTTATATAAACGCGTTATATGGTATCGAGATAAGAGGAAAGTGAAGAAGAGAAGTAAACTTCAGGAAGTGATGAAGTCATTCCACGGTTATTAAAGTCGTGATGAATCTAACGGTCGCCGGTTCAAACCCCAGGCACACACCTCTGACTTTTTGAAGTTATGTGTGTATTATATGTGTATGACTAAGGCCTAAATCCTCTCAGTTGTAGAGGAGGCCCAGCAGTGGGACGTATATGGGCTGATGATGAATGAATGATGATGAAAATTAGAATTGGTGAGATGCTAGGAATAATTCTAAAATCACTTATGCATAGGTATGGGTCGCACGTGTGTACACACCTTAATGAAGTCAGTTAAAAGGTGTATCAGGAAATGTTTAAAGAAAAAAAAAACAGTCTACAACTTAATTGCTAGTGGCAAAATTTTCCTTTACTTTTTTTCTATACACTTTATGTTACCCTCTTTATTTTTCCTGTTCTATTATCCATCCAAAGGTTGTCTGGAAGATATTGCCTAGAGCGATAAGACCGCCTCTTGTTTTGTTATTTTTATTTTTTTATCCATTTTTTTTAAATAAGAAAGTGTAAATATATAAACCATTAAAAACAAAACTTGTAAAAAGCCCAAGTCTCGCAACTCAGTTCTTCTACCGTAAATTTTTTTGAGATCCATGTGATACCAAGTCGATTAATTTATTCAGTCCCCGTTTAAGGGACCTTCTGTTTTAAGTTATTATGTACTTAGCTTACCAGACAACATCTTATAGTGACCATATCAATATTAGAAATCTTTTATGTTTTCAATAAAATAGCTTGACTTGGCAATTACACTAAAAGTGAGGTAAGCATATTGTGTTTTAATATTCAGGTTTCTAGTTTTATCCACAACGAAGTTATATGCGGTCAAAAATGGCCTGAGTTGCTTCAAGAAAAGTATAGTATGGCCGTGCTATAAAATAATTAGATATGGTAGAGCAACATTGCAGTTCCATTGGACTGGGGTATAACTGGTCTGTCGCGGCCAGAGTGGTAAATTTGTTTCTCAAAAAAGCGACTTCAACAATGATTTCGTGCTTCGTCCGATTCCGGCATGCGTTCGGGACGTTCCAACTTCGATTCGAGCAAAATAACACTTCTAAAGTTTTTCTGTTTAATTTTTTTTAGTAGGGTCTTTGAGTGTCCGAAAAATATGAGACGAATTATGTGGGACTTAAAAATATAATTGCCGCAAGCTACTCCTGTCTTACTTCATTGGAGGCACACGTTTGAATATTATATATACCTAAATCGATTTCTAAGATACATTTTCACTAACCAACATGTATTTTCTCAAATCCATCTTAGGATTTATGACATTCTAGTCCAAATGTTTGAGTAACCGGGCAATATGCAAGCGTGTTACGTGTGTACCAACGAAAACACAATTTGTGAGTGAATAAATGCACACTACGTTCTTGATAATATATTTATAACTAGCTTGAGTGAGAGAGGCTGGTGATGATGATGAACGTAATTTCATTACTTTATAAAGTATAAAGAGAAATAAAAAAAAAATGAGGCTGACAAAATTTTAAAGGTTCCCTTATGTAAATTTTGTGCTTTTGGATTATGTCTCTTCTCAGCCCCGTGGCGCAGTTGGCTAGACACCAGCTTGCGAAACAAGAGGCCGCGGGTTCTATCCCCGCACCGAGACATGATGACAATGACATGATGACAATGTTTGTGTGATCCGCAAATATTTGCCTCGGGTCTGGGTGTTTGTGAGACCGAAAAGTCTTTAGTAGTTTTTGATACCCACGACACAAGACTTGTAGCCTAGTGTGGGGAGGTCAGAACTATGTATGTGTAACAAAATTTAAAATGTTTCGATTTAGATTTAATACTACAAGTAATGCTTTGATAAGTACAACATAAAAGAAGCTTCGTTACTTATGGGACGGTAAAATGTAGAGTGTAGACGCAAAAAATGAGACATCCCAATAAATTCCTAAACTGTGAACATTTTCACTTTACATACATACATACATAAACTCACGCCTGTATTCCCCGAAGGGGTAGGCAGAGGTGCATTTCTGCACCCACATTTCGACAAGTATGTATCAGTCCCACGTAATAGGGGGCGAGCCTATTGCCGTTTTTCGGGCACATTTCCAGACTCCGTGCTGTTACCGAGAATTTCCTAATGGAAAAACCCAATAACACCTTGCCCGACCCGGGAATCGAACCCAGGACCTCTAGATCGCACGGCACATACTTGTACCGCGAGACCACGAGGCAGTCAAATTCACTTTACTCCTATTTTATGAAAAGTAAAGTTCCCAGCGCATATTAGAATAACATAAACGGATATGGCGCATTATTTCATCTCGGGTCTTCGTCCCTTAATGGCATTGGAGGGTAAGTGAATATGGAAATGTAAGCTTTTAGTACGTTCGAGGGCTGCTGTGACTTCGCTCTGTGTTTTACCGGTTTTTTATTGTACATCTGGACTGAGTAACATAGAAAAAATGGATTGATAAGAAATAAACAAATTCGAGTCCGCCAACCCGCACTAGGCCAGCGTGGTGGACTAAGGCCTAAACCCTCTCAATGGTAGAGGAGGCCCGTGCCCAGCAGTGGGACGTATATGGGCTGATGATGAAACAAATTCAACAGTCCGCTCTGTGACTAGTGGCTGTCGTTTTCGAAATCGCAATAATAAATATGTAAACTTATATGTAGGTATATATTCTTGAGTATTATTATTTCATTTCTTTTTTTTTAAATATGTAATTATTGTAAATACCGTCCCGTCTATTTGTTACATTCCGCTCCTTGTTGGTTGTCTGGTAGAGATCGCTTTTAGCGATAAGACCGCCAATTTATTGTGCCTAATTTTGTAAATTCTTTTCTTTTGTCTATGTTTTTATTGTGGTGTTTAATACATAAAGAGTTATTTGTAATAATCTTAATGGCTATAAAATTCGTAAAAACAATTTCATTTCAATATGTAACACAAGTTTCATAAAGTATCGAGCGAATGTGAATGACGAGTCGGAAACCGGCTACTCCAAACACTAATCCTCCTTACAGCCTCAGACTGTTTGGGCTAATACTATGTTCTTTGTTGTTGGTTGGTTGTTGGCTTAGTAAGAGAGGAATTATCACTTTCCATACACAAGCTTGCTAATTTGGCGGACACACCTTTTAATGATTATTGCCTATTCGTATTATTCCACTGT
This sequence comes from Hemaris fuciformis, assembly GCA_907164795.1. Classification (NCBI taxonomy): domain Eukaryota; kingdom Metazoa; phylum Arthropoda; class Insecta; order Lepidoptera; family Sphingidae; genus Hemaris; species Hemaris fuciformis. The sequence continues at coordinate 2,325,384 of OU015447.1, forward strand.
TGACTTTTTGTATACCACGTTTGAGTATTGAGTGTTGAGCGCTAGATTTGCCGTATTCAAACAGTTCGGTCGCGCTGTTACTGAGGCATTCCAAGTTTGCGCCAAACTTGAGTACGTAAGATATACTTTGGTACCGGGGTTAGCCGCGAGCGTTTTTACTATTTTTTGAAGTGAACACTTATTTAGGAGCGCTGTGCATTTTTTTGGGATGGGTAAAAAATGTTGAACTCACGTCAGATCACGTGACCCTGATCGCAAATGCGTAAGATGCATTATGTAATATAAATTGTCATGTTTGTGTACGATGGCGCAATAAATATTGTATTTTACCACGTAAATGATAGTACCTACTTTTATACAGAATGAAGCAATTCGTGCGAAATTATTCAAAAAAAGCATGTGTTAGCTATGAATACCCACAACCCCAAAGGAAACATCGGTGCGTTGTCAGCCTTTGAGAATTATAGCTTAATTACTATACTTTTTTTTTTATCTACAAAAATATATGTCGCAGCGCTGACGCATCCCCACTGTGCGTCCAACGTAGGGTATAAATATTGGAGCCTTTAAGAGTAGAGTGAACAGGTTTCTTTTGGATGGGCGTGTACCACCCTCGTCTTCATCTACACTTTCCATCAGGTGAGATGGAAGACAAACGCCTATTCCATATAAACTATAAAAAAAAAATACAGCCGCTCGATCGAGAATGATTCATTCTCGCTCGGAACGCCGGACCGAACGGAGCTCTGTACTAAGTTTTTGAAATTACCTCTAGAAGTTTTACTGTCACTATTTAAAAAAAAACAATAACGCACAAGACCCTCCGACATATATTTAAAACTACACGCTCCTACCTCATGACTTGTATGTAGTGTAGGCGCATTTGTCACCTGCACGAGTGGAGTGCTCGAGCCAGTCGGTACGTAATGAGGTTCGGTTTGCAGTTGCGGCGACTACACGCGACTACACGCGACTCAATCTCTGAACTGTTACTGTTATTGCGCTGTTTCAGCAGTAACACCTTGCGTAAGAGCTGAGTTTTAGTATTATGTGTTTTTTTTAAACTACATAGACAAACAACATATTATTGTTATTAATTGGAGGTTTTTAAAACTGCCTCGTGGTCTCGCGGTACAAGTATGTGCCGTGCGATCTAGAGGTCCTGGGTTCGATTCCCGGGTCGGGCAAAATGTTATTGGGTTTTTTCATTAGGAAATTCTCAGTAGCAGAACGGAGTCTGGAATTGTGCCCGAAAAACAGCAATAGGCTCGCCCCCTATTACGTGGGACTGATACATACTTAACGAAATGTGGGTGCAGAAATGCACCTCTGCCTACCCCTTCGGGGACTACAGGCGTGAGGTTATGTATGTTTTTTTTTTTTTATTTTTTTTTATTTATTAGATTTGCCAACAGTTGTTTGCAATAGATGGTTACATATGTTATTACGTGCTACAAAAAAAAATAAGATAAATGCAACAACTACTTAAAGGCAAATACCGCATGCACTAAACAATCTAACTAAAGGTTATAAAAAGTTCTTAATTGTAATGAGTACATAAAAAAAAATTATAACAAACAATTAACACTATTAAAAATAATAATCATAATAATAATATTTAAAATTTAGAATTTAAAAATTTAAGGTTGATAAGAGCAGTGATGGCCTCGAGGTTTAGGCGCGTGGTCGAGAATTTCGGCGGTCGCAGGTTCAAACCCCAGGCACACACCTCTGACTTTTCGAAGTTATGTGTGTATTCACAATGAATTATCACTTGCTTTAACGGTGAAGGAAAACATCGTGATAAAACCTGTACGCCTAAAAGTTCTTAGGAATTTCTTAGATGTGTAGTCCGCCAACCCGCACTAGGCCATCGTGGTGGACTAAGGTCTAAACCCTCTCAGCTGTAGAGGAGGCCCGTGCCCAGCAGTGGGACGTATATGGGCTGATGATGATGATGAAGGTTGATAATCCGTTGTTTTTTTAAAGACGTTCAATGAATTTATACAACTTTTGTAATAGTATTAAAAAGAGATCCTTATTGAGTGGATAATGCATGGAATATAAACTAAACTGCGTTTTAGTCTCATAGCACCAGTGAGTGTCGTGCGACCGAAATGTCCCGGGGTTCGAAACGTGCCAATAGGCTCGCCCCCTATTACGTGGGACATACCTGGCGAAATGTGGGTGCAGAAGTGCACCGCTTCCTGCCTCTTTCGGGAATACAGGCGTGAGGATAACCTCACATAAGTGTGTACTTGAATGTATGTCTTTTAACAATATCTCATATCATTACTGTGTATTCACAATAAATTATCACTTACAAATATAAAACGTCGTGAAGAACCCTGCACACTTTAGAGGTCTTCACAACCATGAAATGGCAATGCAGTTCGTTGAGCCAGCAAAATGTTTCCGCGGGAATAATGCAATTTGTGCTGAAGTAAATAATTTTACTAAAACGCGGGCGATTACTAGGCACTGGCCCGGAATTGTACAGGTTATCGTCTAATTGAACGCCAGCCAATTATCTTTCCGCCTTTTCTCTAATTAGCGACGCATTTAATGAATTCCCCTTGCTTCTGCTTCTGCAAAAAAGTTAGTAATCTAGATAATTCGATTCCGTCTTCTACGGTACCTTTCTGATTACATTTTTGTGTTAGGGGCCGTGGGAGTATTACGTAAGCAAATTTTTCACAATTATTAACCCCCCCCCCCCCCCCCCCCCCGTCCTCCATGTCAGCAAAAGTAAGCAAATATCGTACTCCCCCCTCATATGCTTACGTAAGTAATAGTAGATATACATATTTTTTAATCTGTTCTAGTTTCTTTTTTTATTCAAGAAATCGGAACAAATTTTGTAGAAAATCCGAAAAAGAAATATAAATATTGTTTACCCTAGGTTTGACTGCAAGAGAATGCCTTAGGCATTAAGTCCACCTATACAAAATGTATAAAGTGTAAATAAATAAATATTGCAGCATAAGCATATGAATTACCCCCCCCCCCCCCTCCGGCCCTTTAGTGCTCTCGTCTACTTGAATGGCCCCTTACATATTCAAAATACTATCTATAGCTATGATAAGTTGTTTATTGATTTATTGTGCTGACGATGGTCGCGGGTTCAATTCCCAGACAGTACTATGATTTCCCAATGTATTATTGTGACAGAACTGAGAGGGTTTAGGCCTTAGTCCACCACGCTGGCCTAGTGCGGGTTGGCGGACTACACACCTAAGAAATTCCTAAGAACTTTTAGGTGTGCAGGTTTTATCACGATGTTTTCCTTCACCGTTAAAGCAAGTGATAATTCATTGTGAATACACACATAACTTCGAAAAGTCAGAGGTGTGTGACTGGGGTTTGAACCTGCGACCGCCGAAATTCTCGACCGCGCGCCTAAACCTCGAGGCCATCACTGCTTATAAGGGCTTACATATATAGATTTAAGTATGCAATTTTATTGAATCACATACATTTCTTAACGTTTTCATAATTAACGCTTGTCGTAAGCTTGAGTTGGTATCGCTTGCCCGCGGCGATGCATTTGATCAATTAGGCTGTACGGCCATCGGATCTTACTGTTTTTTTTGGTGGTTCTAAGTCACGTTTCCTCTGAATTAATTGTGTTTTATGTTACACTAATTTTTAAAAATATTTTAGGTATTGAACAAAATGCTCAGTGTAATACATTCTGGTAATTTGTATTATAATTTGCATTTTTAAATAGTTGAACAAAGTCACAGTATAGCAATTAGATGGACTCTCGGCGTTTGTTCCAATCTAATTTGAGTATTTTTCATGACATCTTTAGAACAATTTTAAGCCAACCCGCACTAGGCCAGCGTGGTGGACTAAGGCCTAAACCCTCTCAGTTGTAGAGGAGGCCCGTGCCCAGCAGTGGAACGTATATGGGCTGATGATGATGAGGATGAAGCAAGGATACATACATACATAACCTCTTGCCTGTATTCCCCGAAAGGGTAGGCAGGGGTGCATTTCTGCACCCACATCTCGCCAGGTAAGAGTCAGTCCCATGTAATAGGGGGCGAGCCTATTGCCGTTTTTATGGCTAGGTTCTGCAACTGAGAATTTCCTAATAGACAAAACCCTATAACACTTTGCCTGAGCCGGGAGCTCTAGATCGCACGGTACACACTGTCAACAGCAGGTCAATAGATACATAGGTACAGCAAACACGACCTCTATAAGCCGAGAAGCTGCGGAGATCAATAAAGTACTGACAGTAGTTTTTAAGCACAAATTTGTGGAGCCCTCGTTTGAATGCGTAATGAGAGGGGTTATAAAACAGTTCGTTACACATGCAATAGCCTAAACAAGCGCCGGGTTTGCGTGCGAGATCAACTGTGCGCTCCATCCTCCCTTCAGCCATGTTAGTGCGGACGTGGCGTAATAAACAAATAAATACACCCAACAGTGACATACATAGTTCTGACCCCACTTTAAGATACAAGTCTTGTGTCGTGGGTATCAGAAATTACGAGAGACTTTTCAGTCTCATAAACTGCCAGACCCGAAACAAATGTTTGTGGATCACACAATCATTTGTTTCGGTGCGGGATCGAACCCGCGGCCTCTCGTTTCGCAAGCTGGTGTTTAGCTAACTGCGCCACGGGACTGTCAAGAAAAAGAAAGTAAGGCCTGTGTCTTTTATTTCTGACTAGCAATTTATCCTAGGCTCGTCTGTGCGTAATGTTATAAAACTGAGTAGCTTAAGTTCTTTCCTAAGGTCTCATTTATATACATATCAAAAATCATTCAAATTGGTTTAGGCGGGAGAGCGTAACAAACCGGTTGAATTACTTAAACTTTTTATATTAATAAATGCACTGTGCATCTGGCAAAAACTATTACAATCTACATATGTCGCCAGTCGCAGCCGCCTATTCATTATCCAGTGATAGACTCATAATCATCATCCAAACACGTATAATGCCCCGTATTTTTTGCTTTCAATAATACCTTTCGGGGGGGCTTCAGTAATGGTGAAAAGATGACCGTGCCGGCATTTTTTGGCCGGTTTGTCGCGGTCGGTCCTTTGTTCACAATGGCATTAGTCCCCCAAACTTCTACACAAGCTGAAGAGGTATTCGGCCGGCATGATTGTGTCGACCAACGGGAGATCATCTCTCGCTGGTCGGCACTTTTTCTGGACCCCATTACGCTTACCATCAGGTGCAATGGGGTCACTTTGCCGCGCCAGTATAAATAAAAAAAAAAAAAAACGTGGTATACCGTCTCCATTGTTTTCTTGTATCACACGAGAGTGAAACACGTGCAGGCCGTTTGTTTTCATACACGCGGCGGGTCCTGCGAGGCGGCCGGCCGGAATTGTCGAGCCCCGCTTCGGATATAACCGCATTTGTAGGGTATAAAGCCGCGGTGCGTGCTTTTTAACGAAATACGTAAGGATAAAAAAACAGCCCGAATCATTTGTGTTTGCCATAGTGAAGCGTTTATACGTATACTCGTGCCTGTATTACGGTAGGGGAGGGGAGAAGGTTATGTACCAACATTTCGACAGTTTCCATGTCTTGCGTAATAAGGGTGAACCTATATCGAAATTAGTGATGGCCTCGAGGTTTGTGCACGCGGTCGAGAATCTCGACGGTCGCGGGTTCAAACCCCAGGCACACACCTCTGACTTTTCGAAGTTATGTGTGTATTAACAATGAATTATCACGTACTTTAACGGTGAAGGAAAACATCGTGATGAAACCTGCACACCTAAAAAAGTTCTTAGGAATTTCTTAGGTATGTAGTCCGCCAACCCGCACTAGGCTAGCGTGGTGGACTAAGGCCTGAACCCTCTCAGTTGAAGAGGAGGCCCGCGCCCAGCAGTGGGACGTATATGGGCTGATGATGATGATGTAATAGGGGTGAACCTATAGTTATAAAGGCACATGTTGAGAATGAAAAGAAAGAAGAAAGTTGTTACTCGGAATAAATAACTTCACCCATAAGTCAATAGCCTTACGTAATATGGGTGAACCTATAAAGGCACATTTGCAGACTCGGAGTTGTTGCTTGAAAGAAATAAATAAATTCACCCAATAGTCACATCCAAAGTTCTGACCCGACACTAAGATACAAGTCTTAATTATTTATTATATTTAAAACTTTATTGTACACAAAAGATAAAAGCTATGGAGTAAAGTAGACTAAATTAGTACATTAGACAGTCTTATCGCACAAGGCGGTCTCTTGCAGACAACAAAATATGGAGACGTAGGAAGAGAAATGAAAGGTTTTTTTTTAATCAGATGGTAAAGGGCTTTGTCGCTACAGCGATTATGTCGCCCTGATAGAATTTACAAAACTATTTACAAATAAATCATAAATTATATCTAAGTGTATATAAGGGACTATTCTAATTTTCTATAAACTAATTTATACATTTTTTAAGCATTATTTGAAAGTGGTTCACTCAAGATAATATTGCAATTGCTCCCCTGAGAAAGGTCCAATCCACAATTATTTCTTTCATGGGCATTTCGCGGACATTCTAGAAGAATATGGTATACATCATCAATGGTACCACAAGATTGACAATTTGGTGATAGACTTTTACGCATTAGGTATGCGAACTTATTGCAAGGAATGTGTCCGGATCTAAGTTTTAAAGCTGCAATAATTTCATCTCGGTCAGGTGTTGAGGTGTCAATCCAAGGCATATTAAGTAGATGCGGCTGAATAGGCAAATTCCTTTCTCCCTAGATCTTTCATCAAAATAGAAATGAAACGTAGTGTAAGTGGACAAAGGTTATATTAAAAATAATAATAATGATAAAACAGATTTGTAAAATATAAACAAATAGAGTAAAAAAACGAAAGAATATAGATCCATATATTTACACAAAAACATACATTTATGCATAAATACACATCTTTATTCAGCAAGACAAGTAATAGTCCTTCAGCATTTTTTAACAGATGGCAATGACTTTGCTCGTCTTATTGTCACTGGAAGGGAGTTCCACAATCTGGCAGCTTTGACAGTGAAGTAGTTGTCCATGAAAATTGTGCTGTGGACTGGCGTTACAATTTCAAAATCTTGTGTTGTGGGTATAAAAAACTACGAGAGACAATTCGGTCTAACGAATATCTAGACCCGAAAAAAATATTTGTAAATCACGCTACGCAAAATCGAACCCAGGACCCCTTGCGTTCACAAACTTAAGCCGCGAGTCCACGAGGCAGTCACTGAACATACATAATGGATTTTATAATAGGTATTTATTTCAAAGTGAAACCGCGTCTAGACCGAATAAATCCGTTGCGTTTTTTTTGCTTCAGCTACGTATCTTCTAGGGAAATTAAATTTCTGTAATGGGAACGTACGTTGCACCGCGGTAAGCACTAATTCACTTGGATTTAGCTAAATGAGGCACCTTTGGAGATGTTTTTCTTGCTCCATCTCGTTTCTAGATTAGTGCTGTGTTGTTTAAGATTTCAGCAATTATGTTCTGCTATATTTCTGTCAACTTTTTTAATTGGTGGCATAGAGGAGAAATTAGTGAGGTTAATATACGGATACCTTAAAAGTTGGTAATTTCGGTGTTGTCCAAACATAGTTTAGATTAAGGGAAGACAATTTTGATTATTGCATTAGCATCGTAAGAATATTACGTCCATGTTGAGCTCAAATAAAATTCTTGTGTGAAATGTCAAAGGCGCAGCGGGCGGCTGCGGAATGTTTAACCAACTCAACGTCGTCGCCCCACTTCGTGCGAAAATTACCACCGGGGTGTTTTGGTCAGTACGCCGGCATAGAGATTTTTGTAATGGACTCAGCCCGGCATTATTATCTACACGGACGTGACGTCGCCGCGCGCCGGACTGGAAGGCCGGTGACCACGACATACGCTTACTGCCCCCCTCCCCCGGGGTTGGCGGGAAGTAGAGCCATAATCAGGTTTCCCCTCGAGAAAAAAAATGGTAGTCCGGAAGAGTTTGCTAATAGCGATAAGACCGCCCTTTATGACATAACTACATGGTTAGTAAGAATCACCCTACACCTCTTGCTTTTGGCTTGTTCTCTGAAAACTAAATAATCTTGATGTTTCGGAAATTAAATTTTTTAACAAAAATAATAATATTTAACAAAAAATATGTTGTTAAATATGTCTTTTTCCGACCAAATAAAAATAAAATTAAAAGACATAGTTTTAATACAGGTCTTAATGTTTTTTAAGTGCTATATTTTTGCTTACATGATAAATATACTTTCATTTCACTTCCAAATGGTCTTAGGTTCATCAAAACCTAAAGGCGACGACAGTTTTTCGAAAAACAGGAACAATAGGCGTCGTAGGCAGTGTATGTGTTGAACATAAAATATTCGCATCGCTTCCTCGATACACTCCAACGGGTGTCGGTCAGGGAGAAACTTGTTCACTACGAAACGATTGCGACAAGTTCGCGATCTCTCGCAAATAAATGTCTTGTATTTGTTTGCGCCCCTTTAGCTCTAAGGCATATTGGCCCGTACTTTCGTGAGGCGGTGGATACGAGTTTTTACTTTAGAAAGTTCTCAGAAGCAGCTGCTGAGTACGTGCATTTTACGATGAATGATTATGAACTAGTCCCTATTACGTCGGACTTAAGCATTGTCTAAATTTGAGGATGTGGAACTTTCTTCTTCCTACCTATCACTTCGGGGATTCAGTCATTACTAACGACCTGTATTTATTTACGTTTCATATGTTATATTAGATTGCCAAAGTGATTAAAAACTTCATCTGGTGAACAGTCCACTAATATATTTATTCCATTGTAATAGAAGGCACATCAACGATATACATACAATGCTTAAATTCTACAGCTAAGTCATGGTTTGATGTGAACAACAATTAAAGAATCGACTTGCAACGGAAAAATATATATGGAAAACTCTAAAGATTGAAAAAACCCAATAAATCGAACAACATTATAAAATGTAATAACAAAAGTAATTTCCGATTGCATTGGAAGATTTAGTAAAAGCCGGTGTGCCGAGTGCACGGCGCGTGTCCGAGACACTTGCTTGATTTAAGCTCCTCGGATAAAGGAAACGTACTGCTTTTATGGCGGCACTAAAGGGCGCACACTACTTTACTGTCGATGCTAAAATTCACCGGATAAATAAAATTTTCCAAGCCGCAAACTTGATGCATCGCTTAATATTGAGTGTTGAAAAAAAAATTACAATGTAGGTATAATGTGTTTTTAAAGATTTTTTTTTTAATTATTGCAAAATTAAAAAAGTCAACATGTTTTGCTATCAGTCCGAGATTGAGCGTAATGCAATATATTTATACGCTAGATAGGATAGATTGCATTTTATTATTGAAATGATTAATAAGAATTGACTTTTCATCCAATATTTTCAACAATATTATCATTACTTTTTAACCAATTTACGTAAAACAATAAAAATTTTACACGTAAAACTATGTTTTTTTTTTTGTTGTATTAAAGTATTGCATACAACACAAAACAAGAGTGAAGATGTCATCAATAGGTATATATTGCTCCTGTTTTAGACAACTCATCGGGCAGAAAGCGAAGCACAGAGAGATAAACTATAGAAGCCTAGTTTTCCGCCTGTGTGTATTCAGGTCTCTATCTCCGATGTTAGTAGGCAAAGGTGTATCTCTAGAGCCAAGTTTTGCCAACTGTATTTATTAGGTCCCACGTAATAGGGGGCGATGTGCCACTTTTCTATCTTATTTCCACATTAATGTTTCTACTGAGGAGTATCTTATAAAAACACCCAACAACATTTTTCTCAACTTTAGAATCTAAGCCGGGTACATCGCAAACACACTTATTTATTTATTTATTTTATTTATAAACACTTTATTGTACACTAAGAAATAATGAACAAAACAATATACAAAAAGAATGAAGTACAATTGGCGGTCTTATCGCACGAGGCGATCTTTTAGAGACAACCATAAGATGGACATAAACAAGTGATAGAAGGGAGGGTAGTTCATGTGTACAATATAATAATTAATAAGATAAATAAATGAATGTGTATATATTTAATTAATTTACATAGCCCATACACAAATATATACAAAACATGTATACATACATAATACATACATACAAATATACATAAATACATACATATATACATAAGAATAAGCAGTCGAAGCATAATTTTTTTTCAAATGACTGACAGGAGTAGTGATCTTTCACAAGTCTTATAGTAGAACCATAACTCTTTTTTACTTCCAATATTTAAACTACTAACAGTACCTCATTCTCTGATATCCATAACAATAAATTTCCATAGCACGGTATAACCACGACTGAAAAACAAACAGCCGAACAGCGCAAACCAAAACAAAACGAGGAAAACAAACAAAAGCGTATTTTAAATACGAGCCACGAGTTTCGAAGTCATATTGTAATCTTGCCAGCACTCTGAACGGAGTTCGTTCTTGTACTTACAGTTTAACTTGTTAATCTGCTAAACCTAACCTTGGCTCATGAATTTTGATGACATTTACCCCCTCTGGTGTGTAAATAATTAAATTTTATTGTTACGCTGGAAGGAAACGGGGCAGACCACCGGCCAGATGGTCAGATGACATAGTCCAGTTAACCGAAAAGCTTTGGATGAGAGTAGCCCAGGACCGAGAGAGATGGCGAGCATTGGGGGAGGCCTATACCCAGCAGTGGGTGCATGTGGGCTGAGAATGATGATGATGATGATGTTACGTCGGCCGTTTCGTGCATCGCTCGGTTAGTTAATTGCATTGGAGTAATCTGATTTGACTTTTGTTGCGTGGACATGTAGTTAGTGAAGGAGTGTAGAAAATGGTTGAAAAAGTTGCTTTTTTTTTTTTTTTTTATTCTGGCACGGCAAAGTGACTCCACTGTACCTGATGGTAAGCACAGTGGAGTCCAGAAAAATAATACCAACCAATATAATGCTTCTATTTATTCGTTTGATATTTTTTAAAGATATTTAATGAATCAACAGCTACTTCGTGATTTAAAACAGATAGGACGGATGTGTTAAAGTTTTGTTTTGAAACATGGTATACACGACGATTTTTTAAGAAATTTTTGGTGGCTCATCCAGTTTTTTTTTTACAATTCTTGCAGTTTTCCTGTCATAATATTTTTTGCAAATTACAATCAAATTTTTTATTCATTTCATTTGCAACCATATTTACGAACTGTTTCCTAAATCCACGAAATTATCTTCCCATAGTTTGAAGTATTATCTAGCTTCGTAATTCCTACAAAACAAGATGAAACCTCATAACAACAAACACGGCGGTAGTAACTTGCAAGTCTGAGTGGAACGGATGACATTATAATCTGCCGTATGCTCGGCAATTTGTTCTGTGTACTGCAACCAGGAATTTTAGCTGCATCTGACGCTAAGATTTGAAACTCCGCCGAGTCATAACTTGAGGTCTTTTGTGTAAGTTGCCGTCTCGCGCTGTCTGCCCGTGTTTACAAATTGTTATGGAATCGCTAACTATTCCGATACCGGCTGCTGTAATTGCCTCGGTAATTGGGCTTGTCTGTTTAAAATTGCTGTGCCTTGGTGAATGTCAAAGTTTTGGTGTATTAAAGGGTGTAGTTTTATCTACGAGTAATATTATACTCATAGAAAAATATGAAATTGCCTAATATAACTATTTTTTCAGTGCAGGTCCATAGCACGATGCAGGTCATATTTTTAAGGGTATAGAGTATAGACACACTGTCTGCCAACCCGCACTAGGCCAGATTCGTGGACTAAGGCAAAACTTCTCTCAATGGGACGTTCAAGGGTTTTTACAGATATTTATTTTGGAGGGTACTTACTCAGAAGTGGATAGCCAAACACCGCCGCAGCCACACAAGCGGCAAAACCAATTATATTTTGCCAATCTTTTTCGAGTCTCGTACGTCTTACATAAAAGCTCGTATTAAAGTTAGATTAAGTCGAATCAGAGCGGGCCGTCGCAGTGAATGACTCGCCCCGAGTACTTCGGCCCTACTCCAAACTTGGAGTACACGAATAATGGCGACGAATAATTGAATTTTAACCAATTCTCGCGGACGGCGTATACTAGAAACCGACTGGTGTTACTTGACCCTCGGATGCTTCGATTTATTTCAGTAATAAAGATCATTCTCGTTGGTCCATCGGTCAGGTCTTTATTCAAAGGGTCTGGCAGTATAAAATGCACTTACTTAGCGAGTGTTTTGTTCAAAAGGACCTTTCTGCGAAGAAACAAGATTACTTCACTCGATAGAGGCTTCGCTCCGTATTATTTGATGGTACTGCTCGCGATGTCTTTGCTTTCAACTGAAGGGCTGTAAAGGTTATATTTGGGATGAGAGCTGATGGCTTATTGAGGTATAATATGTTACCAGTAGAACGACTTTTTTTTAGAAATATGATAAAAATTTTCCCTTGAAACAAATCAACTACAGCTAGTCTTTGAATCAAAGAGTATTAAAAAAATACACAAAGATAAAGAACAATATTTTTCTAAAAATTCAAAGATGTTTCGATCTTGATACAGAAAATATACTATAGCATTAAAAACTATTGCGTATGTTTCTTAAGAAATCATGGCGGCAACTTATTGGAAGTTTGAAAAAAATAATCATATCTAAAATATTACTGGATCGCAATTGTTTTTTTTACGTCGATTCCATTCGCGATGGTTCTATTTAATATATAGTTTTCAACCCTCTGCACAGATCATTACAGTCTCTACTTGATAACTCAAAAAGGGAAGTCGCAAGAAAAGTAATAAACAATAAAGATGGAGCGATAAGGAATATCGATATCAATCATGCAAATTTCACTTAAAAACTCCGCTACCTTCAAGCCCGTCAAACATCAAATCTCCAAATTCCATCCATTTCCAACCATTATTTTTAATTCATATTTTATCCTGTGCTCATTTATCACACCCAAAAGAAAGTTAGCCGTATTAAAATCGGTGGCCATTTTTCTTCGGCATCTTTGTGATTGGACGGAAATGTCAGGTGACGTCATTCGGTAGGGGTCGTTAATTTGCGACGAGACACCCGCGAACTCAGCACCCCTTGTTTTGATTGTCATCTTTAGGGGTGACATGCAGGAATTCCTTATCTTGTTTGTATTGATTCTAAGTATGTATATGTTTGTGCTGTTTTGATTTGTAATTAAATTTACCAAAAAAAATTCGTGCATCAGCGCCTGTCGCCGAAGGAAATGGCAAAGTTGTATTTCTACCCACGTTTTGCTTTGTTTTGATTTTCATTGATCATAATGAGCCCATGAGTTGTCGTTTATCGTACACGACTCATCGCAGCAATCAAAGCCACACTCATAGTTTTAATCTCACATTAAGAGACTACGAAAAAGTTCGCCAACTCCTACTTTTGCCGCACCATCAAGCTGTGGAATAGTTTGCCGGCTCACGTGTTCCCTCCTCCCTATGATCCTGGATCCTTTAAGCGAAGCGTGAAGAAGCATTTGTGCGGGCCGGCATGATTGTGTCGACCAGCGGGTGACCATCGTTTCTCGCTGGTCGGTATTATTTTTCTGGACTCCACTGTGCTTACCATCAGGTACAGTGGAGTCACTTTGCCGTGCCAGAATAATAAAAAAAAAAAAAACTACGAGACTAGCTCAGTTCGAAAATACCTGTACCTTAACTTTGCCCGACCCGATCCAATCCAGGATCTTTAAGTCGCACAGCACATACTTGTGCCGCGAGATCACGAGACAGTCAATTATTACAAGACATATTATATTACAAAAAACACAATAGACTACGAGAGCTACAACTCAGACCATAATAGTATTTACTTACGCATCGTTTGTATTTGAAAAGTAAATAATCCCTTAACGCCGTGCCCAAAGTAACTTACTTGTATAGAATTACGTTGTTATGTTCCTTTGAGAGGCTCAAATGCCCTCATTTTGTTGCGGGAGGGAATTAACGAGCCGCCGACGGGAAAAAATGAATTATGACGTCACTAGACGCTCCACGATAATAACAATCTTTGTGCTTTATCGCTCACTTTGAAGGATTCTTTGGATATTGTTTTTGTTATTAGGTTTTTTGTTGGATCGTTACTGTAACGTGACGTGCAAAGAACTGACGTGGGGTAGAATATCCAAAGGAAAATTGAGTAGTTCTTCTTTTTATCTTTTATACTGGCACGGTGACTGACAAGAACTGACAACGGAGTTTATTTCCCGCGTAATATCTTTGTGAATAAGCTTTCCTCGGCGGTATTTCCAAACGGATACGACTTAGGGACCTTCAAGAAAAGAACCTATATTTTCGTCAAAGGCCGGCAACGTACCGATGATTCCTCTGGTATTGTGGGTGTATGTGTGCCGTGTTGACCACATAACATCGGCAGTGGCGATACTTTCATAGAAGCCCAAAAGCGTTACAAATTAATTTGTAATGTCTAGTTTAAAATTGTTTATTGTGGGTTCAGTATATTCTCATTTATATGTCAAATTGCTTTGTTAAATAAAGATACATACAAACATAAACTCACGCCTGTATTCCCCGAAGGGGTAGGCAGAGGTGCATTTCTGCACCCACATTTCGCCAGGTATGTATCAGTCCCACGTAATAGGGGGCGAGCCTATTGCCGCTTTTCGGGCACACTTCCAGACTCCGTGCTGCTACTGAGAATTTCCTAATGGAAAAACCCAATAACACTTTGCCCGACCCGGAAATCGAACCCAGGACCTCTAGATCGCACGGCACATACTTGTACCGCGAGACCACGAGGCAGTCAGAGTAAATAAAGATTTAAAGCTTAATGATTATTGTTTCGAATTTTGTAAGGCAAGCTGGGCTTTTAGGCTTCTATGGAAGTACCGCCACTGAACATCGGGTAGCTTACTTGCTCGTTTGCCTCTTTTCTCTTAAAAAAAACAACAGCTAACCTGATGGTAACTACGGAACAAAAAGCGTCCAAGCAGAGCGGACACTGAGAACGGAATTACTAAGAAGCGGCCGTGTCAAACATATGATAGGCTAATCGTAGGTTCGGCGCACTCGGCATGCTGACAATTGGACAGCCCCGTGGCGCAGATGGTTAGACACCAGCTTGCGAAACGAGAGGCCGCGGGTTCGATCCCCGCACCGAGACAAATGTTTGTGTGATCCACAAATATTATGTTTCGGGTCTGGGTGTTTGTGAGACCGAAAAGTCTCTCGTAGTCTCTGATACCCACGACACAGGACTTGTATCCTAGTGTGGGGTCAGAACTATGTATGTGACTGTTGGGTGTATTTATTTGGGTGTATTTATTAATTCCTTTCTAGTCTTATTCAATTGTTTTGTACGCGAATCAGCCTATCGGTTGGCTGGCAACTTTTACACTTTTTACAAGGCGAGTATACCGCCCGTGCCCCAAAACTTGTGGACCGAACGAAACTCCCACTCTATTTCAACTTAATTCGTATAACTTTGTACCTAAAGTTTGACTATATTTTGAAAAGTTTCCATTAAGATCGGTGCTTGGTAAATTGTGTGCACTCTTGGTAATTGTTACGCGTGCTTTGTTACTCTGGCCTTTAATTAACATTTGTGTGCATATTTCATTTGGAATTTGGCGACGTCCTCATGTGTTGCAAGGTTTATGTGAGTTACGATTTAATTGAATTAAGGGTGTATGAAATGCTTTATCGGTTAATTATAATCGATTTTAAGGTGGTTTGAGAAAGGTGTCACACTGTCTGATGGTAGCCAGTGCAGTCGGAATAGGTTATCATCATCAGCCCAAATACGTCCCACTGCTGGGCACGGGCCTCCTCTACAACTGAGAGGGTTTAAGCCTTAGTCCACCACGCTGGCCTAGTGCGGGTTGGCGGACTACACACCTAAGAAATTCCTAAGAACTTTTTAGGTGTGCAGGTTTTATCACGATGTTTTCCTTCACCGTTAAAGCAAGTGATAATTCATTGTGAATACACACATAACTTCGAAAAGTCAGAGGTTTGTGCCTGGGGTTTGAACCTGCGACCGCCGAAATTCTCGACCCGTGCCTAAACCTCGAGGCCATCACTGCTTTTTTAGGTCCTCATGTGTTGCAATGTTTATGTGAGCTACGATTTAATTGAATTAAGGGTGTATTAAATGCTTTATCGGTTAATTATAATCGATTTTAAGGTGGTTTGAGAAAGCTGTCACACTGTCTGATGGTAGCCAGTGCAGTCGGAATAGGTTATCGATTGTTATTACAATTATCTTTAAGTCGATACAATTATGACAGCCTGTTAGAGGGTCGGGTATAAACTGAACACATTATTCGTTTCAAAATCTTCTAATTTATTTTAAGGAATATCGTGCAGGGGAATTAAAGAACAAATGTATTGACTGCCTCGTGGTTTCGCGGTACAGGTATGTGCCGTGCGATTTAAAGGTTCAGAGTTCGATTCTCAGGTCGGGCAAAGTGTTATTGTGTTTTTCCATTAGGAAATTCCGAGTCTGGATATGTGCCCGAAAAACGGCAATAGGCTCGCCCCCTATTACGTGGGACTGATACATGCGTGGCGAAATGTAGATGTATAAATGCACCTCTGGCCTACCCCGTCGGGGAAAACAGGCGTGACGTTACATATAATATAATCATATAATATAATATATTTATTCAAAATCAGTTCACAATTTACAACAATAACTTATTAACTATGATAACCACACTAGGCACAGCCTGTATGTATTTTTTACCAAATTTAAAATTGATACGACATATATATAGAATGACAACGACCACAGTTTTAACTTATACCCAGTTAACCGAACACAATCTTAAATCCACAAAACCTCTTAAATCCACAAAGAAGTCGCGGCCAATACAATAAATATATTAAAAATCATTTTAGTATTGTAAATTTATTGTCTTTAAACCATTCCAGTTTCCACCTGCGCTTTGCTAAGTCAAAACTCCCTCCATTAAATACTGGTAATGGCCTTAATGGGACATAATCAAAATAATGGGTGTTTGAATGTTGCGAGCCACGCCGGTGTTTGACAACTGTGACGTCAATTACTTGAAAACCATAGGATAAAGTTTTGTAAGTATTTCTGGGCTGTGTGAGGTCGGAACTCGGAGTTGTGGAGGCCTTAACTCCTTATTATAGAGGAGCCATGCCCAGCAGTATATCGTATATGGACTAACCATGAGGTGTTGTACCGTTATTTTATCTTGAAAAGTAAATATAATATATATACTAATATGGTTTAAACAAACAGTGATCGGAAACTTAAACAGGTACGGTTATTACAATCACATTGACGCTAAAAAAATCCCACTCCCATCCCAAAACTGCGCCACGGGGCTGTCAAATAATTATGAAAAAGTGTTAAAAAAGCTAATAATTAATAAGTTTGTGTTTATTTTGTTATTTTCACTTCTGATAAATAAAAATATCTTACTGAAGTATGTCTAAGTAAAAACATCCCATGCGTTACCTACTTTAATCTTTCCTTCCGCGCCATTAGGACCTAATCGAGAAAACTGCTGGCGTTCCACCATTCTACTCAGAGCTCCTTAATTACTTCACTACAGCCAATACGCCCTCGTTTAGCGAAGCAGCGGGGGGTGGGGAAGGTCAAACGTAAACGGTTATCACATAGGCCTTTCTCGCAATAAGAATAATACATATCAGAGTTATGATTTAATGTGTTCTATAATTAAGCGCAGTACTGTTTTTGTATCTTAATCATCATCATTATCAGTCCATATACGTCCCACTGCTGGGCACGGGCTTCCTATGCAACTGAGACGTTTTAGGCCTTAGTCCACCAAGGCTTAGTGCCATTTTGTCTCTTATTTTTGCTAATTAGCGCGCGATCGAATGAGGTCCAGTATCAGGCATCAGCAGTCGTGAGTTCGTTTCCCAGTCTACTAAACTGACTTTTTGGGAATATAAATGGGTTCAAAGTCAAATATCGCGCACTTAACGGCGAAGGAAAAGGTCATGAATGAACTTTCATTATACTTACTTACTTACTTACTTAAACTCACGCCTGTATTCCCCGATAGGGTAGGCAGAGGTGCATTTCTGCACCCACACTTCGCCAGGTATGTATCAGTCCCACGTAATAGGGGGCGAGCCTATTGCCCTTTTTCGGGCACATTTCCAGACTCCGTGCTGCTATTGAGAATTTCCTAATGGAAAAACCCAATAACACTTTGCCCGACCCGGGAATCGAACCCAGGACCTCTAGATCGCACGGCACATACATGTACCGCGAGACCACTATACCATACCTAATATTGCATACCTAAGAATTCTTTCAAATGAAATTATTAATTATACTTAGTATTTTAATTCTAACAATGTTCAGCGGCCAGCAGTTGGACGTATAGTTACGCTTTTGTTTATTCAAGCGTGACTATTTAATCACAATAGGATCCAAAACATGTGTAGTTCAAATATGCAAACATAATTCAAAGTGCAACAACCCATTTGAAACTGGATAAAATTCACCATGACTGATTTTATCCATTTTTTCACGGTATTTGATTCTTCTTTTTCCTCGTTCCCTCACTGCTGAGGATCGCGATCACGCAGGTCAGTTTCCACTGGGTGCGGTTATAGGCGAAGTGAACCGCACGGTGCATGCTGCCTCCCACCGCCTCCCTCACTGCGTCAGATCATCTTGTAGGCGCCCTTCCACGAGCCTGCTTGCCGTCCATTTTGACCAAAATGATTTGCCTTTCCGAATGGTGCATTGGAGATCGCATAATATGCCCAAAGAAACGAAGGGTTCTTTGTTGACAGACCGCAGAGAGTCGTATGTTAATATTTAACTCTTTAAGTATGGACTCGTTGGTTCTCATAGCAGTCCACGGTGGAACACCACATCTTGAAAGCATCGATGTTATTGCAATCTCGGCTTCTCATAGTCCACGTCTCTGCACCATATAGGAATATAGAGAAGACCAGAGCTCGAGTCAAATGAATGTCAACTAAAGTGTAGTTTTATGTCGAATACCTCTGTTCTTCCAGATGTTATCGAGATTGGCCATAGCACTTTTAGCCATAGCTGCCCTGCGGCGAATTTCTTGATTAAACCTACCGCCACTGGTAATCAATGACCCAAGGTACACAAACTTGTCGAATCGGTATTTGATACAGATGCGTAAAAAAATATCCTACTCTAGACCCTACGATCTACTTCAACACTTCTGTACATAGGTATTCTGGTACCATCTCAGTCGAGCTATGCCATTTGTAACCCATTTTGATTGTAGTCCCGATCTAAACTTCCGCCAAGTATATTGTCTCATAAAAGCATTGACTGCGAGTTAAGAGCAATCCATTTATGTAGTAGAAATAAAGTTAAGGAGACAGCACAGATACGTCGCTATAAACAGTTTTATTTCCTATTTTAAGAGTTATTATGTTTCGTTCTAGTTCTTTAAAATATTGGTTGTTTAAGAAGAGTTTTATAGTAAAAATTGTAGTACGTCTATATTGTCTTAAATATGTTTAAGACAAAAAGACTTTCCTTTTAAAAAGCTTGTAAAGGAACATTACTTGTCACAGTCATTGTAAAATGGTTATTTGTTTTGTGATATATTTATGTATGTACATAGTAGTATAATATTTAATATGTATTTGTATTGTTGTTTTCTTTTTATATTATTCGTATGTAGTTCGTGTTTAGTTTATTCGTATTAAAATTGTACGTCACATATATTATTTTATATATAAGTAGATATTATTATTACGTACCCGCCCGCTCTGTTTTTCTTATACTTTCCAGTCCATCCTACGGTTGTCTGGAAGAAATCGCATTCAGTGATAAGACCGCCATTTGTTCCACTCTTTTTCTTACTTATTTTATTCTTAATTCATGTTTCTGTATGTGTTGTGGTGTACAATAAAGTGTGATAAATAAATAAATAAATATGTTTTATCTTGCTCGGTCGAGCGACTTGTGTGGTAGAGGAACCGAGACAAAACATTTTAAAAGGTCGTAATTCGTAGATTCGTAATTCGTCGCACCTCAAGTACAATGCTGGTGACTCACTCACTTAAAAAAATAAGTTGAAAGCGGAGCATTAAGCGATTTCGTATTTAGGTAATTTTCTAAGCATTACTGTAAAATCATTAATCGCCATATTTTAGAGGAAGCCCTTTAAAAAAACTTTGTGATTAATGTCCTGGAAAGGAGAAAAAATTGCTCCTTTGTGGTTTTATAGATTCTGTACAGCATCCCCTAATAAAGCGGCTTATTTGCACTATCTAAATAGGCTAACGGCTCCATTGTGGGCCGTGGCTCTACCAGTCACACCTAAAAACAAAAAAAAACTCTTTGTTATCCAAAATCCCTTCTCCAATATGTTACCAAAATTCCGAAGTAACGTCGATCGAGAAGACGCGTTATAAACGTATCTGTATGTATAAATGAATAAGAGAAGGCAATATTGGGATTGTGCCCCGCCCGCCAGTCGCGTGGTGACAAGGGTCGACGGCGCGTCCAGCTTCTGTTAATTTCTCTTGTCGACAACAACGTGACTAAGGCATGAGCGAATACGAACCCTAGGTTTTGAAAATAAGAAAACCTTGAGTTAGTCTAAAAAACCGTTGACGTCAACCAAGATATCATATTGACTTACAGTCAATGCCAAAGATCAGGGAGAGTGGCATTGGCGAAGGAAATCCCGGCAATGGCTGGAACAACGTAAGAAGGAAAGGAGGCAGACGAATATACCTCTTGTATTAATTATTTACCGCCGTCCACAGGCACCAACAATATAATATAAGCGAAGCGTGAAGAAGCATTTGTGCAGGCCGGCATGATTGTGTCGACCAGCGGGTGACCATATCGTTTCTCGCTGGTCGGTAGTAATTTTTTGGACTCCACTGTGCTTACCATCAGGTACAGTGGAGTCACTTTGCGGTTCGTAAAATAAGAAAACTCACGGATGTTTCAACGGCTAGGTTAGTGTACTTTGCTTACTTTCACAGTATAATGTCTTATGGCATTCTATTGTGGGGATCGGCGGCTGATATTAACAGCATTTTCATACTACACAAAAGAGCAGTCCGCGCCATCTATGATCTACGTAGCCGTGATTCCTTACGATCCATATTCAAGGACTGTAATATACTGACCGTGCCGTCTGAATACATTTATCAAAATATTATGTATGTACGTAAGAATGTATTTAGCTTTAGTAAAATTGGTGATATACATAATGTAAATACCAGGGGTAGACATAAACTTGTGATACCCTCATTAAGATTAGAAAAAACCAGTAAGTCCTTTGTAGGCAACTGCGTAAAATTTTACAATAAGCTCCCCAAATCTGTAACTGACCTATCAGATAATTCATTTAAGGTGCACATTAAACGTGTTCTGATGACAAGGGGATACTACAATATAAATCAGTATTTAGAGGATAAGGAAATTTGGCAGTAGATCTCTCCCGCACATCGCCATCACCACATCTTGGAACCCAGTACCTTTCACATTCTTCTTTCTTAAACCAAATCATTTGAATAAATACATAAATAAATATAAATTAACCCAAAGCTCCAAGTGTAACTTAAACTATTATAAAAACATCAAATACAAATTGATATCTAATATAAAATGTGCACAAAATAAATAAAATAAAAATAAAATGACGACCGATCGAGTAAATAATTCGAGCAAATTTATAATAAGAAGGCAATTTTTATTTGGCAGGTCATATAATATAATTATGTTATCCTTACTGGACCAAATACATGCCCACTGAGTTGGACTCGCTGGATCTACTCAGGTGTGGGTCGCGCTGCGTAAATTCCAGTAGTAAAGTGAGCCCGCTGAGTTTGTTTCGCCGGGTCTTCTCAGTCAGGGTCGCGTTTGGATCCGGTGGTACCATTAAAATAATACTTGACGTTTCGGAAATACACAAGGTCCATCTCGTTATTTACTTTAAAATAATAATAATAAGATTTTATGTATTTCCTGATGAAAACTAAAAATAAATTATAAAAAAAACCGTAAATATTTTTGTACAAATTATATAAAATGAACCATAGTTAAATTATAATGTAATAATAAAAGATTTTTCTTTTCTGTATTGACTTGTCATAAGTGCTATTTGATTGCCTACGTGACCAAATAAAGCAATTTCATTTCATTTCATTTCATTTCATTTGCCGTGCCAGTATAAAAAAAAAATTATTGTAGGTAACTTATCAATCTTTAAGGACTAATAAACGAGTCTTAGTCGTGTAGAAAATAGTAGAAACTACGAGAGACTTTTCGGTCTAACAAACAACCAGACCCGAAACAAATATTAGGGGATCACACAAACATTTGTCTCGGTTGCCAATCTTTGAGAAAAAAGTAAACTCTTCATTATATTATTTCGATAGTAAATCGCTTATAACTCACGCCATGAATAAACGTAAAAGCCCTGTTGCTCCTCAACAGAATTTAACTCAACTTTTATGATATTTTTAAAAGAAATCCACTGTTTATAATAAAATGACACAGCTTTATCAAAATGTTTTTGCTTAAAAGCTGAAATATTTCGGAACCGGATTTTTAAAAGGACAAGCGTATTTATCGATGACTTTAGACAACATTTTAAAATAATTCGTGAGTTCTAAAGTTAAAGTATAGAGGCTCAAAGTCTTAAAGAAATTTATAATAAAGGGTTAAAGAACGAACAATGTAAAGAATTTGATTACGCATACATATTTTTATTTTGTGTAACGAAATAGGTCTTTAATATTCCTTAGGTGGTAAATGAATGAATGAATGAATTTATTTGAAAGCATTCATTTCCTTTACAATGAAATTGATCACAACATTTAAAAAGCCTTTCTAACTCGACACTCCTTCGACTAGTGAATCGAATCTGGGACTTTCTGACGTAGTGAAGCTTACGAGCATGTCTCAAGTCTGTTAGAAATAGTTTTATAATCATCATCACCAAGGGCTGAACGCAATGTATGTCAGCAATATGCGATATGGCCAAGTTGTCAGTTGAGAGGTAATATCTTAGTTCTCCATGCTTGCCTAGTACACGTCAGACAGGTGGACCAGTTTAAACAAAAGAAAGACAATTCCAACATAGTGTTTGTTTGTGTTCTAAGTTAAAGTAACTTTGGAGCACTAAAGCCTGTATTAAGCAAACTCAGAACTAGGGATCCCATTAGGACGGGCCGTGTTCCTGACTTCGACTTCCGTATGCAAAAAGCTTTTAGGTGATGCGCTGTAATGTTGGCGAAATATGAGCGGGTCCTAGTGGCTAATGACACACACGGCTGTTTGGGACGGCCAACCGAGCACCGGACTTGTTGTATGACCAAGAGGCTCGGTCTGGTTTCCACTAGGTTAGGTAACCAAGAAGACGTTTTTTTCGATTGATCGCTTTTGTTGTGGCATCGGTGTCCAAGCCTTGATGAATTACATAGGATTTTGTGACGTTCTCAACAAAAGGACAATTTACTCAACAAATGGACAAACTGAAATAATAAGAATGAGATGAGAGCGGATGATGCGAATTTGGTACGTCATGTTCATGCACGAAAACTAAAACTTAACCTCAGGTACAGGAATAAAGTTGCGATGTTTACACTCTGTAGAAAATTTCATCGAAAGTTCGACGTGTGCTAAGCAAAATATTCTAAAGTATAAAAGTTTCATCACAAAACAAGTTTGCAAAATGCAAACCCTACAAAAGCAGTGGAACTACACGACAGGTTAACCGGCCAACACAGGAAGCTAGGCTATACGGATAGCCCGTCTTAGCCGATTTATGCTTCACAAACTAGCAGTAAGTCAGCTTAACCGTGCGACACTGTGTCCGCCAGCCAGCTATATGTCTTGATAAGTGCAACGAACAAAGTTTGGGTCGCACGGTTGCACAACTTTTATGACTGTTGCGCTATAATAGCTCATAATCTCTGTAGTCCTAGTAACGTGAAATCTTTGTTGCTCCCTAATGTTTAATGTTTCGGTACTGTTGTGCATAATTTATGTTGCCCTGGTCATGTATAATTTCGATCGGTTTTTTTTATAAGAAAATAGGTATAAAAAGTAAACGGTATGCTGACGGAAAGATATTTTGTATGTTTATTTATTTATTTATTTATTTAATACAAATTACACACGTACAGGACATACAGGTAGTAAAAAGTATACAATGATAACGTATGCAATTAATTATTGACCCACAAGTAACAGTCTAAAATGGTCCCCTCACTAGGCAAGCCTGTATCGAGGGGTCCCATTGTATCGATATAATAGTATGAGTCTATCGTATTCGCTCACGAGTAAACTTATAACAATTAACCAATTAGGTACTTATTCTCTAATACAAAACAAACTAAAATCTATATGTGCACTGTTATTTACTATTATAAAAAAATACACTATATACAAGATATACTCCCTAATAGATACATATCTAAGCACCTTGGTTTTTTCCGTTTCGACATAAGCCTAGGGAAATCAAGTTTCAAAGAGACAACAATAATTTTCGAAATTAAATGTATATTTGCAATGAATTATCACGTATTTTTAGGAGTGAAGGAAAATATCGTGAGGATATACTATGCACACTTAAAAAAGTACTTAGAAATTTCTTAGGTGTGTAGTCCGCCAACCCACACTAGGCCAGCGTAGTAGACTTAGTTCTGAACCCTCTCAGTTATAGACTAGGCCCGTGCCCAGCAGTGCAACGTATGTGGGCTGATGATGATAAGCAAGAATTCGTGGAGAGCAATTAGAGTTATAAACAGTTATGCTAGGAATTGAGTTACTATCTGAGCGGATAAAAAATGGCCAGCAAGTAGAAAATCGGCACTCATTTGCTGAAAGAAACACAAGCAAACGCAGTACTAATTAACGGTAATCATCTGTGACACAATTCCTGATCACAGTCAGAACTGATTATGGTAAGTCTTTACAACTACTTACGTATATATATATGATAAGCTATCAAATAGCGAAATTCCTTCTTTTTCTCCGGTACTTATCTCGTAGACACAAAAGCATAAACAATGTATTCCTCTACAGATAAACACGGAGCAGAATACCTTGCAAGCGGAATTGAAGCATGCAGCTGAATGAAGGGATCATTGTAGGCTATGTAAATTGCATTTATTAATTGTTGGTTTTTGTATTTGTTTTTCGTATGGCCAATAATATATTTTTTTCAGAAAGAAGAAAAAGAAAGAATAAAAAAGAAAGAAATCTTTCAGAAAAAAAAACGATAAAGTAGGAAATTAGCTATATTTAACTAGATATATTGCCTATATAAAAGATCGTAATGAAAATTGCTATACACGCGATTCAGGAGAATCGCTTACGTGATTAAAAAATATAAAGACAAGGCAGGAAGCGGGGCGTCCAGGGACGGCGCGTGAACTAATTATATCCTTTTCTTCATAATTAAGAAATGAACATTATTAATGACTTTCCATGGACGGTGTAATCTTTCCGGCGATTTATTGCTGAAAAAATCCAGAGGATATTCCTTAATGATTTCCTTCGCTTTGACCAAGAGGTCCGGGAGTTTTATTTCTTCCAGACTAATGAGGGCTGGGATAGATTTTTAATTAGAAAAGTTTTCAGTTGTGTAGCATCTTCAAGGTTTTAAATTTTTATGAGAAAGTAAATCATAAATTTTCAGGTCACAGTAATTGAGCTGACGTGAGTGTTATATTAAAAAAAAAACCTATAAAAGATTTTAAACGTTAGCATTTAATGTGTATGTTTGGTGTTTTGCATTTACTGATATATAAGTAATAATTTGCATATAATAATTTCCATATGCTTTTTAAGGCATATCTTTATACGAGTAGTTTCTTCATTTTATGCCAATAATAAAAAAATAAAAAAAATGCGTCAGCGTCGCTGTTACTATACATTTAATTATTTTATATACTAAAAATACCTAAAATAAATAATAATTTTGTCAAAACCCGCCAATAAAATACCCCAATTCCGTGTTTTACCATACAATCGCGAACAAAACAGGGCTGTGTCGTTACAAAGATTTACGTCCGTCGCAAAAGGTGAAAAGGCGCAGATAATGTCTATGGTATCTGCGACAGCCCTGAAGGCAGTTATCGCGAACAAAGTGCCTAATAGAGTTTAGTGGTTTATTTAATCTATGGTAATAGGCGGCCGCTCGCTCGGGTCCATTTGCGCAACCGCCGACAGATAGCAGAATCACCTATTTAGAATTATTTATATTTATTCTGGCGAGTTTTTCACCTTCGATAAGATATTGGGGGCCGTTATTGAAAGGACTATTTATTAGTATGTTTGAATGGTTTTTTGGTATGTGGAACTAAACATGACATAGCTCACGTGAAACCGAAGGGGTATAATACAATTATGACCGATAAAGAGCCGTTTTTTGGGCTCAATTTAAAACTTCGTAGTGCTATTAAAAAAGTCTAGATCTGGAAATGTGATAGATGGATGCATGGAATTAACGAGGCAAATGATTGTACAATTCACAACATCATCATCGTCAGTTCACGTCCCACTGCTGGGCATGAGCCTTAGTCCACCACGCTGGCCTGGTGCTGGTTGCCGGACAACACACCTAGGAAAATCCTATGGATATTATTTTCGCGTCTCATGTTATCCTAGTTAGTCTTTACCCGCAACAGAATTAATCAGAACAAAATAGATAGGAGGACTTCGAAACACATATTTTTCCACAACCCTCCATAGCAAAGCAGGGACATATTGGACTATGTGATTTAATCCATACATCCAAGACTTGTACATACATCAAGCTAAATGTAATGCATTACAGCAAGATATTTTCATTACGATCTTTTATATAGGCAATATATCTAGTTAAATATAGCTAATTTCCTACTTTATCGTTTTTTTTTTCTGAAAGATTTCTTTCTTTTTTATTCTTTCTTTTTCTTCTTTCTGAAAAACAAGTTTTATTATTGGCCATACGAAAAACAAATACAAAAACCAACAATTAATAAATGCAATTTACATAGCCTACAATGATCCCTACATTCAGCTGCATGCTTCAATTCCGTTTGCAAATACGGCAAGATATTTATGATTCCTAAAATGCGAGTTGTAAATTTGATTCCAATAGAAAGTATGGCAAAAACGCACTCAGCACTAAGCGCGATCGCGTGATAATGAAATTTCATTGTACAAAGGGAGTTGGTAACCTTTTAGGGATCAAGCATTTGTTTTATATTTGTTCTCGCGAAACTTTTAAGGGCTTTCTTATGTTCGTCTTCCGGGAGCACAATACCGACTAAGTATATTTTAATGTCATAATTCTTTGACGTGTATAAAAAAATAATCGGGCTGTGTAGTTATGGTAACATACGGACACTTGTATATTGTATCACATTTACGTTTGTACCTTCGAAGGACTAGAGGTGTGTTTGTAGAAACGCGTTTATTCTGCTATATTTTAGTGTCACATTTTCGAGGTGATCACTTTCCATTTAACTGTTACATTTATTAACTCCGTTATTTTTGAGAAGATCGACAAAAGATCGAACCTAGGACCTTTTTATCGCACTTCTCGAACAACCTGTTATTAGCGGCCTCCCACCTACTATTAAGAATATATTCATTAAAAAATAGCAAGGCAATGATCATCAAGCAGTGATGGCCTCGAGGTTTAGGCGCGCGGTCGACAATTTCGGCGGTCGCAGGTTCGAACCTCAGGCACACGCCTCTGACTTTTCGAAGTTATGTGTGTATTCACAATGAATTGTCACTTGCTTTAACGGTGAAGGAAAACATCGTGATAAAATCTGCACACCTAAAAGTTCTTAGGAATTTCTTAGGTGTGTAGTCCGCCAACCCGCACTAGGCCAGCGTGGTGGACTAAGGTCTAAACCCTCTAAGTTGTAGAGGAGGCCCGTGCCCAGCAGTGGGACGTATATGGGCTGATGATGAAGACAATGATCATAACCATACAGCCAAATTTATAACTCCGCAATCGGTCCGGATTTAATTAGAACATATGTATAACCTTCAAAAAGGGTATTCATTACATTTTTATACGTTGAGGTTTTAAACGCGGGGTATTTAACACGGAGGGTAATAAATGTGGACCGGGACGTCAGTGTGGGATGTTATTGCGTTATTTTGTTGATTTACAACCGTTTCTTGGATTATAGTGTAGTTTAACGCTTACATTAAACATGTAAATTGTACATGATTGTGTTTTATGCGAAGATTAGGACTTTTTGAGCTAAACATTAATACAAAGATTTGCGGAAACAAAGGATTGTAGTCAAATGCATATTGTGCCTAATAGATAAAACATTCTAATCTAATAGTCTAGTAGTAGGACATAGTATACAGGGTGCATTCAGACCGTGATCGGAAAACTAAGGCAGGTAATAGCTACCAAGTAGTTCCCCAAGTAATTTATTTCATTAAAATGTTATTTTTAATCTGTGGACTAGTTTAATGGCTTCTGTGCATATTTTTTTCGTCCTTCCTAGATCTATATTTTGTCGAGGCAGGAATAAAAATCTTCGGGTTTTACGTTAGAAAATCTTTCTTTACAATCGATATCCAGGTGTAACAGGAATTTCAGTTTTTGTTGCGGGTTCACAATATGTTTCAGTATATTTTGGATCATTAACTTGAAAGTCGATGTAGTGACTAAAATTGAAAGGGGGATGCTAAAATGGTTTGGCCACATTCAAAGGATGAATGCAGAATGACGAAAGAGATTTACTGTGCGGAAGTGATCGGTGAAGTCGGTCGAGGACGGCCCAGGTGCACCTATAAAGAGCAGATAGGTAATTTACTGAAAAAGGGCAATATAAAGAGTCCTCGAAACCGACGTGCATGCATGAAGAGGATAATGTCAGTGGAGGAAGCGAAAGTGGTGTGTTTGGACCGTGGCATTTGGCGCTCTATAGTCTCTGCCTACCCTAACGGGAGACAGGCGTGAGTTTATGTATGTATGTATGTATTTAACTTTTAAACTATGTAACTTTTTACACAAATGACAAGCCACACCAATTATTCCACTGAAGTCCATGAGTTCGTCCAGCAATTGTCCGAGTTAAAAGTTTAAGTACATCAGTCACAATAAGGTTATTGTGGGGTATACGAGTAAAGCTACTAAAGCCGGCAACACGTAGAGAGGCGAGCGGTTTCTTCCATTCCGCCTGCAAATTGCCAAGTTACGTGACCCGGGTTGTACACGTGATCTCAGTTTTTGTCATATTTAGTCGTTATTTAGTTGACTTATATACTTGAGGAGAAATAACTTTACTATAGCACTTCAACTTGTGATGTGTTCATTGGTTCATGGTTATGAATTTGTGGTTTGTTAGCGACAAGATGTAAAAATATAAATAAAATTGTTTGTCTGTTAAGAGCATATAAATAAATAATAAATAAATACAGTCACATACATAGTTCTGATCCCACACTAAGATACAAGTCTTGTGTCGTGGGTATCAGAAACTACGAGAGACTTTTCGGTCTCACATACACCCAGACCCGAGACAAATATTTGTGGATCACACAAACATTTGTCTCGGTGCGGGGATAGAACCCGCGGCCTCTCGTTTCGCAAGCTAGTGTCTAGTCAACTGCGCCACGGGGCATGAAGAAGGAAACATCGTAATGAAATCTACACACCTAAAAGTTCTTAGGAATTTCTTAGGTGTGTAGTCCGCCAACCCGCAATAGGCCAGGAGGAGGAGGCCCGCGCCCATCAGTGGAATGTATTTGTGCTGATGATGATGATGATGATACGAAGAAAATGTAATGACAGAACAAAGTGTGTGAATAAATCGACCGAATAAATGTAAGCTGCAATTTCTGTATTGCTGACTAATTTGTAGACAACATTTCATTTTCTAGCCCATTTTGTGAAAACTGTCACAGCCTGGTAAATTAAATTTAAAATTTCGGTAGTTATTTAAATTAATGTAAATAATGTATTTTGATTCTGGTAATTAATTATTAATAATTATTCTCAGCCTATCGCTGTCCACTGCTGAACGAAGGCCTCCCCAAGTAGGCGCCAACCATCCCGGTCTTGAGCAGCCCTTATCCATCCGCTACCCGCCACCTTTCTCAAGATTACATATTAATAATTATTGTGTCGTAATTGGTTAGGAACAGGCTGTCATTCAGCAATCTTGCTCGCCTTGAAAGCTCATTTGTGTACGATGGTTACTGTCGGAACGGCTAAGAGTGAAGTCCTAGAAAAATAGAAAAGAAGTGTTCTCTTTGGCCAGCATTTGTTTGGACTCCACGGTATAGCAAAAGTACGAATTTAAAAATAGGTTTAAGCCATGCTGGTACCACGAAGTATGTGTGCAAGCCAGCTCACGCGCTTCTGTTATGAGGGTCTCAATAAGAATAATCAAAGTCAGTCACAACTTCCTCAAGGGCCTCAACGCCTCAGCCAGAACAAGGTCGAACTGCGAGCTCAAACCAATGGAAGTTATCTACACTGTATGTTTTCTAGTTCGCGCATTACGTTCCCGAAGGCACCTGTTGCGTATACTTTCCACCAACTTGTTAAATTCTTGCGCTCAACAACTTTGTGCGTTCGTGCTGCGATATTCGCTATTACGGAGTTCTTGCTGATTACATTTCATCTGGTCTTATATAGTAGTGATGGCCTCGAAGTTTAGGCATGCCGTCGAGAATCTCGGCGGTCGCGGGTTCAAACTTCAAGCACACGACTCTGACTTTTCTTAGTTATGTGTGTATTCACAATGAATTATCACTTACTTAAATGGTGAAGGAAAACATCGTGATGTAACCTGCACACCTAAAAGTTCTTAGGATTTTTTTTCGTCAAGCCGCACTAAGGATGCGTGGTGGACTAAGGCCTAAACCATTAATGGTATAGGAGGCCCGTGCCCAGCAGTGGGACGTATATGGGCTGATGATGATTCATAGCAGTGAGAAGGGAATGGGCTGTTACAAAAGAATAGATATAAAACTGTTTGATCTCTCACTTCAGTTTCACCGCTTCACTTCAAATCTCTTTAAACCGTAAGCATAAACTCGCCAAGCAATGTAGCATGGAAGCGCGAAGAAGGGAGAAGTGACACGACACTGTGTTGTGTTACTATGTACAGAGATCCGTCGGAAAGTTTGCGATTGCGTGGAGTTGAGCGCGTATCATGAAGATTGTAACTCATTGCGTTGGGAGATAGCAGGCTGTATCTCACACCGATGGTAGTTATCTGTAATAATAATTATTTTTACAGTCATATACATACTTACAGCCATGCCCAGCAGTGGGACGTATTTGGGCTGATGATGATGATACATACTTACATACATACATAACCACACGCCTATAATCCCCGAAGGGGTAGGCAGAGGTGCATTTCTGCACCCACATTTCGCCAAGTATTTATCAGTCCCACGTAATAGGGGGCGAGCCTATTGCCGTTTTTCGGGCACAATTCCAGACTCCGTGCTGTTACCGAGAATTTCCTAATAGAAAAACCCAATAACACTTTGCCCAACACGGGAATCGAACCCAGGACCTCTAGATCGCACGGCACATACTTGTACCGCGAGACCACGAGGCAGTCATACATACTTTTCAAAGTTATTTGTGTATTCACAAAGAATTATCACGTAGGTACTTTAACGGTGAAGGAAAACATCGTGATGAAACCTGCACACCTAAAAGTTCTTAGGAATTTCTTAGGTATGTAGTCCGCCAACCCGCACTAGGTCAGCGTGGTGGACTAAGGCCTAAACGCTCTCAGTTGTAGAGGAGGCTCGTGCCCAACAGTAGTACGTATATGGGATGATGATGGTGACACACTTTTGAATTTTGAATAGCCTATTATTGCCCCCAGGTCTTGTGTTACTAGGTATGAGGAGTTCTAGTAGACTTTTTGGCCCCGCAGACAATCAGACTCGTAACAAATATTTGTAGAACATTATTGTCCCAGCGCCGGGATCAGAACTTCGGTCTGCTGTTACATATGATATTGTCTAGCCAACTACGAGTATTACCTACTTGCATTCGTTAATAAAAAGTAAATAATAAAAAGTAGCTTGTATTTCCAAGGTTGTATATTTCCAGCATAACAATCATCCAAACCGGTCCAGCAGTTATTGAGTTCATTCGATACAGAAATACAAACCCTATTTATAATATTAGTTTATATTCTTTTCATTATTGATTAATGTTAATTTTCCTTTCAAAGATCCAAAGATAATTTAATACCTTCACCTTAGCTAAAACTTATCAAACTCTACAAGCATGATGACGTAACCAAACCTAATAGGCGCGTAAAATTGGGCGTCGGTGTGAGGTGAGGCGGCATTTATCCCAAAAGTACATGGCGCGAGGCATGACGTCGAATACATTAACAGCGCCCGCCATTCGTGCCAAACTCGGATTAAATATTAACCCCCGTTTAACTTTAATAAGCTAACGAACAACGGGGATGCTGTTTGATAATTCCTGAGCCAACTATGTCATTTTAATAGTTCTTTCGTGTTTCGCTTTGTGTTTAATTGGTGGTATATGTTGTTAGTTTTGTAAATTTTATACATACATACATATCCTCACGCCTGTATTCCCCGAAGGGGTAGGCAGAGATGCATTTCTGCACCCACATTTCGCCAGGTATGTATCAGTCCCACATAATAGGTGGCGAGCCTATTGCCGTTTTTCGGGCACAATTCCAGACTCCGTGCTGCTACTGAGAATTTCCTAATGGAAAAACCCAATAACACTTTGCCCGACCCGGGAATCGAACCCAGGACCACTAGATCGCACAGCACATACTTGTGCCGCGAGACCACGAAGCAGTCTGTTTGTTTTTCTGTTTGTTTATAAATCATTGTATCGAGATATTAACAAGCGAATGAAATAAAAGCTTGAAGTATTGAATGATACACCTCTAACTTCCCCTTCAGTAAATGTACAATGTGAAAAATTTTATTCGGAGCAATACATTTTCTCAATTTTCCTATAACAATAAGGCATCCTCCTCTACCTTTGAGAGGGTCTACGCCTTAGTCCACCACGCTGGCTTAGTGCGGGTTGGCGGACTACACACCTAAGAAATTCTTAAGAACTTTTAGATGTGCAGGTTTCATCACGATGTTTTCCTTCGCCGTTAAAGTAAGTGATAATTCTGAATAAAAGTGATAATTGTGAATACATACATAAATTCAAAAAGTCAGAGGTGTGTTCCTGGGGTTTGAACCTGCGACCGCAGAGATACTCGACCCTCTAAACCCTCTCAATGGTAGAGGAGGCCCGTACCCAGCATTAGGACGTAAATGGGCTGATGATAGTGATGATAATAACGCACCCTTTATTTTTCATATTGAAGTGAATAAGATAACTCCATCAAAGACAATGTGGTTCTTACCAAAAATATCGCCAGTCCCCTCAGTGACAAAGGAGAAAGGAGCAGTTATCGTCTCCGATGTGTTGTATTTGACAGCCAATCAGCGCACAGCGAGTGGGAAACAGTTTGTTTTACTTGTATCGGTGCTTTTACACCGCCAGGCCGTTCCGTATGACAATATACAAATTAAACTTTGAGTGTTTGACGTCCCTTTGTCAGCACCTTTAGGTTGTTTTGCTCGGAATCGATTTGGTACAGCTTTTGTTTTCAATTTGAGTGTGTTTTGTTGTTTTTGAAGTGAAAACTTATTTAGCGGTGCTGTGCACTTTTTGGGATGGGTGAAAAATGCTGAACCCGCGTCAGATCACGTGACCCTGGTAGAAAATGCGTAAGACGCATTTTGTAATATAAAGAGTCATGTTTGTGTACGATAGCGTAATAAATATTGCATTTTATCACGTAAATGATAGTATTTTTATACTGATAAATTAAAAAAATCGTGCGAAATTATTCCCTAACCATTCCAAAATATTCAAAAATGCACAACGTTAATGTTGAAGTTTTCACTTCTGCCGGCACTCCTGGAATGCCACCCGTTTTTTTTTCACTATGGCAAAACAAAGTGAAGGTTTACAGTATTTTTTTACTTACTTGGAGGCTTATAAGATATGATTTGATCTTCTTTACAAATCTGTAGAAGAATTTCATTACTAAGACGTAAAGTTATGATACTCAGGATCCGTTACAAGGTTAATACCGCCTTATAGCAAACTGATTTGAGGCAACAGTATTTCTGTTGTATTTTATTTGGCTAGTAGAATTGTTGAAAGTCTACAAACCATTAAAATTCCTTTATTTTCTTGCACTTACATAATTTCTCGAAAGACCAACAATGGCTAAGTGCTGGTTGGTGGACTGCAATTCCCTTAGAGAATGGGCTTAAGACATTGAATTTTTTGAAGCAATCCCAAAAAATCTTCATAGAGAACTCTGAGAGTGCAAATTTGCTAAGAATGTTTTAATTTTTCGTCACAGTAAAACATTACGAGTAGTGATGGCCTCGAGGTTTAGGCGCGCGGTCGAGAATTTCGGCGGTCGCAGGTTCAAACCCCAGGCACACACCTCTGACTTTTCGAAGTTATGTGTGTATTCACAATGAATTATCACTTGCTTTAACGGTGAAGGAAAACATCGTGATAATACCTGCACACCTAAATGTTCTTAGGAATTTCATAGGTGTGTAGTCCGCCAACCCGCACTAGGCCAGCGTGGTGGGCTAACGCCTAAACCCTCTCAGTTGTAGAGGAGGCCAGTATTTGGGCTGATGATGATGATGAAAAAGGGTGTGACTGAAATTAAAAGACACAACTGAAAAAATATTGTCTCGTTCTTCACACTAAGTTGATTTTCATCCTCGAGTTCTAAAACACTCCTCTTACTACCAATAATCACTAACAAACTTAGTTTATAAGAACCGTAGCAATGCAGGTGCAGTGGAATGAAATCGTCACCTGGGTTTTATAGACTTGTTTAAATCTTAATCGGAACTTAGTAAGGTCATTTATTACTTACACTTTAATCGAAGTGGACTCTTTTATGTACCTCGTTACACGCTCTTTATTGCTGTAGGTGGCACATAAAAGAACCTAGCAGGTGTCACAGGAATTTCAACCGTAACCACGAGAAACAGGGCTAAGATTTCATTGTGAATTTGTCTAAGGTGATAAAGTCGGGCAAATTTGGCGGTATTATGTAAGATATCTTGATTAGATTGTTGGAGATTCGAGTTATTTTGTGAGATATTTAATTAATGGCAGCGTGACGGGGAATTAATTGCATTTATGAATAATTAGTTTCAGGCGTTTGGCGTAGTGGAACAAACATAGGTAAATGTTAGTGCTAAATAATCACATACATACATAAACTCATGCCTGTATTTCCCGAAGGGGTAGGCAGAGGTGCATTTCTGCACCCACATTTCGCCAAGTATGTATCAGTCCCACGTAATAGGGGGCGAGCTTATTGCCGTTTTTCGGGCACATTTCCAGACTCCGTGCTGTTACCGAGAATTTCCTTATAGAAAAACCCAATAACACTTTGCCCGACCCGGGAATCGAACCCAGGACCTCTAGTTCGCACGGCACATACTTGTACCGCGAGACCACGAGGCAGTCTAAATAATCAATTTGTTTTATATGGGTGAATTGTGTATCATTCAACTTTACTGTACTTTTGGACTTTTAAATATTAAAAAAAGTCCGCCTTAAATAGGTATGCAGTATTTTGTCTTGCTATGCTTTATGACTTTTTACGCAAGATAAAGCGAGAAAAACATTATATAGCTATTACGAATGTATGTAATATCTTACTTCTTACTAATATTATAAACGCGAAAGTTTGTAATAATGTATGGATGTCTGGATGTCTGGATGTCTGGATATTTGTTGCTCTTTCACGCAAAAACTACTGAATGGATTGTAATGAAAGTTTACAATAATATAGCTTATACATCAGAATAACACATAGGCTATACTTTTTAAAGATAGTGTGTGAATTGACCAAAATATAACGATAATTGTCAAGTAAGTCGGGAAAAATCTGCTATCTGCGGGCTATTTTGGCGTACGCGTCACGTACGTCAAACATTTTATGTTTATCCCGCCAATACGGTTAATGGTCCCCTCATATTAATGAACGTATTTAAATAAAGGTTTTGAATCGACAACATATATCCACAATATTCGAACAATTGCGCATTTTACATTTTAAAATGTAGAATAATCAGCAATGAAAAGGGAGTGACATATTTGTTAGTTGTCAAATATTTATGCGTGCGTTCAGAAATTTATTTTTAAACTCCTTGGTTTTATATGTTATAAATGAGAAAATAAATATATGACTGTTACGCTTTCCCGCCTTAATCATTTGACCGATGTGAACGATTTTTGGTATGGACATAAATGGGACTCTGTGGAATAAAATAGACTACAACTTATTTTCTTTCTGAACCCAACCCTGTAGTCTACGCGGACGGAGTCGCGGGCAAAAGCTAGTTCATATATAAAGTCTAAAATCGCTTTTCGACAGTCAAACTACATCCCCATTGAGCATTAATGGAGTTGACTATAAAGTTATATGTAAAAAAACTGTCACCAATCTTTATCAGATTGTCCAGACTACCTAGAGTAAAAAGGCGCCCAGAAATATTATATTTTCGTAGGTCACAAATTTCATAATTTTCATGAATTAAAGCACTTATCCCTTGTAATATGTCATTAACAAGTTTTTCTAACTGTTTCCAGTATATAGATTTTTTTTTACGTAGCTTTCTACCCACAAAGCGAGATTAAGCCGTCACTCGACTTTCTGACTTGGTGGGTATGGTCTAGCTTCGAACCTGCTAACTTAGTACTAGGAGCTCCTCCCATTGGAAGGCTAGAGTCCCCGACATACCCCTTTCGGCCTCCCCCGAGTTACATAAAGGGGAGCTTAAGGCGCTTTCCTTTCGTTAAAAAAAAAGGAGCTCCTCCCAAACAAACCTGTTAGCAAACGATCAGGAGCATCGCCCCACTAAGCTAAACAGCCATGCACTTTAGCTGTACGATACACGAAAACCCCTCGTGTACCCCTAATAACTTGGTACAACTTAAATTACTTGCCAACTTGGATTAATTTGTCCTATGAACGCGAGATAAAATGAGAAAAAATTGTGTATTTGACAGATTGTGTTAGCGCAACTTCTGTTTTACATTTTTCTTCATCAGCTTGATTTATGAACGCGGAAGATTCTTAACATTTGATCTTATTTTCTCTTTTAACGCTATGTGCCTTATACCGTTGTAGTTTTTAATCCGAAACACCTTTACTAGAGGGTTAAAAAGGATTTTCTTTTGTTTTTGAAGTCAATCTACCCTTTATAAACGTAATGAACTAAATTTTTCCCCTGACAACCAAAGTAGAGGTTTGTACCCAGAAATTTAGCATATGGGCTGATAAGAGTTGTCATTTATAGCTATATTTTAGTTTATTTAAATACTTTATTTCTCCTACAGTAAGCTATGCGGTCAACAAGTCGCGGGTTACAATCTTGGATAGGGTAAAATGTTGCTAGATTTTTTCTATTATAAATTTCTCAATAGTGGCACGGGGCTTAGAAAAATGGCTCTTCCGGTGTTACATAGGATTTTTAAAAAAATTCGCGAAACGTGCATAGACATGTATTTATTGTTTACATACGCATCCATTCACAAAACAAATAAATACAGTCACATCCATAGTTTTGATCCCACACTAATCTTAGTGTGATCTATGTATCTACATAGATATAGTCTTTTGTGGTGGGTATCAGAATCTACGAGAGACTTTTCGGGCTCACTAACACCCAGACCCGAAACAAATATTTGTGGATCACACAACATTTGTCTCGGTGCGGGGACCGTAACCGCGACCTCTCGTTTTACAAGCTGGTGTCTAGCCAACAGCGCCATTGACACTATCTACTTACTGACTAGTAATATGTCTCCACTTGTTAAATAGTAACTATAATTTTACATTTTATCCACATCACTATCCAGGTTTACACGAACAACGCCAGCAAAAGAGCCTCACAACCTGCCAGGAACTTTGCGAAGTTGCCAGTTAAACTAACGAAGCGAGTCGAGTCAAAACTTGTTTAGAATTTCAAGAGGACGGTCAACAAGGTCCAGTCCACTTGAGCAACAGGTTACTGCATCTGCAAGTTTTACGTTTACTAGCCTTAAGTTGAATATTGCACCGTATTAGTTCTATCAAAGGTTTTTGAAGGTTTGTGAGGGGTTTCAAGTATCCTAAGGTGAGCGGATTGCTCTGCGGATTATACGTACACATACTTAAGTCAGTATCTTTGAGTATCGTAAGATGAAGTATGTTTCTATACCATATTCTGATAGCTGTTTAAGTCTTGTTAGGTTATAAGTCTATTGCAGTTTTTCGTATAAATTTTAGACTCCATGTTCTAAGTTTATTTTATGGCGAATCCATTTAACATTTATCATTTACGACACAATCGTCCAGCAGTCAAACTCAAGTCTTCTAAATCGCACGGTGCAATATGCTACGGGATCAAAAGGCAGTTAAGTTGAGCCTTCAATTAAAATAAAAAAACAATAGAAAAGCAGTTATTTCAATCGATTCCTGGCACAAAAACACTACAGCATTCAAGAAGTCTATTTATACTATTATTCATTTACAAATAATGACAGCAGAAACTGCTAATGAGTTTAGTATTAGCGGTAGAAAGAATAGATTATTAAAAGCAGCATAAATATTTCCCAAATCCCCGTTTTTTGACTAAGATTAAAATAGAGCGTATTTATTAAGAGATTTTTTCGGTACACGAGTTTTTTCATCTCAACATTGTTTATAATGTTAACGCTCGTATCCCGACCGCGCTGGTAATTTATTAGGTACCATAAAAGGGTCTCACTGCTTTCACGATCCAGATGATTTGCATTTTACCCCAAAAATACTCATGCCTATATTCCCCAAAGAGTAGGCAGAGGTGCATTTCTGCACCCACATTTCGCCAATTGTGTTTTCGTTCTATATAATAGGGTTGATATTAATACACATATTGATATTAATCTATAGAGTACGTTTTAATTCTCGTTTGTTTACATACATACATAAACTCACGCCTGTATTCCCCGAAAGGGTAGGCAGAGGTGTATTTCTGCACCCACATTTCGCCAGGTTTTGTATCAGTCCCACGTAATATGGGGCGAGCCTATTGCTGTTTTTCGGGCACAATTCCAGACTCCGTGCTGCTACTGAGAATTTCCTAATTGAAAAACCCAATAACACTTTGCCCGACCCGGGAATCGAACCCAGGACCTCTAGATCGCACGGCACATACTTGTGCCGCGAGACCACGAGGCAGTCTCGTTTGTTTATATTGTATATACTTTATCGTACACCATGACCAGGGCTGGGCAAAATACATGCTTTGCTTTAATTGAAATACAAATTACAAAATACTGTATCGCAAGTAATTAAAATACGAAATACAAAATACATTTAAGTAAGGTAAGTATTTGAAATACAAAATACAGTATTTTAGCTATTTGTAATTGAAATACAAAATACAAAATAATGCGTATTTATTTGTTTTAGAATAGATTTTTTTTTTGAAGGCGGTTTCTGTTTTGTTATTGCAGGTCCTGATGAGCACAAACTTAATACTAAATGAAGGCTAAATGTATTTTAATAAATGTATTTTGAAACCTCGAGTATTTGAAATACTAATTACAAAATACTTCGGCTTAACGTATTTGAAATACAAATTACAAATTACATTTTAAGAAAGCAATTAAAATACAAATACAAAATACGTATTTGTATTTCAATTACAAGTAATTCAAATACTGCCCAACCCTGACCATGACATACATACATAAAAATGAATAATAATAAGCTTAAGATTAAGTGACCAATAGGCGGTCTTATCACTAACTGCGATCTCTTCCAGATAATCTATTTTACAAAAGGGATATTTAAAAAGATGATAGGGTAATCAGTTTAATTCAAATTAAAAACAACAATGATATAATTAAACTAAAAAAAGGTAAAAATACCAAATGAAGGAAAAAAAAAACTTTTATCGTTTATTTATTAATCTGGGGGTCTGTGTTGATTACTGTATTTGTTATTAGATTAAGTTATTTAAGTGGATTTTGCCATAAGATGTCTCTGGGTAGATTGCCAGTGGTTTATTCCATACAAATAGTAATATTATTTGGTATTGTCAACTTTTGAATAACAAAAAAATGATTTTTATAAAAAATTTTTTTTCAAAGCAACTTTGTTACATTTCATATTCATCACACAGATAATAGTATAGAACGTAAAGCAGAAAAACACATTTATGATATGAAAGAGGTTTTTTTTTTATTCTGGCACGGCAAAGTGACTCCACTGTACCTGATGGTAAGCACAGTGGAGTCCAGAAAAATAATACCAACCAGCGAGAAACGATGGTCACCCGCTGGTCGACACAATCATGCCGGCCCGCACAAATGCTTCTTCACGCTTCGCTTAAAGGAATAAAATATTTAAATTTAATAATATATTTAAATGTCATTTAATGACTCCGAACATTAATTTAAACACTTATTTACCCTAGGCAAAGTGATCATCTCATTCATAATGTGATGCGCAGTAAATAGAAGTATGACTATCGAAGAAAGTTAGCCACCTCTAATTAATTAACATAATTGTGCCGGCCTTTTCGAATGCAATATGCACAGGATGATCCTGAGTCAATATCCTAACACATACGTTGCTATGTCAGGTTCTAAATCTTTAGTACGAACAAAATTCTTGCACATTTTAAGACGTTCTCCGGTTCATCATCATCATCATCATCAGCCCAAATACGTCCCACTGCTGGGCACGGGCCTCCTCTACAACTGAGAGG
Organism: Hemaris fuciformis; assembly: GCA_907164795.1. Classification (NCBI taxonomy): domain Eukaryota; kingdom Metazoa; phylum Arthropoda; class Insecta; order Lepidoptera; family Sphingidae; genus Hemaris; species Hemaris fuciformis. The sequence goes on from OU015447.1 coordinate 2,366,172, forward strand.
GTTTAGGCCTTAGTCCACCATGCTGGCCTAGTGCGGGTTGGCGGACTACACACCTAAGAAATTCCTAAGAACTTTTAAGTGTGCAGGTTTCATCACGATGTTTTCCTTCACCGTAAAAGCAAGTGATAATTAATTGTGAATACACACATAACTTCGAAAAGTCAGAGGTGTGTGCCTGGGGTTTGAACCTGCGACCGCTGAAATTCTCGACCGCGCGCGTATACCTCGAGGCCATCACTATCATCACGTTCTCCGGTTGCGGCATTAAAATTCCGTAAATATCCCTAAAGCATTTTTATAACTTTAAATTCACCCTTATCGCCCAACGTGGAATAAAACCTGGAATGGACGCGTCCCGAGTTACGAGTGCCGTATCCAGGACGTCACGGGAGCTAACCGCCGGGGGGGTTTCATTTATTATTCTCTTTTTATGACGCATAAATTTCTAGTCTCCGTAATCGGAGCTTGTCTGATGAATTTGCATTTTTTTTGTTTTCTACTGTAGTTGTGTTAGGTTTATGAATTTTATAGTCGTTTTAAATGATTCTTGATATGAAGGTATTAAAGAAATTGTTTTTAGATAGCTCTGTGGCACAGTTGATTAGACACCAACTTGCGAAACTAGAGGCCACGGATTCGATCCCCGCACCGAGACAAATGTTTGTGTGATCCTCAAGTATTTGTTTCGGGTCTGGGTGTTTGTGGGACCGTAATGTCTCTCGTGGTTTCTGATACCCACGACACAAGACTTGTAACTTAGTGTGGAGTCAGAATTGCGGATATGACTGTTGGGTGTATTTATTTATTATTTTGTTTGATTAACTCACAACATATCTACATAAAATAAATATACACTTTTAATATCTGTTTTAACTTGGTACGTATTTAAAAATCTTGTACAAAGATTGACAGCCTTTTAATGTTTCAGATATCTCTTTAAAGACTTAATATAGTAGATAGGTTGAAACAATTCGGCAATTTTAACCATTTTGTTTCGAAATATCTCAAACTAAATCAATTAGTACCGGGACAAAAACATGCCTACAAAATTTGCGGTAAATTCCGTACTTTTAGCAATGGGTAAGCTCACGAAAGTTGTCCGATATAAAAGTAAGTATGGTACGCATGGCGCACGCAATGCAATAAGGGACTCGTCTTGAGTCGAATGGGCAGGATCAGCCGGGCTCCGTGGAACTGCTCCTGCTATCTGTCTAGTAGACAAATCGCTCCCTCAAATGGAAGATTACTGTAAAGCCCGGAGGTTGATACACTGCAGTGTAATTGTAGCGATTCAGAGGTAAATATTTAAGCTTGCATAATATGTAGTCTGGCCATAAATACTGTTACATAAAATGATCTTTTTTTCAAAATTATAATTATTTTGAATTTGGAACACATATTATTTTAAAAAATCTTTCGATTTTGCGCCATTTCACATAGTTTTTCGTTTTCATTATCAAATTACAACCTGGAATTGGGTGTTAAAGTAAATTGTAAAAATTTGTAAATTGTAAAGTGATCGCCTTGCACAATTTGGGTATGGAGCCGTCGGTCATATTCCAGACACTTCAAAAGTTTGGATCAGCCATATGTTCGGATATCGTACTATCAGCAGATACAACAACTCTTCGTCTGTCGAAGACCAGAAAAGATCGGGGCGGCCGCGTGCTGTTAGAACTACAAAGGTTGTTAATGTTAATACGTGTTCGAAATTAAAATAATTAAAAAGTTGAAAAACAGAAAAGTTTTTATGTAACAGTATTTATGGCTAGAGTAGTTACACTTACAGATTGATTGAGGATACACGGATATTTAACATCATCAACAGCCTCTTTCACGTCCACTGTTGGACATAGGCCTCTCCTATGGCACGCCACTGGGCTCGATCTTGGGCTCTCCTCATCCAACCGCTGCCAGCCACCTTGCGGATATCGTCACCCCACCTAGCCAGAGGGCGTCCTACACTACGTTTGCCGAGCCGTGGTCTCCACTCCAGAACACGTTTCCCCCAACGGTTATCCGTTCTGCGACAGATGTGACCTGCCCACTGCCACTTCAGCTCGCAAATCTTTTGGGCTATGTCGATAACCTTGGTTCTCTGTCGGATAACATCATTTCTGATCCTATCCTTCAGAGAAACTCCTAACATAGCCCTCTCCATAGCTCGCTGAGCGACCTTGAATTGGTGGATTAGTCGCACCGTCAGTGTCCACGTCTCGGCTCCGTATGTCATGACAGGAAGGACGCACTCGTTAAAGACTTTCGTCTTTAGGCTTTGTGGTATGGGTGACGAAAAGACTCGACGAAGTTTATTAAACGCTGCCCAACCCAGCTGTATTCTTCTTTGGGTCTCCTTCTCGAAGGATATTTAACGGTAGCATTAATTTCGTAATTCAGAATCTAAATAATATGTAACAATCTTACTCACTCACTCAGACCAGCAGAGATTTGGTAGAAGTGTAGAATAGAAGCAGTTGCTTCTTACTAGTCTATTCACTCGATTGCGCTGCATTTACGACAGGACCGTGGCACTGGGCCTTGCCAGTATATGAGAAAAAATTATACATATATTCAATGTTGTGAATACACACATAACTTCGAAAAGTCAGAGGTGTGTGCCTGGGGTTTAAACCCGCTACCGTCGAGATTCTCCACCGCGTGCCTAAGCCTCGAGGCCATCACGGCTTCATGAATTATCACGTACTTTGACGGTGAAGGAAAACATCGTGATGAAACTTGCACACCTAAAAGTTCTTAGGAATTTCTTAGGTGTGTAGTCCGCCAACCCGCACTAGGCCAGCGAGGTGGACTAAACCCTCTCAGCTGTAGAGGAGGCCCGTGCCCAGCAGTGGGACGTATATGGGCTGATGATGATATTCAATGTTATAGCACGGTGTAACAGACGGCCTCCTTAAGCCCACGCCCTCAAATATCCTCTTGCGAAGACTGGAGGCTAGTTTTATTGTTTGTTGTTCTCGTTTTATGAGCTATTCATGACTCATTTACAGTGAGATACGTTGGAAATTTTAAATAGGTTTTCAATAAATAATGGGCTTCAGTGCTGGCTACTTCTGAAGTCATTAGTAGTTATTAATTATCCATCGTGTTTATGTATCTAGTTATATTAATGCATACATATATTGTATCCGTGAAGGAGTAGGTAGAGATGTATTTCGATACTCATTTGTCGCTAGCTGTATTTTAAGTTCCACGTAGTGAGTAGTTATTTGGGTATAAATAATAATTAAACACACCCAACAGTCACATACATAGTTTTGGCCCCACACTAGGATACTAGTCCCGTGTTGTGGGTCTGAGAAACTACGAGAGTCTTTTCGGTCTCACAAACACCCAGACCCGAAACAAATATTTGTGGATCAAATAAACATTTGTCTCGGTGCAGGATCGAACCTGCGGCCTCTCGTTTCGCAAGCTGGTATCTAGCCAACTGCACCACGGGGCTGCTGTGGGCTGTATCTTTCATAACTCCGCGCTGTTGAAAATTTCCTGATTGAAAAGCAAATTTTTCTATCATATTTATAGAACTATATACAGCACAAACCATTTTTTACTGCGGGTAAAGTACGCAATCATAAAACTAAACATTAAAAATATATACAGGGTGTATTCAGATCGTGATCGGAAACTAAGGCAGGTAATAGCTAATGTCATTACAAACCCCTTGGCGTTAAAGAAAATCCCGACAAACAATATTTTTTTTTACGTTTTCCTAACAACCACATAAATTTTATACCTAAGGTTGTTAGGAAAACTTCAAATTTTTTATTTTTTGTCGGGATTTTCTTTAACGCCAGGGGGTTTGTAATCACCTTAGCTATTACTTGCCCTCGCTTCCGATCACGGTCTGAATACACCCTGTATATATTTCAGTCTGAGTCTGAGGTAGCTTATAAAAACTTCATTATTTTCGCCACACATTATCTTCGATCCAATCTATGAAGCTGGGCACTCTGGTGTAGATGCCAGGTAGATTTGGCAGCGCGCACCCTATGCCGAATGACGTCACGGCTATGACGTAGCTCATAGTGCCTTGTGAGGTCATTGGGAGTGGGATCTTCATTTGCAAAGGTCCTCCAGAGTCACCCTGTGGATAAAGGTTATATTGTAATTTGTTCCGCTTCTTTATTTGTTCTTGCTTCTATATATCTTTTTAATAGTTTAAAAAAAATTAAGTAGTGTAAAATTGTCGATTCAAAAGAACTTGTACCTAAAAGTCTATTTGAATAAAGATATTTTGACTTTGACTTTGACTATCTTTATTCTTTAAAGAATTTATTGTTATTAGATGAGTTCGTTTGTTTTAATGACAGACTTCAAGGAACTACTAATCTCATATTGTTGAAGCATAACCTTTGTGCCGAGTTAAATTTTTGAATGTGACATAATGTTTTATCTTATTTTTCCATCTAATATTTCCAATTAGCAACACAGGGTCTAAAAATGTATAGTAAGCAGCAATAGATTCGCTTCTTTGAAAGCTTTGTTGGCAATTTTTTTGTGTCGAAGTACCTCTGGGTTTATTACATATACCCATTTCAGGATAAGTCGTAATGGCCTCGAGGTTTGGGCACGCGGTCGAGAATCTCTACGGTCGCGGGTTCAAACCCCAGGCACACACCTCTGACTTTTCCAAGTTATGTGTGTATTCACAATGAATTATCACATACTTTAACGGTGAAGGAAAACATCGTGATGAAACCTGCACACCTAAAAAAGTCAGGAATTTCTTAGGTGTGTAGTCCGCCAACCCGCACTAGGCCAGCGTGGTGGACTAAGGCCTAAACCCTCTCAATGGTAGAGGAGGCCCGTGCCCAGCAGTGGGACGTATATGGGCTGATGATGATTTCAGGATAAAAGTTCAGTCATTTAAAAAAAATCTTACCTGACACGCGTCGACACCTCCTTCCAACTTGCCGGCGCAGAGCTGATGGTCCTGGAAGCCACACCACAGCCTGTTGCAGTAGTTCTTCAGCAGCTCAATGCATTGCTTCATATCTATGACGTCAACCTCAGCCGCCTGGAGCTCCGGGGATATTGTCTTTCCACCTGATAGTAAAAGCTGGTGAGTTAAGTATTCGAACAAGGAGACAGATCGTAGTAATAGTGAAAAAAAAAGTATTTGAAAGCTCTACTTGTGTACTTTTTACAACCAAATTTAAAAGACAAGATATTTAGTCAACATTTCTCTTTTTTATCCCCTTTTCTTGAATTTCTCTTCTCCTAATCTGCATCTATATATGTACTCTGCAACTGAGAGGGGTTAAATGTACACAACGCTCGCCTACAGCTAGTTTTTATGTCAGGAGTTTTGCTCAAGATTACCTTCATCATTAAAGCGCATGATAAATCTATTATATACTCGTAAATTAGGAATATACCGCCTACTACCCCTTCAGAGGAAACGCTGTATCTTAAAAGGGTATGTTTAAGTATCTCTTAATGCCTTCCTCTGTGTAAATGAAACACTAAAACTTCAAGAGTTAAGTTCTAAGTCATCAGGGATATTTGATAGAAACAATAAATCCACAGTAAACACGAGTTGGATCGTCTTAAACTTTCAACTTGACACTTTGTTTAGTTTCTCGGGGTAGCGTTTATTATGATTTATTCCTGCGAGTCTCGCCCAGCTTACGTTGAAATTTTATTTATGAAACGCTTAAGAAGTTATTTTGATTTGTTTTGAAATTAACGGCTTTGCGTTTATCCTTTGTTTACTTTCCAACTATAATAATAATACTTTATTCAGTGACCAAAACTGTAGTGGGACTGTTGTTGCGGAATCTATCTATACAAAAAGCATCGAAACATACAAAATCAACCCAGCAGATATAATCTTATCGCTGTCGAATTGCCACTATATTTCGCGAATATTGATTCATAATATCATGATAAATTTTGCTAAAGAGGCTTTTGGAAACGCCCGGTCAAACTTGTTATCAGTGAGATAATAATATTGTCGACTTGGTATTATATATTGTAGTAACATTACCAATATCACTAACAATTAATTGAAGGAAAGTTGTACAGCCATACCTATGGGTATATTGTCAACCTATCGCCGTTCACTGCTGAACGTAGGCCTTCCCAATAAACTGCCGAACATCTCGGCCTAGAGCAACCCGCATAGGTTCTCTCTTCACTATCTTTTTGAAGTAGTAGGGCCATTAACAAAGGTGCTTCGAAAAATTCTATATACTTTTCAACTTTAGAAATGTAAAGCAGAATGCTCATTTTACCTGATTCCAAAACACCCCATCCTGTTAATATGGTTTCTTTCCCAAGACTGCTGAAGTCATCCTTTCCCCACAGGCAAGCTGGTTGCATGAGTTTTGTGAAGGTGATTTCTTGGTCCAGTTCCATGAGAGCTATATCGTAGTACTTCTTCGGGGAAGCGTACTGAGGATGCACTATGATGTTGATGATTTTCGCGTCAGTTGGCGTGATGACGTTGGAGGACTATAAATAACATACATTACATACATACAAGCAGTGATGGCCTCGAGGTTTAGGCGCGCGGTCGAGAATTTCGACGGTCGCAGGTTCAAACCCCAGGCACACACCTCTGACTTTTCGAAGTTATGTGTGTATTTACAATGAATTATCACTTGCTTTAACGGTGAAGGAAAACATCGTGATAAAACCTGCACACCTAAAAAGTTCTTAGGAATTTCTTAGGTGTGTAGTCCGCCAACCCGCACTAGGCCAGCGTGGTGGACTAAGGCTTAAACCCTCTCAGTTGTAGAGGAGGCCCGTGCCCAGCAGTGGGACGTATTTGGGCTGATGATCTGATACATACATAACCTCACGCCTGTGTTCCCCAAAGGGGTGGGCAGAGGTGCATTTTTCTGCACCCACATTTCGCCATTTTGACTGCCTCGTGGTCTCGCGGTACAAGTATGTGCCGAGCGATCTAGAGGTCCTGGGTTCGATTCCCGGGTCGGGCAAAGTGTTATTGGGTTTTTCCATTAGGAAATTCTCAGTAGTAGCACGGAGTCTGGAATTGTGCCCGAAAAACGGCAATAGGCTCGCCCCTTATTACGTGGGACTGATACATACCTGACTATAAATAAATAGAAATATTTTTATAGATTGTCGATACTGGGAAAAGAAAATTTTTTTTTTTTTTTTTTTTTTTTTTTATTGCCTCAGTAGGCAGACGAGCAAGCGGCCCGCCTGATGGTAAGCGGTTACCGCCGCCCATGGACTAAAGTAATGCCAGGGGCACAACCCAGCCGCTGCCTACCGTGTGGTGAACACTCTTTTTAAGCCTCGTTTAAAGAAGGACAAGTCATAGCGCTCGGGGAACACCGAAGCAGGGAGTTCATTCCAGAGCTTGCACGTGCGTGGTAGAAAGGAACGCTGGAAACGCACCGTACTACTACGGATTGTCTCCAGGTAGTATGGATGAACTCCACTGCGATGTCTGGTAGTGCGATGGTAAAAAGGTGACGACGGTACCATGCTGAACAGTTCCTCAGAACACTCCCCATGGAAGAGTCGATAGAACACACAGAGAGACCCGAAGTCTCTCCGCAGTCCTAACGACTCCACTTTGTCCGTGAGATTGGGATCATCGACGATTCGAAATGCACGCCTCTGCAAGGAGTCAAGTGGGTCGAGCAAGTATTTGGGGGCCCCTGCCCAGAGATGAGAGCAGTACTCCATGTGAGGCCGGACTTGCGCTTTATAAAGCGTCAATCTATGGTCCGGCGTGAAGTACCGCTTGGCTCTGTTCAGGATGCCCAACTTTTTGCTTGCCAACTTGGCTTTGTCCTCCAAATGACTCCTAAACTGCACTTTGCTCGAAATTTCGACGCCGAGTATCCCAATACTCTCGGAAACATGGAGAGTGACTCCTTGGAACTGTGGCGCCATGACAAAAGGGTCCTTCTTAGCAGTGAACGCGCAAACTTGTGTCTTCAATGGGTTGAATTGAACCAAGTTCTTTTCTCCCCATTCAAAAGCCCGCCCCAGAGAGCTTTCGACTTCAGACACAAGTTTATACCGACTTTCCTCTATTGAATTCCGAGAGGCGTTCCGTTGGCCGATGTATCGCGCATGACACGTGCTATCATCCGCATAGCAATGCATGCTGTCAATAGACAACATGTCATTGATGTGCAGGATGAAGAGCGTCGGCGACAACACCGAGCCCTGTGGAACACCAGCATTGACGGTCTTGGTCTCGGAGCTACAACCGTCGATGACGACTTTTATGCTCCGGCCATCCAGGAAGTTGGCGATCCACTTGCAGAGCCCCTCGGGGATTCCGTAGGATGGTAGCTTCGACAGAAGGGCTCGATGCCATACCCGGTCAAACGCCTTTGCAATATCCAGGCCGACGGCAATAGCCTCGCCCTTGCCCTCCACAGCCTCCGCCCAATGGTGCGTAAGGTACACAAGAAGATCGCCAGCTGAACGACCGTTACGGAAACCGTATTGACGATCGCTAATCAACTGGCAATCCTCAAGGTACCTCAGGAGCTGAGTATTAATTACCCGCTCCAAGACTTTGGAGAGCAAGGACGTGACTGCTATCGGCCTGTAATTGGAGGGGTCCGACCGGTCTCCCTTTTTGGGAATAGGATGGACATGAGCCACCTTCCACGAAGACGGAACCCGGTTAGTCTTATAAGAAAGTCGATAGAGACGCGTGAGGACAGGGGTCAACTCGGGGGCGCACGTCTTAAGAACCACCGCGGGGATACAGTCAGGCCCGCTCGACTTATGGATGTTGAGGAGCCGGAGTTCCCGCCTGACCGCACGCTGAGTGATGCGGATTTCAGGCAGGGAGCACTCACACCGGGGTATTATCGGTGGAGAAGCTCCCCCATCATCCAAAGTCGAGTTTGAGGCAAAGGATTCAGCCAAGAGATCGGCCTTCTCCTTTGCACTATGGGCCAGACTGTTATCAGTCTTACGCAGTGGCGGGAGACTGGACTGGCAGAAATTGCCTTGCACCGCTTTGGCAAGCGACCAAAAGACCCGGCTACCAGAGGGATAGCTCTTTAGCCGCTCGCCAATCCTGGCAATATGCTCTGCCTTGGCCTTGGCAATAGCCCTTTTACTAGACCTAGAAGCGGCATTAAACTTCCGCTTCTCCTCCGTGGCAATAGGATCCCGACACCTACTGGCAACGTGCCACGCCAAGTATGCGGACTGTTTGAGGCGCGCAGCGTCGGCACAGGCACTGTTGTACCAAGGCCGGCTACGGCGCCCCACCGGTATTGTAGTGTTGGGGATGAACAACTCCATCCCCAAAAGAACTACATCCCTGACGCAGTCCGCACAGGTGTCAGGATCATCGGAGAAGAAGCAAAACCGCTTCCATGGGAAGGACGCATAAAACTCGCGAAGTCCATCCCAATCTGCCGAGCCATACCGCCAGACCCTGCGAGACCCAGTCGCTGAAGGCTGACTGAGGTTCACCACAGGAACTGACGCGCGGATTAGGCAATGGTCAGATGACCCTAGAGGAGCATCGACCACCACCGTCCATCCATCCGGGTGTGTGGTCAGCAGAAGGTCCAGCAAGGAGGGCTCATGGCTGTCAATATCAGGGACACGGGTGGGCTGTGTCACCAATTGCGAGAAGCCATAAGCCAAGGCCATCTCGTAAACAGACCGACCCGGGAGGTCGGTGATCCGGGACCCCAACCACTCTTTATGGTGAGCGTTAAAGTCACCGAGGATCACCACCTCCGCGGATGGGTACTGCTCGAGAGCTCTGTCCGTCCCCACTTGGACGTTCTCGAATAATCGAGAAGACCCCGCATCACTGGCATGGGACCTGTAGAGGCATGCGTAGACACGGGTACGTCCCCCATGGTCAACGCAGAGCCATAGTATTGACAGGTCCCTATGCTCGAGGCCCCGAAGGCGGCGACAACAAATATCACCCCTGATGAAGACGCACACCCCGGCCTTACGTAGGAATGAGTGCTCCAGTACGTAGCCGGGGTAGTTAAGGTACGATACATCATCAGGGGTAGATATTTGCGTCTCCGTTAAAAAGAGCAGGGCAGGCCGCGCCGTTTCAAGGTGGTGATGAACGGCGTCGAGATTGCTGTGTAGACCCCTGACATTACAGAAGTCCACTTTGAATGTGGATTTTTTCACCGCCGTAGAAAGCCTGCTTCTTTTGTTTTTGCCTTTCATATTGTGTTGGAGTGTATAAGGGTAGAGAGGGCTCTGGCGTTGCCAAGACGGTACCCGTAAAAGTGTGCGGATCGTAGTGCAAGGTGGCCGCGTGATCTCCGAGAGGATGAGGTGTGGAGCACGGAAGGGCCCCCGATGCCCCCCCGCGTGCAGACGGCAGGATCCACCCCAGTCTCCCACTCTGGCATGACGCCTGCACGACGGGATTTTCGCCGGTTGGCGGGACAGCTTCCCGGGGAGGGAGTTTGAAAGAGAATCCCCGGGTTCAGGTCCCCAACTGACCGGCAGGCGGCCGACGGAACCGTTCCCATCGGGTCTCCCTGTACCCCATCCCAACCACCCTAAGCCCACGCAGCAGCCAAGACGTAGATTCCGCAAGTACGGGCAACGTTTGACCCGCCAGGCCCTGGGGAAAGGAAGGAACGGCTACCCAGCCCTTCCACCGGAACGCATTGCTGCTTGACGGTGGAAATAAGCTGGGCGGTGGTACCTACCCGACCGGGTTCAGCATTAAATGGAAAAAAAGCCAATTAACGCTAAACCCTACCACCAGTAAATGTAAAGGGTCACCTTGACCTTGTTAGCCGTGTAAGTTTCCGTTGTACACGTTGCCCGCCCCCCACGAGGTCTGATGGTCGACTCGGGCGTAAGGTAGGATTTTGGAGGGCTAAATTGCTAACTTTTATTGAATTTAACTTCGAGTATCATCATGTTACTAGTTGTAAGTGGTTGTTATAAAAACAGTAAAATAGATAAAGAATTCTTTGCTGACGCGAAAGAAATATGTAAACGCCGAAAGGTACTACTTTTTCATACATTAAATGGCAGTACTCTATTTAATTAAAACTTTGAGTCTTACGTGTCTACTTCTATGGATTCTCCCGATGAAATGAGTGCTTGTGATTGGTGAAAAATTATACGCCCGTCATTCAACAACAGAATTAAATTTTTGACTTAATTACGAGAGATAAATTTTATTCAAAGCATACTAATTGTATAACCGTTATTTTCATCTAATTTGTGGATTTGAGATTACTAAATTTTTTCGCGTTCTTGTTATTTTCTGTGTTTTAATCATTTAAACGCTGCACAAACAACATTTTCAAAGCTTTATAATATAATTGTGACAGTTCATCTCAAAAAAAATATGTAGTGATGGCTGATTAGGTGCACGGTCGAGAATCTCAGCGTTCGCAGGTTCAAAACCCAGGCACAGACCTCTGACTTTTCGAAGTTATGTGTGTATTCATAATGAATTATCACTTAAGTTCTTAGGAATTTCTTAAGTGTGTAGCGTGGTGGACTAAGACCTAACCTCTCTTAGTTGTAGAGGAAGCCCGTGCTCAGCAGTAGGACGTCAATGGGCTGATGATGATGATGAATCTCACAAGTCATACATACCACGTCAACGATATTCTTGTCTCCTAGCCTGACGATCTTGGGCACAGGGTCGGCAATGCTGGTGTCCAGAGACGAGGCTTTGGAGCAATGAGCTGCTGTGAGCACGAACTTGTTGCTGATGAGCGAACTGCCACACTTAAACAACCACGTGCCAATCACTGCCTTCCACCCAACCGCGCCCTGATACCGAAAATACATATTTAGTAAGATTATCGTCTCGAGCAAAATCTGGGTAAATAATTTTTATTGGACCATATTGCTTACTTTTCTAGGAGTAGTAGTAGATTTCAGGTTATTTTTAGTCGACTACGATGGTCTAGTACGTCTTTATTAGGTACCATTATGGATAAAACTGTATGTAAATGCCGGATTCGGTAATTTATTTAAATTTAAACCCAGGCGTATTTTTTATATAATTTTAATTTTTAATAAGGATGAACAGTTAAAATCATAATGACAGATGTTCTAATGGATCGATCGTTGCTAACGACGTCATCGGATTTGCGTTCCGTTCCTCGCGCCTTAACACTGTAGGTATAATGTTAAAGTTGATTTGGACTGAGATATATATGCAGCTATATGATAAAATCATCATCAGACGAAAGACGTCCACTGATGAACATAGACCTCCTCCAAATATTATAACAAAAATATAAAACATTGCAAGTTGAAAAAAAAAAACAGTTTTTATAAATATACATAACAAACATTCTTACATAAAAGACAAGAATAACATTCGTAGGACATCCATTTGACTATGCGGGGATCGTAAAAAAAATCATTTAGGATATGTTGAATTTTATGTTGGAAAAATTATGAAGATTGCATACCATGTGTGGAAATTCTCCAGGCTCTGTATCTCGTCCTCCTATGGCGAAGTAGGGGTCGAAAGGACCACGATGCCGCTGTCTGTAATTGATACCTGTAATAAAAAAGCTTAAATTAATGTTATTGTTATAGAGGGTGTATTCAGACCGTGATCGGAAACTAAGGCAGATAATAGCTGCGGTGATTAAAAAAAAACCGACAAAAAATCAAAATAAATACGTTTTCCTAACAACCACATATCTAGATTGTTAGGAAAACTTCAATTTTTGTAATTTTTTGTCGGGATTTTTTTAACGCCTATAGGTTTGTAATCAGCGTAGCTATTACCTGCCTTAGTTTCCGATCACGGTCTGAATACACCCTGTATAACTCATTAGTTACATACAAAAATTTGGCGCCTTGTTTACAGACATGTATTATGAGTATCCGAAAGTACATGGGAGTTTTTGATCTCATACACAACCATTCAAAATATTGGTGGACCTTACTAAATTGATCTAAGTCCAGGCTTCAACCGCGTGGAAAATTTTTTTTGCTAGTCCAAATATTTATACTGACTTTGGTAAACAAATGACTAAGCATTTCTTATAACTTCAAACTAGAATAACCTACATAATATGAAATTAGAGGAAATATATATAACAAAACAATACTTATTTAAGACTAGCTTTTGCCCGCGACTCCGTCCGCGTAGACTACAGGGTTGGGTTCAGAAAGAAAATAAGTTGTAGTCTATTTTACTCCACAGAGTCCCATTTATGTCCATATCAAAAATCGTTTATATCGGTCAAATGATTTTGACGTGAAAGCATAACAGACATATAGTTACATATACATAATTTTAGTCGTCTACACAACATACAACCTTTTATTCCCCCTTTCAACCCCTTAAAACCCCTTTTCCGGGATAAAAAGTAGCCTATGTCCTTTCTCAGGGTCTAAACTATCTGTGTACCAAATTTCATTTAAATCGGTTCAGTAGTTTTAGCAGGAAAGCGAGACAGACAGACAGACGGACAGACAGACAGACAGAGTTACTTTCGCATTTATAATATTAGTATGGCTGGATTAGTAAGGATGTACGTCGTCAACGTTTTCAGTTAAATACCATATCTTCATAGAATTTATTAAATAAACCGGAATTTGAGTTTCTCAATTGTAATTGTGGTTTTCGATTTCTCTCAGTTTTGTGGCTAGGCAACAAATTGTATATAGTAAAAACAATTATTATGTGTTCTATGAAGTAGATGTCTGCTGTATTTATAATATGAATCAGAGATTATGGGGAAACAAGTGTTATTGTTATTTACTGCATTAACACCAATTTTAAAAGGTCTTTAATATTTTTTTATTTTTAATATATTTTCTATTGTCTTTGATATTTTTGCTTATTATTCGAATAGATTATTCCAGTAATAACACATCGAATAATAGCATATAAATTTGCCCGAAATAAAATAAATTATTGACAAATAGTGGCAAATACTCACATTCCAAAGCTCTTTTATCCATGTCGTCCCTTACTTTCATATCCCAGATATATTCGTAGCATTCTGTAAATAATATTTATACCTTCAATAAAAGTATCTTGTAAATAGTGAATTATGGAATAAATTAATTACAAATCATTTTTAGTTTATACCTTAAATGCATCTTTACAGTACATTTTTATTGCATAAAATATTCAATAAATATTAATGAACTTGTATATATCATATCATATCATACATACATAACCTCACGCCTGTATTCCCCGAAGGGGTAGGCAGAGGTGCATTTCTGCACCCACATTTCGCCAGGTATGTATCAGTCCCACGTAATAGGAGGCGAGCCTATTGCAGTTTTCGGGCACAATTCCAGACTCCGTGCTGCTACTGTGAATTTCCTAATGGAAAAAATCAATAGCACTTTGCCCGACCCGGGAATCGAACCCGGGACCTCCAGATCTCACGGCGTATACTGGTGCCGCAAGACTACGAGGCAGTCTGTATATATAATATTTTACATTTGTTTACCTAGAAGACTTCTCGGCCTTACAAGCACAAAACCCAATATTAATGGATGACACAAACATAAGTCTCCGACCAACTTCATGGGCTCTAGTTTTACTGGCTGGTATTCAGCTAACTGCGCCAAAGCATTCATCATCAGCCCATTTACTGGGCACGGGCCTCCTCTACAACTGAAAGGGTTTAGGCCTTAGTCCACCACGCTGGCCCGGGGCTTAAACCCGCAACCGTCCAGATTTTCGACCGCGTGCCTAAACCTCAAGGCCATCACGACATAGCATTATTATACATTTATTCCTATCTATTGCAAGAAATTGAATATTTCTTTTGTAGTTGTGTTCCAATAGTTTTAATGTCAACCATGTATAAAGAAATAATAGCTCCATTATTATTAAGTTTACTTACTGACTTCGCTGATTCTTCGCCCCGGCGCGGAGAAGTCTGGCATGGGTGGGCGGACATATGGAGAACAAGGCGTCTTGTTCTGGCCTCGGGTCACTGGGGCTTCTGTTGTACTTCGAAGCTCACTGACCTTCTTGGGAACAAATCATGGAATTTAGATATAAGGAGAATATTTTAATATTGGTTATAATTGGAAGTTCATAACTACAATCATGCTAAAATGGCGGAATCGACGAATTTCAGCATGAGGATACTTTACCATCTGTGTCCAAAAGAAAAAATGAGGCAAACAGATCAATTTATTTCAGTCTATTTATTATAAATTTACATACAATTTTCATATCTAATATTAGTGTAGGAAAACATCGTGATGAAACCTGCATACCTAATAGTTCTTAGGAATTTTTTAGGTGTGTAGTCCGCCAGCCTGCATTAGGCCAGCGTGGTGGACTAAGGCCTAATCTCTCTCAGTTGTAGAGGAGGCCTGCCCAGCGGGACGTATATGGGCTGATGATAAATATTAGTGTAGATTTAACAATATAACAACATACTTCTATGATGTCCACGTAGCCCCAACTCCACTGGTCGTCTTGCTGAAAAAACACAATTTATGTTTAAGACAAGAGCTATTTATTTTTGTTTTTAATTATGGTACGTTAAAGCGACTTGCATAACTATTGATAATTATGTTAAATTCACCGGACAGTGAGTCAGCATAAATGTAAACCTTTTTTTTCTCGAGGGGAAAGCCATAACCATATGGCTCTACTTCCCTCCAGCCCTGGGGGAGGGGGCAGTAAGCGTATGTCGGGGTTACCGGCCTTGCAGCCCGGCGCGTGACGACGTCACGTCAGATCCCATAAAAAACAAAACTTGTAAAAAAAAACAAGTCTCGCAACTCATTCCTTCTACCGTAAAAAGTTGTGAGATCCATGTGATACCAAGTCGATAAATTTATTCAGTCTCCGTTTAAGGGACCTTTTGTCTTAAGTTATTATGCACTTAGCTTACCAGACAACATTTTATAGTGATCATATCAATATTAAAAATCTTTTATGTTTAATATAAAAGAGTTAGATTTGGCAATCGCACTTAAAGTGAGATACATCGTGTTTTCATTCGATTGCCAAATCTAACTCTTTTATTTAAAACCTAAAAGATTTTTAATATTGGTATGGTCACTATAAGATGTTGTCTGGTAAGCTAAGTGCATAATAACTTAAACTTGTTAGGAACGTCAATTTTTTTTGTCGGGATTTTTTTTTTAACGCCAAAGGGTTTGTAATCACCGTAGCTATTACCTACCTGCCTTAGTTTCCGATCACGGTCTGAATACAACCTGTATGTGAAAATGCGCATAAAATACCATACTTGGACAGACGTTTTTGTGCTACAAATGTTTTCGCGGGGCAATTGAAGCCAAACCATTTTTTAATTCCTTCTTATTCAACTTTGAGTTATGTAACGACTGAGGCAAGTTGTGACAATTTCAACATGCGGTTGCAGTAATGGTTTAGAATTTCTTATACAGGAAGACTACTTGAGATAGGCTTGTCATACGATACAGTATCGTTAGGCTTGTAGTAAATCTACAGTAGTAATAGTCACCGATTCGATTCCCTGGTGAGTCAATGGCTGTAGTTTTGGAAGTTTATCCCATTTATATACACTAATACAACAACGAAGAAAGATTAATTGTTGGTGTGATTTTGGGAAAGAACATTTTTTTTTTTGCGTGGCCCAAGTCCACCGCGCTGGCCTAGTGCGGGTTGGCAGACAATACACCTACGAAATTCTTAAGAACTTTTAGGTGTGCAGGTTTCCTCATAATCTTTTCCTTCGCCGTTAAAGAACGTGATAATTCATTGTGAATACACACATAACTTCGAAAAGTCAGAGGTGTGTGCCTGGAGTTTGAGCCCGCGACCGCCCAGATTGTCGACCGCGCGCCCAAACCTGGAGGCCGTCACTACACATTATTCCGTAAGTAAACGGTAAATTAAGTGTGCTTATCGCCCTGTGTTATCTCGGCACTAATGTGCGTGATGGACGCCCATCGTACACTTCATTCATTTTACTCGTAAATTGTCATGTTTTCCTGGTACTGTTTGTAGTAACAAGTCGCGCGGGCGAATATTTATAAGCTCATGACTCATAAGGTGAAGAACCGCGGTGTTTATGTTTGCATTTCCGCGAGTTTGTAGTGATGTGGTTGAACGTAGGTTCGATTCCTGATACAATATTTTTTTATATCGTCACTATTGTTTCGTCTAGACAAGAAATTGCAGTATGTGGAAAACCACAACACATAGCTATAGATGGATTGATATTTTGAGACAAACGTTATTATGTTAAGCTGTGGAATAGTTTGCCGGCTCACATGTTCCCTCCTTCCTATGATCTTGCATGATCCTGCATCCAGCGGGTGACCATCGTTTCTCGCTGGTCGGTATTATTTTTTTGGACTCCACTGTGCTTACCATCAGGTACAGTGGAGTCACTTTGAACACACAACACAGATAAAAAAAAAAGTTCTTTACTTTGGTAATTTACTGAATAGTCGTAACAATTGTAATCAGAGCCTTAATATTATGGTTTGTGCCATTCATATTCGAAACAAATATTACTTAATGACATAAATATTTCACAGAAACAAAAACACACACACACACAATTTATTTTGATCCTGCAATCTGCATCTTGTCCCGAGACATTGTAGTACAGATTTAAGACAGAAATTCTCTGACAGAGCAATTTATCAAACACCAAAAAAATGATATATCAATTAAATTTTATGTTAATATGTATTTAATTAAATATCACTCACCCGTCTATGTCTCCATTTGCTTTTATTTGCTTTATGTAGCAGACGCGGATCCATTGCACAAACTGTGAAGAGATTTAAAAAACTCATTCCACGCCACTTTGTTGTTGTAAACATATCGACGTAGGAAAGCATATTTGCTGTAAGTAGACAAAATACCTAAAGTGACTTTTTACTACCACTAGAATCAGAAAAAAAAGCCGCATCGAATGAACCGGGTCCTGTGTCTCTACGATGAAAAAAAATTACATACGCCGTTGAAAACGCCTGTACTTATATTTTTTTTAACAAAATTAAATGCTGTATGTACACCAAAATCTAGTCATTTTAAACATTTTGTACTTACAGCAAAAGAAATACTGCATTTTTTGCTTTACAAATACTTACTTCTTCCCATTTAAAAACTTAACGCTACTTACAGCATTTCTGCGGCGTATGATTTTTACATTTTTTTACTTACAACAAGTTTAGGGAACCTACAGTTTTAGTTTTTGTTATTTACAGCACGTATTTGATTTAAAAGTTCACACCACATAATGCATTTTAAAATCCTGTGATTTTTTTTAGAAATTTGATATAATGCATTTTGATAAATCATTTATAATTTCATTTTACCGTTACGCCATTGAAAAAATGATAGTACTTTGAAGATTGTCTGATTATAAGCGTGGCATTTGATTTGAAACGTCGTGTGTGCTGAGTGTTCGTAATAAGTGGTGTGATTTAGATTGAACCTGAGTATTTTATCACGAAAACGTAAGTAAATTTACCGAATGATTTATTATTAAGTGTCGATAAGTATTAACGTATTGTATCTTAATCGAAACTATCTAATACAAGCAAAGATATTTGTTTCAAAGTATAAAAATGATCAATTTACTTGTCCTTCTACAGATATTTTATGAATATCGTCACACCTGTAATCCCTGACGGAGTAGGCATTTCACCGACGAATTTAGTCTCCAATGTGACTGGTGACGAACCAACCAATATACTACGAGCACAAACCCGGTTACGAGCTACAATTGAGGAAGTTTCACAACAGTAAAACCACATATTACACTTTGCCATAGCCGGGAATCGAACCCGGACCCTATAATCAGCAATCACAATCACTAGGCCAACGAGGGTAACAAGATATTATTTTATTATTTTTTTATAAACTGCCTTGCTTATTTTAGATGGCGAAACGCAAGGAATGGATGGACGAATTGAGACCTCTTCAAGAAGACATTGTTGAAGAGCATTCAAGAATGAAACCTAAAATACAAATATTAAGCAACAAACTGTACCTACAAAGCAATTTAATTCCTTCGAAATTGAACAACAAAAAAAAAACAGACCGATGAATCTAATAATTTTTTGCAAAATAATTGCAAAACGACACCACGACATATAAGGATTTAAAAAAATTTCAAACAAATGAGTGTTTACCTGAAACCGATGAAGATGACTGAAAAAACATGTGAATGATTCGCGACAGCATAATTTTAATATCATTGGTTTATTTACTTTTCCTTAAATATGTTTTTGATTGGACACAATGTCTTCATGTTAAGTTTCAATTATAATTGTATTTTGTTACATCTTTCGTTCTAAAATAAGGCAAATTGCCACAAAGTTTCCGTTTTTTACATTTAAATAAATATTTTTTTATTCGATACAATGTTTTTATTTACATCTTGCGTTCCTAACTAGTTTTAGGGCCTTAGTTTTTATTTTGTATATTTTATTTTTTTATGTTTTATCTCATATATAAGAGAAAAATACTTTTTTAATTCATTGTATTGTGGAAACGAAGTTCTGGCAGTATAATTAGAGTTTCAAATTTTGTTTCCACAATTTAAAAGACCATATTTTTTTTACCATTTACGACGTTTTATTTCAACCAAACATTACATTACCAATAGTCTAGTCAACAAGTTCAAAAACGTGAAAAATAGAGAAAAAAGGTCCTAAAAATATTAGCGATGGCTCATTCGAATCGGAATCACCTCTAGAAAAATGTTTTTGAAGGATTTTAGTGCAGGTAAAAAATTACAATTGTTATTAACAAAATAAGATGAAAAAAATGGTATTTCGTTTTTTGTTAATAACTCAAAAAATATTAATGTTTAAGCAATTTTGAAAAAAGCTCGTTAAAGAGGAGGAAATTTCCAATAAAAAATTCTAACTCTTGGAACTCTATCTCCATTATTTATAATTTTAATTTGACGTTGAAAATAGGGCTCCGTGCGGCTGTTACGGCATGCGCGCGCCGCTGCTACTCTTTAGCTTTAGTTCGGCAATTTTTTTTTTTTTATAACATACAATGTGGTTTTAAAAATTTAAAACAATTCTAGTATCTTCTTAACACTTGAAAGAATCGAGCCCTGAAGAAAAAAAGTTTAATCAACATTTTCAAAAAGTTATTCAATTGTTATCTAACAAATTTTTAAACAAATATCAAAATGTTAACTACCTATTGAAAAATTAAAAATCAAAAAAATGTTGATAACAAATTAATAATGTGAAAACAGGCATAGCTAAATATTAATTGAAAAAAAAAAGAATTATCAACATTTTTTAGAGTTTTAATTTTTCAATAGTTATAAAAAATCATAATTAACAAATTAATAAAGTTTTATGAAAATTTATCGCAGGATCTTATGAAGTATATATATCAAAAGGGCTGCACAAACTTTAAAATTTACAGGCCAATATTATTTATACCTTTCATCCCATTGTTTATGCCAATGGAGATTGGGAAAAAAATTGTTAGTTAACAATTGAATAACTTTTAGAAAAATGGTGATTAACCTTTTTTTTCTTCAGGGCTCGATTCTTTCAAGTGTCAAGAAGATACTTGTTTTTTTTTATACACATTTTATGTTATAATAGAAATATTTTTATTGCTGAACTCTCTATAGCGGCGGCGCGCGCATGCCGTAATAGCCGCGCGAAGCCCTATTTTCAACGTCAAATTAAAATTATAAATAATGGAGATAGAGTTTCGGGAGTCAGGATGTTTTTATTGGAAATTTCCTCCTCTTTAACGAGTTTTTTTTAAAATTGTTTAATTATTAATTTTTTTTGAGTTATTAACAGAAAACGAAATATCTTTTTTTTTCATCTTATTTTGTTAAAAACAATTGTAATTTTTTACCTGCACTAAAATCCTTCTAAAACATTTTTCTAGAGGTGATTCCGATTCGAATGAGCCATCGCTTATATTTTTAGGACCTTTATCTCAATTTTTACCTTTTTGAACTTGTTTAATAGACTACAATACTGACCCACTGCATTTCTAGATCTAATCATAATTATAAATTTAATCTTACATCTTGAATTGCAGTACCCAAATAAATAAATTTACTGCATACAGCATATTTACCGCCTGTAAATTGATAATATTTCCATCTATGCGTACATTTTTGTTCCTTAGTTACAGCGTTTTAAAGGTATGTGATTTAAAAAACTGTTTGCTGTAAGTAGCCAAACACGTACTTATAGTAACTTTGGATAAAAAGTTTACATTGCAAATGGTGACTGGCAGTTAAATAAACCTATGTTCCAAAAATGGTAGCAATATCATGGATATGTCAGACACTATTAATTTTTTTCCGAAATTAATAAAGTTTTTTGGCTCTAGTGAACAATTGCAATATGTCTACTTACAGCAAATATGCTTTCTTACGTCGATATAATAAACTATTTTTAATAACAAAACAAAATACCTGAACAATAAAACACAAGAACAACAAAACACAAAAACTTCATGATGTTCCAAATTTGAATCGAACACATTAAATCTTAAATAACAATAAATAACAAATTCGAATTTTGAATAAACAAACGAATCACTTGTATCGCATAAATAACAACAAAAAGCAGCTGAATATTTTGTTACTGCGAGTGCTTGAAGTGCTTAATAACAAATAACCTCTAGTGTGTACACGTCTCGTATTTAAATGTGACAGATGACGGAATGATCAAGCAAGTCGTTCCAACGGTAAATCCAGCAGCGGGGAATGTTTTGGTGTTTGGGGATATCCCTGTGTTTATGTACCTAATGTTATAGGTTTTTCAAAGTGTGAGAATAAAAAGAGTTAGAAAGCTGATCGCCAAGACGGCGGTCGGGTAATCGAGTACAATTTGCATCTCCGATAGCTGAAAGATATTGGATATCATCATCATCATCATTAGCCCATATAAGAGGAGGGTTTAGGCTAAGGCTTAGTTTAGGCTTAGTCCACCACGCTGGCCTAGTGCAGGTTGGCGGACTACACACCTAAGAAATTCCTAAGACCTTTTTTGGTGTGCAGGTTTCCTCACGATGTTTTACTTCACCGTTAAAGTAAGTGATAATTCATTGTGAATACTCGTAGACACAAAACTTCGATAAGTCAGTCAGAGGTGTGGGCATAGTTTTTGAACCCGCGACCGCCGACATTCTCGACCGCATGCTTAAACCTCGACGCCATCACTACTTACTTATTCGTTATATTTGTATACTAGCTTTTGCTCGCGACTCCGTCCGCGTAGACTACAGGGTTGGGTTCAGAAAGAAAATAGTAGTCTATTTTACTCCGCAGAGTCCCATTTATGTCCATACCAAAAAATCATTCAAATCAGACAAATAGACGTGAAACGTGCGCCGCCGCACACCGGCCGGCCGGCGCCTTGTACGTCATAATGGCGCGCTTGATCATTTTTTCGCTGCGGTGTTATTTTAAAACTGCAATATCTTCTAAGATACTCATTGAAATCAAATGATGTTAAGGGCAAATTTCTTTTAAATTAAATACTTGTTATGAATAACGTATTTATTTGGATAAGGATTAATATCATCTTTATAAAAACACCATCACAAATAATGCTTTATTTTAGAACAAATTTAGTTAGCATAAAAAAGGTTATAATGAGCCAACCTTAAAAGATAGACATATGCTATCTCTGACTTTTTTTAGAACTTTTAAAGGGGAACAATTCTGTCATACATTATTTTAGCGAAACTTTAACCGTTTCCCCAGCGCAAGCAGCGCAAGTTCTCAAAAGGAAAAAAACCCCGATTTTGAAACATTCTTAATTGGTGCTCCGCTCCTATTGGTCGTAGCGTGATGTTATATAGCCTATAGCCTTCCTCGATAAATGGACTTTCTAACGCTGAAAGAATAAATTAAATCGGACCTTCCTGAGATTAGCGCGTTCAACCAAACAAACAAATAAACAAACTCTTCAGCTTTATATATTAGTATAGATTATTATAATATAAAAATATCTTATGTTATATAACTGACTCGCGGTCTTACGGAACAAGTATGTGCCGTGCGATCTAGAGGTCCCAAGCTCGATTCCCGGAATAGGCCCTTATTACATTGAACTAATATGACGCAGAAATGCGCCTCTGCCTATCCCTTTTATACAGGCGTGAGGCTATGTATATATATGTGTGTATGTATATAATATAAATGTACGCAGGAATATGTTTCAACTGTATACGTAACAGCGTACGTGTGGCGCAGTTGGCTAGATACCAGCTTGCGAAACGACAGGCCGCGGGTTCGATCCCCGCACCGAGATAAATGTTTGTGTGATCCATAAATATTTGTTTCGGGTCTGGGTATTTGTGAGACCGAAAAGTCTCTTGTAGTTTCTGATACCCACGACACAAGACTTGTATCTTAGTGTGGGATCAGAACTATGTATGTGACTGTTGGGTGTATTTAAAAAAAAAAGCGATCAACCTTTGTACTATACCTACGTCATTATACGGCTTGAAGGGAAATTTGTGTTGATGACGTAGAAGTTTGTTGTACATTACCAAAGTTAATTAATTGAGAACATTTCCACTAAATGACGATTCTTTTGAAAAAGGTAATGGATTTTTTTTATGACGAACCTTCGTGACATAGCTGGTTTATGTCTGAAATCGTGCGTAGTGAGTTCGAATCGCGCATTGAAAAATTGAGTTCATCATTCATCATCATCACATATACGTCCCACTGCTGGGCACGGGCCACCCCTACAATTGAGAGGGTTTAGACCTTAGTCCACCACGCTGGCCTAGATCGGGTTGGCGGACTACACACCTAAGAAATTTCTAAGAACTTTTATGTGTGCAGGTTTCATCACGATGTTTTCGTTCACCGTTAAAGTACTTGATAATTCATTGTGAATACACACATAACTTTTAAAAGTCAGAGGTGTGTGCCTGAGGTTTGAACCCGCGACCGTCGAGATTCTCGACCACGTGCCTAAACGTCGAGGCCATCAAAATTGAGTAAATATGAATAATTAGTTGGGTTTTGAGAGCTGTGCCGTAAAAGGTTGCTTTGTTTGATGGCTTCCATAGAAGGTAGATATTTATGTGTTCAGCAATACCTACACTTGAGAAAGGCCAAATAGGCCTAAAGCCTATTTGCACTTTTTGACTACTCGTTTCATAAGCTGGTATTTATAACTACGGCGCCGACCTGACAATTGAACAATAGAATGACTCGAGGAAAGGTTATTGATGACATATTAAACGGTGAATTAAATATCACTGCCTCGTTAGTCCCGTGACACATGCATATCGTGCGATCTAGATGGCCCGGCTTCGTTTCCCGGTTCGGGCGAAGTGATATTGGGTTTTTTCATTAGGTTATGCTCTTGCACTCATTGTTGATTTAACACAATTGACGAAATTAGGCGCAAAATTGCACTTCAGCTCACTCCTTATATTTAAGCATGAATTTTAACTGATTCATTTTATTTATATACCTACACTTTATTGTACACAATGGACGTATAATACAAAATTAAATTAAAAGAATGTACATGTATGAAATATCTAAGAATTGCTTCGCTTATCCAAGGAACCTATTACTTTACTGCAACATCCAGCTTCCGTTCGACAAAGATGAATAATTGTATTACTAGAGTCGGCCATTCCAGCTGTATAGGAAATAAATCCCACCAAATCCCGGATCGGTTTAATGGAACACTCAAGGGACAAACGGCTTGCCACTGCCGGCTACTGTAGCTTCGTTCTACGTATCTATTTTCCAAATGTATTTTGTGTGTACGGAGAGCTGTAGTTACGATTATTTTGTACATTTTATTATATTATCTACAAGCCATTATTATATACATCATCATCATCATCAGCCCAAATACGTCCCACTGCTGGGCACGGGCCTAATCTACAACTGAGAGGGTTTAGGCCTTAGTCCACCACGCTGGCCTAGTGCGGGTTGGCGGACTACACACCTAAGAAATTCCTAAGAACTTTTAGGTGTGCAGGTTTTATCACGATGTTTTCCTTCACCGTTAAAGCAAGTGATAATTCATTGTGAATACACACATAGCTTCGAAAAGCCAGAGGTGTGTGCCTGGGGTTTGAACCTGCGACCGCCGAAATTCTCGACCGCGCGCCTAAACCTCGAGGCCATCTCTGCTTATTATATACACGATTATTATATACACGCCAATGGCGGTACTTTCATAGAAGCCGAAAAGCGTTACACGTTAATTGTGCAATGTATAGTTTATAATTCTTTATTGTGGGATCAGGATATTCACATTTATATGTCAAATTGCTTTTGTTAAATAAAGATTTAAAGCTTAAAGAATTTCGGAATTTTGTAAGGCTGGCTGGACTTTTTGGCTTCTATGGAAGTACCGCCACTGATACAAGCATCTAAATAGTAGCACGGAGTCTTGAAATTTCTTGTAAAATGACAATAGGCTCAGATGAAGTGGAATTTAATACCACAGATAGCAAAATGTTAGTGCTGAATTACATTTCTGCTTAGTCTTTTGAAAATTCAGACGTAGGACATAGAAATGGAAACAAAATCTTTTTATACATTGAAATGGAATACTATTAATTGTTCACGTATGAAAAGCGTAAAAGCGTCGATAAAAAAAGGGATTACCATTATCTTGGAACAGTTGACTACTTCCGTCCTGGTGCAAAATTTACACTGAAGATTCTTAATCGTTTGATGCCAGCTACTGGTATAAAAATATATAAAAAAATGACATGTAAATCGTGAATTCGTGACCAAGGCGCTATGATCTATTAGGAGATTATTATTTACTAGCTGTGCCCGCGACTTCGCCCGCGCGGAATAGTTATTTTTTTATTGTTTATTTACATTTATAAAAATAAGAAATAGCCTAAGTTACTCTTTTTTACATCATCTATCTGCCAGTGAAAGTCCCGTTAAAATCGGCCCCATCCGCTTCAGAGATTAGCTGGAACAAACAGACAGACAGACGAAAATTGTAAAAATCGTTATTTTGGTACATCTGCCGTGTATATATACCTACATACATAAGATGCATTTATTAAAAAGCGGTTATTTCAATATTACAAAAAGACACTTCAATAACTATAGATTCACTCTCCTATATCCTCCTATTCAGTCCAGACTAAAGTTTATATTCAAATTCAATTTTTCTCCCTCATATAAAAATCAGCGTGATACAATATTAAGTACCAGGCACTCATATCAAATGCGGAGACTGCGAGGCAGGTGCGTTCAATTATGGAAAGCACTTGTTGCGCGCCTATGAAACTGAGTGGACCGAGCTAAGTGTGGAACTTGCCTTGTAGAGTCTCCATAATGTACGAACCAGAATTAGTTCTTTGGTAACATGGCGCCCTGGTACCTCGCGAGAAGGACGACGGTGCGGTAACCTTTTAATGTTTTTTTTTTATAATTTTGATGAAGGGCGTGATGTCAACAAATTAGGAACGCTGTCTGCCTACACCCGATCCCGGCAGTTACAGGTTCGAATCCGTGGTACATACCTCATTTTCCAAGTGATGTATGTAATAAAACTTTATTCTGCATTTGAATCTTCAAGGGAAAATATGACGGTATCTTCATAACTAAGATTTTTTCATTTTAAATTCCTTAGATATGACAAGTCCGGTTACTTTTATTAGGCCAGCTTGGTGGACTGTGATATTCCGACAATTTTAGAAGAGGTACGAGACTTATAGTGATATGGACTGCTAAAGGTAGGTATATATGTCTATTCATATTTCCTCCGTTTGTTATGTGGAGATACATTTTTTTGCATAACATAACTGTATTAAAAACCTAATATTCACAATTCAATTTCAATTACAACCGTAGGTCTACAAATTGAAATTCATCGTGGTATAAATCGAGTGTTTTTTTCCATAAAATTCTCATGGCGAAAGAATGAAAGCCGCATAATCTCTAAAGATGACATCCGAAGCTGCGTTGAACGAAGAAAAGGAATTTATAACCGAAACAAAAGCATTGAGATAAGACGCAAACGAAAACAATTCGAGATACGAAAGAGATAGGCTGTCGACTTTTTGTCGAGCAATTCCAGTTTCGCTCCGGATAATCTGTTTGGATTACAAATGTGGGTGCGTATTTTAAGCGAGCTCCGATTGGTTCCATTTGGGTAATTATGTTGTTTAGCATTGATTAATTTCTTTAATGGAACTTTATGGTAATTTAGTCGGCTTAAATTGTATTTTTCTCGTTGGCAATTGATGGCCTGTCTAGGGCCGTGCGGCTGAGCACATCGCCTGATGAGAAACAATTGCCATCAGATTTTGTCAGTCAAAGCAATTATCGTATTTGTTTATTAATTTAAGTAAAACTAACAGTTTCAAGTAATAGTAAGTCATTTAAAGGGTTTCATCGATTGTTTTATTGTAATCCGATTTATATCTTTCGGCTAAGGTCATATCGCGATACGTGAGTTTATGAGTAAAATTAAATTTCTAGGACAGTTAACATAATATCATTCAAGTATTCATCTTGGCGTTTTGTGGTCATCGGAGACATTAGAAACATGAAATGAACGATGCACTAATATTTTCCAGGAGTCATTGATTAAATTTTATTTTATATTATTTATATCCAATTACTGCAAACCACCTAAAATATTTTAAGACAAATATGGAGTTCTACGTTTACTTTCAGCAACATATATATGAACCATTCAGTAAAGCCAATTACATCTGACATATCCATGAAATACAAAAGCTTCTCAATTGTCACATATTGCGTGAACCAACAGAGCCTTCTTTGTGTCCTTCCGGTTAGTTACCTATTGATAAAATTATTCCCTTAAACGTTCGTTCGATTCGTTTCTTGTGTCAAGCGCTGTATCTATTGTGGTAGTTCTTTCTTGGAATAATATGTCAATTTCGTACTTCATTTGTTTTTCATTACGCTATTTCGGTCACAAATGTTTGCTTTTAAGAAGAATCATTTAACTCGACGGTCGCGGGTTCAAACCCAGGCACACACCTCTGACTTTTAAGTTTTAGTTAAGTTATGTGTGTATTTACAATGAATTATCGCTCACTTTAACGATGTAAACCTGAACACCTAAATTTCTTAGGAATTTCTTAGGTGTGTAGTCCTAAGCCTCTCATTTATAGAGGAGCCCCGTGCACCAGCAGTGGGATATGAATGATGATATAAAAATGGCGACAATGCCAACACTAGCTTGTTAGGCCCCTGGAGGCGGTTAGAGGCTATTTATATCCAAATAATGATCAATAAAATCTATACCAGCACAAATGTTAAGCCACGGGTATAAAATACGCACAAAAACGAAAATTAGTAAAAGACAGAGGTGTGTGTGCAAGTATTTAATTAAACTAATCCATTACTAAAGTTTTACACTTGTATTACACTTGCCACAGAGTCCAACTGCCCATGCTTAGCACTTGAACTGAAATCGCTTTAAACTATTTCGGACCTGCTAATTGAGTGCCGTATTAGAGGCAGAGAACTTAAGAAATTAATCTTGGCTCTGAAAAGCTTTGTCCATGTTTCGGGACCTTCGAATTACTTCAGCAACAATTCTAAGGACAGCATTGTTATTTTCTCTATGGTATGTCCAAGTTGTGGGGACTTGGAGGTTCTGTGTGTTAGTTTGTGGAAGGATATGGAGTCATTGCATTGAGTAGATGTGTGTTGTAATTAGCGTATTTTAAAGTATTTTCATCTCGAAGAAATAAAAGTAAAATAAAAAGTAACAAACATGTTTATCTGCCATTTTATTTTTTTATTTTTTATTTATAACACTTTATTGTACACCACAAAAATATACAAAACATGATTAAAAATAATAAATTAAAAAAAGAGTGCAACAAATGGCGGTCTTATCGCTGAATGCGATTTCTTCCAGACAGCCGTAGGATGGATTGGAATGTAACAGAAAATAAAGCGGGTGGGTGCGTAATAAAAATATATGAAATAATATATGTGACGTACAATTTTAATTTGAAAAACTACACACGAACTACATACTGATAACATAAAAATACTAATACATATATACATCCATACATAAAGTGTCTATCATAAAATAAATAACCATATTATAATGTCAGTGACAAGTAATGTTCCCTGACAAGTTTTTTAAATATGTAGCTTTTGTGCGTCCTAAATTATTTCCATTAATAGTATACTTCTATTATCATCAATTATATTCGTCCCACAAAAAGTAAGCCTACAGTAATTTCAACTACATTAAATGACAAAGTGAGAGTTGAACTAAAAAACGAAGATGAATTGTTATCTTCCATATTATTTATTTCATTGAGTGTAGTAAATACTACACTTTTTATACACAATACAGCATCATTGAGAAATACAACAATTGACCATAAAAAAGAGCTACAAAAGAAAAAAAACTGTTTCTACGTACTCGCGTGTAGAAGTTACTATATTCATAGTTGCCGTTACTTTTCCATGAAAAAACTCTGATATAGTCTCGAGTAGAAGTTACTAAACCCCAAATAAAAAATTATTCCACCCCGCGCCTTTTAACTCGACAAACGCGGAATACAAAACGATAGCCATCGCTGCATCTTCGGTGATAGACGCCGAAGTTTTCTTGTTAAGGAGCGACAACTCCGCGGGAGTTTTAATAGCGGCCGCGTGACGCTGCGGTTGTCAAGTATAAATAAAATGTCTGGTGACTGTCGATGGAAGGCTATAAATAAAAATGTTTTATCTTCTACACACATTTTGTTAGCTAAGAGGAGCTAATACATACATACATACATACATAAACTCACGCCTGTGTTCCCCGAAGAGGTAGGCAGAGGTGCATTTCTGCACCCACATTTCGCCAAGTATGTATCAGTACCACGTAATAGGGGGCGAGACTATTGCCGTTTTTCGGGCACATTTCCAGACTCCGTGCTGTTACCGAGAATTTCCTAATGGAAAAACCCAATAACACTTTGCCCGACCCGGGAATCGAACCCAGGACCTCTAGATCGCACGGCACATACTTGTACCGCAAAACCACGAGGTAGTCAAGGAGCTAATGAAACCTATACTTACAGCTAAGCGGAATGAGGCAAGGATAAGATGGAAAATTTACAAGTAGACCTATACTTACAGATACAGGGCACGCGAGGAGGTGTCATTAAAGAACTGTGGCAAGCTGTAAGTCAAGATTGCATTGTCCCTGTCTGGTTACAGCTCTACAAATGAGAGGGGTAAGTACTCAATCACTTTATTTTTATTTATAGATATATACTTTATTGTAAACCATATAGGATACAAAATGCACATAAAATACGTTAAAAATAAAGTGACAATAGGCAGACTTATCATTAACTGCGATCTCTTGTAGACAATCTAATTAACAAAAACAAAACAAAAGGTTCAAAGATGACAGGATAATCAAAAGTTGAATAATAATAATAAAAAATAACAATACTTAACTTTAACAAAAAAAGGAGGGGAAATCTAGGTATGTATTTATTTAATGTATGCTTGTATGCCTTAGATTAGAATCTTGACTACCTAGAATTTGTAGACACGGTTTTACTATCCATGGAAAAACAAAACGATATTACATCGCCACGTGCAAAATCCATCGGCAATATAATTCGCGTAACACATTTGTGGGGCATATTGCGGATATTTTATATCTCATATTGGGTTCATTAGTTCCGTTGTGATGAAATATTGTGTATCGCCCGCGGCGGCGGCGCATTATTGTGCCTCTGTTCAGGTCACTATCTTGCCTAAAATTATATTCCTTTATTTCTTATTTCCTCTGTTTCTTATTCTTAGAAGTATAAGGGCGTAGTAATTTTAAATTAGTTATGTGTGTATTCACAATGAATTATCACTTGCTTTAACGGTGAAGGAAAACATCGTGATAAAACCTGCACACCTAAAAGTTCTTAGGAATTTCTTAGGTGTGTAGTCCGCCAACCCGCACTAGGCCAGCGTGGTGGACTAAGACCTAAACCCTCTCAGTTGTAGAGGAGGCCCGTGCCCAGCAGTGGGACGTATTTGGGCTGATGATGACTTTATGCTTTGAAAATCATTTCATAGATAATATCAAACATCTTTTATAACTAAATCATTATTTATAAAATTAAAAAACGACGACTGACGCTGGCGATAACATAAATATTATTGTATGATTTTCGTAGTTAATGAAATAGCCCTGGTGCCACCTATAAAGGGTGTACATACATTTTATACCTATGGTTGTTAGTAAAACTTCATTTTTTTTATTTTTTGTCAGGATTTTCTTTAACACCGTGGGGTTTGTAATCACCTTCGCTATTACCTGCCTTAGTTTCCGATCACGGTCTGAATACATTTCGTGACTTAGAAGTTACTAATAGATTTGACTTTATGTTACCTGTAACAGACTTTATTTTCCGTCGCGGAATCAGGTATTTGTCACTAAAATCCTACAGTATAAACTATATAAAAAATATATATTCATTTATTCGGAATTTGATATTCGTAAACATGATTACATGCACTACTGAAGATATTAATTAGTTCTTTGAAACTATATTTCACCTGGAATGTACAGTTTTTCATCCGTTTTTATTCTGGATTTGATAAAATCGTCGATTAAGACAGAGTATCAATCAATTGACCACTACCATCTTTATTTCGATAGAACAACATTCAATTGTTTTCAACAGTCTACAATAATTAATTTATCTAGCGCGCAGCACGATGGTCCGACGACTTGAGAAAGGTGGCGGGTAGCGGATGGATGAGGGCTGCTCAAGACCGGGATGGTTGGCGCCTACTTGGGGAGGCCTTCGTTCAGCAGTGGACGGCGATAGGCTGAATATATATAGCGCCTGGTTAGTCACCGAAGCGTAATATTACCTAAGTATCCCCCGATATCCTCTTAAAATACATCCAATATCGGTTCGAGCTCGAAAACAGACCGAGTTACTTATATTTATATTAGTATAGATCAATGTTACACGGGGTGAAAAGTACGCAATGACGTCAAACGAATTGGGCAAGTGACGTGAGCGGGGCGCGCAGTAATGGCACGGAGGCGCGGAGGCGTGTACAATTCTCAGTACAAAGGATTTACCAGGACTCCCCTTTACGAAACAGCCCGAGGTGAATTGGTTATGCGGAATACAGTAATAACGTATTGCATTTTATTTGCTTTTTGATTTGGGTATTGATGCTTTTTTCAGAGATTTTTAGGGATGTAAGCTTCTAATATTCTGAGTGATTTAAATTCTTAGGAAAAATTAAAATTAAAATATTTTAAACTTAGCGGAGTACTCGAGACTGAGACAACAGATCCCAAAACCACAGTGTACACAACTTTTTTGTGTATTCGTTATGCAATTAGTAACAGCTTCAAAAAAGAAATAAAATATTGTGAGGAAACCGATTTGCGTCTGACGGTTCTTCGCTAAGTATTTCATATTTCCGATCACGGCCTGAATACACCCTGTATGTGTGATTTTTCAACCCACATTAAGTCAATATGATGTCCTTAAGCCTAGTCGACATTCGTTATTTTACGCTGAATTTTGAGTCGTCGTCGTCGTCGTGTTCTAGCGATTCCGATACATACTTATCGATTTAATTATGGATTGTTCTCAAGAAAAATGTCTATTAATGATAGAAGAATACCGAAATTGCAGATGTAAATTTGACACCCACCAACATCTCTTCAATAATCTAAATTATAAAAAAGCTAAAATAGGTGATATTTATGATATTTCCATTTCTAAATGATTTTTGAAGTCGAAACTGAAATCAAATGTACCGAAAAACTTCATAATATATCAAAGAAAATTTTAATATACCACTTTGTCTGTCCCTTCATCCCCAAATCCTGTGGAACAAGGACTGATGGCTGGCCTAACCGTACAACTCTTTTCATGCACAACCTTGCACGAAATATAAACAGCATTTGTTGGATAAATGCGAGCCATCAAGTTTAGAACGCTTGTTAAACGACCGGGATGAGCGAACTATGAGCGCGACGAATGTACGGGCTAAACGTCACTTTATTTTCAAATGTTGCCAGGGACAAACAAATGCCTAGAGTTTTTTGTATAAACGAGGTTAATACTAAGTCATACATACATAACAACACGCCTGTATTCTCTGAAGGGATGTATTCTTTGGTGGTAGGATATTCGTATCCGCCCGGATAGCGACCACCGTACACAGGGCGTAAAACCCGCCATAGTGGCACATGCAAGTGTGCCGCGTTCCGGGATCAGCCAGTGTATCTACGGTTTTCGGGGGGGCTTCAATCATGGTGAAAGGATGACCGTGCCGGCAATTTTTGGCCGGTTTGTCGCGGTCGGTCCTTTGATCACCATGGCATTAGTCCCCCATACTTCTTCACAAGAATGGTGAAGAGGTATTCGGCCGGCATGATAGTGTCGACCAACGGGAGATCATCATCTCTCGCTGGTCGGCACTTTTTATGGACTCCATTACGCTTACCATCAGGTGCAATGGGGTCACTTTGCCGTGCCAGTATAAAAAAAGAGGTGAATTTCAGCACCCACATTTCGCCAGTTATGTATATATCAGTCCTATGTAATAGGTGGCGAGCCTGTCACCGTTTTTCGGGCACATTTCTAGACTCCGTGCTGCTACTGAGAATTTCCTAAAGGGAAAACTCTATAACATTTTTCCCGACCCGGGGATCGTACCCAGGACTTCTAGATCACATTGCACATACTTGTACCGCGAGACCACGAGGCTGTCTTTAAGTAAGTTATCAGTGTAAATGTATTGGAACACGTAATTTTATCACCAAGAGGTAGTTAAGATTGAATTTTATAAAATGGTTTCGCCAATTATGTCTTTGTATCCCGCGCATTAGAATTGCTATACACTTTGTGCTGTTTTTTGGGAATTTGCTAAAGGACAATCTCGAGGTCATTTTTCCCGGCATGGGATAAAAACCTCAGTCCTTTTTTTATGCCACGGAACCAAAGCCATACCAGATTAATTCCTGAAGAGAACTGTTAACAATGTAGTACTAATAGTGATATCACTATTAGTACTTAGGTATATACCTAAGGCAGGTACAGTACTGGAATACAGTTGTGTTCAGGTTAGAGCTAAATTATAATAATACTACTCAAACTACGAAATTTGGATATTGTAAATCTTCCCAGATTTTTAAAAAGATAGAATAAGGGAAAGAAAGAAGGGAATAGAAGAAACAGAATAACCTATCAGTTCCATGACACTAAACGAAGATTCAGAGTCAAGTCTTGTGTCATTGATGGCAGAGAGAATTTGACACCGTAAACCGAAATCTACTTTAATTTTGTTTTACATACATACATAAACTCACGCCTGTATTCCCCGAAGGGGTAGGCAGAGGTGCATTTCTGCACCCACATTTCGCCAAGTATGTATCAGTCCCACGTAATAGGGGGCGAGCCTATTGCCGTTTTTCGGGCACATTTCCAGACTCCGTGCTGTTACCGAGAATTTCCTAATGGAAAAACCCAATAACACTTTGCCCGACCCGGGAATCGAACCCAGGACCTCTAGATCGCACGGCACATACTTGTACCGCGAGACCACGAGGCAGTCTAATTTTGTTTTAAACGACCTAAAATTAGGATACAATATTCTGTCTGCCGCATAAACCGCTAACATTATATTACTAACTATACTCACATAATTCTGTGTAAAATTCAGGGCATGCCGTAAATTTCTCCTGTTTACATCAAAGAAGCCTTGCCTGTTCTTGGTACGAGCGAAAAGGGCGTCAGCGTTTAGGGCGTTTTAAGGGGAAATTTGCCGACGAGAATTCTTGTATTTTGTGTTTATTGAATGAAGTACGTGTAGCGATGATAATAGTGCTCAGTTTTATTTATTTATTTATTTATAAACTCTTTATTGTACACTAAGAAATAATGAACAAAACAATACACAAATAGAATGAAGTACAATTGGCGGTCTTATCGCTCAAGGCGATCTTTTAGAGACAACCATAAGATGGACATAGACAAATGTTAGAAGGGAAGGTAGTTGATGTGTACAATACAATAATTAATAAGAAAAATAAATAAATATGTATATATTTAATTAATTTACATTGCCCATATAGAAATAGATACAAAACATGTATACATACATACATATATACATACAAACATACAAAATATACATATACATGAGAATAAGCGGTCGAAGCATTAATTTTTTCCAAATGACTGAGAGGAGTAATACTCTTTCACAAGTCTTAAAAAAATCTTAAAATCTTTCACAAGTTTTAGTTAGAGTTAGGAATTATCGTTGTATTACTGGATTGAATATATGTATAGACTGTTTCGACCAGGTTCGATCCATTAGCCACGGACATTAAATTTCAAATATGGTGCAGTTCCTCTACATCTTTGCTTAGTTTAGATACACAAAGTAAGTACTGTGTTTTAAAGTACATATTAAATCATAATACATGAAATTTTTCGCCATTTTAAATATAGTCAGTTGCATTATAAAATCATAATCAAGATACATACTTTGTCATGTATGATATTAGTATCATCATCATCATCAGCCCATATATGTCCCACTACTGGGCACGGGTCTGCTCTATTACATACCCAAGAAATTCCTAAGAACTTTTAGGTGTGCAGGTTTCCTCACGATGTTTCCCTTCACCGCTAAAGTATAAGCTATAATTCATTGTGAATACACAAATAACTTCGAAAAATCAGAGGTGTGTGCCTGGGGTTTGAACCCGCGACTCGAACGCGCGCCTAAACCTCGAGGCCGTCACTACTTTAATACTAAATACTAATAATATTTAATACTAACTACTATACTAAGATATATATTGCAAAACATTAAAATAAAAATATTTTTATTCTTAAAACGACTGCCATTTAATTCCTTCATACTATTTACCTCGATTTAAAAGGCAATAAAGCCTTTGAACAAACAGAAGAGACAATTAAAGGGAAGTACCAGGCGACCAGCAGACGAAGGTAACTTATCTTAGACTGCGTTTACACAGGACGTTGCATTGTCCCGTCCTATTGAATATCAAATCCGTCCGGGCCGGAGACGAACAAATTAAATACGAAACGCATAAATTAAGGCGAGCTAAGACAAACTTCCGCCAACTTCAATTCAAAGAGGTGAATCCTTTTGAGGTATTGTTACTCCGCGCGTACAAAGATATCTTTGCGGTTAAAAAACTGTGCCTTAATGATAATAAAAAACCTGACTACTCGGTAGTCTTACAAATGTGTGTCACGCGATCTAGAGGAGCCGTGTTTCATTCACAGTTTGAGTATTTTTAATGGCTTTTTTATTAGGAACTATTCAGTAACACGGAGTCTGTTAGTTTCTGTAGTAAGCCCTTAAAACGGTAATCGAAACACAATAGGCAAATAACATACGTATCTGAAGGAAAACATCGTGATAAAACCTGCACACCTAAAAGTTGTTAGGAATTTCTTGGGTCTGTAGTTCGCCAACCCGCACTAAGCCAGCGTGGTGGACTAAGGCCTAAACCCTCTCAGTTGTAGAGGAGGCCCGTGCCCAGCAGTGGGACGTATATGGGCTGATGATGATGAACATACGTATCTATAAATCAACCTTTGCCAATCCCCTCAAAGAATCGGCGTATGTATGTAGGACTGTGTGTAAGGAATTCCTAAGAATTTTTAGGTGTACATGTTTCCTCACGATGTTTTCCTTCACCATTAAAGTATGTGACAATACTACGGCCTCTACACGTGAAGTGTTTAAAACGAGGGTTCGGGAATTGTTTCTCAAAGAGTTAGCAGAGTCATCTAATTGATATTTATTTATATATATGTTTATATGTATATGTATTTATTTATGTACGAGTATTTGTATCTAAAAAAAATATATATGAAATGTATATAGGTATGTCACCATCAAACTACACCTACTACGTTTCATCTATGCCTATGGCATTAAGTCCGCGTTTATACTGTCAAGTATATAAAGCTATAAAAAAATAAATAATTCATTGTGAATACATAACTGCGAAAAGTCAGAGGTGTGTGCCTGGGGTTTGAAGCTGAAACCGCCGAGATTGACTCGACCGCACGCTTGCCAACTTAACCAAGTCATCACCACTTCAACTGAAAATAGATGTTATGCTAATGCGCAAATCCCACGGGAGAGATTCAGCAGAACCGAAATGGATGGGAAAATCAAGAATATTTATTAGTCTCGGGACTTGATCCCGGTTTTGACTCCGCGTTTGTTGTTGTGTTATCAAATACTCTTGTAAACACGGATTCGAAGCGTAATTATATTGTCAGTTTTGACATTTCCAATATTAATTAATTCCGTTTCTGTTTCGGACTTTGTCGACGTGATGGTATTAATGTCTGATGTGACCCAGTGGCGGTACTTTCATAGAAGCCCAAAAGCGCGTTACACATTCATTTTGTAATGTCTAGTTTATAATTGTCTATTGTAGGGTCAGGATATTCTCATTTATATGTCAAATTGCTTTTGTTAAATAAAGATTTAAAGCTTAAACATTATTATTCTGAATTGTGTAAGGCAAGATGGGCTTTTGGGCTTCTATGGAAGTACCGCTACTGATGTGACCATTGTTGGGTAGCTAGTGTTTGGTTTAGTTAATTGGTAGTCGTTAATTGTTTTATTTATATATTTCTTAAATTTTATAGCTTCATTACAAATAAATATGTAGAAAGCATACTTAATATAAAGTACAAGTGGCGGTCTTATTGCTTTAGGCAATTTCTTACAGACATCCTTCGGATGGATAATAGAAGAGGAAAAATAAAGAGGGTAGCATAAAGAGTATAGATTTCTTTTTTGAGTAAATAAAATTATCTTAAATTTAATCATTTGGACCCGTTCAGTTGTAAAGGAGGCCCGTGCCCAGCAGTGAGACGTGTATGGGCTGATAAATAAATAAATAATAATAATAAATACACCCAACAGTCACATACATAGTTCTGCCCCCCATTAAGATACAAGTCTTGTAATAGTATCTACACATAAAATATATAGCATATCAACAGTAACGCAAGGATGAAAATATAGATCACAGATAAATAAGAATGATTGTTTTATGATGGATGTTTTTGTTTTCTATTTGGTTATTTTAATGCATTTTTCAAATTATAATTTTTGTGGTCTCGCGGTACAAGTATGTGCCGTGCGATCTAGAGGTCCTGGGTTCGATTCCCGGGTCGGGCAAAGTGTTATTGGGTTTTTCCATTAGGAAATTCTCAGTAACAGCACGGAGTCTGGAAATGTGCCCGAAAAACGGCAATAGGCTCGCCCCCTATTACGTGGGACTGATACATACCTGGCGAAATGTGGATGCAGTAATGCACCTCTGCCTACCCCTTCGGGGAATACAGGCGTGAGTTTATGTATGTATGTATAATTTCAACTTTTAATATGATTTACGATACATTTTCTGCCTACCCCCCGGAGGTAAAGACGTGGTAATTGGTATTCTAAACCATTACCATCCAATTCATCTTTAAGCAGGACACAAAGCGATATTTACTCATATAAATCTCTCGTTATACAGTTTATGGCCAGTTTATAACATCTGGCAAATAACTCAATGTGGCCACTACAAAGCTAGAAGCAATTTAACTTGGAATTGAATTGCAGATGTGGCTGCCATGTTTCGGCGCGCCGTGCCACCGTCCTTTCGTTCCGTCGGATTAGCCGGAGGGATTTTTGACGGTTTTTGTATTCGTAAGTGATAAGGGGGTTAGATATAATTTGAAAATTTCACCTGTACGGACTATCGGTGATGAGTAATTATGATGATTGATAAAGCAGTGATGGCCTCAAGGATTAGGCGCACGGTCGTGAATTTCGGCGGTCGCAGGTTCAAACCCCAGGCACACACCTCTGACTTTTCGAAGTTATGTGTGTATTCACAATGAATTATCACTTGCTTTAACGGTGAAGGAAAACATCGTGATAAAACCTGCACACCTAAAAGTTCTCAGGAATTTCTTAGGTGTGTAGTCCGCCAACCCGCACTAGGCCAGCGTGGTGGACTAAGGCCTAAACCCTCTCAGTTGTAGAGGAGGCCCTTGCCCAGCAGTGGGACGTATTTGGGCTGATAATAATCAGTCGGCACGAATATACCAACTTATTCGGAACTGAACTGGCAGGTTAAAATACAGCTGTGTAAAAGGAGTTCTCGGAATCCATCTCTTATGGCCGAATACTGAAACGCTACTTAATCTGAGGGCGACTTATATTTAAGTGGCTGTTATAATTTAAGCGGTATACTGACACATCATTTATCGGTTTTATTATTATTATTTTATTATTATTATTATGATTAACTAATGCCCACTTAAATTCCCATTAATGGCAACAGTACCACAAAAAGTTCTTTTACATGACATTTTTTTAGGTATATACCGCTTAAATTATAACAGCCACATAAATATAAGTCGCCCTCAGATTAAGTAGCGTTTCAGTATTCGGCCATAAGTTTGATAAATGTTTAATGAATAGTTTGTACGATTGTGTACGAGTATATGTAGGTATATACTTACTTTTGTATTTTAATCCCACGAAGCAGGGAACAAGCTTCTTGCCGTTTATTGGTAACATTTTAAGACTTTGTTCTGCAACTATTTTTTTACATACATACATACATAAACTCACGCCTGTATTCCTCGAAGGGGTAGGCAGAGGTGCATTTCTGCACCCACATTTCGGCAGGTATGTATCAGTCCCACATAATAGGGGGCGAGCCTATTGCCGTTTTTTGGGGCACATTTCCAGACTCCGTGCTGTTACTGAGAATTTCCTAATGGAAAAACCCAATAACACTTTGCCCGACCCGGGAATCGAACCCAGGGCCACTAGATCGCACGGCACATACTTGTACCGCGAGACCACGAGGCAGTCTATTTTTTTTATTGGTGACATACTTGTTCTTTTTTATATGATGTATATGCTCGGTAATGTGTAAAACTTTACATGATGTTAACTTCAGTACGGTTAAAAGAATGTGTATCTTCATCATCAGCCAATACACAATATAGGCTGGATACGGGCTACAGCTGAGAGGGTTTTGGCCTTAGTCCACCACGCTGGCCTAGTACGTGTTGGCGGACTGTTACAACTACTACGGCATTAGTTTCCTTAAGATATGTACTTTCACCGTTAACGCAAGTGATAATTCATTTGTAAACACACATAACTTCGAAAAATCAGAGTTGTGTGCCTGGTGTTTAAACCCGCGACCGCCGAGATTCTCGACCGCGTGACTAAACCACAAGACAATAACTACTAAGAAATATTCTTTTTAATTATTAGAAAACTTCTATGTCGGCTTGATGTATAAATTACTGAAGCCAATGTTTTGTACTGCCTCGTGGTCTCGCGGTACAAGTATGTGCCGTGCGATCTAGAGGTCCTGGGTTCGATTCCCGGGTCGGGCAAAGTGTTATTGGGTTTTTCCATTAGGAAATTCTCAGTAACAGCACGGAGTCTGGAAGTGTGCCCGAAAAGCGGCAATAGGCTCGCCCCCTATTACGTGGGACTGTTATATACCTGGCGAAATGTGGGTGCAGAAATGCACCTCTGCCTACCCCTTCGGGGAATACAGGCGTGAGTTTATGTATGTATGTATGTATGTTTTGTACTATTCGAATATGGCGGTGGAAATTGCTGCTAGTTGCCATTGTTCCCAACTACAGAATACATCCAATCGTTGTAACAAACGCACCAACTTTGGAACAATTCCAAATTTATATCTTTGTATTGAATTTGTGCATGTTTCAAACACTAAGATTTGTAGCTTTGTACTAAACAGCTGTTTCTGCAACTTCCAGCTGTTTCTTATCAACATTGAATAGTCGATATATTGACGGTTGGGATGGTTGTATCTGGATAGCGAACTCCGTTAAAAATATATGTATACAGGTGTATTCAGAACGTGATTGGAAACTAAGGCAGGTAATGGCGACGGTGAATGCAGTGATGGCCTCGAGGTTTAGGCGCGCGGTCGAGAATTTCGACGGTCGCAGGTTCAAACCCCAGGCACACATCTCTGACTTTTCGAAGTTATGTGTGTAT
The DNA here is from genome assembly GCA_907164795.1 of Hemaris fuciformis. Lineage (NCBI taxonomy): Eukaryota > Metazoa > Arthropoda > Insecta > Lepidoptera > Sphingidae > Hemaris > Hemaris fuciformis. The sequence continues at coordinate 2,407,163 of OU015447.1, forward strand.
TCACAATGAATTATCACTTGCTTTAACGGTGAAGGAAAACATCGTGATAAAACCTGCACACCTATAAATTCTTAAGAATTTCTTAGGTGTGTAGTCCGCCAACCCGCACTAGGCCAGCGTGGTGGACTAAGGCCTAAACCCTCTCAGTTGTAGAGGAGGCCCGTGCCCAGCAGTGGGACGTATTTGGGCTGATGATGATGAATGGCGACGGTGAAAACAAACCCATTGGTGTTAAAAAAAAAACACGATAAATATAAAAAAAATTACGTTTTCCTAACAATCAAAGATATTAAATTGAATGTGGCTGTAAGGAAAAGGTTTTATTTTAATTTTTTGGCGAGATTTTTTTAAATGTCACGGTGTTTGTAATCACCGCAGCTATTATCTGGCTTAGTTTCCGATCACGGTCTGAATACAACCTGTATATACTTTTGTCTGTTGTTTGTATAATACCTATGACGTTTTGAATAGTGCGTTACTGAATTATCACGCTCTTGATTTGTGAAGAAAAATGTCCCAAAAATTACACAGCAAAGTTTCCAAAAAAGAAATATCTAAAGCATAAATGTAGTATACAAATATTTGGACTAAAAGCTATCAATTTTAATAGTAAAGAAACCCCATGGCCAAAATAATATCGATTTTTGAAAGTGTCAATAGAATGTCTTAAGATATCTATCTCAGTACATTAATTTTTAAACTATGAGAAATTCTCTATCCCTATTCTTGACTGCTTCGTGGTCTCGCGGTACAAGTATGTGCCGTGTATCTAGAAGTCCTGGGTTCGATTCGCGGGTCGTGCAAAGTGTTATTGGGTTTTTCCATTAAAATTCTCAGTAACAACACGGAGTCTGGAAATGTGCCCGAAAAACGGCAATAGGCTCGCCCCCTATTACGTGGGACTGATACATACCTGGCGAAATGTGGGTGCATAAATGCACCTCTGCCTACCCCTTCGGGGAATACAGGCGTGAGTTTATGTATGTATGTATGTAAGAGATCTATCTCTGTACATTAATTTTTAAACTATGAGTAATTCTCAGTAGTAGCATAGTCTCGTTACGTATAGAGGCGCATGGACTCCGCTCACTAAGCGGTTATAGACTCGCCCTTTTATATGTGTATCATGGATGGCAAAGAATGGTCGTTGATATATAGTACATCTCTGTTTACCTGTTTATGATACCTAAATGATATATATTATGATTCCGTAGTTTGTTTTTATTAGAAACAACAAAAATATTTTCGCAATTGTACTAGGCTCGCATACTACGTAGAAGAATAGAAGAAAGATCATCGTTAACGCAACTTGAAATACAGCTCTAGGCTACGTGTATATTTGATTTTTGAATCATCATCAGCCCATATGTCCCACTGCTGGGCACGGGCCTCCTCTAAACCTGAGAGGGTTTAGCCCTTAGTCCACTACGCTGGTCTAGTACGGGTTGGCGGACTACACACCTAAGAAATTCCTATGAACTTTGAGGTGTGCAGGTTTCATCACGATGTTTTCCGTTACCATTAAAGTACGTGATAATTCTTTGTGAATACACACATAACTTCGAAAAGTCAGAGGTGTGTGCCTGGGGTTTGAACCCGCGACCGTCGTGATTCTCGACCGTGTGCCTAAGCCTCGAGGCCATCACGACTTTTATATATGTACATATTATATTTATATATTTTATGTATATTTGAATATATCTTGTTATCTCAATAATTGCATGATTTGCCAACCACATCCCTTTTTCAAACAAACCCTGATTACATCAGATAATACCTTACAGCGAGTAGTGAGGATGCGGCGAACTAAAACTCAAGAGATTATAGTCGCGTCTGTCACTTGAGCGAAGTTTGCGAGGCGCCCGAGTTATTCGCACTTTATCAAGTTGGCGATACCAGCCGTCGCTTATGTGGCCCTGGTACTGGCTCAATAATTTCTGCGCGAAAATATGTTTTTGTACAGTTTCGTATTAGTTTGCAGTTAAGATTATCGGATTATTGGTGTATCGTGTAGAACGATGGGACGTGTTGTTGTGTCAGTTTTTGTTAGTTATAGGAATGTTGTTGGTTATTTTATTTTTCTACAAGCTCTGTCATCCTTTTAACTGATATTATTGTTGTGGTACCAATTTATAATACACTCACTTATAAATCTTCAGTTCGCCCTTTAAATTCTTCCTGATAGGGAACGACACTGATGGCATTTTTGAGTATATTTCCAAACTCCGCTGCTACAGAAAATTTTGATTTTAAAATTGTGATTGGTAACATCTTACTCGACTCAAGAATTGAACCCTAACTTCTCGATAGTACACGGCATACTCTGGCCGCAAGTCCAATGATGCAGTCATTTCTTTTAATATTAGATCCTTTTGTAAACAAAAAAAACTTATGAAAGGAAGATTATGAAAATTATTTAAACCTTTTTTTTTTCATTTTCTAAGTAACGAAAGTAAAATGTTTTACGAAAATGTAACTTGCGGTATCAAGAATAAATAACTTTGGAATCTATAAATACAGTCTGTATAGTACGTACTTATCTTATCTTACGTACTATTGAACTATGTGGCAAAACTATTTCATTTAACATTTCATTGATAAGCACATCGTTCAATATTTTATCAGAACAGCCTTTGAATAAAATTGTCGATCGCGTTCAGTTATCAATAATCCCCGCATCTTCTCATAACCCTCAAATCGGATTTTGTAATCCGCCGTCGATTTCCTCAATTACATTTGCATCACGGGCGACAAGCGAAACTTTTTAGCATCGCACAGATAAAACTTTCAAGATGATCGCACTTCAGCTAGCGGAAAATCTAAGCCAGCGAAAGAAGACCTTCGGCTTCTACGCAGACGCTTTGAGTTAACTCTGATTTCAGAGCTCACTGTATTTGGTTTACGTTCGTTTTGCTCAATGTTTATTAACGTCAAGTGAGCCAGCAGCTAATTCGCGCCTGGACAGACAAATTTAATAACAAGTAATGAAGTACGTTGAATCGCCTCGCTTGCTATGAGCGCCTAGTACCGTCTGTTTTAGAGTTACGAGAATCAATAGAATTCTTAGCTGTGTTTTGAATAAAATGGCTTTTTGAAATGACACTGCAGTAACGTGAAAATAGTTAAAATTTATGGCAGTTCTATGTGTGATTTCAGATAAAAATATGACTGCAGATTAATGTTAATGAAAAATGTAATAAGGACGTAATTTCAGTCCGCATTTACCTACATACTTTTAAAATAAAATCAATTTATAATTAGCGCAATATTTAATATTGAGTATGACGACCAAAATTAAAACCTATGACTCAATCAGGCATAAGATTATATCAAGTTAATATATATTATATTATACATACTTATAGTATTATTTGATTATGCGGCTCTATGTATTGCTAACATACAGACAAATTTCTTAGGTCTCTTTTAGAGCCATAACCAGCTTTCCCCTCGACAAAAAAAAAAGGTCTCTTTTACTTAATTATTAACAAAGCCGCCGCACATCACATCGATAGTATACTCGTGTCGCTTATATTTGAAATAGATTGGTCGCTCTTGAACATTCAGTTTCAAATATTTGTGGCTTTTCGTCTCGTGAGTTTGTAGTTGTAGTTTTGTATTATAGGAAGAGCTACTTCGTAGAGGACTTTCAATAGCCTTATTCAAGACAATCAATCATATATTTTCAAACAAAATTTCTAACAAAAACTGCGCGACTGTCGCCGACTCCAGCCGAATTGGAATCGTGCCAGTTACATGTTCCCCGTACGTAACCACGGCTTTTAATCATCAAACTGTTCAGACGGTGAAAAAATATTGCTAAGTTGGTTTTGAAGTTCTAATCTAAGCAGCTGAGTTTACGCAATTAATTACATATTGTTATTTCTAAGGAAAAGTTCTTAGGATTTTCTTAGGTGTGTAGTCCGCCAAACCGCACCAGGTCAGTGTGGTGGACTAAGGCCACCCTCTCAGTTGTAGAGAAGGCCCGTGGCTAGCAGTAAGACGTATCCATATACGCCCATGCTAATGATGATGTTATTTCTTTCTCCGTTCGGGATAAGCGAGTTCAGTTCATATGACCTGCTACTTTCAACACAAGAATTTTAGATCCGTCTACGTTAGGATTTTTTATGTGAATGATTTAATGGTCGGTAGCTAAATATCATTTACTAAGTATGTTTCTTCAAGAATAGCGGAGCATTCTTATTAGGCTCCATGGCCCCATAAATTCCAGTTCTGAATTTTATACAATAATTAATTTTATAATAACATACTCTAAGTTACTGAATATATATATATATATATATATATATATATACTCTAAGTTGACAGCTTAGCAATGGCTGGCTGCTCTTACACTTCATTGTACCCAAAACTCAGCTGATAAAAGTCTGGCGACTGATTGCTGCTCAAAAGGAGCGAAAAACAAGTTCTTAATTATTGAGCTATGCTTATATTTAACTAGTACAAATTTTACCTTTTAGAATTCTAGCGATGTACCTGAGTCAACTAAATGTTGAAACGTCTGGGTCTGTTATTAGTGTCTTTTGATTTTAAATTCGCAACTCATTGAATTGCTAAATTGCTTAGGAAGGCAGCAGGGTCCGCGAATGAACGGTGATCGGTTAAATTCTATGAATAATTCAGTACATACCTGAACTCTGAACTGTTTAAATGGCTGGCGCAGGTTGTCGAAAATTATCGATATTTTTAAATTCGGTCCAAAGAGAGTTAACTGGTGACAAGCGATTGCGACTTACCCGATACCAGCAGCAATTATTATTTGTTTCCACACAAAATTTTATACCGTTCTATCCATTTTCACGATCCACATCCACGATTTCTCGTCTATGTCCTTTTCTAAGATTTCATATGCACACACACATACGTCCCCGAATGGAGAGAAAAAGGGTAATTTTTACTTGTATTTGCGTCAGCAGTGTTTTAAGCTACGCGTAATACGAGTATAAGAAGAAGTAATTGTTATTTTTTGAAGACATTTAGCGTAACGGCCTTTGATTTTCTTTTACTGGATGTCAAAGTGCCACCCACTTTATAAGTACGGGTCTATCCAAAACAGAGCATTAAGTTTCGAGAGATTCCCCTCTGTCATCACTAGACCCACAATCAGCATTCTGCGATCATGCTACGCTTAAATAATCCGTGAAGAACAACGCCAACTTCAAGACAAGGATAGACCCGAATTTACGAACCTTTCGGCCTAAGTCAGGGTAGTAGTGACCGCGTAGTCGTGTGATCGGAAGCCAGCACAGCAAGTTGTAGTTGGTAGACCAGTGTAAATTATTTGTTAGATACCTAGCTCGGATAAAACATCTATTTTCGGCAGAATATGTGGCGTACCGGGCTGGAAGATTGGAGACCATGTCATACCCTTTTCGACCTCCCATAGCCTAGGAAAGGGAGTTTTATTTTCTAGTTTTTCTCGGTAAAAAACAAAAGAATAATAAATAAAACAACACTCCATTGCGTTCGCAGTTTATTACGAATTGAATTGAACATTACAAATATTGAATTATTTGAAGTTTGAACAAGCTACAGTTCGTTAAACTATGTAAACTCAGTTGTGTTTACTTAGATAATAACTTTAATCGAAACGACAATGTTTTTACCTACAACGTGTACAAGACAAATAGACTTGGTTTACAAGTCAATTATAATATAGAAACAAGTCAAATTTAATACAATATTTTGACTTGCAAAAATATGAGGTATGTATAGGTATATGATTACAGATTAATATTACCTATTTGCTACGTAAATGATCATAGTGGGCTTTTCACTTATGGTAGCATATATGTACCAGTGGCAGTACTTCCACAGAAGCCCAAAAGCGTTAAACGTTAATTGTGGAATGTCTAGTTTATAATTGTTTATTGTGGGGTCATTTAAATGGCAAATTGCTTTTGTTGAATAAAAATTTAAAGCTTAAAGATTAATATTTGGAATTTTGTGAGGCAAACTGGGCTTTTGGGCTTGTATGGAAGTACCGCCCCTGATATGTACTTATGTATGCAAAAATAGCGTAGTAAAATCTCCAGTTATGGAATTTTCTTAAAAGGGGAGATAAAAAATTATAATATTATGTAAAAAAATTGCATCATGATAAAAAAAAAATTTAATGGAAAAAGGAGGCAAACGAGCAAGTGAGCCACCTGATGTTAAGTGGTCAACACCGCCCATGAACACCCATAATACCAGAGGAATCATCGGTGTGTTGCCGGCCTTTGAGGAAAATATAGGCTCTCTTCTTGAAGGCCCCTAAGTCGTATCTGTTTGGAAATATCTAATTAATAATCTTAACCATCCATATTATTTTTAAACAGCATGATACTAATCTCAATTATTATGAGTAGTACAAAATGTAGGTGAGCATTTTCAAGAGATCCTTGTTACACATTTTCGTCTAACAGGAGGATTTTATATTAATTGATTATATGGGCCTATGCTTTTATCTAAACTGAGGCTTTTTAGTAGTTAAGCTTAGTTTTCAGAGAACTTGAGGTAATATACAGAGTGTATACAGACCAACGGTATAATTTTTTTGGACTCCACTGTGCTTACCATCAGGTACAGTGGAGTCACTTTGCCGTGCCAGTATAAAAAAAAAACCATGGTCGGAAACTAAGGCAAGTAATAGCTAATGTGATACAAACCCTCTGGCGTTAAAGATAATCCCAACAAAGTTTTGAAGTTTTCCTAACAACCATTAGGTATGAAATATACCTATGCAGTTGTTAGAAAAACGTATTTTTTTATTTTTTGTCGGGATTTTTTTTAACGCCAGGGGGTTTGTAATGACCTTAGCTATTACCTGCCTTGGTTTCCGATCACGGTCTGAATACCCCCTGTATACAACCTGAGGACCTAAATAATTATACAAAGAAATTGGTTAGAATTAAGGATGATCATATTGGTTGTAGATTCTATCTCAATAAATATATTAAAAGACTTATTAAAATGTTAAGGACATGAGAAGAGATAAAAAGGTCCTATAAGAGTTATTTTATTTTACTTAATGTTAATTATATTTTTTTTGGAAATATTTAAATACGATAGTGATTATTTAATATTGATAGGCAAAGTGGCAGTTATTTCTATATTCAATAAAAAATAAATGCGAAGATAATAGTGATATAAAATTTTGTTTTTCAGATTATGTAGTACGAGTTTTAGTTTTCAGGACTAGCTTTCTTACACCGCTATATATTAAGAAAAGGAAAATAAAGATATTTCAAAGATTAATATATTACTACATTCTACACAATACCTTAATAATATTTATAAGCTAACACAGCCATAGGTATATTTTATTCAATTTACAACCGTACATTTGGCATGCGTTGGAAATTATTGACACAGATATATTGGCACAATTATTAGCATTTTTATTATTTTTTTTGTTTAAATTCTTGGCATAAAAATTTCTAAGACCAAGATTATACTTTAAATTTCATTTTTTAATGTAGCAAGTACAGGTTAATTTGGCTCATTGCATTTATTTTAGCTTCTCATAGATTCAATTACCACCAGTGTTTCTAAATTTCTATATTTTTATTCGTACTCTAGTCAGCGTGATTTCGTTTAAAATCATTTGAAACTTATTGATTTATTGAACGTATTGATTCGAATCCGAGACTTAACGGTTCACAGCCCATATTTTCCACTAGACTATGCTGCGATAACAATAATCTACGTTAAGCTACAAATTGGGTTTAATTACAAATCACAATTTCCACAATTACTTCCTATGATTTATAAGTAAAAGAAAAATATCTACGATTCGTAATACTAGAAATATTGCAGTCCGACAGGCCTCAATATAAATTATATACATCATAATTCGTGTTTTATCATAGCGTTTTCAATTTCCTTACACTTATTCTTAATAGCGGATTTCATGCATTCCGAGAAATATTTAAAAAACAAACATTCAAATATATCAAAATAATTATAGACTTTTCAAATATTATTATGAACATGAACTTAGTATTAGGCGTTTTTGGCTTCAAATATGAACATATTATACGAATTACTGCGTCACTTAATATTATAAAACATTAAACTTACCATAACATAATATGTTTACTACATACATTGGTAACTACTAATGTGTCGGTGGGTCAAACGTCACATTGATATCAAATCGATAAATTGGATAAAACAAATCTTTAACAAATTTCCCTAAGCCTGCTAAACTTCAAGGCATGTTGCCTATTTCACTTCTAGTCACCTATTGCTAGAAACCCCCATACACTTGGGGCATATCATATATTTCACTTCTAGCCACCTATTTCTAGAAAACCTCATACACTTGGGGCATATCGCCTTCACTTCTTGCCACCTATTTCTAGAAAACGTAATAAACTTGAGGGCACATTGCCTACTTTACTTCTGGCCATCTATCTAGACACGAAAATTCAAATATTGAGCAATTTATGGGTCACCGCTGTCAACAGGCAAGTACTGCTGCTGTGCAACGGAAGACAGCATCATGTCAATTGGCTTGGTATCGTCATAAAGAGATGGAGCTTCGCAGAGAATTGCAAAGGTACCAACGATGGAGGCGATGGTGAAGATCCAGAGGAACAGACGGTCCAAAACCATAGCTACGAAGCCCCAGTCTTGATCTTCCTGTAGGCAAAAGGATTAAATTAACATTACACAGTAGATAGTTGTTGGTTGTAGAATTCTCACATTAATTAGGCTTGAGACCACTGTTAAAAATACATATATAAAATGCGTCATACCAGGGTGTCGCGTCTAAATCAAGCCTTATATAAGTTTTTTATACGAGTATTGTATTTATCAGTCATACTGCTTTCCATGTATAAAAAAATATGTTTTCTAATTTCTTTTACTTGGCACAAAAAAAAATGCACTTGATAATTAGCATCGCCCTCCAGATAGAGGTTCAACTGTCCAAAGCTGACTAATCTTCATCCAAAACGATTGCACCAGACAGCTGAAATTCTTTTTGACGTAATACAAATTTAATTGACAATGAAGACTTATTAATTAAAATGTCCTTATTCATGATGTTTTTATAAGATTATTAGTGATATAAAATCTTTGGATTTATGTCTATATTTACGAACCGCATTAAACTCATCCTGCCTCTGCATGTGATGCTGTATAAACATGACATTATGAATAGCTTTTTCCAATTCAAAAGGGTATTTCTTCCGAGGAGCCACATCGCTCAGAGAGTCGTCCAAGCCTGACATCACTGATGGAAGGCCGTTGTAGCCAGCACCAAGGCTGCCCAGGGCACCCACCAGCCCGCTGAACCTATTGACAATCACACAATTTGGACTATATTTGGGACAACTTAGAGACGATAGCGCGATCTGATATAAAAAAAAATGTGCAATTTTAAAGGCACTGCAAACCTCATTTTTTAGAAAGTGAGAGGGTTTGAGAGTTATTCTTTTTACATAATCTACACTGGAATATCCCTATAAAGAATACTGCTAATAATTAATTTATTCTATAAAATACGAAAAAAGTAATAAATAAAGATAATGTTTCATAAACTGCAAATAGTTCGATATTTTGATTCAAAATATAATGATTATACTATTTCTGATTGAAACTTGCAGCTAGTATATTTGTAGTATATTTTTAAACACGAAATATCGTAACATGTTGAAGTAAAAACCACTCGGCTTAATATGTACCTACATTATTATCAGCCCATTACCCGCGAACATTATTTTTATGATTCGCGCTAATCGGCCATTATATTGTCATTAATGGGGTTGGGAATACTTTAAAATTACTTTTAGTTTTTATTTTTAAATTATTTTATAAAATAAGAAATAATAAAAAAAAATACAATCAGAATTTACTAATAGTAACAGCAAACGTAAAAACAAAAACATAGATAATAGATATACAAAAAAATTGTTGATTAAGCCTTAACAATAAGAAGCGTGCTCACATTTCTTTTAAAACTAGCAAATTCTATAAATATTCTTACCGATTAGTAGCCGTAGTTGAATGCAAACCATTACATCCGCCAGGCAAATGATGCCTCAGGGAATCGGGACTAGATGCGTTCGAATTAGTTTGCTCAGCAGCTGCCAAAGCATCCTTAAACTTATTTTTCTTCATGCTTCTCCCCGCAATCTTCTGCGCTGCTAAGTCCCTCAACAAATCCTTTGGCACTCTCATTAACAATAATTTTGGCAGTTTCGTTATAAAGAACGTCCTTACCCAAGGAGCCATTTTGTGTGTACTAGGCTTCCGATAATGTACGTTTAGTATTATTATAGTAATCACTACCGATAGCCCCACTAATAACATTGTGAATAATAAATACTTCCCCAATAAAGGTAAAGCTAGCGATGTTGACGGTATAATTTCTGATATGAGCAAGAAAAACATCGTTTGCGATAGTAATATTGAAATGCTCAATGCTATCTTCTCTCCAGAATCTGCTGGGAGATAGAACACTAATACTGAGAGGTATGAGATGCCAACGCAGGGTACGATCAAGTTGACGGTGTAGAATAATGTTTTTCTTCGTAGTGTTATGTTGAAGAAGATATCTGGAACAGATAAGCTTGATGAAGCATTTAAAATGTTTTATATCCGTACACAGAGATACCTGGGAGGTGTCTTAGTAGAATAGAGGGCAAGAAATTTACGTTCTTGGTAGAATATTTGACTACAATTTTAGCGCAATTGCCTTTTCTATTGGATTTCGTGAAGGATTCTGAAGATAGTCATCATCTAGTCACGTCATAACCAGTGGCGGTACTTCCATAGAAGCCCAAAAGCCCAGCATACCTTACAAAATTCCGAATAATAAATCTTTGAGCTCTAAATCTTTATTTAACAAATCAATTTGGTATATAAATGATAATAAACATATATTATACTCGTAAACTAGACATTACCCAATTAACGTGTAACGATTTTGGGCTTCTATGGAAGTACCGCCACTGGTCATAACCAATTTATTATTGTGATCGATGGGAGTAGACAAATTCAAGGAATGACAGCTTTTTTTCTACTGTAAATTGTGCATCAAGAGGCAGGATACTCCCATGTCTCGTCACTAGATGCCATCACACCGGTCTGCTGAAATGCTTCTTCGCACAACAATTTAGATTAGTTGCAACTAGACGAAATCGGTCTGGGCTGTTATTTTTTATAAAAATTCTACCGGCAAGTTAGAAACATTTTATAAATAAATAAATAAATACGCCCAACAGTCACATACATAGTTAGGACTCCACATTAAGATACAAGTCTTGTGTCGTGGGTATCAGAAACTACGAGAGACTTTTCGGTCTCACATACACCCAGACCCGAAACAAATATTTGTGGATCACACAAACATTTGTCTCGGTGCGGGGATCGAACCCGCGGCCTCTCGTTTCGCAAGCTGGTGTCTAGCCAACTGCGCCACGGGGCTGTCAAAATTTTCAAGTACAATTTCAATTTGCTGTAAAAAGTTCCTGTAAAATTTTAAATTTGTCCTTAGCCCCGCCATATCTAATAACTAATCTGATTGTTAACTTGCCAAGGCTTGCTTCAAGCGACTATCATTAGAGGCTGCCAACCGGAGAAGGAAGAAAATGTTCGACTTTAAAAGAAACATTCCGTACTGGAAATAAACTTTTCAATTTATAAATGTACAAAGGATTTTCATTTTATTGTTTGTTAAATATTTTCTCGTCTTAACGCCGAGTCAATGGTCGTTTAGTTAAAAGAAATTTGAATTTTCTTTCGCATTTTTAAGGCGATGTTGGAAGAAATAATAAGCTATTAACTTGATATGGTTTTGTATGTTTTTGACTGTTTATGACGGGTAAAGCGCGGCGGGCGGGTAAACCGTATGCTAATACTAATTAAGCAATATCGCTCAAGAACATCCAACTAATGTATTTCATTAAAATAATTAAGTAAGTCAGTATTTAGCCGTAAAATATCAGATTATCAAGTATAAATTTAAAGATTCTCTAATAATAAGCTTTATTGTAAATAAAATACAAAAATATATGAGGGCTGCTCAAGACCGGGATTGTTGGCGCTTACTTGGGGAGGCCTATGTTTAGCAGTGGACGGCGGAAGGCTGAGTAAATATATTATCAACTAGGCCCATTAAATTGTAACTTAAGCTGCTTGAAATTAATGACACTGCCCTGAACGGAAATTAAATACCCATAATCAAATCCCTTTTCTTTATATTTAACAATCCGCAGGGGGTTTAGTCTATTCCGTTGTTGCGTTAACATCGCTGTGCTGTTCAAAAAGATTTTTATTACTTCAACCTCGGGAAATAATTTTAAATTGTAAATTGTATTCTAATATTAATAATAGCCTAATGGCGATTGATGGTCGCTTTTTCTGTTAAAATTTATATACCTATATAATTAGCGTCGAAATAGAGAGGAGTCCAGGTATATTATTGCGTTTTTCCGTCAGGAAATTCTTAGCATCAGGACGAAATTTAAATATGTGCCTGTAATAAAACTACTTTGTCTTTATTAATATCTAGGGACTTAGAATCATTTGATAATGCTAGTTCCAGCGTGCAAATATAAGATTTAGCTGGTGAGCCTTGTATAAAGAAATCCACCTCTTCTTTTGCCTAGCCTATAGTGGAAACAAATCATCATCATCATCAGCCCAAATACGTCCCACTGCTGGGCACGGGCCTCCTCTACAACTGAGAGGGTTTAGGCCTTAGTCCACCACGCTGGCCTAGTGCGGGTTGGCGGACTACACACTTAAGAAATTCCTAAGAACTTTTAGGTGTGCAGGTTTTATCACGATGTTTTCCTTCACCGTTAAAGCAAGTGATAATTCATTGTGAATACACACATTCGAAAAGTCAGAGGTGTGTACCTGGGGTTTGAACCTGCGACCGCCGAAATTCTCGACCGCGCGCCTAAACCTCGAGGCCATCACTGCGAAACAAATGCGAGTGTATATTTACAATTAACCAATTTGTAGAATTAACCAGCCTAATACCTCCGCCATACTGTGAACCAACAAGATTTCCAAACGATTTTCATAATATACTCTAATTACCGTCCTCAACATTACGTCACACTTGAGTACCCCGCTAAATCCTAAGGTCATTTGAATATGACCCTGGATCATTAGAATCCTCACAATGACCGCATTTATCTAGGATTTTAGGGATTTCAGGGACGCGCTGCCTTACAAAGCCGTAGCGTAATGTGTATAAATATTCTTCAGATGTTGGGACGAGAGATTTAAGCCCTGCTTGAGCCGTTTAGTTTGGATTCCAGGCTGAATACGTTTATGTGTTTTTTGACGGCTATAATGTTCACGTTTTATCAATGAAAGGATAGGCAGAGTTGCATTTGTATATCCACTTATTCGTTAGCTGTTTTTAGTGCTACGTAATAGAGACAATTGCTGTTTTGTGGTATATTTACGTTTACGTTTAGAAGTCGTGATGGCCTCGAGGTTTAGGCGCGCGGTCGAGAATCTCGACAGTCGCGGGTTCAAACCAAGGCACACACCTCTGATTTTTCGAAGGTATGTGTGTAACAAAGAATTATCACGTACTTTAACGGTGTGGGAAAACATCGTGATGAAACCTGCACACCTAAAAGTTCGTACGAATTTCTTAGGTGTGTAGTCCGCCAACCCGCACTAGGCCAGCGTGGTGGACTAAGGCCTAAACCCTCTCAGTTGTAGAGGAGGCTCGTGCCCAGCAGTGGGACGTATGTATATGGGCTGATAATGATGGTATTGTACTAAATAAGAACTCAATATATCGGTATAGGTAGCACTGGGCAATGGCTCGATCGACTTTCAAAACTGAAACCTATCACCAAGAATAAGACGCAGAGGCATTTTAGGTAGAAAAACTTACATCCTTTATATGCATACATCTTTACATTCCTTAATTTACAATTAATCAGTAATGGCCAAATACTGAAACGCTACTTAATCTAAGGGCGACTTATATTTATGTGGCTGTTATAATTTCAGCGGTATATACTTAAAATATGTCATGTAAAAGAACTTTTTGTGGTAATGTTGCCATTTATGGAAATTTTAGTGGGCATTAGTTAATTACAGTCTTGAAACCGATAAATTATGTTTCAGTATACCGCTTAAATTAAAACAGCCAGTTAAATATAAGTCGCCCTCAGATTAAGTAGCGTTTCAGTATTCGGCCATATGTCCATTAAAAAGAAAACAAAAATAACATTTTGGTATACGAAACTTGCTTTGAAACACAACAATCTAACTCATTTCCTACCTAAGTAATAATCGACCCAGCAACAGATATTTAATTTCTCCATCGGTTAGTGTTACAAGCCTTTCCTTAAGTCGCGTCGTCTTACCCATGCGTCGGCTAACCGACAACAAATTGAGTGGGGACATTAGCACCATAGTAATGGATGTAAGGCGTAACTCGGCCTTCATTACACTTAATGTTAATTGCTACTGTACTGGCTAGGGATATGGTCATGGTACAAGTAATTCCTTATGTTCTTCTTTGGTATTGGCAGTTGGGTGAAACATTTGTAGTAGTGATTTCCTCTAGCCCTAATTTTTAAATAGATTATCATACATACATACATAACCTCACGCCTGTATTCCCCCAAGGTGATAGGCAGAGGTGCATTTCTGCACCCACATTTCGCCAGGTATGTATCAGTCCCACGTAATAGGCGGCGAGCCTATTGCCGTTTCTCGGGCACATTTCCAGACTCCGTGCTGCTACTGAGAATTTCCTAATGGAAAAACCCAATAACACTTTGCCCGAACCGGGAATCGAACCCAGGACCTCTAGATCGCACGGCACATACGAGCCAGTCGTATAAATAGTTTATCTTTAATATAGTAGGTAGATATTATAGATTATGTATCACATTCTTAACACAATAATAAAATCTATGAAAATACGGAGATGACTTTACGAAACAGCATCAGTTAATGTGCCGCAGTAAGTCTTTATGATTTTTATTTGACTATTAGTTTCATATGAATTTGCATTCGAAAAATACTTTTTGACATAACTATGGGCAAATTGAATCCATATACTCATGTATATGTGAGCAGTGATGGCCTCGAGGTTTAGGCGCGCGGTCGAGAATTTCGGCGGTCGCAGGTTCAAACCCCAGGCACACACCTCTGACTTTTTGAAGTTATGTGTGTATTCACAATGAATTATCACTTGCTTTAACGGTGAAGGAAAACATCGTGATGAAACCTGCACACCTAAAAGTTCTTAGGAATTTCTTAGGTGTGTAGTCAGCCAACCCGCACTAGGCCAGCGTGGTTGACTAAGGCCTAAACCCTCTCAGTTGTAGAGGAGGCTCGTGCCCAGCAGTGGGACGTATATGGGCTGATGATGATACTCATATCTGTATTAACAGTTTTCGACAAATATTATATAGAAATAATCACGCGGGGACTCAATTTTGTTCCAATATTAAAGTTGATCTTTAGGAAGGGGCTTTTCACCTACCTACTCGTATCTTTATACCAAAACTCATCAAACTCGATTCAGCGGTTTAGGCGTGAAGGCTTTATAAACTTTCGTGTTTAAAATATGAATATGGATGAGTATACAGAACCTCATTTCATTATTCTTTGATCTCGTAATTAAAAACATTTCCCCATAGAATATATTTATCCAATTTGAGAAAGTTGGCACTCAATCCAAAAGCAAATTATAGCTTTCGTTTCACCGCGCACGTGTAAAAGACGGAAGGGTACAATTTATCCCATAACAGCACACGATTAGTCATGATCAGATAGGGTTAAAGCCAGGCAACCCATCGGTCTAGATTTGCGAGACGTCCTGGAATCTAGATCTCGATCGTGCAAAGCGGATATGGGATTTCCCGAACAGCATTGAAGGGTTAGTCAGAAATATTGCTTCCGTTATTTTATAGGATTTATTTTTAGTTTGGGGAATGGTGAATTCATGGTGAGGGATTTTGTATTGAACAAGTATTTTTTTTTATATAGAAATAAAACCTTTAGCGGTTATTACAACGCATATTTTTGTTATAAAAGAAAATTGTTAACCTGGTACTCTGGTCTTTATAAGTTTAAGAGGAAAAAAATAAAAAAGTGTACACGAAGTTTTTCTGTACTACACAGCATCTTATATCCAAGATTTTACAACTTTATAATAATAATGATTACTTACGAAAATTACCAAAACTAAAAAAATATATTACGTCCATACATACACACTACAATACCATTATCCTATAAGGGCTATGCAGAGACATGATTACAATCCTGTCAGGATTACATTTATGTCACTTCAAGGTACTTTTGATAATTCTGTATACAGGCTGTAAGTAGACCATGATCGAAAACTATGACCTGTCCTCAATAGTTGTGGTGATTAGGAACACGTTTTTTTTATTATTTTTAATTTTTTTAGCGTCAAAGTTTTCGTTATCACGGTCTGTTTTCACCCCGTACACAAAAAGCTACCATTTATTATTCCTTATTTTTTCATTAACATCCCGAAGTCAAACAAGAATTTGTTTCAAGGAGCATAAATCTAATCAAACTTACAACTAAACAAATTACCTGTTGAAAACTTTGATTGGATAATATGCTCGCAGAAGTTATAAATATGGGTTAACAAGTTGGGAACAAGCAATCCTACGGGATCATGGAAACGGTTAAAACCTTCCCATTTTAGGTACGGTTGGATGTCAGTAATAATTATTACTTGGCAAGTTTTACTTTTGACTCCGCCCGATTTGGAACGTGACTGAAATACGGGATAAAAAGTTGCGGTCGTCATCAAACTGGATTTAGTTTAAGTAAGCAAAGACTGACTTATAAATTATATATTTATGATATTATTTCTTTACATCCAGATATGCCTCAGACTGCCTCGTGGTCTCGCGGTACAAGTATGTGCCGTGCGATCTAGAGGTCCTGGTTTCGATTCCCGGGTCGGGCAAAGTGTTATTGGGTTTTCCCATTAGGAAATTCTCGGTAACAGCACGGAGTCTGGAAGTGTGCCCGAAAAACGGCAATAGGCTTGCCACCTATTATGTGGGACTGATACATACTTGGCGAAATGTGGGTGCAGAAATGCACCTCTGCCTACCCCTTCGGGGAATACAGGCGTGAGTTTATGTATGTATGTATTGTACATCCAGATATATTTTTCCAGGGGAGTACATGTTGCAATATTTTTTTATATTGTCTTTCATCTATGCTGTTACTTTTAGTTCGGAACAAACAATAACAACTTTTTTATATATCAGACATGAGAGCCTACGATCGTGGAGTATATCAGGATAGTTGACTATGACCTAACCCCACTCAACTGCTGAAGATATTCGTGCTATATGACGTATAGACGTAGATGTTTCATAAATTTATCCATATATCTTTTCACTCACAGCTTTCAGGTGCTTCAAACATGGCGTAAGTTACAAATGTGTAGGTAATGCTCTGTGAAGAAATGTGAGAATGTGAAAAACTCAAAGAGGTAAGTTAGGATCGTAACTCATTTAATAACCTCTGCCTACCCGATTCCATAAACTCCTGAATATTAAGTGTATATTTACGTTTAGCAAAATATTTTTCGGATAATACCGAGAATAAAACTAAAATCTTCAAAAGAAACAATTTTTCAAGCTAATCTGACAAGCACTCCCAAACACGCGTATTGTGGTCTGTTTGTCGATCGAAGTTGTACGAAAACCTTTTTGTTATTCTATCAAAATTTCTATTCAATCAACCCTCGAAGTTTACGCATAACAAAGAGTTTCAAACAATCCATATTTATAACCGTTAAAGCGAAAGCGCTTTAAAAAGCAGATATACTTTCTATGTCTGTATCAGCCTGTATACTTTTCACTAAAGAGCTGAAATATTGTGGGCTATTGGACTTCCCATACAAGAGTAATTCCCCGTAAAGAACTCGGAAGACTCAAACGTACTAAATGGGTTTCATTTTGATTTCGTCACTGCCAAATAGCAATTATGAATATACATCATCATCATCATCATCATCAGCAGCCTTTCTCACGTCCACTGCTGGACATAGGCCTCTCCTATGGCACGCCAATGGGCTCGATCTTCGGCCCAGCGTATACACATAGGTGTATTTGTTTTTCATACGACGTAATTCTTAATAGGGACACTGAGATTGAAAATGTGCAAACGATGATGACCTTGTATCAAGTGGCGGTACTTCCATTGAAGCCCAAAAGCCCAGCTTGCCTTACAAAATTAATAATAATCTTTAAGCTTGAAATCTTTATTTAAAAAAAGCAATTTGACCTATAAATGAGAATATCCTTAACCCACAATGAACAATAATTGTAAACTAGACATTACACAATTAACGTGTAACGCTTTTGGGCTTCTATGGAAGTACCGCCGCTGCTTGTATCCTATTACGTGGAACTCAATATACAACTGTACATATGTGATTGAAGACACCTCTGCCTGTACCCTCAGGAACATGGTAGTGAATATTAGATATATTGTTATTATATGTGTACCTCAGTTCAATAAGTCAGAAGACTGGGATCTGAAAACATGGCCTCAGCGTATCGCGATATAATTCTCGAGTCCATGACGCACATCGTAACTCCTTAAAATTCAAAGCGCAGAATCGTTTTCCAACTACGCTCTAAGGCTGTCAAGATTTAAAAACAAAACGAGCCTTAACTAAAATTACGATCTTTTTTCGGAGGCAATCCTTTTGAGTTGGTGCTGAGCTAATCTCTGGCCCTTGTAAATTACCGCAGCGCTGCGAAACCGCTTATCTATGCTAAATTACTGCGTTCCGTGTCGTCTACAGGTGAAATGGCTGTTGTGTTTACGCTCCTTGAATTCTGATTGAGCTTGTGTTTCAATAGAATGTTCCGGTTTCTTAGAAGGGGTGTTTGGGGTGCTTTATATCTATCCTATCTAAAGTTATGTTGAGAGATATTAATATTTCAGTTTATGTGGAACTGGATTCACTTGCTATTATATCTAGTTTATGTTATGTCAACTCTGACTCTATTTATCTATGTTCATGTAGTTTGGATTCTGTATGTATAGAGGAAAAATTAAACTAAGAGAATTGAGGTGCACATCTCTTATGTCGATAATTTTATTTTATTTTTCTATTCAATTGTTGGTAGTATTAATCAGTTTAATATCTAGCCCTTTCAATGCTTCAGATGTGAAAAAGTTATATGTGGATATGATTAAGGCGTGAATTCACAACAAAAAACCATTTTTAAGTTGAATTTTTTTTAGACTAAAGGGATAAAGCCTGATTTTCATAAAGTTTAACGCGTATTTTATTTTGCCTCGGAAATCTGACCACCAAGAGTGAACCATCATTCTTCACCATAATTCTTCTTCATGTGTCAAATCGTGAAAGTCCACGTCCACGTCCAGTCTTTCACGACTCGACATAATTATGCCGTTATGATTTTAATACCGTGCGAATGGAACAAGCAATAACTTACCAGGATAAGGCTCCTGACAGCAAGGGTAATACCTCTCGTGCCTCTCAGCTGGCACTCCTAGTATGTCCCACTCCACCGAAGGGTAGTACTCCCGAAGGTCTATCCCCACTTCCACCATATCACCCTTCTTCTGGTTTATGTGTTTCAGATCGATCTGAGAACAATCATAGAGTTTGAATATTTTTTTTATAAATTTTTCTTGGAATTATAAATGAATTGCAATATTTGCTAGGATTTCACATCAAAACCGCTGAATAAATTTTGAATAATTTTTGTAGATAGCCTGGAGTTCGGGCTTTTGTTTTGAATAAATGTTGATGTAATGATGCGATAAAAACCTCGGGAAGAACTTTATAAAGATAGATTGAAAGCAACGATTTGTTTCGTCCTTTAACTACGTAGATCATTCAACAAGTTGACAGAAAAAAGTTACTTGTGTTCTGAGTTGTCGAATAAGGTCATATTCTATCACTAAAAAAATATTTTACAAATCTAGCGGCCTCATCTAAATTCGTTCAGATGTAGTTATACTCTACGTTCTTTTCTACTTCTAAATCTCTCTATATCAAAAGTTATCACAAAAGATTTAACGGCTTAGACTTAAAGCGTAAAAAAATAACTTACTTTGACCATTATTATGTTAAATGTTTCCATTACCTGATCGCCATCATAACTCCAAGATCCGAACTTCAGGAAGCACGTTTGTTGATCAAAAGGGAAGTAGCGCACGTCGATCTCACACGAAGATTTGAAGATGGCTGGCGGAGTCCATAAAACTTTGCCGTTGTGATGGAGAACGGCTTTTGTCATAGTCGTGACTACGTATTCTCCGTCAGCACTGAGGAAGAAGAAAAAATGTTAGAGGGCCAAAAGTAATAATAAATAAATAAATACACCCACAGTCATACACGCATATAGTTATAAGATCTTGTGTCGTGGGTATCAGAAACTACGAGAGACTTTTAGGTCTCACAATCACTTAGATCCGAAACAAATTTTTGTGGATGACACAAACATTTATCTCGGTGCGGGGATCGAACCCGCAGACTCTCGTTTCACAAGCTGATGTTTAACCTACTGCATCACGGACGCTGCCAATAATAGCATAGTGATATCGTGTAGTTTAATTAGATTTTTACATTAGGAAATCTTTAATAGCAGCATGGAGTCTGGAAACGGAGTTGAATAACTGATTTAGACTCGCTCACCATTAAGGTTCTTGAAACATAAAACAACTTTGCGAACTCCATTACGGATACAAGCGTAAATGTTTTAATGATGACTAAATGTATATTAAGGCATATTTTCAAGCGTAATTGGTTGGAAGCTAACTGTATACGATGAGGCTGAGGTGTAGATCCTAAGGGTGTCATAATATAGTGCAAGGCCAGCGTGGTAGATTACGGCTTAAACCCTCTCAGCTATAGAGTAGGCCCAGCAGTGAGACATATATCGGATGATGATGATGATGATGAATTTGTCAACCGGGATGAATAGAGAAAATTTTGAATAAGCAATAATTTTAGTTAGTAATGAAGAGAATGGAGCAAATTACAAGTTTATGAAGTGAAAACTTTAGCGGCGCTGTGCACCTTTTTTGGGATGGGTAAAAAAAAATTACCTCGGGTCAGATCACGTGACCCCGATCGAAAATGCGTAAGACGCATTACGTAATATGAATTGTCATGTTTGTAATTATACGTAAATGATAATCACTTTTATACTGATAAATAAAGCAATTCGTGCGAGATTATTCCCTAACCAATCCAAAATATTCAAAAATGCACAACGTTAATGATGAAGTTTTCACTTCTGATGGCACTCGCGGAGTGCCACCCGTTGCTTTTTTTATTCCGGCTATCCAACCTAATCTCGCCCTTAATATTCCCATGGAGCAGTTCACTTAAGACTTGCGCCACCTGTGCTGGGTAAGATTGGAAGCACGTGCGTCCCCATGATTAATAGCACCGCCCAGCCTGTTTTGACACCGCTTGATGTATCATTCCTACTAACGTTTTCTTGTCGATGTTTGACGCAATCAATTAACTTTCTGATAAAGCTGATGTTGATACAGGCTTTTACTTTTTTGGTGAGCTGTATGAAATTGTGGGGATCTATATTGAACTAGCGATCTGTCCTAATTTCGCCTGGATAATGTTGAAATAATTTGTCAATGTTTTTCTTCATGGTCGTATGCTCGCGACAAATATCAGTAAAATTTCTTCGATATTTGCAATATGATATACTTTTTAGTGGATTAAACTAATATCACGTGCTTACAAAAATGCAAGTGGCTGTTGTATCTTGATAATTATTTCGTGGCTCAAATTCTAGAGAATTAAGAATTCAGAATAATAATCTTTAAGCCTTAAATCTTTATTTAAGTAAAACAATTTGACATATAAATGATAATAAACTGTCCCCACAATAAACAATAATAAAATAGACATTACACAATTACCATGTAACGCTTTTGGGCTTTTATGGAAGTACCACCATTGGTATTTATGTACGTAACACGAAGTAAGGTCACATTTTAAGATTTGTATATACATAGTTACCAACAAGTATTATAACATTTTAATTTTTTTTTTCTTTATTTTAGTTTCTTATTATCGTTATCATTTCCACCAATTTTTGTGAAAGTAAAATTACTTCCCATATTTAGATACACACCATAACGGTATTAATAAATATCCTAGGCAGGAAGGCCACAAGGACATATCAATTGATTTATGGCACGCACACAGAGTGACATGTTACGCAACATGAAGCGAATTATGTGAATTTATTGTTCATAGTAAATGATTCGGCAAATTCGGCGCGTCCGGCTGTTATAACGATGTCATGAGTGAGATAGCGAAGGATGTCGATTCGACACAGTATATCTTCACGCGACATCGAATACAACAGTGTGTTGTTTGTTTTATACAGGATTACATACATACATACATAAACTCACGCCTGTATTCCCTATAGGGGTAGGCAGAGGTGCATTTCTGCACCCAAATTTCGCCAGGCATGTATCAGTCCCACGTAATAGGGGGCGAGCCCATTGCCGTTTTTCGGACACATTTCCAGACTCCGTGCTGCTACTGAGAATTTCCTAATGGAAAAACCCAGTAACACTTTGCCCGACCCGGGAATCGAACCCAGGACCTCTAGATCGCACTATTATTAAAAAGCGGAGGTTTGTGAGTATACTCACAAACGGCTGGGCTTAAATCCTAGATTAATGAAATCTACTTTTTATTCAGTCGAGACTACTCATTTCCATTGGTAAACACTGTTTTATTGTGCTTTCGTGGCACCTGATCGTTTGAGCTATTCTAGTAAATCAAGAGGCGTAAAAAACATTTCATTCTAACTATACATCGGAATCGCATGCGCACAGGCTTACCATAAAAGAAACACATTTACTAATGTCACTATGCCTTATTTTTTCACTTTTTGAACGCAGAATTCAATGCAGATCATCATCATCATCATCATCATCAGTCCATATACGTCCCACTGCTGGGCACAGGCCTCCTCTACAACTGTGAGGGTTTAGGCCTTAGTCCACCACGCTGGCCTAGTGCGGGTTGGCGGACATATATATAATGCAGATACTATCATCCTTTCACTACCAACAACATTCAATCTTACATCTATATGAGATAAAAGCCGATCACCATTCACCGTAAGCGAACAATTCTCCAGCCAACAATTACACAGGCGGTCGACATCCAATACGGAGTTATGCAGTAGTAATTGCCAAATTAATTTGAGCACGGCGCGGCCGAAGTTGGCGAATGGACATTAGGCGCTGGTAAATTGCATTGTTATGCCGGCACAACTCGCATGCAATTCAACGTGATTAAAATAATCTAACAGATAAGTTTATGGCTTGTTGGATGGCTCTTAATGGCTGTTTTGATGATGTGCGATTTGGTGGTTTGCGTTTGACAGGGTATTTAGATTAAATAGACGATGCATATACGATGCCACGTACGGTTTTGAGTTTGTACTTTGACATAATATGCTTTTAAAATGTAATTCATTATGTGATAACAAAAACTAAATCATGCATCTTTTCATTTAGTGAAATTGGCATGTTAGACCCACAGTTACTATATCCCATGTGATAAGGGTTGAGCTTATAAACGGCAATAAGCTGGTAAGTAACTCGAGTCAATAAAAAACTCAAAAACACTGCCTGACCCGAGAATTGATCCAAGGAATTCTCAATGGCACGCTTATGCTGTTGGATAGACAGAGGCATTCTGACTAAAAACAGATATTACAGGTTAAGTATCGCCCTGGATTGTCATGCCAAACTGACCTAGAGTAATCGTAGGCTTAAAGTATGGTACACACACACACACAAACTCACGCCTATATTCCCCGAAGGGGTAGGCAGAGGTGCATTTCTGCACCCACATTTCGCCAGGCATGTATCAGTCCCACGTAATAGGGGGCAAGCCTATTGCCGCTTTTCGGGCACACTTCCAGACTCCGTGCTGCTACTGTGAATTTCCTAATAGAAAAACCCAATAACACTTTGCCCGACCCGGGAATCGAACCCAGGACCTCTAGATCGCACGGCACATACTTGTACCGCGGGACCACGAGGCAGTCAGTAAAATATATGTAAGCTGAGTACCGAACACTTACTTGTTATAAAGGACAATATCTGGCAGCCAAATGTGTTCAGAAGGCACGTACAGTTCCTTCACTCCGCCGTACTCCAGGGGATCCCATTTGAACTTGTGATCTTCCCATTCCTACAAGTCAAAAGTACATAACAACCTTTTTTATATTATGTCTATTTATAAATAAATACAAATACACCCAACAGTCACATACATAGTTCTGACCCCACACTAGGATACAAGTCCTGTGTCGTGGGTATCAGAAACTACGAGAGACTTTTCGGTCTCACAAACACCCAGACCCGAAACAAATATTTTTGGATCACACAAACATTTGTCTCGATGCGGGGATCGAACCCGCGGCCTCTCGTTTCGCAAGCTGGTGTCTAGCCAACTGCGCCACGGGGCTGTCAATGAAAGTGTTGTGCCGCTCCGACACTGCTAAAAACTTCTGATAATAAAATTATAAGCACCATCTTAGAGAGTAAATGCACTAGTGAATGCATTCTACAAATGTCATTTTTAAGGATATTTTATAACCCGGTTTGTAGTGTCGGGAAAAGGATATTGGCCGATATACGATAAACGATTATTTTATTTATATATAGACAGCCCCGTGGCGCAGTTGGTTAGATACCAGCTTGCGAAACGAGAGGCCGCGGGTTCGATCCCCGCACCGAGACAAATGTTTGTGTGATCCACAAGTATTTGTTTCGGGTCTGGGTGTTTGTGAGACCGAAAAGTCTCTTGTAGTTTCTGATACCCACGACACAAGACTTGTATCTTAGTGTGGCGTCAGAACTATGTATATGTTGGGTGTATTTATATTTATTTATTTATATTTAAATAGAGAGACAATAATTATCGCATTGCTATACAGTGATAAACCACATTAGGTTTTCCTGTACAATTGGTGATTCATCGACATTATAGTATGTACTTTTTCACAAAATATATTTACATATATTACATTATTAGCTCATAAGAGAGAACAAAAGCAACTTAATATCTATAAAAAACAAGAAAAAAAAAGAAACGAAGGTATGTATGTATTAAAGATGGCATAGCGCGCGCACATTTCACCGCTCAAACACAAAACAAAACGTTGAAATAAATTATGTATAAATAATCTCTATCAAATTCAAATTCAAATATGTTTTATTGTGGTACATAAGATGGTGTTATAACTATGACCCGCCGTGTTGGCATACAATAATGGGACTTAAATCTAATGAAAATCTAACTTTAAAACTATATTAATACTATAAAAAACAAACTAAAAGTATTATTTTATATATCAAATAAATATTGGTACTTACGTGCTCCAACCAAACATTGGTGGTGAGAATCTGGTCCTTTAAGTTCTGAAACAAAAAACAAACAGGTCAGTATAAATGTACTGGTTAACATTAGATTCGATTGCAGTTTGCTTGCTATTCATTAAACCGCTGACACAGCAGTTACAGCAGTGATGGCCTCGAGGCTTAGGCGCGCGGTCGAGAATTTCGGCGGTCGCAGGTTCAAACCCAGGCACACACCTCTGACTTTTCGAAGTTATGTGTGTATTCACAATGAATTATCACTTGCTTTAACGGTGAAGAAAAACATCGTGATAAAACCTGCACACCTAAAAGTTCTTAGGAATTTCTTAGATGTGTAGTCCGCCAACCCGCACTAGGCCAGCGTGGTGGACTAAGGCCTTAACCCTCTCAGTTGTAGAGGAGGCCCGTGCCCAGCAGTGGGACGTATATGGGCTGATGATGATGATGATGATGATGAAACCGCTGAACTGATTTCTTAACCAAAAATCCCGAATCCAATTGTCGAGTCGGGCAAAGTCATTGGGCCTCTATAGAAATTCTCACTAGTAGCACGAAGTTTTGAAATGTGCCCGAGAAGCGACAATAGGCATTTTCCACGCGGGTTGTGGACGTAGTACAACACAAACTATTCATGCGCGTACGTACATTCACGTAATATGCTATTGGATAAGCATCGCATTCAATCGAGTTGCAATAATTGGCATAAGCCACATTCTGAATCGGTTTACGGTGGGGGCATTATCCACGGCGCTTCTCGTTTGCAACACTCTCCATTAAAGCGATTATTTGAAAGCCATTTCTGCTGTTTCAATTCCATAGCGATGTGATAAATATTCAACGAATACGATTTTAAACCACTTATAATTTAGATGTATTTGTTTCTTTAGATGTTTATAATTTTACCACGATAAATATGCTATAGACTGCCTCGTGGTCCCGCGATACAAGTATGTGCTGTGCGATCTAGAGGTCCTGGGTTCGATTCCCGGGTCGGGCAGTGTTATTGGGTTTTTCCATTAGTAAATTCTCAGTAACAGCACGCAATCTGGAATCGCATTTGGAATTT
Organism: Hemaris fuciformis; assembly: GCA_907164795.1. Taxonomy (NCBI): domain Eukaryota; kingdom Metazoa; phylum Arthropoda; class Insecta; order Lepidoptera; family Sphingidae; genus Hemaris; species Hemaris fuciformis. Next base: position 2,433,663 of record OU015447.1, read on the forward strand.
TGCATTGTCGCAATTAGTTTTTCGTAGCGTTTCATTTTTTTTTCTTTAATAATAGTCGTGGTCTCGCGGTACAAGTATGTGCCGTGCGATCTAGAGGTCCTGGGTTCGATTCCCGGGTCGGGCAAAGTGTTATTGGTTTTTTTCCATTAGTAAATTCTCAGTAACAGCACGCAGTCTGGAAATGTGCCCGAAAAGCGGCAATAGGCTCGCCCCCTATTACGTGGGACTGATTCATACATACCTGGCGAAATGTGGGTGCAGAAATGCACCTCTGCCTACCTCTTCGGGGAATACAGGCGTGAGTTTATGTATGTATGTAAATATGCTAGTCATAATGAATTATCGTTAACGTACCTTACGTTAACGGTGAAGAGAAAGATCGTGAGGAAGCCTGCACATCACTTAGAATTTTTAAGGTGTGTAGTCCGCCAACTCGCACAGGACCAGTGTGGTAGACTAAGGACTAAACTCTCTCAGTTGTAGTGTTGTTTTTCAAAATATAAATATCTGTTTTTAATGGCGAGTATACCAGTTTTTTTACTGATTTTACATTATATATAAAAGTTTCAATGTATCAAGTATGCAGTTTCTTAAATTTTGTTTATGTTTCTTGTGCTGATTTTCGAAATTACTGGACGGGTTGTGACAAGTCTTTCACTGGCACATGGTACATGTTAATACGAGTATATTAAACTATTATTAAAGAAAAAAAATGAAACGCTACGAAAAACTAATTGCCACAATGCAAAAAGTGCGGGGATTGATCCGCAGCTTGTCGTTTCACAGCTTTTAACTGACAGCATCACATGGACTGTCAAAAGAAAATAAAACTATTTCATTTGCTCATAGTCGTGTTATCAAAGTAACAATCGTGGATTACGGCTCGCGTTGAATTGAATTGGATGCGCGAATGTAAGTCAAATTGGCCAATGAATATTCCATCCCAAGTATTAGATGAATCGGATCATGTCCGGAATGATTCATGAACTAGAACTAACGATGTAACTCGCGCGACTATTTGCCGATTGGGTCTTCCAGAGTCTAGACATAGGCCTATGTGATATGAGACCTTGATCCTCGCACCAATAGGTATAATTATATAATAAGTATTTGTGTGAAATTGAGAACTTACTACAAATGTATAAAGAGTTTATGAATTAAGTTAAAAAATACAAGATTTAAAATCTATCTATCTAAATATATATAACTCAAAGGTGACTAACTGACTGACTGACATAGTGATCTATCAACGCACAGCCCAAACCACTGGACGGATCGGGCTGAAATTTGGCATGCAGGTAGATGTTATGACGTAGGCATCCGCTAAGAAAGGATTTTGATTTATTCCACCCCCAAGGGGATAAAATAGGGGATGAAAGTTTGTATTAAACTTTGTCAATTTTAAACCGATCGGGCTGAGTCTTTGCATGCATAAAGCTACTATGACGTAGGCATCCCCTAAGAAAGGATTTTGAGATGCAGGCTATATAAGATTAGTGACTTTTCAGTTTAAAATATACGAATTTCTTCAATCAAAGGCTACAACTTTTTTTTTTTTTTTTGAACCCAACCCTGTAGTCTACGCGGACGGAGTCGCGAGCAAAAGCTATACATAATATTAGAAATAATATAAAGAATAATACCATCAACCATATTTAAATTTTCAACAGAATTACGCAAATAAATTCCTTTGTACGGCATGGTTGTCTGTATACCCTATAGTTAACATTCCTCGGACCTAACTAGAGGGAGACGCGCGCGGTTTCCCTACCTGAGTAAGTTTTAACGTAATTTGTGAAATAGTTTGACCGTGCTCTTTTGAGGGCTTGTTTTGGGTGTAAATTCTGTCTACATTAGTAGTTTTTATGCTCTATGTCTATACGTCTCTCTAGGCATAGGCTTCCAATATAACTGGGAGTTGGGACTTAGTCCACCTCGCTGGCCTTGTGGTGGTGAAATATATATAGCTATGAATTTTCTTCTAACCGTAAGGTGTGAAGGTTTCCTTAAGACGTTTTCTTCAACTCTTGAGGTGTGTGATAATTTAAAATAAATACACTCATAACTTCGAAAAGGTATTTTTGGTATTTGAACCCAAGACTGCCGGTGTTGCGTTCATTTCCGTGGTATATTAAAATTATAGTAGTTTAGGCTTGTGCCTAGCGGTCCGTCCCGGATTAATATCGAGATAGCAAACTTGTTACTTAAAAAAAAATAAGTAAAAAAATTGAGTCTAATATCAGTTCACTGATAAATATTCAAACAACGAAAGGGATTGATCGACAGACCCTACAATGTAAATGTCGCCCGTAACGCCATCTCTTGTCAGAAAACAGATATTAATGTTTCGCCTTATTGGCATTAAACGATTACAACCCTATAAAGCAGTGTTTACTGCTTATTAACTTTCATAGACCATGAGCCGAGTACTTAAAGTTTAATAACTCATTCTTAAAGTCTTTAAAGCGTGTTTAATATCTGGACTACCTCATTTCTGGAGGAATTTCGCGGTATTACAATGTGGCTTATATTTCTTGTAATATTTTATTTAACTCGTGTAAAATAAAATGTCTGAATATATAAGTAGGTTATTTCATCACAAAACTTAAGGCTTGGAGCTAAAAAATTGATTGATTTATTACTAAACGGATTTAAAGAAAGACAAACTTGATATACTACGTAAAAATAGTAGACTTGATTTAAATTGATAAGTATCTGTTCTTTAAATTAATTTTATATTGTAGAACAAAACAGTTTTTTTTTAAACACAGAATATTTACGTTTGTATATTGGAAAAGTGTGGTTTGAAAAACGACCGATCTGACACTTGAGTACAGCGGTCGGCGCAGGCCATATAAGTGTGGAGAGGAGAAAAATGATTAAAATCACTTCGGACCAGTCGATACAATTGTGATGACCCGTTGTTTATTAAAGGTGGGCGATTATGAATGATTTTGATAACCGAATGATACTACTAATACTAAAATTGATATCGATTATGAAATTAGTAACTAATTTGTTTTCATAATCGAATGACGTTACTAATTTGAACTACTAATCTCGTCGAGACTGAAGTAGGTCTTGTTTTTTTTTTATAAATGGTCCAAAACTGGAGGTTCGACAGTAGTTCTTGTTTTTTTTGGAATTTTGTTCCTCGCGCGAATGCAAATTAGTCATTGGAGATACCTCGAGACATCTTCATAATCGAATGATTTCATTAGTAGGTATATCTCATAATCGCCGGCTGCTACATTAGTAATTACTAAATTAGTAATAGTTATAATCGAGATTCTATACGATTACTAAATTCGTAATTACTAATTGTCATAATCTCGAGACATCTTCATAATCGAATGATTCCATTAGTATATCTCATAATCGCCCACCGCTATTGTTTATATGCTGGTACCATTGGCGGTACTTCCATAGAATCCCAAAAGTGTTACATGTTAATTATGTAATGTCTAGTTTATAATTGTTTATTGTGGAGTCAGGATATTCTTATTTATATGTCAAATTGCTTTTGTTAAATAAGGATTTAAAGGTTAAATATTATTATTCAGAATTTTAAGACAATTGTAAGGCAAGCTGGGCTTTTGGGCTTCTATGGAAGTACCGCCACTAACTGGTACCTACTTAACACACAATTTTCAGGCTTTGCCGGTTTAAAACGTTGCTCTACATTTCAAGTCTAAAATCATACAAATGCCTTTAGATCGTACTGTTACGATTATTCGATTGTGACGGAAAGGTTTCATTGTATTTTTTTTTTTTTTGGTAAAAGCACGGTGTCTCGATGTCTCGGTGTCACAGTGCTCGAAAAACGGCAATGGTCTCCGTAATACGTAAAACTTAAAACACAGCTTGAGTTAAGAAACACCGACCAGCATACTTCTTCCACGCTGCAGACGTGAGTATTGCTTTGCCGAAAAAAATATTTCAGCCTCCTCGAAACACGATTTACGCGTATTAATTCTAAACGACTTTATTGTATACGATAATTTCCCACCAGAAAATAATGTTCTAAAGTAGAAATCTCGTCGTTTAGATACAATAGAGGTCCCTTGATTGAATTAATGTGAACTGGTATTACAATCTTCCAACATGCCGCTTAGAAAGAATTTAACAGAGTTTATAACCCTATATATGGTACATATAATGTTGTAATGATTTTGATAAATTTAATTTACACTAGCGGTTGGACCCCGGTTCTCCCAGACGAAATTTAATAAGGTTTAAGCATTAAAAAGGTAACAGACAGTCAAAGTATTCTCATTGATAATATTATTATAGATTATAACAGTACCTACTTACCAAATCAATCAACTGCGACAATCGGAGCCCGAGCTTCACCAACACCGTATTATTGTTTTTATCAACAGGTCTTATCAGTCTGTTATAATTACTCAGCAAATCATCGTAAAGTCTCTTTGCGTCTGGATTCGCGTAGCATACACCAATAATAACGAGAAACATCAAATTCGTCCGGGACATTTTGTAAAAACACTCGAAAACTAAGCACAACACAATGCGAACCGCCTTAACAAGGTTATATTTTACTTTATAAGCATTTTTATTGAGCGATTTTTTTACAGAAAACGTTAAACTAAATCGAATCCTTTTGTTTACAATTGTATAATTACGATAAAGTACAAATAACTATTTTTAAGGAATAAAATTTTGACAGCTACGCCCGAGATGTCGCCGCGATAGTGGCGCCCCTACTGGCGGGAAAACGTCACAAACATGGCGTCACTGCGCCGACTCAGAAATATTTTTTTATTGTTGGAAATAAAATATTTAAATGGGCTCACATTAAACGCAGACTTATTAATGATTACTAATTAAAGTTTCCATCTAGCCATCTAGGTAGCTGTATATATAACCATCGTTACGTTTTCAGTGTGTTTAATTTTAGCTATGTTGGTACCGTCCTCGAGCAGTTTTTTGAGATTATTCTCTCAGCAGAGCAATTTCATGTAAAATTGAATTTGGAATTCCATTATTGCCATTTTGTAAACGCTGAAGTGCCGCGCCGGAGAAATTACTGGAATTTTTTGTCGTCAAATACATTATTTACATGTCGGCGTCAGTGGATCGATTGGTAGTACGCTTGCGCGGTGCTTCATTCATGACCCTGAGTTAGGTTAGTTCGGATGTCGTAATAAGAGATGGCGATAGCTGCAATTAAGTTTTGTACTGATTTTTGGGTCATGGGTTTTGTTTTGATAGGCACAGTTTGCTTGGAGAAGGGAAAACATCATATTAAAATTTACATTTATTGTAACAGAAAAATATCCCAAGGATGAAACATCGTGATGTTTTGGTTGGAAATATTTTCGACGAAATTCCTGATGTTTTAATTTGAATAGCGGTTACTTTTGTACTTATACTTTATTGTATAAGTTTTAATATCTTTGACTTTCTTCGTCTACTTGCTAATAGTTAGAGCGAATTTTATTTCACAAGAGAGAATGAAATCAAATTTATATTATACTTTGTCGTTAGAATATATTATTTTCTTAGTCGCTCCGTATTGAAGTGGTATAAAATTTGACTAGGTACAAAGTTTTTATTTACTGGCGCTGCAATTTGACGACACGGCACCTAACGATAAGTGCAATCGTCTCAAAACAAGCATCTTTTCGGCCAGAAATGCTACATGTTTACTAATATATGTAAATAGGAGGAAAATTTTGTATTGTTCAATGTTTCTGACGAAAAAATTAAGAAAATGCTTAACTGATTTTATAAAGTTTTGTTATATATACGTATATGGGACATTGGGAAGTAGCAACGGCTAATTTTTATCCCGGAAAAATGGAGCAAATACAGAACTTAAAATTGCGCCTGGACGGAGTTGAGTCCCACCGCCGCGCTAGTTCAATATGAATTTGTCAGCATTTTAAATTAATTCTTCTCGGTTCACCTAATAAGGGGAGAAAGGGCGTTAAGAAGGAGTGATTATGAGCTGTGTTTAAGACATCGATTGAACCAAGGCGGATCCTAAAATCAACAATGGAGAAGTTGGGAAGGCATGATAAAAATTTACCTAAAAATATAAACTTAAATGATGACACGGAATAGTTAAGGACCCTAAATTAGCATGATAGAAAAGACTATTGAAAAAAGTCCCCTTAAGATTTTTTTCATCGTTATGACTCGACTTACAGAATTCCATGGTGGTGGTAATCGTCTAATATCTGGTATCTGGGCATCTTCTGAATTCAATTTAAGCAATAAAATGTACAGTGATGTCAGCCAAAACAACATACATATACGTAAATCACAAAACAAATAATTACTAGCATTATTTAATAAAACATTTAAATTTATCATACAAATATTTGTTATATTTTGTTTGCAGTTTTAATAATGCGTGAAATTCGTGTTTATATTCATGGCTGCTGTTTGCGAACGATTTAAATTGTATATTCAAAATCGAAATTTTCGTTAAACTGAATTTTAATATTCACATAACCTTTGCCAACCTGTCGCATTGATTGATGTATGAATTCATACGTTTATTTTTAAATTATTTCGTTGTTGTTTTACTGAATACTTAGAGGGCTTGCGGCATAAGTATTTGCTTTGCGATCTGTAGGTCCTGGGCTCGATTCCTTGGTGGGACAAAGTGTTATTGAGTTTCCCATTCTGAAATAATTGTAAGTACCTAATAAGTCGTACCTAATTGACTCGAGGTTTAGGCACGCGGTCGAGAATCTCGACGGTCGCGGGTTCAAGCCCCAGGCACACACCTCAGACTTTTCGAAGTTATGTGTGTATTCACAAAGAATTATCACGTACTTTAACGTGATGAAATCTGAACACCTAAAAGTTCTTAGGGATTTCTTAAAGTGGCGGTACTTCCATAGAAGCCCAAAAGCCCAGCTTGCCTTACGTAATTCCGAATAAGAAACATAAACTAGATATTCCATAATTCAATACAAATAACAAAATATGTATCCAAAAACAGAAATTTACGTATTTTTGCTGCGCCGCCGTCCGCCATACAGCCGCGCCGCCGCGCGCCAAATCCCTGCCCATATAATTTCAAAAAAACGAAACGTGGGCGCACCAACGTCAATAGTTTAGAGTAAACATCAATGTTGAACATAATAATAATATCTATCTCTCTTTATCTCGTGGGCTTTAAACCTGGCTTCACATTACTAGTTCTATCTCTTTCGCACTACGTCGAAATTCCCATTGGATTTTAAAACATAGATAGGTATAACCAAAATACCGTTTATATAGCAATTAGTATGGACATAAGAATCCCGCTTTCGCTCTGAAGTGCGTGCAATCGGGAGTGCAGCAGGGTTGCCATTGACGTTGACATGGCAATTGCCGTGTTATAAGGTAATTGGGGTCAGTTGGAAAAAAAAACACGGTACACGGCAGAATTTTATTGCCGTGTCATAAAACACGGCAATTATTAAATAAGAATTTAATATTTTGAAAAAAAAAATGAGACACGGCAATTTCTCAATTTTTATTTAATGGCAACCCTGGAGTGCAGTGAAGCAAACTTTGTCAAGGACCAAGGTCACACGTTGTTAATTGTTTACGTTTACTGAGCGAAAGAACCAAATTAAATAGAATTTGTTGTTGTATTTAGAATAATACTACAGTGATTATAAAAAATGGGTGATGTTTATTGTTAATCCTCGTGGCGACTTAAAGTGTGTGCATGTTTTGCTCTTCGAAGATAAGGTAAATTCATTAAATTATACTGTGAAAAAACGGCTCGTAACTTGTCCAAAACCTACATTTATGCCAGACTCGAGTATTTCTCTAATTGTTAAAAATTATGAGGGCGCTTAATAGATTCGATGAGTAAGTACATAACTAATTAAATAGTGAATGTTCCCATACGAAAAGGTTGTATTATGTTTGTGTTGCATATTTTATATAATGTTTAAAATGTGTGGAATTCTTGTTGTAATGATTTAAATAATTTATCTGGTTCTTGTAGAATGCATTCAAATTTACAACACCACATACTTTGATTTATTTTCATAAATATTGTAAACAACGCATTGAAGTATTAATTTCTCGTTAATTATGTCACGAAATTTCAAAACTCTCGCGTTGATCATCATCGTATTATTTCTAAGATTAATACATATTATTTGTCATTTTGTTCAACAAAAAAACTTGCATTCAAGGTCATGACATGAAAATTGACTTACGAGCATAGGTAATTTTTAGAATTTGAGTCTTTACTTTTTAATTAGGTATGTGGTTTGAAACCAATTCGAGTCGAGTTATTTGTCTAATAAAATTCAATATGATATGATTTATACCGTGTCTATGTTATAACATCTCGCATTCAAATTTAGAGAGACACGACGTTTGTGCACAATTTGAACATATTATTATTTTAATAATTTTCGCCGACATTTTATGGTTTTTGGTACTAACTATCACTAGCGAGAAATAATTATTTCTTTGTTGGGCCAGTACTATAATATACCTACATCAATATGTCAAAATCTTGAATGTAAATAATTTGCGGTAGGTATATTATTTATTAGTTCTCTGACTTTCTGGACCAAAAAAATACACTATAAAAACCGTAATAATAATTTGGGCTTGCCCTAGCTAGAGACCCTAGGCACGCCACTGCTTCACACTTCATATCCTAAAGCTAATACGTAGAATAAATGCCCTTATGACATGCAAGCATTAAAAACATATGCAAGTTGCTAAGTCCTTATAAATTTTGCTTAATGATCCTTACAATTAATCACCCTTTCTAGTCATTGCCAAAATTCTAGATCTTCTAGTCGAAGCTTTCAATTAAATTGTCAAGTGCCATCAGAAAATATTAAAAATAAAAGTGTTTTGATTGTGAGCGTACACAACGCGTTTTCAGTGGGCCTAAAAGGTTCTCTGGTAATGTGGACATAAAACGCGAAGGCTGCCTAACTTAAACGAAAAAGTTTGCGCATTTTTCAAATCTGGAATTGCTGTTACGTTTTCGTCGATTTTCAGAATTAAGTCGCATTCGGTCTTAGTTTTTATGGACTTGGTGTTTTTTTCGATTTTCCGCACAGCGTTTTGATGGCAATAAAAGGTTTTCACCGCTAACCGGTTTATCGGTGATGATTTCACCCCAACGTGTGTTTGGTTGGTTTGTTAAATACAATACAATCAAACTGTGAACTTACACTTGAAATCTTCTTAGCTTTTAGTAAAAAAAAGGTTTATAAAATGAATCAAAACATAAAACTATAACGGTAAAAGTTATTTAAAATCTGAACACATATTTAAATCTGTATATCCCGCTATTGATGCTAATAAACATCATATTTAAAAGTTGGCACATATTTTTTTAAAACTATCCTATCACACACCCGCCATTTAAACTCCAATACACCAGGGTCGACAGTGGTACGCACAGAAAAGACACCACACTCTCAATGTAGACCTTGTCTTTAGCCCGCAACGAAGTTTATCAGAAGAAAATGAATGAAAACGTAGTTGTCCACTTCCACAGCTAGATATTAGACACAAAATACTATATACATACATACCAGTGGCGGTACTTCCATAGAATCCCAAATCGTTAAAGGTTAATTTTGTAATTTCTAGTTTATAATTGTTTATTGTGGGGTCAGTCGTTCTCATTTATATGTCAAATGATTTAAAACTTAAAGATTATTATTCGTAATTTTGATGGGAAACTGGGCTTTTGGGTTTCTATGGAAGTACCAGTGATACATTCCTATGTAAGTTAGTATACTTTAGCTGTATGCAACATACGTTTAAACCATGCTGGAGGAATGTGCTTGCCACTTGCGCAAGTTATACATAAGTTAAAAGTTAACTAGATTCTGCAATGCAGTTCCCGAACTACACCTTTTGCTCCGGTATATATTCTGTTCCCGGGGGAGGCGGCATAATTGCAATATCCAGTTTGAAGCCGGGCTGTGATTATGCAAAGCTGGATTTTCTTCGTTTATCCCTATGGAAATTTTGCTTCAATTTTAACGAATTATGTGCATACTCAGGCTGTTCGAAGAGGTAGGCAGGTTTGTGGTTTCACTCTCACATTCATTATCAGCCCACTGCTGGGCATGGGCCTCCTCTATAACTGAGAGGGTTCCATTCTCCTACATTCAGTTAGGTATATTTTTTTAAGCCTTACCTGGATTTGTTTTCATTCTGCGTGTTGCTGCTTCGAGGACACTCTATATATCAAATCTAAGCAAGTCAGATTTCACCAAGTTATTTAGGTATGGACATACCAATGTCTCCCATGCCTGTTCATAAAATACTTGACAGCCACGTGGTGCAGTTGGCTGGACATCGGCTTGCGAAAATTAAGGCCGCGGGTTCGATCCCCGCACCGAGAATAAGCTTTGTGTGATCCACAATTATTTGTTACGGGTCTGGGTGTTTGTGAGACCGAAAAGTCTCTTGTAGTTTCTGATGTCCACGACACAAGACTTGTATCTTAGTGTGGGGTCAAAAATATGTATGTGACTGTTGGGTGTAATTATTTATTTACTAGGACGAACTTCAGGCAGTGGCAGTACTTCCATAGAAGCCCAAAAGCGTTACACGTGAATTGCGTAATGTCTCGTTTATAATTTTATATTGTGGGGTCAGGATATTCTCATTTATACGTCAAATAGCTTTTATTAAATAAAGATTTAAGCTGGTGGGCTTTTGGGCTTTTATGGAAGTACCGCCACTGACTTCAAGGACATACTAGCCTCATATTCAACAAAAACCAGCCACACATGTTCACCATCCCACCTTTCAACAAGAACACGGCAGCATCGAATTAATGTCATTATAAGAGCCATCTGCGAAGATCACCCACTTTGCCCGCAGAATGTATGTGCGCCGACAAATGTAATAAGTTTTTTCCACCCCCACCCTAACAAGCCCTCGGCGAGCGTGTTAAAGTTTATTTTGTAAATTTAGAGAAATGTGCGCCGTTGTCTCGCATAACAGGTATGTTCGGATTGTCTAGGGATGCCGGGTGGACGTGCTTTCGCGTGTTTAATGACCCGTGCTTGCCGAAATGTATAAATAAATTATAATACATCGGCTCTGTAGTGCTTAGCGGTTTTAAGTCTTTTTAGCGGAGAGAGTAATGGAAGTTAAAACAGTCTCTTCTGTCGTACGACTTGACGAGTTAACGTAGTGATTGATACAGATGTAAGGACAAGGACATTAAATATTGTAGTTGTGTTAAACGAGTCATACATTTAATGAGGTAGAATATTTTCATGTTTATAGCTTCGTTCCGATCAAAATATTTTTATAGATTGATGATCATGTCTGCCGACGGACGGACGGCCGTTGGAGCAGACAAGTGTTGGAGTGGAGACCGCGCTTAGGTAGACGTAGTGTAGGACGTCCTGCAGCACGATGGTCCGACGACTTGAGAAAGGTGGCGGGTAGCGGATGGATAAGGGCTGCTCAAGACCAGGATGGTTGGCGCCTACTTGGGGAGGCCTTCATTCAGCAGGGGACGGCGATAGGCTGAGAATGAATGAATTAATGATGATGTTAATGGATACTGAGATGAGAAAATGACGTGCTATTTCTCCATTTTTTCAATGTAATTTGTAAATTTCATTCAGAACCTTCGTTACGCAAAGCTGGTCGTTCTTCAGCATATCATTATCAGTCCATAATACGTCCCACTGCTGGGCACGGGCCTCCTCTACAACTGAGAGGGTTTAGGCCTTAGTCCACCACGCAGGCTTAGTGCGGGTTGGCGGACATTTAATGTAGATCAGCATATTATCATGTAGATTAATTCAATAAACCCACAAATTAACTCTAAAGTAAATTGATATTATAACACAATGCAAGAAGATTTAAAATAAAGTTCCCACAAACTTCCCACGATAATCCAAAGCCTTAAATTTTTAATTCCAAAGAGTTAACACAAGGATTCTGGGTGGTCAGAACCACCCGGCCGAAGTCAAAGGGCTATCTAGACATAATTATCGCGAGATAAACGTGACGTAGGTCCGTGGAGAAATAAACCCGCCCTATCTTGTAAAACGCCGAGTAATGAATAAGGGATTTTAATTACAGACTTGATGATTTTTTTATCTTTCAGATAAAGTGATTTAAATAGAAAACGCTGCTTTAGTTTATATACTTGTTTATGAGTTATGGACTTTATGGAAAAATGTACCTAAGCTTACGTCAGTCCATTACTGGGCCAACACTTCTTAATCAATACTAGTTTTTCGCTGTATAAAATAATACACAACATTTACAGTAAGGTGTGATGTTTTTACTTTTCAGTGCCAATATAAAAAAAAAACATACATACTTACATAAATAATCTCACGCCTGTATTCCCCGAAGGGGTAGGCAGAGGTATGCACCTCTGCTTCTGCACCCATATTTCGCCAGGTACGTATCAGTCCCAAGTAATAGGGGGCGAGCCTATTGCCGTTTTTCGGGCACAAATCCAGACTCCGTGATGCTACTGAGAATTTCCTAATGGAAAAATCCAATAACACTTTGCCCGACCCGGGAATCTTACCCAGGACCTCTACATCCAACAACACTTTACCCAATCTAGAAGTCGGACGCAGGACCTGTCGATCGCGTATCGCACTCGTATATTGCGTGAAAAATTAGGTAGTCTTTCGGCATTTGCTTGTGACATGCAGACAGTCTTAATATTTAAGGATATTTCAATTCATAGTGAATTAAAACTATTTTTCTCACTATTGTTCTACTTATTAAATCATTTCTTCTTAAATTCTACAGACTACGCAAGCCACGTCAATCACCAATGCGTGAAATCGCACACAACTGCGCCAGAATGACAAACAATTTACAAACCGGCTCGCGGCAAAAGAAACAAGTAATACTAAATTGGTTTCGTCTCGTGAATGGCGCAATAATTCAGCGCAAAAACCCTCGGTCCTGGGTGTAATGTGTCAGCTCGACGTCCCCGGGAGTGTATCGAGTGCCGTCCTACCCCAACGCGGATCCTTTTCTGACATTTTAGGAGAATATTTTAGGGTTATTATTTTTAGACGTCTAGATTACGTAATAGTTCTGTACAAGGATTTTTTGTATGAGAATTGGGGAATAGTTTACCTTATATAGTATAGTAGTGATGGCCTCGAGGTTTATGCACGCGGTCGAGAATCTTGATAGTTCAAGTTATGTGTGTATTCACAAAGAATTATCACGTACTTTAACGGTGAAGGAAAACATCGTGATGAAACCTACACACCTAAAAGTTCATAGGAATTTATTCAATTGCCAATCTGCACTAGGCCAGCGTGGCGGACTGAGGCCTAAACACTCTAAGTTGTAGAGGAGGCCCATACCCAGCAGTGGGAGGTATATGGGCTGATGATGAAGATGTTGAGTATTGCTATCTAGACAAGTTGCCGCTACAGCCTACTCAAAACATATGGACTTTTCTCATATAGTTTTCTGTTATGTAGTGGCATTAGGCCGATCGTGCCAGGCCATTGGAATAGCAGTTCCATTCGATCACACATTGACTCTATCACTTACACGATATATTCGTCTTTGCCAAGTTGTCGAGTAGTTTGATAGCCCTCGTGTTCTCCTTAGTATCCTTGGTCCTATAAGCGTAGCATGAAGAAGCAAGTCTGCAGACTTCAGTATATCGAGTGATGAGAGATAGGAGATTTCTTCACTCGATGCCGACTGGATATTTTGGAAGTTACCATCAGTTGCGTAATAAATTCTTGGATTGCAAAGAACACTAAAAAAGATAACTCTACGCCTGCATTCCCCGAAGGGGTAGGCAGAGGTGCATTCTGCACCCACATTTCGCCAGGTACTGAAAATTCCCTTATGGAAAAACCTGGCCTGAAAATTGAAGCCGGGACCTCCATATCACACAGCACATGTAAGCGAAGCGTGAAGAAGCATTTGTGCAGGCCGGCATGATTGTGTCGACCAGCGGGTGACCATATCGTTTCTCGCTGGTCGGTATTAATTTTTTGGACTCCACTGTGCTTACCATCAGGTACAGTGAAGTCACTTTGCCGTGCCAGATTTAAAAAAAAAAAAAAAAAAAATCGCGAGATCACGAGGTAGTCAGTAAAAAAACCTAGACACTAAAGCAGTAGTAACAATCAATAAGAACCGATAACAACCATCAAAGTAACAAGTAGAAAAGTATCCATCACCAATTACCATCGGCTCGTTACGGCAAATAACCAATAAACACGTAACAAAACTTACCACGCTTTAATACACTCGCTTGCAAAACTTTCGGCCAATTACCAACTCGATCGGAACTCGAAAGGCAAACCCTCCCATAATTAGGCAGACTGAAATTCCCTTCAATCGTGAGTTATTCATGAGCCAGGTGTCGGCTATGTTTCGAGTTTTTTGCGTATTGTACCTCAGTGTAATTTGCCTTTATGAATTTAAATCGAGTTTAAAAATTAAGTTTGAAGGATCGTTCGATTTGTTTTTATACTCAATCAGTTAATGGTTCTATGGATGTAGTTCATACTTCGATTCTGGGCAAGGATATTCTTTATAGCTTATTGGAGTAGGTAAGACTGACCGAATGCAGTAATGCACCTCTGCCTACCGCTTCGGGGAATACAGGCGTGAGGTTATGTATGTATGTGTAGATCTGTATTGTACATAGGCTCACTTATGTTTAAGGAAGTTAAGCGTGACCTATTATGCTTAGTATTTTTAAACTGGCATAGGAAAAAAATTACGCCTCATGGTAACAAATAAGTAATTAAGTAATCAGCCTCGAAGTTTAGGCTTCTCGGCGGTTGCAGGTTCAAACCCAGACACACACCTCTGAATTGAATGTGTGTATTCACAATTATCACTTACTTTACGATGAAGGACAACTGAGGAAACCTGCATACCTAAAAGTTCTTAATAATTTCTTAGGTGTGTAGTCCGCCAACCCGCAGTAGGCCAACGTAGTAGACTAAGGCCTAAACCCTCTCAGTTGTAGCGGAGGCCCGTGCCAGCAAGGGTAATCTTTGGATCTGCTGAACCGATTTTCAAAATCCTTTCAGTGTTAGATAGCCTGTTTATCGAGGAAGGTTATAGGCTAAGTATCATCACGCTACGACCAATAGGAACGGAGTATCAATGAAAAATGTGTCAAGAAGAGAAAAAATAACTTTTGAAGTATAAAGTTCTGCATACAGAGCTGCGGGCAATAATTAGTAAGCTCATATAATAAGTATTACATTTAATCTTTCATCTAAAAAACGTGTTCCCATGATTTCGTATTATAGCCAGCACCTCTTCACAACACCAGCATGGGAAATTAACAGCAAAATAGAAACAGTGATTATATTCTTTCATGCATAAAACAGAAGGTTGAACTAATAAGAGGGGGTACCTTGACAACAGATATTATGATAAATAGGGGACCCTCGTCAGCCGGCCGTGTATTACAGGGAACTTGTAATACGTTATACCATCTCGGATATTGCTGCTCCGTTCCTGTTCCTTTAATATTCCCGGATATTTGGACATTGCTTGTGTTCTTAACAATTTAACTATTATTTAATTTTCATATATGTTTAAACAGGCAGTCAGGCAGCATATATATTGTGCGATCGAAAATGCTATTGGATTTTCTGCAAATATAAGTCGGAGTCTTAAGACGGCTAGTTACGTGATAATTCATTGGAAATACACACATAATTTCTAATATCCTAGGCTTGAAAACCACGACCCCATTTTTGTGTTTGATTTTGTCTTGACCGCTCTATCCTCCTAATCCTCAAGGCCATCTCGACATTTTTATTTCACACTAGCTGTGCCCGCGACTTCGTCCGCGCGGAAAACTTATTTTTAATTATTTTTAAACTAAAAGTAGCCTTATTTACTCCTTGTTACATCAGCTACCTGCCAATAAAAGTCCCGTCAAAATCGGTCCAGCCATTTCAGAGATTAGCCGGAACAAACAGACATTTTTTTTAAAAATGTTATTTTGTTGTCTGTACCATATATACATATTATATATACATGTAGTAAAAACGGTTATTTCAATAGTAATATTGAAACAAAACAGACACTCCAATTTTATTTATTTGTATAGATTAAAAAGCGGTTATTTCAATATTACAAACATACACTCCATTTTTTATTTATTTGTATAGATAGATTGAAGATACATTAAAAACAAAATATGCAGTCATGAATCTTTTTAAAACCAAGTGCAGGTATAAGATTGGTGTCCAAAAACACCGACGTTTGGAGATTAAAAGTGAATAATGTATGGTGCGCAGGTGTCTTCCTAGCCTGCGAATAAATAACACTATTGACAAGTGCATGGATCGTACGTCACGCTCTCGCTCTATATGTATGAGAAATTGAAGTTATTGATGTACGAATAAAAATATTTTGTTCCACAAACTAACTTTAAAAAAATGCTTAAGGACTATTGTCTTGCTGAATGAAGGTATGTGTATTTGTATGAGTGTATGTATGTATGAATGTTTGTATATTATATATATTTTAAGATCTGTATTTCACATTTATTAATTTTTTACACTTATGACTCCCTTTCATTTCATTTCCATTCTTGGTAATCTGCAAGAGATCGCCTTGTGCGATAAGACCTTGTCTTTTGTAATTATTTAGTCTACTGTACTGCATAGTTTATATCTGTACAATAAAATTTTAAATAAATAAACTTCACTACTATATGGCTTGGTGAATTTTGTAAATGGGGCTCTAACAATTATATTTAGTCTGTGATATTATCTTGTAACGGTCTATCTTATTTCAATCTGTGTGCCTGCCTAAGGACTTGGTCGGAAACTTCACGGACTGAGTTGGAGGGCCGGGGACTCCGACATACTCCTTTTGACCTTTCCCGAGTCCCGTGATACCCTACGAGGAGCTTAGTTATCTATCTTCTCCTTGAAATAAATTATGATAAACGAAAACAGTCTGTGGAATAGTCAGTGGGACAATTTTAAATTTAGAATCCCCTGAAGTGTTAAATCGCGATTAAATGATCTGTTATGTGGCGTTTTAGACTAGCCTGAATAATACAAATGGTCCAATATTTTCGGCTATATGACGCTTGTTGGTATTCTCTATGATAATGTACATGACTTGGAAGCACTGACATTCTGTATGCAATTTAAGCCAGGCTCCGCATTGCGGCTTACAACAGCGCGGATCTACGGGACGGGAGCGATCCGTTAATATAGATGTTTATTAGTGGGATGTTTAATACCCTGATCTGATAACTATATTTTGGTATTAATAAACCGCCAACCCGCACTAGGCCAGCGTGGTGGACTAAGGCCTAAACCCTCTCAGATGCAGAGGAGGCCCGTGCCCGTGGGACGTATATGGGCTGATGATGATGATTATTAATAAACTCACGCCTGTATTCACCAGTGATTAGTCAGAAAGACTGCGCTTAAAAATGGGTGAGCCTTTTGTCGTTTTTTGAGCATATTTCCAGTGTCAGTGGAGGTAGTGGAAAATCATAAAATATATAATAAATCTTTGCCCGACCGCACACTTATGCATAGCTTCGAGTACGTAACTCAGACACGAGAATTTTTACGTCCAAGTCAGTTGCAAGTCTTTTGAGCACTTAGCATGTCGGCTACGTTAGCAAGCTCGTCTATTCTATGACATGACACATGTATATACGTATAGTCATAGATAATACTACATAATGTTTACTTCATAAACCTGTCAATTTAAACTCTTTGACTTTAAAAAATTGTGTATATAAACATGTATTATATTCATTTATGTGTTTTATATGTCTAAACAATTTTATTTACTTGAAAGTTTTACTTCTTTCTCTTCTATACACTCTATGCTACCCCTCTTTATTTTTCCTTTGTATTATCCATCCAAAGTATGCCTGTAAGAAATTTTTCAGGGCAATAAGACCGCCACTTGTACTTTATATTCGGTTTAGTTTCTCCATGTATTATCCATATACATATGTAAAAGAAAGAGTAAATAAATAAAATTTATGGACATCACACTTCAATATCGACTAGGAAAATGCAGCATTTCCATCCCCATTAGACGATTCGCACACGAGCACAATGATCGAAAAGATTTTACTGCGTCGCCGCGTGACGGCGATAAACGTTCGAGCGCCGACAAAAGTCCACCTTTGCACCGATATTGATATTAATCCTAACAGGGATAGGTCCCGGCGTCCATTAAAACGATTGCTTCGATCACATATCTCTGGGGAGCTGACGTTTCGCTTTCATGCGAAAAAAGGATGCGTAGTGTTGTGCGGAGTTGATCGGTTGGTGCATTTTTTAAACATTCAGCGCTTTCCGTGATATGCCATGCACTTGACAGATTGCCGAGTTTATTTATTTGTATTTTTATTTTTATTGTTTTTTAAGTATTTTCATAAGTGGTAGTTGCATTTAAATCCTATCCCTGTTTTTGCGTTTTTAGGTAACGGATAAACTTTTATATAAGTAGTTTATAGGTACAGGGTGTATTCAGACCGTCATCGGAAACTAAGGCAGGTAATAGCTACATTGATACAAATCCATTAGCGTTAAAAAAAATCCAATCAAAAAATACAAATTTTGACGTTTCCCTTACAATCACATACATTAAATACCTTGTATTTTTGTTGTATGGTTGTATTGTTGTGGTTGTATTTTTTTCAACTCTAGTGGACTGCCTCGTGGGCTCGCGGTACAAGTATGTGCCGTGAGATCTAGAGGTCCTGGGTTCGATTCCTGGATCGGGAAAAGTGTTATTGGGTTTTTCCATTAGGAAATTCTCAGTAGCAGCACGGAGTCTGGAAATGTAATAATAATAAATACACCCAACAGTCACATACATAGTTCTGACCCCACACTAGGATACAAGTCCTGTGTCGTGGATATCAGAAACTACGAGAGACTTTTCGGTCTCACAAACACCCAGACCCGAAACAAATATTTGTCGATTACACAAACATTTGTCTCGGTGCGGGAATCGAACCCGCGGCCTCTCGTTTCGCAAGCTGGTGTCTAGCCAACTGCGCCACGGGGCCAACAATACAAAACGGCAGAACGGCAAAACAATAAAAACGGCAATAGGCTCGTCCCCTATTACGTGGGACTGATACATACTGGCGAAATGTGGGTGTAGAAATGTACCTCTGCCTACCCCTTCAGGGAATACAGGCGTGAGTTTATGTATGTATGTGTCTAATGGATTCGTAATCACCGTGTTACCTGCAGGCTGCACCTTAATACCTATTACCTGCCTTAGTTCCCGATTACGGTCTGAATACATCCTGTATAAGTATTGGAGCCCTTTGTGGCCTTGTAGCACAATTGTGTGTCGTGCAACTTAGAGGTCTCGACTTGTGTTTCTGGGTCGGGAAATTGATATTGGGTTTCTAGGAAACTTACAGTTACAGCACGGTGTGTAGAATTGTGCTCGAGAAAACGAGTAAAGAATAGCCTCCTATTAAGTAGAACTATGGAGGGTAAAGGTAAGGAGTGTCATCTCATATAGTAGAAAATCGAAAAAAGTGTTCAGCCGTCAGCTGTAAATAACAGTTCAAAAAACCTTCCAGAATGGCGCTGGTGTAGACAAAGGACATGGTATGAATTTAATATTATTTTCGACTAAAGTAGTTTTTTGAAAATGTCAACTACTTGCGTAGTACAAAATAATGTAGTTAATATAACCTTAAAGAGTTATTATGAGAAAACGCGTGTAGCTAGAGTGATTTTTTATCCTGAACTGTGAATAGTACGTTTATTGATTTCCGATTCCTTTAAAATTTATGATGCTGATGCTAATGTGGCGCCACCAATTTAATACATTTTGACGGACACTTTTGCATGTTCTAGATGACACTCCTTACCCTTACCCTCCATAAGTAGAACTCATAAGGCTAACGAAATGTGGGTGTAAAATACTTCTACCTACTCCTTCGAGGATATACGCCTGTGTTTATGCACGTGAGTTTATATTAATCAATCATCAGCCCATATACGTCCCACTGCTGGGCACGGGCCTCATCTACAACTGAGAGGGTTTAGGCCTTAGTCCACCACGCTGGCCTAGTGCGGGTTGGCGGACTACACACCTAAGAAATTCCTAAGAAATTTTAGGTGTGCAGGTTTCATCACGATGTTTTCCTTCACCGTTAAAGCACGTGATAATTCATTGTGAATACACACATAACTTCGAAAAGTCACAGGTGTGTGCCTGGGGTTCGAACCTGCGACCGCCGAAATTCTCGACCGCGCGCCTAAACCTCGAGGCCATCACTGCTTATTTTTTTATATTAATAGAATAAGTTTATTATTCAAAGAGGCTCCTGTGATAGATAAGCTGAAAGGAAACCGTCTGTCGTGGTATGGTCATATTATGAGAAGGGACGAAACATATATTGGTAAAAAAGTAATGAGTATGAAAGTCGAAGGATGGACAAACAGAGGAAGGCCAAAGAAAAGATGGATGGAGTGCGTGAGAGAAGATACATACATACATAAACTCACGCCTGTCTCCCGTTAGGGTAGGCAGAGACTATAGAGCGCCAAATGCCACGGTCCAAACACACCTCTTTCGCTTCCTCCACTGACATTATCCTCTTCATGCATGCACGTCGGTTTCGAGGACTCTTTATATTGCCCTTTTTCAGTAACTTACCTATATGGTCTTTATAGGTGCACCTGGGCCGTCCTCGACCGACTTCACCGTTCACTTCCGCACAGTAAATCTCTTTCGTCATTCTGCAAACATTCATCCTTTCAATGTGGCCAAACCATTTTAGCATCCCCCTTTCAATTTTAGTCACTACATCGACTTTCAATCCACATTTTTCCCTTATCACACTATTCCTCACTCTATCTACCAATTTCACCCCACACATGCTTCTCAACGCTCTCATTTCAACTGCATTAATTTTGCTTTCATGCTTCTTCTGCCAGATATGAAAGAAAAAGGGGTGACTGAAGACATGACGGCTGATAGGGTTTTTTGGAAGGAAAAAACATACTGCGCCGACCCCAAATAAAATTGGGAACAGGGCAAGTGAATGATGATGATTCAAAGAGGTCCCAACCAGTGCTATGCGTCCTTTGATGTACATAACCGCAAAAATGGCAAATATTATAATATCACCTAGTACTCGTATTGAGTATAAGGGTACAGTACTGAACAAGATTTTCTTTGAAGAAAAGTTCCCCTAACAAAAGGCTTGCAATACATAAAGAACGACTCGAAGCGAAGTCTTATAAGGCCGTGTTTCTTAGAGCCCACCTCTTGCAATATCCAGTTACTAAATTGCATTTTGCATTTCATTTCTTCAGCTGAGGGGCGTTCAATATTTACCCTCTGGTAGCCGCTCTTCAAATTGATTGCCTTAGGCCATGTTCGAAGCTCACTATTCAAGATAGCAATAATGGTTTCCGTGGTCCAATTGCTGTGAAAAAGGACTACAAGTTCAAACCCTGCATCTCAATGTATATCTCAATAAAGTTATGTACATTTTTTGTGTTGTTTTGTAAGCAAAATTTGCCCCATAATTTTGGGCAACACTACATTAAACTTAAGTTTAATTAAGTCTAGAACTATTTATTTAGGCTTAAGATGAATATTAGGACGTATAAAACAATATTAGAAGAAATGTAGACATGTTCAATTTTATTTAATATTTTATTAATCTATTTTATTTATTAAATATATGTACATACGTCCCATTGGGCTAAACAGGAATCCTTTAACACAGAAAAAAAAATAAGCATCAGTCTACAAATATTAGATATTGTTATTGAAAATATAGGATTCCTTGGGATGTTTTTCTTATTGCCACGTTGATGTTTTTTTTTTATTATTTTATAATATTTAATCGGATTCTTTTAGCAATTATGCGCCAAAATAAATTGTACATCCACAACTAATTCTCTTTTTAAAATCGATGCTACAGGGCAAACATTGTGCCGTTTTATAGGCAGATTTCAAACATCCTACTATGAAAATTTCCTATTGAATTAACGCTTGTACATATTTCCTGATTCGGGAATATAACCTGTCTGTTCTTGATTGCACGCCGTACACTTATGCTTCAGGAAGTAAAAAAAAAAAACATACATACATATGTATACATAACTTCACATCTGTAATCCCCGAAGGGAAAGGTAGAGGTGTATTTCTGCACCCATATTAATGAGTAGATATTTTTAATTCTATATCAGATACTCTCCGTATCTTTTATAAAAAAAGATAAAACCAATAAACTCCGATCCCATCTGGACTTTCAATCTAAATCAAGACCAATCTCATTGTTAATAGCCGTGTTGCATTGCCGGTGATCCATCTTGGGTACTCGAATGCACACGATCTAAATCCTTCTTACACATACATACATACATAAACTCACGCCTGTATTTCCCGAAGGGTTAGGCAGAGGTGCATTTCTGCACCCACATTTCGCCAGGTATGTATGTATCAGTCCCACGTAATAGGGGGCGAGCCTATTGCCGCTTTTCGGGCACATTTCCAGACTGCGTGCTGTTACTGAGAATTTCATAATGGAAAAACCAAATAACACTTTGCCCGACCCGGGAATCGAACCCAGGACCTCTAGATCGCACGGCACATACTTGTACCGCGGGACCACGAGGATAGCCGTGTTGCATTGCCGGTGATCCATCTTGGGTACTCGAATGCACACGATCTAAATCCTTCTTCTCCTTCTTAGATTGCTTTAGTAAACTTGCCGTATTAGTTGAATGGAGGAGATCAATGCAGAGTCCGGAAATACTCAGTTTTGCACATCGATCTAACTTTTACAAGTAAATACATTTGGTTTTGGAATATGATTTGGACAATTTTTGATGCCTTATTGTAATTTATTAATAGTGTTGAATGAATTGATTGTGTCGTGGTTTACGACACATATTATTATGTGCCGTGGGTTTCGAGGTTTCGGATTTGGGTCGAATAAAATGTTACTGGATTTTTCCTTTATTATGTAATTCCTCAGTAGCAGCTCGGAAAAAACATATTTCCGAATAACTGCAATAGTCTTGCTCCCTATTACGTGAGATTTATAACAGAACTGCTTCTTTTTCAGGAATAAAGGCGTCAGTATATACCATTATTACATTTTAGTTTTAGTTTCGCTGAGCCACGCGTCAAGAGACAAAGAAAACTGCAAGAGACAAGAATCATACCTACATACATACATGCCCGTATTCCCTGAAGGTGTAGGCAGAGGTGTATTTCTGCACCCACATTTCGCCAAATGTCTTCTCCCACTTTACGTCCACAATTCCAGACTCCGTGCTGCTACTGAAAAATATTCTAATGGGAAAACTCAATAACACTTTGCACGTATCGAGAATCAAACCCATTCAGGGTTAGATCGTACAGCACATACTTGTACGGCGCGACCACGAGGCAGACAAGATTCTCTAAAAGAGAATTTATTCAAAATTTCAAATGAAATTGCATAAGCGACAGAAGGCGACTAAAAATTAATTATGAATTAGAAGGTGCACCAGAGAATGCGATGTCTGGATGGGTGCAGGTGCAGGGGGACATCTGCGCCGGATGTGTCCATTACTCGGGCCACCGGCTCGGCGCTGCTCCTCTCGAGCTAGAAACATCCATGAGCTCTGTTTTAAATGAAACTGTTTCAATTATGGAAGTTTTTCAAATTTTAGAACTAGTTTCTTATATTTTATATTTTTGTTATGGTTACAATTTTCTTCATTATGCTTTTGTATCATCATCATCATCATCAGCCCATATACGTCCCACTGCTGGGCACGGGCCTCCTCTACCATTGAGAGGGTTTAGGCCTTAGTCCACCACGCTGGCCTAGTGCGGGTTGGCAGACTACACACCTAATAAATTTCTAAGAACTTTTAGGTGTGCAGGTTTCATCACGATGTTTTCCTTCACCGTTAAAGTACGTGATAATTCATTGTGAATACACACATAACTTCGAAAAGTCAGAGGTGTGTGCCTGGGGTTTGAACCCGCGACCGTCGAGATTCTCGACCGCGTGCCCAAACCTCGAGGCCATCACTGCTTTTGTATGTAAATTTTAAATTCCTCTGGTATTGTGGGTGTTAATGGGCGGTGTTAACCACTTTATACCGTGGTTGACAAGCTCGTTTGCCTCCATTCCCATATGAAAACCCCCACAGTTGTAGAGGAGGCCCATGGCCAGTAGTGGGACGTATATGGGCTGGTGATGTAGAAAGTCTCATTGGTTTTTGGTATGAGACTAGACCTTACTGAGAGGTCTCGAGTTTAATTCCCAGGTCGGGCAATTTAAGCAGATTCTCGGAAGCATCACGAAATCTGGAAATGAGTCCGAAAATAGGCTCGCACGTAGGATTTTAAATAGCTGGCGAAGCGCAGGTATTAAAATAATAGACTTCTGCTGATAATTTCGGAAGTAAATGTTTTAGAATATGTGTATTTTAAATTATACTATTTCCATCATGCAAGTTTTTTTAGAACTGTGATAAGACTAGTTTTTCGAGAGTTGCATTTTTAATATTATTTTTTTACTTTAACTCAGATTTACTAAAATTAAAATCAAATAAATGATAAATAAACGCAACAATCACATACATAGGTCTGACCCCACACTAGGATACAAGTCCTGTGTCGTGGGTACCAGAGACTAGGAGATACTTTTTCGGTGTCACAAACACTCAGACCCGAAACAAATATATTTTGTGGATCACACAAACATTTGTCTCGGTGCGGGGATGGAACCCGCGGCCTTTCGTTTCGCGAGCTAGTATCTAGCCAACTGCGCCACGGGGCTACCAAAATACATTACACATTCAATTCACACAAACAAAACTTCGGACAAACCACCTGGTTACATGGTATACGAGGTTTTTCTAAGCACATTCAAATTTTTGTTTCTATAACTCCAGTTGCTCAAACTCATTGTTTGTACAGTTTAATGTTCAATAATAAGTTTAACGCAATTCGGAAGTGGAATTCAGGGTGATTAATGTGCCGAAGGGGTGCAAAGGCGTTTTCCGTGTCGTGTGGTTTCCGTTTACAGAGAATTCACTTTGCGGTTTGATCATCAAACCAATTACATGGTAGGGATATGTACAACCGACTATTATTTCAGTACTGAATGAGCAAATTCTTAATTAGAACTTGTTATTTGTTAAAAAAAAGTCTTATTGATCACTTAGGTGAATACCTTTTCGTGTTAAGCGCTATTGAGACCTTCTTATAGGTTATTGCCAGGAGTCTGGAAATTTTCTCGCAAACAGCAAAACCTTTGCACAAATTAAATTCGACTTAAAAAGCCAGTCGGTGAAAAGTGAGTCTAAAAATACTAATTGGCTTACTCCTTTGCAATACAAAATTGATTGAATATATTGTTTTTTGCATATATTTAATCGTACAAAAAGTAACGTAAACCCGCAAACATATCTACAAACAAAACAAAGCGAAGATACGTTGAATATTCCTTTGACGAATCTCGCGATAGGCCCCGTAATTGTTCCCGAAGGCACTGCTTATACATTAAAATGGGAAGAAATTGCGTGAATTAACGTAACTCTGCCATTGCCGGTCCCAAGCCCGGATGTGAAAAGAGGAGGGTTGGCTGTGAACGACGAAACTCACAACATCTAAGCCAGCCGTAAAAATCGTCAACGCCGATCTATGGGCGGCGGTCAACTAACCCATCAATCTGGCCATCGGAGACCATGAGTGACCAAATATCCTCAAAAAGACCGAGTGCAGGTGCATGGGAAACACTTGCTACTACTCTCCCACTCTCTTATTATGATATGATGGAAAATAAAGAATACGATTTGTCATGCGATCCGGCCAACCCCCGGCGCCATGAGGTACCCGGGCCTCATGGTGTGAAATCTGCTACCGAAGACTGTGTAGGGGTGAGTAACCAGGCCCCTGCACCAGTGAATACTACTGGAAAACGATTTGTTCAGCAGGTACTCCATCCTAATCTGTTCGCAAGAACTAGAAGCTCGTCGGTGGGAAGTATTTCCCAGTCAGAAGCTGTTACTACAATGCTGCAGGAAGATAACCCGGATGTGCCAGCACCAAAACCACCAGACTGGCAAAGAGTCCCTGTAAGCAGAAACCACAAGAGAAAAAGACAGAAACTACAGTCCCCTTCGCCAGAAAAAATCACAACAAGCAATAGGTTTAGCGGATTACCTCTCGATCGCAAAGAAGCTGTGAAGAAGTCAACAGAAAAACGGCCAAGCAAACCACCACCCATAATATTATACGGCATTGAAGACGTTAATAAACTTGTAGAATTGCTACAGTCCACAACAGACAAGGACAGCTATACAATAAAAATTGTCAACAGAAACCAACTGAGAGTAACCTGTGTGGACACAGCAATATACAAAAATGTTATCACTCTAGTCCGAAACAAAGGTCTCATAGGTCATACTTTTAACTTAAAAGACCAACGCTGCTATAGAGTAGTCATAAAAAATCTACACCATACAACTCCACATAGTGCAATCATAGAAGCAATTGAAAAAACTGGAAACAAAGTCTATGGTGAAATTATAAATTCAAAATTTGGACCAGATAAAAAACCAACCTCCACATTCTTTGTTAACATTGAACCAGGAGACAACAACGCGGCAGTGAAAGATATTAGACATATCCATCACCAGTCTATAATAATTGAAGATCCAAAAAAGAAAACAACATTGCCACAATGTCAAAGGTGCCAACAGTACGGTCATTCCAAAAATTATTGCATGAGACCTTACCGATGTGTAAAATGTGCTCAGGGACATAGAACCGCAGATTGTCCAAAGAAAGACCGTAACACACCAGCACAATGCGCCCTCTGCCAAGGCGCACACCCGGCCAATTATAAAGGCTGCGAAGTCTACAGAGAGATCCTGGAAAGACGTATGGCAAGAAACCCAATGTTCAAGGGTAAAATACGAGAGGAGTCAAGTAAAACTGTTCCCATAGATACCCGACCTCATTTTAAAGAAACGCAGGAACAACAGCTCTACTCCGATATATTGAAAAAGAAAAAAAAGGAACCAACAACTACAACCAACACAAGTAGCAAAATAGAAGAGCTATTAATCAAACAGTCCGAAAAATTCGACATGATCTTACAACAGATGAGCACTCTTATGAGTCTCATAGTCACCCTAGTTGAAAAAATATCAAAATGACCGCCCTGAGAGTGGGCACGTGGAACATCAATGGTCTTGCCCCAAACAAGGCTGAATTAGAACTCCTGATACACAATAATCTACTTGATGTTGTTCTAATATCTGAGGCACACTGTACAGATAAAAGCAAAATCATCATCAAAGGATGCAACACCTACGTCACTAATCACCCGGATGGAACGGGCCATGCAGGAACAGCCATTGTAATAAGAAACTCCATCAGACACCAAGTCCTTCCACAATTTAGGACAAACCATATTCAGGCTACAACCATCGCGGTAGAAAGCAGTTGTGGACAGCTTAACCTGTCAGCAATATACTGTCCACCGAGACATACAATTAGTGCAGCAAATTTCACAGAATACTTCTTAACATTGGGGGGAAGATTTGTGGCCGGTGGAGACTGGAACGCCAAAAATACATACTGGGGCTCAAGGTTAACAACAACTAGAGGCAGGCAACTAAAACTTAGCCTTGATGAAAACAATCTCAACTGTATATCATCAGGAGAACCAACTTACTGGCCCACAGATCCAAATAAAAAACCAGATTTGTTGGACTTCTTCATGATAAGGGGTCTCTCGACCAATTACATGAAGGCTGAATCCTGCCTAGACAGTAGTTCTGATCACACTCCAGTCCTCCTAACTATTAGTATGTCAATCATTAGCTACGAGAGGCCTGATGCCTTGTGCAACAATCTCACTGACTGGGAAGGCTTCAGAGACTACATTGAGAAAAGCATCGAGATAAATGTCTCCTTGAAAACACCTGATGAGATAGACGATGCAACCCAATACATTACTAACCTTATACAAAAGGCTTGCTGGATTAATACTCCTTTAAAAAAAGAAAAAACATGCCAGGCGGTTGGGAACGTACCTCTTGAGATAAAACGCCAAATACTAGAGAAGAGAAGATTACGTAGGATATGGCACCAAACTGGATATAAATGTGATAAGACTGCACTTAACAAAGCTATCAGAGAACTGAAAAACTCAATAGACAGCTTAAATAATGCCACACTGCAAAGTAAATTGGAAAATCTAACTGCCACAAAATCGACAGAATACTCTCTCTGGAAGTTTACAAAGGCGTTAAATAGGCCACAGCAATATAAATGCCCTGTTAGAACTCAGTCTGGCTGGACTAAGACAAGTAGAGAAAAAGCCAACATGTTTGCAAAACACCTAGCCGCCATCTTTACACCTAATGAATGCAACAATGCGGAGTTCGAAAGCGAAGTCGAATGTACACTGCGGCAGGACCTACAAGTGTCCATCGCACCAAGACCAGTCACAGTTGGGGAGCTGAAGAGAAACATAAAAAGACTGCAAAACAAAAAAGCTCCTGGATTCGATCTCATCACAAAAGAAGTTATTATGCAACTTCCCAGGAAAGCATTGGTTTTTCTAGTTGTTCTTTTTAATGGGGTGCTTCGAGTGCAATATTTTCCCAGATTATGGAAGGTATCCATAGTAACAATGATACACAAGCCAGGAAAGCCACCAGAAGACGCGTCATCGTATAGACCTATAAGTCTCTTACCTCTGCTGTCCAAGATATTTGAGAGGATCCTCCTGAGTAGAATGTTACCCTTACTCAACGAAAACCTGGTAATACCTCAACACCAGTTTGGTTTCAGACAACAGCATTCTACAGTAGAACAAGTGCATCGGGTGTGTGATAAGATAAGACAGTCATTTGAAAAAAAGGAATACTGCTCCGCTGTATTCTTGGATATTCAGGCAGCCTTTGATAAAGTGTGGCATAAGGGCCTTCTCTACAAAATAAAAACGTCTCTACCGCATAGTTACTACCTTTTGATGGAGTCATACCTCACGGACAGAATTTTTCAGGTGAGAGAGGACGGAGAGCTCTCCGTCATTCAAGATATAATGGCGGGAGTTCCACAGGGATCTGTCCTTGGTCCCGTTTTATACTCTATCTACACTGCTGACCTCCCAGAAACGCAAGGGGTAACTACGGCTACATTCGCTGACGACACTGCAATTCTCGCAAGCAGCAAGGATCCGATCGAAGCATCCGCTGTATTGCAGAAAAACATTGATAAGGTCCACGAATGGATCCAGAAATGGAGAATCAAAGCCAGCACAACTAAATCCGTACACATCACATTTACGCTAAGGAGAGGAAGCTGTGCTTCGGTTAAAATGGGCGACAATGTACTGCCACAGAGTGACTCTGTCCGATACCTCGGTATGCATCTGGACAAAAGACTGACCTGGAAAAAGCACATCAAATCAAAACGAGACGAGGTGAACATGCGGTTCAGAAACATTTACTGGCTGATGGCACGTAACTCCAAACTTTCGATCGACAACAAACTGCTGATATACAAAATGATTCTAAAACCAATATGGATGTATGGCGCACAGCTGTGGGGAAGTGCTAGCGACTCCAATGTAAACATAATGCAAAGGCTGCAAAATGGCATACTTAGAACCATTTCAAATGCGCCATGGTTCACCACTAACACAGAGATCCATGAAGCTCTGAGCATAAAAACTGTTAAGGAGGAGTTAAAGCTAACAGGGAATAAATATAAAACACGACTGGAAAATCACCCAAATGACCTGGCCACCGCATTAGCTACTATTACCTACACTAAAAGGCTGAAACGCCATGATATACAGAACCTTGGTGACAGATGGTGAAGGAAGAGGGGTCTCCTGCTGAGGAGCTCCTTGAAACGACAAACGGCTTAGAACAAATCTACTTATAGTTTAGGACTGATTGTAGATAAACTCACAAAAAAAAAAAAAAAAAAAAAAAAAAAAAAAAAAAAAAAAAAATTGCGTGAATCTCAAGATGTGAGATTAGGTCGCGACGGCGGGGCTGGGGCCCGGTTGGAGATAAATTATCCTTAAGGCGATTAAACCTACACTGCAACTAATGTATTTATAGCTGTGGCGAGAACAGCCTTCACGTGGATTTAGAAATTTTGTTGTTTTATGTATGTGTGTATTTACAAATCATCACGTAGTTTAACTGTGAAGAAAACATCGTTATGAAACCTGCACACCTCAAATTTCTTAGGAATTTCCTAGGTGTGTAGTCCGTCAACCCGCACTGGGCCAGCGTGGTGGACATCATCAAAATTGCTACCTTGTTGTTTTGCGGCATAAGTATCTGCCGATATACAGGCTCTTGGTTCAATATCAGCGTCGAGAAAAGTGTTTTCTATTTTTATTTATTAGGGAATTCTCCGTAGCAGCACGGAGTCTTGAATGAAGTACAGTCCGGCGTAAAGTAGCTGCATGCACCCTTTCGGGAATAAAGACCCGAGTACGTGTGTCAATCTGTAGGTGTCTTCTTTATTTCTTAGAAAAACATAAACCACTGTAAGCTATAGAATACATATATTTTTTATAAGATATAAGAAAAAGAAATATATAATACCAGAAAAGAGTAGGTACAAATGTGCATACTGTATTAAAATCTATTTTCAAACTATCGTCACTTCGGCAGATTAATTATGAATATGAATTAGTTAATCTATTGCCAAATTATACAAACTGTAAAGTTTCTGAATTGGAGCAACAACTGGCGCCATTTAACAATCACCGTATGAGCCAAGCGCACACTTTTACAGGCCGACAAAATTATGACTGCCTCGTGGTCTCGCGGTACAAGTATGTGCCGTGCGATCTAGAGGTCCTGGGTTCGATTCCCGGGTCGGGCAAAGTGTTATTGGGTTTTTCCATTAGGAAATTCTCAGTAACAGCACGGAGTCTGGAAATGTGCCCGAAAAACGGCAATAGGCTTGCCCCCTATTACGTGGGACTGATACATACTTGGCGAAATGTGGGTGCAGTAATGCACCTCTGCCTACCCCTTCGGGGAATACAGGCGTAAGTTTATTTATGTTATGTGTACAAAATTATGTCAACTACTGAGATATCTAAATTATGCATGGCACTCTGTTTGTGTCATAGACCCGTCATTATGTGCACGTATTCACGTCTATATTTCAGAGGGTTATTTATTTTTTATTTATCACACTTTATTGTACACCACAAAAAATATAAAAACATGATTAAAAACCAATAAAAGTTTAAATAGAGGTCAACAAATGGCGGTCTTATCGCTGAATACGATTACTTCCAGACAACCGTAGGATGGAATGGAATGTATAAGAAAATAGAGCGGGTTAGGCAGAGATGAATTTCTGCGTTCACATTTCGCGATTGTTTTTAAGTTCCATGCAATAGAGGGCGAGCCAATCGCCTTTTTTCGGGCACATTTCCAGACTCCGTGCTGCTACTGAGAATTTTCTAATG
Organism: Hemaris fuciformis; assembly: GCA_907164795.1. Taxonomy (NCBI): domain Eukaryota; kingdom Metazoa; phylum Arthropoda; class Insecta; order Lepidoptera; family Sphingidae; genus Hemaris; species Hemaris fuciformis. The sequence goes on from OU015447.1 coordinate 2,465,128, forward strand.
GAAAAACCAATAACTTTTCACCCGACCTGGGAATCGAACCCCAGACCTCTATATCGCATTGCACATACTTGTGCCGTTATACCATGAGGCGGTGACGGGTTTAACATCCTATTACTTAGGTCTCCAAGGTACGGAGTTTTGTTAGATCTAGATTACTAACTTAACTAACTTACCTATATTTACCTAGATTTTTCTTACCTATCCGTGCCCTATTTTAAAACCTGCCAACGCGCATCCAATCAAGGGCAAAATCTTGTAAGACATGAAACAAAGCTATCAATTTGTATAGGCGAGTGTCCAAGGGTAGATCTGTTTATCATAATTTGGCAGGAAACAGCGTCCCTGTCAAACAATACAGAATATTGGCTCCAGACGCATGTATTATGTATGACCGTGCTTCCCGTGTGTACAGCTAGCTATACGATGGGATTATTGACAATACTTCGAGTATAGAAAGTGTTATTAATAATGAGAAATATTTTAAATTGATTATTGATTCTTGTTTTTATTGTTTCTGATAAAATTCGTAATTTTACACTATTTTTCTAAAAATAATTTTTGCTGTACATAATGTTAAGGTGATTTTAATGGTTTTTTTTTTAAATTGATAATTTTTATCGGCTCAGGAAGAGCGTTACAATCCGACTTCGTATATCGCCAAAAAATATTACTTTTTTTTTCTCATTAGTTTTTTCTTAATGTAGGTACTGAGAACTTTCATTAAAAGAATCCAATGTTTTCGATGCTTGGGAAGTAATGAGTTAAGTAACGTTGGTTAGTGCTTAAAGCTCTACCTATTTCCATGCCAGAATTCATCCAAATTTGACGTGAAAGCGTAACATACAGAGTAATTTTTCGATCCATTATCACTATATATTTTTTGAATTAAAGTAAAACATACTAAACTTCATACTTGCGTGGTTGTTCAAGTTGTGCAAGAATAAACAAGATGTTGTTCAAGTGATCCACAAATATATGTTTCGGGTCTGGGCGTTTGTGAGACCGAAAAAGCTCTCGTAGTTTCTAATACCCACGACACAGGATTTGATCTTAGTGTGGGATCAGAACTATATAAGTGACGGTTTGGTGTATTAAATTTTAATATAATTTACTATTAAACACGTCAATCAATAATTACAAACCTTAAGAAATCCTCCTCGGTTTAAGCAAAGGAAACAACGCTACCACAGACACAGCGAGGCATAAATAATAGACAGATCCAGTATTTCACGCTTAAATGTAACTTTGTAAATAACGAAAAATTTTCATGACTCCTCTCATACTACGTGGCCATACTAGGAACGCAGAACGATGCCACCAGTACAAAGTATGAAGTCTCGCACTTGGATACGTTTCGCGTTTGCTTCAAGCTCGAAGAGACTGGCGGAGTGGGAAAGTGTCCTTAATTTGGAGATCAGAGTTACTCATTACCGAAGAGGTATAGTGTCTTTGATTTGGGGCACAGAGTAACGCACGTGCCTGTTTTTTCAATCATGATTTTATAGTTATTTTCTGAGAATATTTACGAGTTATATACATTTTTCTTATAATATTGTGTAAACGTAAGGATGTTATAGACTAAGGCCTAAAACCCTCTCAGTAGCAGAGGAGGCCCGTGCCCAGCAATGGGACGTATATGGGCTGATATTAATAACGTTGTTTCTTGATGAAAGCTGCTACACACAGGGTTAGGAAACTAGAGGCCTCGGATTTGATCTCCACACTATTATAGATTTGTTTCGGGTCTGTGTGTTGTCATCATCATCATCATAACTTCGAAAAGTCAGAGGTGTGTGCCTTGAGATTCTCGACCGCGTGCCTATATCTAGAGGCCATCACGATTTGTCTGTTATAAAATCAAAATTCTCTCGATATCTATAACAACGACAGAAGACTTGTATTTCATTATATAAATATATTTGACAAATAAATAAATAGACCAACTAAACTAATTATAAAATACAAGTGGCGCATTTATCGCTCTAGGCAATTTCTTACAACCTTAGGATAGATTAGAAGAGGAAAAATAAAAAGTTAATTCGTTTGTTAAGTGTTGGGTGTATTTATTTAAAATTAATTGACAAACTAAAAACATCAGAGATAACTTTGAACATATTCCAAAATCAGAGTTTCAATGTTTTGAAGCCGCTAGCTCTAATAACCTAAGGCATGTTGTTAACAAAGTTACGCAGTGTATTCATGCCAGTATACTACCAACTTTTAACTGGCCAGATGTGTCCCAGCCTCCCGGGTATGAATCTGATTTGCTTTTAGATTAATACGGAACGGGCGAAACTTTTTTTTTATTTTATAACGGCCGTACAGTTCTTAGGGTTTGAAGAGGTTTCGGCTGCGCGGCTTTGGAAGTTTCGGTAGAATTTCATATTAGGTCAGTATATTTTGGGCGTCTACTCGTTTTGCCATTTATAAGGGCCAAGATTGTTGGTAGTTCTGTAATGAATTAAACATCTTATAGAGGCTGTTGAGAAGGAAACCCTTAGTTAAATTGATTGGGGACAGGTCATGAGCGTTTAACTTATATCATTCTGATGATACCAATCCAATCTATCAAATGACATAGAAAATATGTTCCTACGCGGCTTCTTAGTCAAGTAGAAACTAGTGTACCCCTCGGAACTCACTGTAAGAGTGAGATTTTAAACATACGTTATTGTATACATCATCATTCAGCCCCGTGGCGCAGTTGGCTAGACACCAGCTTGCGAAACGAGAGGCCGCGGGTTCGATCCCCGCACCGAGACAAATGTTTGTGTGATCCACAAATATTTGTTTCGGGTCTGGGTGTTTGTGAGACCAAAAAGTCTCTCGTAGTTTCTGATACCCACGACACTAGACCCGTATCTTAATGCGGGGTCAGAACTATGTATGTGACCATTGGGTGTATTTATTTATAATTTAATTTATTTATCATCATCATCAGCAGCCTTTCTTACGTCCACTGCTGGACATTGTATACATGATTTTTGAATTATATCAACCTATTCTCGTTGCCTCGTGGTCTCACAGCAACCGTTTGAGATGCGATCTAGAGATCCCGGGTTCGATTTCCGGGTCGGGCAACTCGTTATTGGGTTTTTCTATTAGGAAATTCTTAGTAGCAGCACAGTCTAGAAATATGCCCGAAAAACGCCAATAGGCTCGTTTTCTATTACGATGATACATATGTATGTTACCAATGTACATAGAGAAATTTGTGTGTAGAAATGCACTTCGGGGATTACAGGCTGTAAGTGTTTCAGGATCTTGTCGCGGTTAGCCGATGTAGGTGTGCTTGAGGATCGGTGTAAATGAAACACTTACTAGGGTTCAGACTAAGGTGGCATGGTGCCGACTTGATGGATAATGTCTGACTGAACGCTTTATTATAGAAATTATTAACTTATATACACAGTTTGGTTAATGTGTGTGTACACGTGTCTTCTGTCGTATTTGCCGCTGAGTTGGTAGTGTGCATCATTTAATAATTTATTTAGTAAACATATTTGCTTTGACCGAGTTATGGTACAATGATCTGTGCCCCACGAGGCGTAAGGGTATGTATGTATGTATGTATCAACCGATTCCAATTTATTTTGCTTTTGGTTAAAGAAATCGTAGGTTCCCATAGCAGTCACTGTGTTAGACAGCATGGTACTATTTTTGTACCGCTCTCAATCCTAGTACACAGTTCTAGTTTGGATTAGATTTTGGATTACTTGTGTAATAGATCAGTGGCGGTACTTCCATAGAAACCCAAAAACTCAGCTCGCCTTAAATAAATCTGAATTATAATCTTTAAGCTTTAAATCTTTATTTAACAGAAGTAATTTGACATATAAATAAGAACATACTGCCCCACAATAAACAATTAAAAGCTAGACATTAACAATTAAGGTGTAACGCCTTTGTGCTTCTATGGAAGTACTGCCACTGGAATAGATAGATAGTCTCATAAATGCAAACTGACCCTTGCTTCGTATTTAATACTAGCTGTGCCCGCGACTTCGTCCGCGCGGAAAATTAATTTTAATAAGAAATTTATAAACTAAAAGTAGTCTAAGTCACTCCTTATTACATCAGCTATCTGCCAGTGAAGGTCCCGTTAAAATTGGTCCACCCGTTTCAGAGATTAGCCGGAACAAACAGACAGACAGACAAAAATTGTAAAAAACGTTATTTTGGTATATGTGCCGTGTATCCATATGCATTTATTAAAAAGCGGTTATTTCAATATTACAAACAGACACTCTAATTTTATTTATTTGTATAGATTATCACAAATTCAGCAAATCAATTAAAACCTCGCACATAGAGAAGAGAGAATTATCACGTACTTTAACAGTGAAGGAAAACATCGTGATGAAACCTGCACACGTAAAAGCTCTTAGGAATTTCTTAGGTGTGTAGTCCACCAACCCTCACTATGCCAGCGTGGTGGACTAAGGCCTAAACCCTCTCAATGGTAGAAGAGGCCCGTGCCCAGCAGTGGGACGTATATGGGCTGATGATGACATAGAGAACAGCAAGCCATCATGCTCAACGTTAATCAGGAAACATATGACACAACGTCCCGTATTCCATATATTTATTACCTCCGAGATCGTCTAACTTCGCATTATGGAGATTCTCAATTACAAGACATCCGTGACGATTCATAGTTCAATAGGTTAAATGTTGTGAGATTAATCACGCGCCTCATAGTTTCTGGAATTGTAAACGGTTTGATCTGTTGTGAGTTTATTGATGGATCGGTCCTTAATAGGGAGGTTGCCTTGGTTTACAAATATCTTATGTCAATACACTATAAATCAAAGTCAAAAATTATTTTATTTTTATTGACTTTCACAAGCTCTTTTGAATCGTCAATTTTAAAGTATTTTTAAACTAAACTAATGCCGCTTTAAAACGTGTTATCGCTGTGGAGAAGAAACAGCAAGAAACTCCCTCAGCAACACAATATATAATAGTTTTACATACCTTCTTACATTCTTGCCTGTATTCCTTGTAAGGGTAGGCAGAGATGCATTTGTGCACCCATATTTGACTAATTGTATCTTCGTCCCATGTAAGCGAGCCTTTTGCCGTTTTTCGCGCACAATTCTAGACTCCGTGATGCTACTGAGAATTTCCTAATAAAAAAAAACAATAATACTTTGCCCGATCCGAGTATCGAACTCGGGACCTCATGATTGCACGGCTCATACTTGTACAGCGACATCACAAATCACAATGCAGTTTTACATTATAGTTTTATCCTTAAAGTTAAACATAATTTAAAAAATAACACCATGAACTGTAAAATTTCATTAAAAAAACGAATTTTCGTGAAATCTACACTACATTTGTCATGTTAGTGACGTCATAGAAACAAAAATATACATATTATGCTAATGCAGAATATTCTTGGAAACAAACTAGCAAATCACTGAAATCGCAATTTTCTTACCCCGAATATTGTAGGTGAATAGTTGAAAACATACGGTTTTATACTTGATACAAAACGCAGTGTCATCTAAATTTACAAAAATTTTTTTTTTAACAAGCCCAAAATCTGTCACGTTTCATTATAATTGGTCCCGATCAGTCAGACTATTCATAGTTTAGGTTGTCCCTCGTAGTGGCGAAACTTCTATAGAAGCCCGAAACCCCAGCTTGCCTTACAATATTATGAATAATAATCTTTAAGCTTAAGATTTAGCTATCCGTCGTGTATAGTATCTATCGTACCTAGCTATCGTAACGAACGTATTATCGTTGTGGAGAAAAGCAAGAAACTCCCTCAGCGACACGAAATGTCATTTTTTTAAATACAAAATATCGCAATACATTTTACATATTTTTTTAAATTATAAACAAATATAATTATTTATTATTGACTTATTTCAATTGAACATTCGTTAATAATATTCATCCTAAACAAAAGGAGCAAAAGTGTGCAATAGAATTAGAAACGACTTCTTGCGTTTCAAATCGCAACATTACCCCGTACAGTTTCTTTTATTCCGAAAATTGTCGTCGTAATTCCGAGAAATTCAATTTAAAATCGCTCAGAGCTGGGTCAGTACCGAATATTCCGCGGGCCAGTCGAGTAATTGGTGCAGGCCGGGCACTCGATGCATTCAAAAATTGTCCGAGACGCGGCTACCCAATAAACCCTATTAGAAGGGGAGCTTGCCACTTTATTATCGACCTTGTGTATTTTATACGACTGCCTCGTGGTCTCGCGGTACAAGTGTGTGCCGTGCGATCTAGAGGTCTTGGATTTGATTCCCGGGTCGGGCAAAGTGTTATTGGGTTTTTCAATTAGGAAATTCTCGGTAACAGCACGGAGTCTGAAAATGTGCCCGAAAAACGGCAATAGGCTCGCCACCTATTACGTGGGACTGATACATACTTGGCGAAATGTGGGTGCAGAAATGCACTTCTGCCTACCCCTTCGGGGAATACAGGCGTGAGGTTATGTATGTATGTATGTATTTTATACATAATTGTCGGAAAATTTTGATAATTGTCCTATTAACCTAATAAGTTCTTAGGAATTTCTTATGTGTGTAGTCCGCCTACCAGCACAAGGCCAGCGTGGTGGAATGAGGCCTAAACCCTCTCAGTTGTAGAGGAGGCCCGTGCCCAGCAGTGGGACGTATATGGGCTGATGATGAACATTTAGGTTTGATTCCGAACTGAGAATGGTCGAAGATAAACATTGGCCATAAACTTAGTCCACCACGTTGGCCTAGTGCAGGTTGGCGAACTACACACCTAAGAAATTCCTAAGAACTTTTAGGTGTGCAGGTTTCATCACGATATTTTCCTTCACCGTTAAAACAAGAGATAATTCATTGTGAATACACACATTATTCCGAAGTCAGAGGTGTGTGCCTGGGGTTTGAACCCGCGACCGCCGAGATTCTCGACCGCGCGCCTAAACCTCGAGGCCACTGCATAACCTAAATGTCTATTGTTAAATTATTATTATTAAGCGCTCAAGAGTCAAACCCTATATTGTAGAGTCATTGATCCGATGCACTATTCATCATAAAATCGCTGCTCTAACCGGGGTCATCAATACGACCTTAATAGAAGCTACGTTTTGTCATGAGACTAACAATACATCTATAAGCTGAACTCTAACCCAATTGCCAGTATCCGGATAGATCCAATTAGTTTCTGTATCGAAGTCAGCATGGACACAGGCTCCCGCACAATGCACGGGTTCCCCACGGTGTTGCGGTGAGAACGTTGATTGTTTTGCGAGCTCGGAGGTACTAGATTTGATTTTTTTTTCACAAAACCACTGACAGGTAGGTAATCGACTTCACATGTTATACGGCCAACCACTATTTTAATTAATCCGCGCATGTAACTGTTATTATTTTCTCCTTTATTTTTGAGTCAAGTAGATCAAGCTATTTTTCGACTGGTGAGGTAACCTTAACAGTTTCTTATTTTCGACGCACTATTTGCATAGCTCTGCATTTGCACTCGATTTGAATTTTAATAAAGTCTCTTTTCAAACGGTGCCCTAAAACTACGGGTATTTCTGTATTGACATGATTTGTGAGACTATGACTCTCATCTTTAATATCTGCTATCAGTTCATCGTACACACTCTCTGGTCTTTCTTCAGAGTCTAACCCCTTATCGGGCACGTTCCCGAAATGACAATTTTGAGGCAACGGTACCGAAAATTTTGTAAACCAACCTCAAAAATCCTTCCCGGTTCAGGTACAAGGCGATTATGAAAAATTCATGCCAATTATTAAATAAACAGCCACACATCTAGGCGGTTCAGCTCGGAGGTACTAGAGACCTCTTGCGACCCACCGGCGGGCAATCAATAAGGCTCTGGTACATTTAGGGTTAACGAGTATCGCTCTGTGTGCCCGGCTCTACTGACAGCCGCTCAGTAATAGATATTGCATGGGCTTAAGGGGAGCTTCGCGGTTGGGGGAAAAATGATTTTGATGAAATTCATACTAATGTCTGCTTTGTATTGGGACCTTACCTAATCGGAGAATTGAAACGAAGGTGATTTCAAACGAACTTATTGAAAAAAAAACATAACAGAAATATTGAACAGAGTTCAGTTCATTAATACATTATGAATATGCAGGTAGATTAGCTGTTTTCATAGAAACTGTATAAATTTTATTTATTTTTATTTAAAATGCTTTATTGAACACCACATAAACAGAAACAAAATATAAGACAATGCTAAGCTATAAACTATTGTGCTACAAAGGGCGGTCTTATCGCTATTAGCGATCTCTTCCAGACAACCCAGAAAAAAAAGTGAATAAATAAAAAAAAGGTGGTCTCCGTGGTTACATAAATAAGAAAAAAAAATTGAATACAAACAGCAATATTAAAAACAAAACAAAAATTAAGTAAAACTGTGAATAAGCCAAATACACAAATATATTTCAGATAAGAAAAATCAAAAATATTTAGAATAGTGTGCTCTTTCTATTTTACTTAGTTTCAAAAAAAAAGAAAAAAAGAGAATCACTCGTATTACCCTTAACTGCACTCCTTTCCACCTCTTTAGAGCTACAAGTTTAATATCTGGTTATCCAACACATATGAATCTGTAGCGCTTACCGTTTTGATATACTGTTTGCCTGGGATGTATGCAATAAGTTGAATGGACTTGTATTGAGATTGGTTAGTCCTTAGACTCAGTGGCGGTACTTCCATAAAAGAACAAAAATCCAGTTTGCCTTACAAAATTCCCAATAATAATCTTTAAGCTGTAAATCTTTATTTAAGAAAAACAATTTGACATATAAATGATAATAAACTGTCCCCACAATAAACAATAATAAAATAGACATTACACAATTAACGTGTAACGCTTTTGGGCTTGTATGGAAGTACCGCTACTGCTTAGACTACTATGCTGGCCTAGTACAATGGTGGATTCTATTTATTAAAATAATTTATTTAAAAAAGTAGTGATGGCCTCGAGGTTTAGGCGGTCGAGAATCTCGGCAGTCGCGGGTTCAAACCCCAGGCACACAACTCTGCCTTTCGAGGTTGTGTGTGTATTCACAATGAATTATCACTTACTTTATCGGTGAAGGAAAATATAGTGAGGAAACCTGCACACCTAAAAGTTCTTAGGAATTTCTTAGGTGTGTAGTCCGCCAACCCACACTAAGCCAGTGTGGTGGACTAAGGCCTAAACCCTCTCAATTGTAGAAGAGGCCCGTGCCCAGCAGTGGGACGTATATGGGCTGATGATGATGATGATGTGTAAGTATTCCCGAGATTTATAAAATAAGTCCACATATTGTAAAAAGTGTAAATAAATAAATGTGCAAACAAATCGTCGCTAGAATAAATGTGTCAGTTCGTACGCGACGGAATGAAAGCTAGAGACACTGACATACCATTTCATACATCCCTATAAGCTAAAATTGTACCCATATTAGTTTTCTCATTTAAAATTTTCCTGCACATTATCAGTATTTAACAGCACGATAATGATGCATTGTCCCATTGACTAAAATTAAACAATATATTGCTTTTGAATTCACGATGTGTTAGTTCCGGCGAATAATGCGTGCAGATGACACGAGCCGGACAGAGCGGAAGCGCTCGCCCGCAATATACCATGTGCACAAATAAGCTCTTTAAAGCTCGCGCCAAATACGTGTTGCAATTTAAAATAAATTGAGCTTTTTCATCAAGCTTTTTTTTGTTCGCAATAAACGGTAATTTGTTTGAGAGAAATAATATGTCAGGTTTTAAGAATTTTTCTAGTTTGCCCTGGACCTGTTAAACATTGATGAGAATTCTGATCAGTACTTGTAATATGATTAACCTATTAACATACATAAATTCAGGCCTGTAGGGGCTGCCGAAGGGGTAGGCAGAGGTGCACTTCTGCACCCAATTTATTCCAACTTTGTTTTTGTCCCACGTTATTGGGGGTAAGTGTATTGCTGTTTTTCGGGCATACATCCAGACTCCGTGTTGCTATCGATAATTTCCTAATGAAAAAATCCTACAAGACCTTGCCTGACCGGGGAATCGAACCCCGGACCTCACGACTGCACGGCGCATACAAGAATAGAAATGGATGGGCTTAAATTTTACAACTGCTAAATTCACGCGTTTCTAGATATCTAGTGCGACCGATTCATACTCTATGAGTCTTAGAATTAATATCAAAATACTTGTTTACATACCAGCGCAATCTGTTGGAAATCTATTTTTATTACTATTTGTCTGTTGTCTATGAATTTACTTTTAATAAAATTTAGCCTTTGAGCAACCATCCAACATCATCATCAGCCCATATACGTCCCACTGCTGGGCACGGGCCTCCTCCACAACTGAGAGGGTAAGTATAAGTCGTGATGGCCTCGAGTCTTAGCCTTAGTCTTAGGCACGCGGTCGAGAATCTCGACGGTCGCGGGTTCAAACCCCAGGCACACACCTCTGACTTTTCAAAGTTATGTGTGTATTCACAATTAATTATCAAGTACTTTAACGGTGAAGGAAAATATCGTGATGAAACCTGCACACCTAAAAGTTCTTAGGAATTTCTTAGGTGTGTAGTCCGCCAACCCGCTCTAGGCCAGCGTGGTGGACTAAGGCCTAACCGTCCAACGTGTTTCATTAATGAGTTCATCGCAAATACAATTCATCATTCAAATTCGATTAGGTTTTAACATTTTTCTACAATATTTTGCCCTACACGATATATTTTAGCAGCTCCAAGTTTTCGCCTATCAAAATTTGCTACATTTACAAGGAGTTGTGCAAGATGCTGCTAACGCAATTTAGGAACGTTCTGGTACGACGCTAAACACTTTATTGACAACTTTGTACACGAAAGCGGTCGCTTGGCTGGAGAGTGGCTGATGGCGTTTTTATTTATTACACTTTATACAAGTTTGTTTAGGTGGACTTAATGCCTAAGGCATTCTCTTACAGTTGAACCGAGCGTGATGCAAATATGAGATGAGGCTGGTGTGTAAAATAGGTATTCACAATATTATTAACAAATTATATGGATCTACATATAATATGTATAAGACTTTATATTAACATACACATAATATAAAAAATACATATATTACATATTTATAAATGCTTTATTCATACATACTGGTGGGTCCTCGTCTGCAACTAAAAGAGGTTAGGCCTTAGTCCACTACGCTAGGCCTATTTGGAGGTTACTTTTACGTTAGGAAATTCTTTATAGCAGTGCATGGGATTTGAAGGCACCGCTGGCAGAGCGTTGTTGTAGAAATGCTTCGGGAACACATGTATGTTTATATGTGTCTTAGAAATTTAAAATAGCATACAAAATAAATTATCCTATCACTAAACTCACTCACTTACCAAACGTGGCAAACTCCCTCTTACGTCGTGGTTCCACCAATTCAAAAACCGTTTGATTTGGATATACATACATACATAACCTCACGCCTATAATCCCCGAAGGGGTAGGCAGAGGTGCATTTCTGCACCCACATTTCGCCAAGTATTTATCAGTCCCACGTAATAGGGGGCGCGCCTATTGCCGTTTTTCGGGCACAATTCCAGACTCCGTGCTGTTACCGAGAATTTCCTAATAGAAAAACCCAATAACACTCTGCCCGACACGGGAATCGAACCCAGGACCCCTAGATCGCACGGCACATACTTGTACCGCGAGACCACGAGGCAGTCATTGATTTGGATTCGATTTGATTTGGATATCTAAACCATTATTGGACAACGTGTGGTTAATAATGATAATAATGATGATACTACTGGATGCAAGCTTGGGTCTCGTGGTACGAAGGAACTCCTTCTCATTGACATGACTATTTGTCAGCAGGCTCGACAAAATAGGAAGAACTTATCGGTTGCTTGGATAGACTATAAGAAGGCCTATGATTCGGTGCCCCATACCTGGCTTAAGAGGGTGTTTAATTTGTATAAGTTAGATACAACTTTATGCAACTTTCTTGAGGCATGTATGGGGCAGTGGACCACTGTGCTGAAATATCCAGGCACCACGTGTTCTTCTGATTGTCTTGAGCCTATAAGGATTGAGCGGGGAATATTCCAGGGGGACAGTCTGAGTCCTCTTTGGTTTTGCTTAGCCCTGAATCCTCTCAGCACTTTACTTTTGGATTCAAGGTTAGGATATTGCCTACGGAGAGGGACTGAACCGATATCTCACTTGCTTTATATGGATGATCTCAAGTTATTTGCATCAAAAAGCACTGAATTAATTGAGTTGTTAAAAATAACTCAACGTTTTAGCAATTCAATTAATATGGAGTTTGGTGTAGATAAATGCGCGGTTATGCATGTAAAGCGAGGTGAGATAGTGGTCTCTGATGACATTCAAGTCTCAGAAACTGTTAGGTTAAGGTCCCTCTCTGAAGCCGAAACCTACAAATATTTGGGTATGTCTGAATCTTTAGGTATACTAAGTTCAGATGTAAAACTGTCGTTGAAGGAACGTTTCTTTAGCCGTCTGAGAAAAGTACTTAACAGTCTTTTATCAGGAGGAAATAAGATTCGTGCCTTTAATGGCTGGGTTATGCCTGTTCTTATGTACTCTTTTGGCGTACTCAAATGGACTCAGACAGAGTTAGATGCCCTGGATAGAAAGATCCGAACTCTGCTGACTGCACATCGTATGCATCACCCACGCTCATCTGTGATGAGATTGTATATTCCGCGAAGATGTGGGGGTCGAGGTTTACTCAATGCCAAAGATCTTCATAACCGTGAAATATGCAATCTCAGGGATTATTTCCTACACAGTGATGAGAGTATGCATGGTGTTGTAGTCATGACGGATAAAGGATTCACCCCACTCTCCTTAGCGAACGAGAACTGGCGAAGACCTATGGTACTGGGTGTTTCGGAACGCAGGGAAATATGGAAGAGCAAGGAGCTACATGGGCGGTTCTTTCGAGCTCTTAACGGGTCCGATGTGGATCAGCTCGCATCTGTGACTTGGCTACGTTTTGGTAACCTCTTTGGGGAAACTGAGGGTTTTGTCTTTGCAATTATGGACGAAGTTATCAAGACGAACAACTATCGAAAGTACATCATGAAGGACGGTACGGTCGACATTTGTCGGGCATGCCATCGTCCCGGAGAATCAATAAGGCATGTAATTTCGGGTTGTTCGTATCTTGCTAACGGCGAGTATTTACATAGACATAATCTAGTAGCCAAGATCATACATCAACAACTTGCTCTTCGATATCACCTTGTGACTGACGAAGTGCCATATTATCAATATGTCCCGCATCCGGTTCTCGAAAATAGTCATGCAACGCTGTATTGGGATCGATCTGTTATCACAGACAGGACTATTGTTGCAAATAAGCCTGATATTGTGATAGTGGATCGACTGGCGCGCCGGGCAATGTTGGTTGATGTTACTATCCCGCATGATGATAACCTTGTGAAAGCCGAAAAAGACAAAATGTCTAAATATTTAGATTTGGCTCACGAGGTTACTGATATGTGGGATGTAGACTCAACAGTTATTGTTCCAATAGTCGTTACTGCCAATGGGTTGATACCAAAGAGCCTCGACCAACATCTTCGGAGGCTCTCAATCGGTTGTTGGGTCAAAACCCAGATACAAAAAGCAGTGTTATTGGACACGGCACGTATCGTGAGGCGGTTTCTAACTCTTGAACCCTAACCACCGGTGGCTTGGGTCGTAGACCCCGCCATCTGCGGGTATTTTATTTTTATATTTTTAAATGTATTTTTTTTATAAAACTTTATATTTAAAAATGTAAAAAATAAGTTAAAATAAATGAAGATAAATGATACTACAATAATATGTTAATAATATACGAGTATGGTTTCCTATGATGTAATATATTGATGATAAACATTTAAAATATAATGCGGTTGGATGAGGATGGCCGAAGATCGAGCCCAGTGGCGTGCCATAGGAGAGGCCTATGTCCAGCAGTGGACGTGACAAAGGCTGTTGATGGTAATGATGATGAATATCCTATAGAAGATCAGAATGCTTTTATGCATTATTTTATTAAAGAAATTACCACAAACATTCATTTAAAAATAAATTATGCAATAGTTTTAAATTGCGATTAAATTTGACAAACACAATCTGGTCACTCATAATATTTTCCTTTGTTGCAGAGGAAAAGTTTAGGATGAGTAAAAATATTTACCAGTTTCAATATTTTACAGTCGTTGTATTATTCAGTAATAGTGTACACAATTAAAAAATAAACAAGAATAACATAAAACACAAACTCGAAGCAATTTATACAACAATTTTAACAACATACGTAGTGAATTTCGGTAATGGCGGGCATCGATACGCGCTCATACATTATGTACGAACAGTACACGGATACCGGGGAAGTTAAAATATAAGTCAGCTCGAGCTAATCTATTGCCTCCAAGTACGGAACGTCGTTGACCGACGACTGCGTTACTCGAAAACGGAATTCTCAAACAGGTTCCTAGCTACAATTTTAACCCTTAACTAGGCGCATTAAGAAAATCACACAATTAGGCGCATGGGGTTTTGAGTGACCCCAAAAAAAACATTAGAAATAGAGTGTTAAAAAGAAATAAAACGTAATGTATTTTATAGTAATTAATAAAGTTCTTTATTATAATTAACTTTAAGAAACAAAAACATAACTGGAACATTATACTTTAAAAAAAATAAAAAAAATTGTAACCTCTCTTTAAACTAATTTTTTTTTGGCATGGCCGTGATCAACTTAAAAAAAATAATTAATCAGTCTCATCAGCGGATACTTCTGTTCTGCATCCGACGCAGTAAGCCCTCGAGTGTTGCTGACATATAAATTTACGACACTTGAAGCATTTTGTTGGCACTTTTTTGTCGTCCTTTCTAGGACACGATGAACAGCGCCCGCGCTTAGCTGTCGATTGTTGAAACGTGTCGTCCACATCATGAACTTCACGGAGCCGTTTCTTTGTTGTCGTAGGGACAGCACGTAGTTGAATGCGACGTTTTTGGTGATCTTCTACAAGTGCTGCTGCCAATTTCTTCAAAAAAATCCGTCTTCTATGTGAGACACTCTTATCAGTATTCGCTTTTTATATGACAAATGCGTTGATGCCAGATATGCTTAGAAGATGAAAAAATACAGCCAGCGGCCATCTTTTTGTTCGTCTTCCAACAATTTAATTGCTGCAAAGTTGGTCATTTCAATCCACACCACCTTTGGTTCTGAGATGTCTTGGATATCTTCGGACTCTTCAATTTCACTTTCTGAATCATGGGTACTATCGATAGCGTTATAGTTTACTGTTTCGTCTTCCGAATACGAACCAGCAACATCTTGCTCTTCATCAGACACTTCCTCCAGCCATTGCATTATCTGTCTTACGTTAGACATTTCAAATCAGTAAAAAACTGAAAAAAAAAGGAAAAAGATCGAAATAAACTCAAAAATACATAAAGCAATTACGCAGTATAAAAATACACACACACAAAAAAAAATAATAAACAATATACTAATATAAACAGAAAGAAAACACAAAAATAAAAACTTACCTCCGCCAAAAAATATAACGTAACTGGTCGCATGGGGTCAGCGCTCTAGAGAGCAGCGATACATGCGCACGCGTTGACGTTCTGGACGCGACTAATTTGCGAACTCCGCGAGGAGCTAGGAAGCTAGAAAGAGCATGAGCGCGCTGTAAACACTGTAAAACAGTTTTTTTTCAATTTCAAATGGCCCTGACCCCATGCGCCTAATTAAGGGTTAAAACCTCAAATATTTGTTCTCATTCGTAAAGGAGACTTGCATTGAGTTGTGTATATCGGAATGGGTTTGTTATACATACATACATACATAAACTCACGCCTGTATTCCCCAAAGGGGTAGGCAGAGGAGTATGTATCAGTCCCACGTAATAGGGGGCGAGCCTATTGCCGTTTTCCGGGCACATTTCCAGACTCCGTGCTGTTAACGAGAATTTCCTAATGGAAAAACCCAATAACACTTTGCCCGACCCGGGAATCGAACCCAGGACCTCTAGATCGCACGGCACATACTTGTACCGCGAGACCACGAGGCAGTTTGTTATAATCACAAACATATCATGATATATACACATTAACGTCTGTATTGCCAAGGCGTTGGTAGAAGTGCATTTCTACACCCGCGTTTAGATAGTCTTGTCCGTTAGAAATTATCTAGAATAATAAGACCGCCTCTTGTACTTTACATTAAGTTTAGATTTTGTTTTTTTTTTGTAATGAAGTAATTATGTACAAGAAAGTGTGAATAAATTAAATAATAATAATGGATTTAAATCTAAATAAAATGAAATTTCAAAATTGTTGTGAATGTTCCAAAAAGTAACAGTAGAGTTTCATGTCAGTTCTTCTCTGGAGAAATCTGTTTCCCGAACCTGGTGTTTACCACCAAACAACAAATGATTGAAACATAAATGAGCTGTCTCTTTTTCCTTGGCCATGTTAAAGGTCCTACGGTGGCTGCCACAGCCATAACACGGCAATAAAAAATGTAAAGATGCATATAAAATACAGGAGTCTATTCGGAGTTAAAATATTCTATACTTTAGTTTTACGAGCCATCAAAAACGAGTCTGGCCCTGAAGGTTAGTCGCGGGTACGGAGATATTGCTGTGATCAGTGTTTTTGATGGATCTCGTATGTGTATACATTCGCGCCTATATGTAGATACATAATATATTTATTCTACACATTTTTACAATTGTTTTACTTGTGTAATTTTTTTGGCTTTATTTGAGTTTTCATGCATTTCGAGTCCACGGGCAACTGTTTCTTAACAGAAATTTAAAAATCACTCCACATGACCCGAGATTTCAAAAATTATGTTTCCGGCACAAAATTATTTGAACTTCTTTTTTGTGTTCGTGACACAAACAATTTCCACGCCACGCCTTGTAGTGTCAGAAGTTAAAAAATATATTTATGAGATACTTTTTCATCAGAGGACACAAATGATCAAACAGCTCACCTGATGATCACTACCACTCATCAACACAAATCAAAAGAACCACGAATGCCTATAGAACACAGCCTGGCACATATTAAAATTTAAGTCCATCAAATATATCAGTGCCCCTATTCCCCGTATACACATGGTTACCGCATTACAGCTCCGACGACCCCATGTCCCGGCTCGGCTGGCAGCCCGCCAGCCCCGTTGCAACACTGCGCTCCAACATTTTTTGTGAGAATATTAAAAATTAATAATAACCGAATTTGTTGCGGTCTGGTCGAGATTCAAATGATTTTTCTCTGTTTGTTTTGTTCTTGAAGATTTTGGGTGCAATGGGACGGAAAGCAAATGAAATGAGATGTTATAGATTCATGAGTCCTTAAAGTGTTATATTTTGTTTCATGGAAATTGTTTCAAGACATTATTAAGGTCGGGTTTTCAATTTAAATAAATGGTTAAACATCGGATCTTACATGGTCGTGTTTAACAAAGGTTCTAGGTTTTAGAACTACTGTTTTTTCTGACAATCCTACTAATACAAATATTAGTTTTGTCTTACCTTTCATACGTGATACAAATAACTTTGTTACCTGTTAATCAAATCAAAACGGCTAAGCGGAACTGTATAAAATTTGGCACGTAGTCTGATTTTAATCAGGAGTATGTAGGATATTGTACTAAATAGCATATAGGAAAATAATTATAATAATTTATCCCGAAGAATCAAATATCATCACCATCACCATCATCATCATCAGCCTTTCTTACGTCCACTGCTGGACATAGGCCTCTCCTATGGCACTCCACTGGGGTCGATCTTCTATATAGGTACATATATTTTATATATCTCGTGTGAAACCACACAGCACAGTTAGTAAAGTAATAACATAAACTCACGCCTGTATTCCCCGAAGAGGTAGGCAGAGGTGCATTTCTGCACCCACATTTCGCCAAGTATGTATCAGTCCCACGTAATAGGGGGCGAACCTATTGCCGTTTTTCGGGCACATTTCCAGACTCCGTGCTGTTACCGAGAATTTCCTAATGGAAAAACCCAATAACAGTAAAGTAAAGTTAGTAAAGTATAGCGTCAAAAATACATTATTGTTTCCGAAAACCACTTAAAGGAATTGCGGCTGAGTCGCGGTTAATTCCAATCGCCGATATTACCGGCCTGAGGGCACTTTCCTTAAAAATCAATAAATATAATACCATCGGATATTCGACGAAATGAAAAGCAATCGGCGGCTCCTATTTCATCCGATATTTCCTATTGAACTTAAATTTACCGCCGACGTAGGCGGTATCACGTTAGTCACAGGGGCTTAATATCTTTGTGATGTATATTGGACTTTTGTTTTGGTTCAGTTTCGGATAGATTTAATCCGCGACGGTGTTGGCTGAAATATATGGTTGGGTCTAGAGAGACATGCAAAAAAAACCGAATAATTGAAGTTTGAAGGATTTTTCTATGTGGAGTTTAGGGTGAGTAATAAGCTCTTTTTAGGAGAAATTGGAAATGTATATTATACATACACTTACGATAGTATGTTTGAAGGAGTAAGTGAAGGGAATTTTTTATTGTTCCGTATTGCCAACTATCTTATAAGTGCTTTGCAATAGATTGCGAGCGTATTGCTATTTATTCATCATACATATTTTCATTGCAAACTCCTACCCAAAAAGTCAACAACAATTTTATCGTCCTTAATCTAGGAAGTTATACACGTACCCGTCTTTACACTGCTCATTTATGACTGTTCAAAACCTTCATCTTTTTCAGTAGTTATAGTAAGTGTTTTAGAGAACTCATGCTTTGTACTTATTTATACTTGTCTTCAAGTCCTTATCCCCTTTTATAGTATTTTTACAAATGAGGTCCAATTATGAAGTCGCACCAGTAAAGTTGCGGAAAGGAGCTCGATAGTCATTACTACCCAAAGCGGATTGTCCCGAAAATTCATTTCAAAATGAAGTTTTAAGGAGTTTCCCGCGAGGAGTTTGTGTATTCACTAATGCACTCCGATTATTGGACTTGGAAATGGTAATTTTCAGGTATCGTAAAATTATATGGTCAGTAAGAAATCTAAAATTCTATTCGAAGACATTGTGAAGAGTATATTGAAAGTTTGTTTGTTTTAAAGCTGCTAGAATCTCCTTTGTGTGGTGAATCCTTTCATAATCATCAGCCTATATAGAGAGCCTTTTATATATAAAGGCTTATTCAGTTTTAATCTACATTGTTGGCCTAATGAGAATGCGTCGACTTCACATTCCAAAGTAATTTCTTGTGGAGAGCTATCGGTTTCTTCACAATATTACAGCCTCGTGGCGAAGTTGGCTTGATACCAACTTGCGAAACGAGAGGCCGCGGATTCGATCCCCGCACCGAAACAAATGTTAGTGTGGTTAACAGATATTTGTCTCGGGTCTGAGTGTTTGTGAGACCGAAAAGTCTCTCGTAGTTTCTGATACCCATGACACAGGACTTGTATCCTAGTGTGGGGTCTGAACTATGTATATGTTGGGTCATGGGTGTATTTTCCTTCTCAAAGACCTTAGCTAAAATGAATGCAAATTACTAAAAATGAATTAATATTTTCCTCCTTAACATGTGGTGGCTCCTATAAATAAGAGTTCATGAGTCTTTGCTGCTGTCTAATGCTACTATAGAAAAAAAAACATTGTAATTCCGATTGAATATTACAAAATTAATAATCGTATAGCAAAAAACGTCGACCCAGTCGCAATGGTAATATTAAGTTACCGACTGCAAACGAGACGAATTGATTTCGCAAATCAAATAAGGCTTGCTACCAAGCCGGTAGCTCCCTGGCGGATAACTTAGCTACGTTTCATATCTACGGGGATGCCAGCGGTAATCGCCTTTCCGGGGATCATTCTGGAGTGTCGGCAACGAAGGATTTCATGATTGCTTTGAAAATTGAGTGATAATAATTTTGTATGTGTAAACCTGCACACCTAAAAGTTCTTAGGAATTTCTTAGGTGTGTAGTCCGCCAACCCGCACTAGGCCAGCGTGGTGGACTAAGGCCTAAACCCTCTCAGTTGTAGAGGAGGCCCGTGCCCAGCAGTGGGACGTATATGGGCTGATGATGATGATTCATATTATAAACTTTAATTTTGACACACACACGCACACACACGCAATGACGTACGCACACATCAACATTTCTGAAGGTAGAGACGTATTTCAACATCCACGTTTTAAGTACTATCTAAAACGAGGTGAGCAATACGCCAAATTCGGGTGCATATCCAAACATACAAGAGAAATACGGACAATGATAAACTTAGCTTCGATTTAAAACCATGCATTGACAGCAGTAATAACTACCTTTCTTTCTATCTAGTTGTTGCGGCTATAAGTCAAAAATTAACGTAATAATTACTTCAAAACTACTTATCATGACCTAATAATTTCTCCCGCTTTATTACCAATATGACCATGCAATAACTCAACCAATTTTGCCGAATTTCTCGGAAAATTTCCTCAATTACCAGGCAACACTCCACACAACCGCCGACAGAGGCCCTTCGAGCGCCTACGACACTTTGTTCTTTGGACTTTGACGTGTTGTACTGACAGTTGACAGTTGGCTCCACAGGGGCAGCGCGAATGAGATTAAAAGGGCTCTGAGGCATTCACCGCACATTTTCTTATCAGCTAAAAGACTTTTTGAATTAGGTAATGCGAGTTTCAGGCCGGATATTTCAGCTTGTAATTTACTTGGAATCGGAATGAATGAATAAAATAAATACAAAATAAGAGGTATACATATTTCTACACGTTTTATTTGTGTCCTAAAAACAGTAGAAGCCTCCCCCCTTATCACGTGGAATGATCAAATCCGATCCGACTGACTAGTTCAAGTTTAATATACGATTATTAAACATACATACATACATAAACTCACGCCTGTATTCCCTGAAGGGGTAGGCAGAGGTGCATTTCTGCACCCACATTTCGCCATGTATCAGTCCCACGTAATAGGGGGCGAGCCTATTGCCGCTTTTTGGGCACACTTCCAGACTCCGTGCTGTTACTGAGAATTTCCTAATGGAAAAACCCAATAACACTTTGCCCGACCCGGGAATCGAACCCAGGACCTCTAGATCGCACGGCACATACTTGTACCGCGAGACCACGAGGCAGACAATTATTAAACTTATAATATTTGATTAGAATTACTAGAAATGCGGGATACTTATTGCAAATTGACTGCGTCGTGGTTTTGCGGCTTAAGTTTGTGTCGTGCGGTCTAGAGGTTCCGAGTTATATTCTCGATTCGGGTAAAGTAGTTTTTCCATTAGGAAATTCTCAGTAGCAGCATTAAATCTGGAAATTTGCTAGAAATAACGACAATAGGCTCGCCCCCCATTACGTGGGACTGATAAATACCTGGCGAAATGTGTGTGCAGAAATGCACCACCGCCTACCCGTTCGGGAAATACAGGCGTGAGGTTATGGTTGTATATATTAACGATACTGCTACTAATATACGTAATTAAAAATAATGTGCCATGGGTTCGAACCCGCTACCCCAACTCTACATTTCATTCCATGCTAAGCCATAAATTGCTCACTCGCCATCGGTACTAAGTGCATGTAAACTTGAGTATTTACGGCTCACGTCAATAACGTGTTATATTTAGACGTCTGAAGAAAATATTACGATATTGGTTTTATAGTCTCAGCGTAAGATGTATATTCTGTGAAGTTAAAGGGCTCCAATATGTTTTTGCTGCTAAATTATGTTTTAGTACCCAGGGGACTGTATCATATGGTAATATATTATGACGAATTGTTTTATCAATATAAATATTAGCTTATACAGGATGTATTCAGACCGTGATCGGAAACTAAGCAGGTAACAGCGACGGTGATTACATACTCATTGACATTAACAAAATCCCGACAAAAAATTAAAAAACATTACGTTTTCCTAACAATCATAGCTATTAAATGGATGTGGTTGGAAGGAAAACGCATTTATTTTTATTTTTGTCGGAATTTTTTTTAAATGTCACGGTGTTTGTAATCACCGCAGCTATTATCTAGCTTATTCTTATGTATATGTATATTTTGTATGTTTGTATGTATATATGTATGTATGTATGTATACATGTTTTGTATGTATTTGTATATGGACAATGTAAATTAATTAAATATATACATATTTATTTATTTTTCTTATTAATTATTGTATTGTACACATCAACTACCCTCCCTTCTATCACTTGTCTATGTCCATCTTATGGTTGTCTCTAAAAGATCGCCTTGAGCGATAAGACCGCCAATTGTACTTCATTCTATTTGTGTATTGTTTTGTTCATTATTTCTTAGTGTACAATAAAGAGTTTATAAATAAATAAATATCTGCCCTAGTTTCCGATCACGATCTGAATACACCCTGTATATTATGTTCTTCTGCTGTCTTTTGTTAGGTTGAGAGGGTCAGGTCTACTAAACAGTTGAATAAGACTAGAAAGGAAATGTCAGCATGCCGAGCGTGCTGAACCTACGATTAAACTATCATATGTTTGACACAGCCGCTTCTTTGTTATTCGGGTTGCGTGTAATATCAAGACTTTTATTAATGTGTGACAACCAATAGCAACCCTTCATTTTTGTTTTAAATATTTATCATTGGTCGTGTGATCGTAGTAGAATGAATACGTGACAGACAAGTGGCGACACTCGTTCCCATACAAAATACTGTCTATTTCTCTTCTAATCTGATATTATGTATTTCTTGATGAAAACTTAAAATAAATTATAAAAAAAACCGTAAATATTTTTTGTACAAATTATATAAAATGAACCATAGTTAAATTCTCAATCGCAATCAATCGCAATCCCAATCGCAGTTGGGGGCTCGACTCTCGAAGTTGTAGACGAATATGTCTATTTGGGACAAGTGGTCCGGTTAGGCAGGTCCAACTTCGAGAGAGAGGTCAATCGTCGAATCCAACTCGGTTGGGCAGCGTTCGGGAAACTACGCGACGTCTTCTCGTCCAAAATACCTCAGTGCCTGAAAACGAAAGTCTTCGATAGTTGTGTGTTACCAGTGATGACATACGGCACTGAGACGTGGCCTCTCACTATGGGCCTCATTAGACGGCTCAGAGTCACTCAACGAGCTATGGAGAGGGCTATGCTCGGGGTTTCCCTACGAGATCGAATCAGAAATGAGGAGATCCGTAGGAGAACTAAAGTAACCGACATAGCCCAGCGGATTAGCAAGTTGAAGTGGCAATGGGCCGGGCACATAGCGCGGAGAACTGATGGCCGCTGAGGCCAAAAAGTTCTCGAGTGGAGGCCACGTACCGGAAAGCGCAGCGTGGGACGTCCTCCGACAAGATGGTCAGACGACCTGGTGAAGGTCGCGGGACGTCGCTGGATGCAGGCTGCTTCCAACAGGTCCCTGTGGAAGTCATTGGGAGAGGCCTATGTCCAGCAGTGGACTTCGATTGGCTGATGGATTGGATTGGATTGGATAGTTAAATTATAATGTAATAATAAAAGATTTTTCTTTTCTGTATTGACTTGTCATAAGTGCTATTTGATTGCCTACGTGACCAAATAAAGCAATTTCATTTCATTTCAAAGCAATTTCATACACATACATACATAAACTCACGCCTGTATTCCCCGAAGGGATAGGCAGAGGTGCATTTCTGCACCCACATTTCGCCAAGTATGTATCAGTCCCACGTAATAGGGGGCGAGCCTATTGCCGTTTTTCGGGCACGTTTCCAGACTCCGTGCTGTTACCGAGAATACATTTCATTTCAATCTTATTCAGCTGGTCTGTGGTCAGGTCTTTATCAACTACGCTGGCATGCGGGGTAATAGAATTCACGCACCAAAGATATTTGTTAATAAAATCTCGTGCATGTTTTCTTTTACCGTTAAAGTGTATTTTTTTAAAATGAATAATGTGTACAGTCACAATATCTATATTTATAAAACATGTATTTAAAAATGGGGTTTGTACACCATATACAATGGATCATCATCAAACCCTCTCAGTTGTAGAGGAGGCCCGTGCCCAACAGTGGGACGTATTTGGGCTGATGATGATGATGATACAATGGAAGGTCAGGTCAGATCAAGTCGGGACATTCAAACGGCAGTCCAGTGTAACATAGCTCTTATCATAACTTTTCGTAAGCCTTTTATTTTTTCTTACACTTAAACTTATCCGAAATTATGTTTCGGACGTTGTATAGAAAATTACGACTGACAAAATATCATCCAACCAAATAGATAAGGACAACAAAACATATCGGCAAATCAGTCCGTAAAGCTAAAGCGTACTCAAATAAAATGTAAGAGAATATTTTTACATTCAATGTTGACGTTTGTTCCAATAAACGAGACAATGTATTGTTTCGGTTAACCCGCCAATAATTGCGTGCACGAGCATCGACAATGATTCCATTGCAGCGATGGCGAGCACTGTGTTCCATAAACAACGCGGCTATAGACAATTAATTTGTTTTTTATATCCCGAATGTGTCAGGTGCGATGTTGTAAATTTCTAGTGTTGAGCCGAAAAATCAGAATCAGAATGTTCATGCTAGGTATACAAAAGTGATAGCCTCGAGAGAGCGAGCGGTCGAGAATCTTGGCGGTCGCGGGTTCAAACCTTAGGCACACACCACTGACTTTTCGAAGTTATGTGTGTATTCATAATTAATTGATGTCACAACTATAGCCATGTTAACAGTATCATAAGTTTTACATATTTTATAAGAAAAGTATGCGTATGTGTATGAGAATTATCACGTACTTTAACAGTGAAGAAAAACATCGTGAAACCTGCACACCTAAAAGTCCTAAGGAATTTGTTAGGAGTGTAGTCCGCCAACAGCGTGGTGGAATAAGGCCTTAACCGTCCCAGTTGTAGAGGAGGCCTGTGCCCAGCAGTGGGACATGATATGGGCTGATGATGATCATTTCTAACTAAGCCATCAGATAGATCATTACAATGAGTAATACTTAACCACCTTGACCATCAAGGGCATAAAATACTAAGAGGATTTTCAATTTAACACAAGAACTTTTTATATTCTTAAAGCCACGTCTATCTCCCTAATAGTACCAGTTGATGTCAATTTTACAGTTATAACGTATTTGTAAAAGGAAACGCGCTAAAAGCCAGTTGTATGAATCCAATCGCTCAGTACGCCAGTTACACGTAATGTGACCAGGATTTTATTGAAAATATGGATATTTTAGGATAATAAAATTTATTTGCTTTGTAATTTGGTGTTTCATGTTGTTTTTTGTTTTGCTACATCATCTAATTAAAACATATCTAATTTATAAAATTCTTCTTCTTTTTTAAGCTTTGCGTTTAAATGTTCAGCAAGCAAAATATTAATAGAATTATTAGTATGACCATTGCTTCGTTCAGAATTCAAATAAAGCGTCTACTGGAAAGTACATTTTACCACTCAACATTATTAAGATTTTTAGTACTATCAGTATTTAACTCTACGCGGAAATTTAACTTGGAACTTCATGATCGTAAACTTATGCTGCAGAACTAAGTTTTTTCTGGTTCAGCGATGTCCTTTGTCAGTCCATATGAAATTCCTGCAATATACTAAAATCATGGCCATCCTTCGGAAATCCCACTAATGTTTGACAATGTGTGGTTGACGCTAACGAGAAATGTCTGCGAGTGAGGGAAGAAGCCTCGTCAAAAGGTATTAAGAACACATCAATATCTTTAGTTTACATACGGCTTGCTTAAAATCTCAGTGTTTGTTCAATATCTTAAATAAGATATTATGTATTGGGTAAGAAAAAGTACCTATTGTGATAATTTGTAGATTACGTTCATATATGTTGGTTTATGTGGAAATATGTTATGTTAAATGGCGTCTTGTTAGAACTGCTCTAGAGAGGAATTTTTTTTTTCACTCAATACTGTTTATTAAAAAAAATCATAAAAACATTTAAGAGTTTTACTAAAACCATATTTTTTCTCCACTAAGTTTTATTATGCAACATTTGTCTAATGAGAGTAGGAAGACTACAAATAACTTAAAAGTATGACACACACACACACACAGACATTCACGAAATTTAATTTTAACTTAACTTAACTGCTGGTGGTAGGATATTCGTATCCGCCCGGATAGCGACCACCGTACACAGGGCGTAAAACCCGCCATAGTGGCACATGCAAGTGTGCCGCGTTCCGGGCTCAGCCAGTGTATATCCGGTTTTCGGGGGTTTTCCGGTTTTCACCAATCATGGTGAAAGGATGACCGTGCCGGCATTTTTTGGCCGGTTTGTCGCGGTCGGTCCTTTGATCACCATGATTGATAGTCCCCCAAACTTCTTCACAATAAGGTGAAGAGGTATTCGGCCGGCATGATTGTGTCGACCAACGGGAGACCATCATCTCTCGCTGGTCGGCACTTTTTCTGGACTCCATTGCGCTTACCATCAGGTGCAATGGGGTCACTTTGCCGTGCCAGAATAAATAAAAATAAATTAACATGTTTTTCTTTGCCGTTAAATAATTATTTTGAATATTTGAAGTCTTAAATTTTAATTACAATTTAAACATCTGTGGCGTACCTTACATTTTATTTATTTATAAAATATATTTATTTATTATAAACATTTAATATCATGTATATATTATATATAATACTAACAATTACACTCGACACATATACATGCTAACTTACACGCATTACATCTACAGAACCAAACAGATCAATTATAATTATTAAGTATAAATGTGGAGTGCTTTCAAAGAGTATAATAATATATAGGAAAAGTGCATTGGAGGCGCACGATACCGCGCCCGGTACAAACCGGTATCGCATAGTGACAGAGCGAGCGATGCGCGTCACCACTTCGACGCACGCGCCGGCCGCGCCGACGCGGCCAGTCGGTACACCTCTCTCGCTCGCGAAGCCCGTGTCACCTGCTACCTCGCCGCCTTATCTCGTCCGCGCTTAATAGCTGCCTTTTGTATTAATATCCTCGTACTTTTAACTGTCTCGTCTCCTTCTGTTATTTCTACTTGTTTCTGACTGTATTGTGTGTGTGAACTATTGTGTCGTGTACGTACTCTGTTTGTAACTATCACTGTGCTGTGTAATAAACGCTTGAACTGCTTCGTGCTTTATCATTGCGCTTACGCTTGCATCATCATCCGGCACATCTCATCCACACGCAACATTAGGCGCTGTCGCCACGTGCCCGTATCCGAGCACCCCGACGCCGCCTACATTAGCCAAATACATAGCTAAACATCCAAAACCACGCCTAATTTGATAAATTAAGACTTATGGGAAAAATACATCGCACCCAAAAAAAATATGCACATCAATATATTTCGCGTTTATTTTTTATTTATTTTTTAACAAAAAAGGTTAATAGATATTATAATTGACATTACATTGGTTCCTGACTCGCTGTCAGTCTTCAGAAGCCTTCAAGTAGTGTGGCCGTCCATCGGGAGCTGTCGTGTACCCAGTTCATCTCTCTTGAGACGCGCTCCAAAAACTACATCGGTTGAAGTCGTACTAACCACTTTTCAAATCACTTTTCCGTAAGGTTTATTTATTTGGGATCCAACATATATTAGACATATTTTTTTTACTATATTACGTGATATTAATTTGATTTGTCACGATTTCAATTAAGGACGTTTTTAGTACCTACTTACACTGGAAATAATATTAGAACATTCTGGCAATCATGACCTACGAATGTTTCTAGGTTTTTCATTATCATCATCATCATCATCAGCCCATATACGTCCCACTGCTGGGCACAGGCCATACCATTGAGAGAGTTTAGGCCTTATTCCTCCACGCTGGTCTAATGCGGGTTGGCTGACTACACTTTTCAATATCAAAAGAATATTTTTTATATAAAATACTGATTTTATTTTAACAACACCAAGTATTTTATGAAAGCTTTTATAGTAAGTTATCACTTATTTTTAACACAGCTAGCTTGTTATACTGAAAAATGAGTACTCATTTATTACGGCCATAAATATAGCGTAATTAGATTCAATATTTTCTGCGTCGCGTCTAAGCATAGAAGAATGCACCGTAAACAAGTTTGTGGAAGTTTCCAGAATAAATTCCCCCAGTAATTTAATTGAGAAGTGGAAACAAGAGGGATATTGATGCCTTATTTAGGGTTGGTACTAGAAAGTGGACGCTAATTATATTTATATATACTACACAGCTTTAGAAAAAGCAGAAATCCAGGTTAACAAGCACAAGGTAAAAGTTTATTAAGTATGATGCAGAAGTCCCTGGTTCGATCCTTGGGTTGGGCAGTGTGTAAGTGTGTTTTTTCACAACTTTTTTATTTTTTTAACAGCGAAATGGAATCTGGAGATGTGCCTTATAAACAACAGTTTGCTCGTCACCTATTCCTGGTGAAGGTTATATGACAGCAGAAATGCGAGTACGCCTTTGACAATTTGACTTAGTTTTTGTGAATGTGCATACTATTAACGTCTCCAAAATATAAATGAACATATAAATACAGCCAACAATAACAGATAGAGTAACACTTCACACTAAGAACTACGAGAGACTTTTCGGAACCCAAACCCTTAAAAAAATATTATTAGGGGTTGACCCCGTGGTCTATAGTATCACAAGCTGGTATCCAACTCTCTGTGCCATGGCGCTCCATATCCATATGCCAATATAGAAATGTACATACACACATACATACATAATCTCACGCCTGTATTCCCCGAAGGGGTAGGCAGAGGTGCATTTCTGCACCCACATTTCGCCAGGTATGTATCAGCCCACGTAATAGGGGGCGAGCCTATTGCCGTTTTTCGGGCTCATTTCCAGACTCCGTGCTGTTACTGAGAATTTCCTAATGGAAAAACCCAATAACACTTTGCCTGACCCGGGAATCGAACCCAGGACCTCTTGATCCCACGGCACATACTTGTACCGCGAGACCACGAGGCAGAAATGTAAAAAATCAAATTCCATAATCACGAAATTAGTGTGGTGCCAACCCTATTCGCGCGAAACCAATTTACTTATTTCTGTAAAGAAATAACGATTTATCTCAAGTGGTCCGTCCCAATGAGAATTTGATTCTCAATTAAATTTCAAAATAAAAGTAATCGTAATATAATAAGGCAAAGTTGAATTAATATGAAAGCTCGTTGTGGAATTCGGTTAAAAGCGCTTTTGTTCGGAAAATATAGCTTTTGTTTAGTATCGATTTCTAGATGGAATTGGGAGCTCAAATATTATTAGTTACTGGCAATGTACGAACACTAGAATGATTGAGCATAAAATGAATTCAGTAGAATTTACAATTAAGCATTTTTATATTTATATTATGAGTAGTAGTATTTTGGTGTTTCTATCATCAGCCCTAATACGTCCCACTGCTGGTCACGGGCCTCCTCTACAACTGAGAGTGTTTAGGCCTTAGTCCACCGCGCTGGCCTAGTGCGGGTTGGCGGAATACACACCTAAGAAATTCCTTAGAACTTTTAGGTATGCACGTTTCCTCACGATGTTTTCCTTTACCGTAAAGTAAGATGGACTAATGATGATGATGAAGTATTTTAGACAACAATGGGGTTGGTGTACTTGTGGATAAAGACTCTTACTGAACAAATAAATTGAAAGAAAAAAACAAGAAACGAAAAATTAAATATTTTTCTTTAAAATATAAGCCGACACACTTCTCGAAGTAGTCTATTGAACTGGATGTTATACTTCATGCTCATTTACGTCACATCTTAATATCAGAACAATTAAAAAACGATATAAATTTCTCACCACAGGTTCGCTAACTCGGAGTGAAATAAAAAGCCGACGGCACAACGGACGGTGCGCCACAGATTGAGATATCAAACTTGCTCATTTCCTATCAATTAACCAGTCTCCTGGGAATCTAGCTAGACGGAACAAAGGCAACTCGTTTATTTCAGTTTTAGTTTAAAAGGAATCTTGCAGTTCCAATTATAACTTTACTATCGTCTTGGTTCGAATAGCCATTTCTGTTTTATGGCCTCCTGATGTACCGTCGTATGTGTTTTGGCTTTTGAAAAATTAGTAATGCAGTTACGGGCTGAAACAATTATTTCAATTGATGAAATAAAATTAAATGACATGAAAATAGATTTTTGTATTCTCAGTTGGAGGGTAGTTTTCACTAGAAAATGATGAGCAAGGAACTGGCGTCGCACTACATTGCCAACCAACATTGCCAGGTGCGTCAGTCGATCCACTACCACAATATCAGGATTATTATCATCCTCTATTATCTATTGACTGCCTCGTAGTCTCGCGGTACAAGTATGTGCCGTGCGATCTAGAGGTCCTGGGTTCGATTCCCGGGTCGGGCAGAGTGTTATTGGGTTTTTCTATAAGAAAATTCTCGGTAACAGCACGGAGTCTGGAATTGTGCCCGAAAAACAGCAATAGGCTCGCCTCCTATTACGTGGGACTGATAAATACTTATTTATTTATTATAATTTTAAATTAATACTTGGCGAAATGTGGGTGCAGAAATGCACCTCTGCCTACCCCTTCGGGGATTATAGGCGTGAGGTTATGTATGTATGTATGTTATCATCCTCTAATGATGACTGCCTTCCGAACAGAATGGTAATTTAATGATCATCGCACACTGGTACTGAGAATTTCCCAGTGAAAAAAGACCGACCCGGGAATCACACCCAAAACTTACTCATTGCACGCGCGATTTTATTTTGCGTGGCTGACAAAACAAGTTAATTTATCAAAATAAAAAAGCGTTGTTAAAGGACTCAAGTTAGTCAGCAACTTTTCATAATTATTTGCCTAAATTTAAGAAAATTTTACATGATATTTTAAAAGAAAACAAAACCTAAATTAAAAATGATTTTAATTTTAATTTACTTTTATTTACTAAGTTAATACATAAAATACTTAAAATAAGTAGCTATGCTAAAAGAAAACGAAAAAAATTCTACGCATTATCCGTCAACATTATCTACGTCTGCATAAACTTCATAATTTTTTGTCTCGTTTTCTCTCGCATTATAAGTCATGAAACGGAGAAAAACCAAACACAGCATAGTTAAGACGAACTAATTAATTGTATGAATGGCGGTCGGTCTCTTACAAAGTTAAGTGAAAAAAAAAGATTGAAGATTTTTTTTATCAATAAATTAAAGTACAGTTTTCTAAAATAATTAATATTTGTTATAAAGATTTATGTATAATTACACTGGTCAACATGACTTTTTTCTGTTAATCCAATTGTACTTTTTTGGTATCTTTTATGTATAAATATTAACGGAAAAATAATAAAAAAAATCTATGACATCGAAATATCTAAATATGTACAAATACATATATGTACGATATACTTGGCTTAATTTTGTGAGGGTATATCGAAAAAGAGTATTGCAACAGCTGATCTTACTTAGAAAGACAATATTGTTGTTGGTAGTACACATATTATATCCTTAAACCTGTACCTATATTTTCAACTCGTTATAGAATGATTGTTTTTTTTGTTTAACGAAACTGAAGGGATATTCTTATAAAACAAGAAGTAAAATTACATATCCTGATGTGGAATCTGTAACTAAACCG
Source organism: Hemaris fuciformis (assembly GCA_907164795.1). Taxonomy (NCBI): domain Eukaryota; kingdom Metazoa; phylum Arthropoda; class Insecta; order Lepidoptera; family Sphingidae; genus Hemaris; species Hemaris fuciformis. Next base: position 2,496,761 of record OU015447.1, read on the forward strand.
ATTCCTTATACTGAAGTCAGCCCACCACCGCAGCCTACAAATAAATTTCAAATAAACATTTTTTTCTCAGAAAGTGGGTGTTTCAATTTTTTTTATGGACGTATTTTAACTAATCTCATGGTAAGGTCTGGAAAAATACAAGTTTCAAACCGCGGCAAAAAAAAAATATATTTTTTTGTTGACCAGTGTTATCAATAAAGTCAAATAAAAACAGAAAAGTTTTAATAATTTGTCGAAGTTTAGTACGCGAGGCGAGCAAGTGCGCGTGTTTACTCGGCCCGTCCGCCGTGCCACCTACACGTTTGCACAGTTTAAAACTTGCCAAATGCTCCGCACGTGAAATGGAATATAGTTAATCAAGTGTAAAATCTGGCCGTTAACGATGCAGCGCGATATGCTCATTATACAAAATAGTCCAGTTATCCTTAATTAAATATAATTATTATAGGTTAGTGTCTTTGTTCGGCGAGTGGAGACGGCCTTATCGACTGGGCGGCGCCGGTGGCGCGCGCTCGGCCGCGCTCGGCAATCGCCGCGCGCCGCTCGGCAAAACTCGGCAACCTTCGGAACGTTTCAGTAGAAATTTAAGGGCTGCGTTAGGGGTATTCCGACAGGCGCGCTGCGTCTGCGGAACGGCCACGGCACCCGCACGCCGTTACATAACTTCGACCCCGATACATGACTCAAAACAATCGGCACGACGCCTGATAACCACCGACAGCGCGGCTGACACACGCTCCATGCACCCGGGAGTCCGCCCCGGGACTCCGGTCAAAGAGAAAGCGCCGCCTGAAGTGCGGCCAATTGTCGTCACGACAAAAAGACGATAGTAGCAATTTCCCTTTGCCGACAACCCTTTGCGAAGCGAGAGGCTGAGCGCGCTCCGGGCACATGGCGGGCGGGGTGGCGCGGGCGGGTGTCGGCGGGGGCGGGCCGGGGTGCGGGGAGGCTTTCCCGGGCCGCCCCGCCTCAGTGGCGGCCTGCAGTGGCAACGACGCGCGTGTCGCCTCCGACACTTCCGCCCCGCGCACCTAATCCGCTCATTTAGCAAGCAAACGCCGCATACGGTGCGGTGGCGGCTGCCCTGCGGCGCCGAGCCCTCGGGGCCGATGCTCTGACGAGCCGGGCCCCTCAGCCCGAGCTCCCTCGGCCCGCGTCCGACCGGCATGTGATATCGCGCCGCGCCACTCGACAAAATGATTGTGTGTTCAATTGTTTACGTTAACTGTAGTTGATACCCGGAGCCCGACGCTGGCATGCTAATGTGAGTATCCTATTCCTGAGCGATCAATCGGTACGCCGGCCTCGGCTATGCACGCTGCCACCTCGTGGAATTTCTCGTTTATTTTCGCGTAACGCACGTATACGAGCGAAATGCGGCCCTCCTGCAATGCGACATGAGCGCGTCGCGATAAATTCATAAATAATGTAGGCGACAGTGTCAGGTCGGGTCGGCGTCGGCTAGGGGTGTCGCTGATCGCTCGGTGACGGGTTTCTGTGTTGTCGGCAGTCGGACTGTTGGTGGGGACACGTGGACTGCACGCGCTCGGGTGGAGTGGTCGCGCTGGTCGCGCGCGGGAGCCTGTCGCGCTGGTGGACTGGCAGTTTCGCGCCCTGGACGTCAGGAGCCGGCGCCATGCGGCGGTAGCGCGGCGGCGCGGCCGAGCGGCGGGCGACCACTCGTGCGCTCTCGGCTATGTGCCCCCTTTGCGCTACACTGTAAGTACCTTATTTTTATAAAAAAAATAAAAAAAATTGTCTAGTGACGAAATTTTGAAAATTTCAGAAAAATAATTTTAGTGCAAGTAATTCTAGTAGCAAAAAATAAAATGAGTGCAAAATAGTATAAAGGTTTCATATTAATCACCTGAGTTCGCTTTTACCAACACTATACCCAAAAATGTTTTGCAGCAACAAGAAAAACGCTCGCAAAATTTTGTCTCATATGAAATAAGGTAAAATAAAATATTTATAGACGATTCATGTAACGATGTTATATTTTTGCAATGCCTAATTTTTTTCTAATTTATTGTACCTTAAATATAATAAAAAATGTAAATGCCACAAGCTTATCCGTCAGCATTTTGTGCGTAGATGAAATTACGAATTAATAATTCGCGAATAAATATGAACGTCCTTTTATTGACACAGCTCCTATTAAATCCCACGATTTCATTAAAATAAGTAAACCAAGGCAATTTACTATTTCATAAAATTCTAAGAAACATGAGATTTTAAATCAATTTATTTAATAAGCCTTTAATTTCATAAATGTTATCTAAAATCTTTTATTCATAAATACATTTTAAAATACTTTCTATATTTCAAAAAATCTTACCTAATTATTCTTAAAACGGACAAAAGGTATTTTTTTAAATTGTTGAATTATCCCCTACATCGAAAGTTTTAAAATTACATAACTATGTTTTAATAGAAAACTTATTTAAAACTATTACTAACATTTTACATCAGTGATCACAAAAAATTATTTGATTTGGTTTAGGGACAATGTTAGTGACAGAAAATTTTAGTAGAAAAATTTCAAAGTATCTTATTTCGAAACATTAAGCAACATAATTATTATCATACATAAATACATTGTATATCATAATTTTACGCACTCCAAAAATATACAAATAAAAATTGTATAGCAGTTTTCCCGTTCTATTATTTATCATTAGTTCCATAGACCCCACATTAAAAATACTACAAAAATACCACAGCAAAAATTATGTTTATTATGTCAAAAAAACGAAATTTGAGTTTATAATTGGCGTACAATACATTATTCTTTTATTGTATGTAAAACTATGGAAATCACGTCATATTTTCACAACGCTTCTACAGCTTTTAATAAACAAACAACAAACGGATATTTTTATTTGCAAACGTTTTCCAAACACTCCGGATTTGTAAGACATTTTTTTTATTACTTTTTGAAAATAGTCCTCACATAAAAACCAATTTGAAAAAAGAAGCGGACTGAAAGTTAATCTTTGGTTTCGGAAATAATACTGCTTTGCTTTATTCATATCTTTTTATTTCACTTAGTAAGTTGCAAAAATATGCAATCGTTACGGGCAATGAAAAATTTTAATATCTAAAAAGGTTGGCTCTTCGTAGTAAAGTAATAACTATGTGTCCCTGTTGTTCTTTATAATATATCAATTAACCAAATATATTTAATTTAAATGGCTGATGGATGATAGCTAAATTTCAGTCATCATAATAGGTCAGGAC